>CM053411.1:28778032-28998735 GCA_028644305.1 Xerus rutilus
GCTTGTAATCCCAGCACTTAGGGAGGCTGAGACAGGAGAATCGCGAGTTCAAAGCCAGCCTCAGCAACGGCGAGGCGCTAAGCAACTCAGTGAGACCCTGTCTCTACATAAAAACACAAAATAGGGCTGGGGATGTGGCTCAGTGGTCGAATGCCCCTGAGTTCAATCCTCAGTACCAAAAAAAAAAAAAAAAAAGAAATGTTTCTTTCCCCATGGGAATGCTTTCCTTTTCGCTTCTATTTCTCACTTGTCCGGCTGAAGTTCTATGTCATCCAAAAACCTTCCCCACCTCATTTGTCCTCACTGGCAGGGGCAGGAGATAACTTACCCTCTGAAGCCTCTGAACTCTGGCACATAGGGCCTGCCTGCCAGTCTAGACATTCAGCCAAGCTCGGCTTCTTTATCCCTCTCCTCTGCTCCATGAAGCAGACAGCTGCTTTGTGTCTTTCTTTGATATTCCTAGGGACCCCCAACTAGGTAACTTAGAGAAAAAGCAGCTATGAACACATCTAAGCAGTTTTTTTTCCCCCTAAACCCTCCCATCCTCCATGTCTGTGCTGAGTTCCCAGGGGTAGATGAGCTAAACCTGGCTTGCAGAGGAGCCAGGAACATCTCTGCTAAACTGCTTAAGGGTCTCCAGAGATGGCCAGACTGGGGTAGAACAGTCACCTCAAGGATTCTTGGCAAAGATCCTCCTAAGATTTTGATGCTCCTGCATGAAATGATAGAGAAGAATCCTGGATTAAGCTTCAGGAGCCTTGGGCTCTGCTCTGGCTCTCATGGTGACCAGCTGTGTGACCTTGAACATATCTCTTTCCCATTCTGGACTTCAGTTTCATTGATCATAAAACAAATGTTTTGAATTTGATATTCTCTTTTACACTCTAGGAAGGAGAATCGGATTCATTCTTTGTGGATGCATTCCAAAATTTATCGTATTTTTCAAGAAACAGGACTCCTATTTATAATTTCTTGACCATCTCGCCAATTCTTTAGCATTCTTTTCCATAACGAGCCTGGAACTTGTGTCACGCTTCAGAACTTGCTGTAGTGAACACCACATTGCCTTGTTTTAGTGTCTTTAATAAATTGTTTTGAAAATATGCACTAAGCAGGCAAAATCTCCAAAAGCTTTTACTGTAAATCTGCCCTTGTCTTTTACTTTAGTTATGAAAATTGTTTGATTTTAAAAAATCGTGTTCTTATGCTTCTGTATAGGACAATGTGAACATGTCTTTGCACATTAAAATATTTCAAGAACTGAAAAGAAATACATAATTCTACATGTCACCTTGCTGGGCTTACCACCATTTTCTGGAGAAGCCAGCAGCTGAGCAACCAGTTTGATGAAATCTGAACACGGCAGTTATTACAGGTTCCTCTCTTGTTGACTTTGCATGTGCGCACATGGAGCCTGTTCAAAGGGTTCGCCCTAGCTTACATAATCAGCATAAATTGGTCCTCAGATTTCAAGTCCTGGCACCTAGATGCTAAAAAGTATTCATATTTACCAGAGGAGAATTAAAGGAAGAGGATGTATTAACTCAGTTCAATCTCTTCAGGATGGAGAGAGGAAGTTTGTAGACAATAAGAGCATGAGGTAGCACTATTCTTACAACTCATATGATCATGGAATTGACTCAATATTCATTCAAAGACCATCATACCAAAGCTAGAAAAAAGATAGGCAGGAGACAGAAATTACAGGAACAGTATGGTCAATGATCATACATATATACATCTATTTTTATTTTACTGTATAGTAACACTTTCAGTCACTATAAAATCACAAGCAGACACTAATACTTAGAAATATCATGGACAGCTAAACAAGTGAAAAATTCGTTACATTTTAGGCTGAAAAGCAGAAAGGAATTTTGTTGTCATGTATAAAAAAAAATCTACCTATTTAATATAGTCAACTCTTATTTAGTATTCTTAAAAGTCATAGTGACCATAATGCCAATAAATTGCATCATCTTATTATTTTTTAATCCAAAAACTAACTAGTGATTTTAGAATGTAAGACACGGTTTTATTAGAAAAATAAAAATTGCTTTCCAATGTGTGTTTGTTTTAAGCTAATATTTTAATTAGTTTTTATTTTCTTAGAAAATTCTAACTAAACTGTAGGGTAAGTCGTTTGGGTGATGAATGAGAGTACGTAGGTCTTTGAGATGTGTTTTCCATGGAAATAAAGAAACAACAAAAGAAAACTGTGTAGCTTAAAACAAAGAGTTGACTATACTTGGAGAGGAAACATGACTCAGGTGTCACAGCCTCAAAAATGGTCTGCTCTAGAATTCAATAGGAAGAACAGGACAAGTCCACTCTGCAGGTGTACACACTCATGAGAATAAAAGCATACAGAGAAACACTACTACATCACCCAGATTCGTGCTGACTGGGATCACATAGGGGAAGATGGTCACTACTTCCATGATAATGGAGATGCTCTGATTCTGGAGTTTCCAACACCCTGAGCCCAGCTCCTGACTGGAGGATCAACATTCCCTTCAAGTTTTTGCTGCCAAATCCCACAGCCATGTTTGTCCCATGCTTTTAGGAACAGAATGCATAAGACACTGCTAAAAAAAAAATTAGGAGAATAATTCACTGAAAGGAGAAGATGGCGATGTAACAGGGTTTTCTTTATCCAAGCACACTACCCAGAATTTTTTCTTTTCTTTTTTTTTTTTTTTTTGGTGTTTTTGTATGATCAAAAACATTTTCTCACATATTTATTTTGGCCACATCCATGAGGTGTTGTGTCAATTTTCAAAGCTTCCATGCTGCATAGGCATGGGGACATAAGAAAGAAGGAAAGGATTTAATAAGAAGACCAATAGGTTCAGGCCAGAATAACTGAGAGGCAAAGAAGCAGCATCCTTATACCCAAAGAACTGAAACTCCTTCCTTGAGCCCCAAATGCTTTCAGAAGTACTGTTTTGACTTCCCTCTGTACCTCCCTTTACCCTGGGATGAATGGCCCATGGAGCCATGCCCACCCTGAGCCCAGACTTCCCTTCTCTAGACTTGCCCCAAAGACTCAAAACTCTACAATTCCCTGTCTAAATGGTATCCATGGTCTTGTGGTTTCTTCCCCATGTCCATCCTCTTGAAGATAAGCCTTATGTATATGCAAATCATAAGGCATTGTGTGGCAGGGAGCAGGGAGTTTGCACAAACTTGGTCATGAATCCTCGGGTGTCCATGTACATGCATGGCTCCTGCCAGTGAGGACCAGAACCAGGGATGAGAAGAGAAAGGCTGTGGAAAGAGGTGGAAACCTCCATTGCATTCTTGCCCCAGTCTTGAAATGTTAACAGTGAACTCAAGCCTAAGAGCACTCTTAGAGATGAGCTGGACCAGCATGTGATGAGCAGTTACAATGACCTGGAGAGATCTTTACACTGCCCACACACATGTACTGTGCTCCTAGATACCTGCTCCAGCTCCTTCCTTATTCCAGAGAGCCTACACCACATTTTCCTTGGTTTAATCTCTATTTCATTTTATCAACTAAAGATCATCAACATATTAGGTTTTGCCAGTGCCTACTCTTCCCACAGATCAGACGTTTAATGGATGTCAATTACTAATGACAGTGTCTTATCACATCAGTTTTAGAAATTCTGAGCTCCTTGAACAATGTCCTCATGACACATTTACTCCGTCCTGTGCAGAAAACCAAAAGTTTGTGGTCGATGTGTGTATCCAAGCGCACTGATCAGTGACCCAAAGATCCTATCTCGGGTTTAAACTTTGCAAGGACCTTCGGGTTATTTTAGTCTGATGCAGTCCACCTCTTCAGTGGCAGGCATCCCCATGGTTTTGAGATCAAGGTCAGCGCTTGACTTACTCCCGTTGTAAGAAGGCTTCCAGTGGAGCAGCATGATCTTCTTGAAGTACTTGATGGTGTTGTTCTTGACCGTCACGAAGCACAGGGTGTTGATGATGCTGTTGCTCATGGCGATGCACTCCACGATGTAGAAGGCGGTGAGATAGTGCTTCTCCTTCACAAACACAGTGGGGAAGAAGTCGCGCACGATGGTGAAGCCATAGAAGGGCGCCCAGCACAGCACGTAGGCGGTGAGTATGCACATGAGAACCAAGACTGTCTTCCGGCGGCAGCGCAGCCTCTTGCGGATCTGCTCTGTCTGGAACCCCGGGACTGCCTTGAACCACAGCTCTCGCGAGATCCTGGCGTAGCACAGGGTCATGATGACCACCGGGCCCAAGAACTCAATGCCAAAGACGAAGAGGAAGTAGGACTTGTAGTAGAGCTGCTGGTCCACCGGCCAGATCTGGCCACAGAAGATCTTCTCCTGGCTCTTGACAATGATGAGGACCGCCTCTGTTGTGAAATACGCAGATGGGATGGCGATGAGGATGGACACCGTCCACACCAAGGCAATCAGGCCAGTGGCTGTTTGACACTTCATCCGTGGTCTCAGTGGGTGAACAATGGCCAAATACCTGGGGCAAAACACAAACAGAGTCATCCTCTGTGGGAAGCCGGTGCTGGGTTACAATTTCATTTTTGCAAGGGAAAGGCAGACTTGATAGATAGCAAGCCCTTGCTCCACCTCTAACTAGCTGTGCAACCTCAAGTCAGTTTTATTTAATCTCTTAATCTCAATTTCCTTTCCTGCATAAGTTTTTGTTTTGAAAGATTAGATGTGATAATGTATACACGTCCCTGGTATATAATGAAAAAATGGCCACAATTATTATTAAATAAAGTAATAACACTTTCCCCTTGGTTTCTACCCTGGCACTATTCCCGGGTCTTTCCTGTTTTCAGGACATGCATTCAAATTATCTTGAAGTTTAGAGACAAATAGGCCTGATCACTCCAAAGAATTGCTGGGAAAATGCACCCTTCCCAGTAGAAGCAGGAAACTAAGTTTTGTCTTCATTCCACATTTTAAAAAATATGGCTCTGGGGGCTGAGGTTGTGGCTCAGTGTTAGAGCGCTTGCCTAGCATGTGTGAGGCACTGGGTTCAATTTTCAGCACTGCATACAAATAAATAAAATAAAAAGTTCATGAACAACTAAAAAAAAAATATTGCTCTGTAATGCAGAGGTGGAGGAAATGTACATTGCCATTTATCTCATTTTCCAGATGGTAAATGGAGTCTAGTGAGAGATGAGTGACTTCTCAAGGTCATATACACAAGACCTTGGATAGAAAACATTTAACCCTACCTCACAGGGTTGATGTGAAAATCAATTGAGAATATACATAAATGTATTTTTTTTTTAACCACAAAGCATCAGACAGTAAAAGATATTGCTTTTGTTCTTTCCAAAAGAACCCACATTGCAGTTACCACAGTGGTCCAGGAAGGAGAGAGCACTTTCTGGGGGCCGTTAGTCATTTGTGTGGTATGACAGTACCCTTTCCAGAGAGGACACACACTTCTGCGGAGAGCTCTGGTTTCCTGGAAGGCTTTCCGTGCCTGGCAGGGGGTGGAAGTTGGAGAAGGAGAAAAATGGGAAGTGCAGGGGGAGGGAAGGACAAATCGACAGTGGAAATAAACATGTTCTCATGTGTCCACAGCTGATCTCAGGTAGAAGGGAGTGAAAATGTGACAGGGGCCTGAAGGAAGGCCAAACCAGTTGTTTCCTTTGAAACCAATCCCTTTGAGGTCATGTTTCTTGGGATTGTGATCTAAAGAGAGCTTCATTCTTTTTTCTTTTTTCCCCAATTGTAGTTTAACAAAAATAACAATTTCTATCCATCCCCTCATGACACAGGCAGCCAAAGCCATTGAGTATATTTGAGAGTTTACTAGAGTGAGATTCTTGCTCTCTTCCAGCTCCCAGAAGATGTTAAATGAAGCTGTTGGATAGGTTGAGTCCACTCACTGGACACCCAGCTGGCTGCCCTGCTTGGCCAACTATGTCCATCCCTGGCACTCCAACCAGATCCTTAGTGCTGAAAATGGAATGGAAATAACCACAGAGTGTTGGAAACGTTTTGGCCATTGCACATACATGGGGCCTTTCATCAAAGGCCACAATGCTCCCAATATTACAGGAACATTGTGCTTGGAATTGTCATGAAAAGTAAGAGTTTGGAGCTTTTGCTCTCATTGGCTCATTTGCTTTCTGTCTACCCCACAGGGTTCTGCTGGTTGTCACAGAAAATTTCTATCTTCGTATTTGTTCACTATATAAACTTTCACTGTGCAATTCTATTTCTTTTCCCAATAGTAGCTTCCTAACTCTATGATGAGTCAAACTCAATGTTTTTTAATGAATATGCAAGACAGAAGCCCATCTAGAACCTCAGAAGACCAAGAATCCAGTTCCAGCTTCTCTGCATCTTGCTATGTCAATTTCAGTCATCTTTCATAGCTCTGTTGGTTTAATCTTCTCATCTGTAAAATGGACATATCATCCGGATATTGTAAAGTGCCAATGAACTACTGGGTATAAACAACAATAAGCTAGTAATATACAAGAACCTGTTAGTACCTTAAAATTACCTTTATTTTCAAAGCTGTTCTGTATCCACAGCAGTGTTCTTGGCAAATTCTGCTTTTGCAAGTCCTCTACAACTTTCTGCTTTATTGAACCCAATCCTTCACTTCAAAACTAATCTTCAGGGTTGTTTTATCCTGACTCTCTCTGACATCACCCCAAATCCATCCCTAGGGTCAGTGCCATGAGCTGTGCAAAGAACATTCCTGATATACTTACCAGCTGGCAAGATACAGAACACAGTTTCAGGGATTCCCATCAGCCTTGGCTGGGTGAAGGTCAGAATGACTCTAGTATTAGTAATGCTTGCTTATGTTTGTAAAGAAGTTTACAATTTACAGAGATTTTTCAAATCCACATTTTCATCAGGCAAGCCCGATCTTATTAAAAGAGTAAAAGAGCAAAGATACCCATTTTATGGATGAGTAGGATAAGGCCTGGGAAGTGAAATAACTTGCTAAAAGCCACACAGCTAGAAATTGACAAGAACCATAACCCAGGCCCCTGTCCTGCTGCAAATCTGGAGTCTTCTTCAATATGCCATTTGCCCCTTTCCTTTCCAGTAAGAGCAAACAGTGTCCTTTCCTCCACCTTCCCAGCAGCCCAGCAGCCCTTCACTGTCCCTTCCATCATGGTTGAGTTCTAGCTACTGATGTTCCATGAAGCAGTCAGAAAATTGACAACTACTTTTCTCAACTTATGAGCATGGCCTTGCTTGCCCTCTGCATCTACGACCTCAATGGCTTAGATCCAGATCCACCCAAAGCCAACAGTTCCAAGAGAATAAGGAATAAAGCCTGTTGGACATAGTAATGCCCAGGAAGTAGTCTGTAAGATAGTAGGCAGGGTGATCAAGCACAGCATTGGCTCCCTTTCTGTCCCCAGACTGGACCCCAGGTAACCATGCAACTGGTTGCAGCAGCCACTGGGCCAGTCATGGGATGGGCAGAGAGTGTAGACCTGCTTCTTAGGGTAGTGGGCCCCAACTGATGAATGCTGCAGAAAGCATCTGTGCTTCCTAAGGCTGGACAAGGTTCCTCAGACCTCAGCTGTCCTAATTAGGACAAAGGAGGAGTCTCCCAGCTGATACACAGATTGGCTGTTTTTCTCAGGATTCTGGGTAAAGAAAGAAGGCCTGGGTGCTGCAGGACCGAGGGATACACCTCAAGGACTCTGCCATATCTCCACATCAAAGAGGAACCTGAGGAACAGGATTCTCCTATAATCTTTTTCACTTTTGCCATCAAGTTGTACTCCTGCTGGGTTTTGAGACCTTCTGGAATATGACCCTGTCTTTTCTGATCTTTATTTTCCTTATGTTTCTTATCCCTGCTGCATGTAGCTCCCCAAGGCTTCTCATGCTCACCTCAGGCATACTTTTCCACCTCTAGGCTTTTGCAAGCATCTCTCTATCCTCCTGGAAACTCTTTCCTCAACTTTGCTGCTCTTCATGTATTGAAGGCCAAGTTAAAGTCCACCTCCTCTGTGAAGCCTTCTCTGACTACTCCAGTAGGCGATGATCTCACCCTTCCCTAAATTTCATTTAAAATGTCTCCTTTACTGACTTAAACATCCCATCAGTGTTCATTTTGTCCCCCATCACCACCCTAGACTGTATGTTCCCCAAGAGCACAATCATGACTTACTTCTTTTTTTTTTTTTAATATTTTTTTAGTTGTAGATGGACACAATGTCTTTATTTTATTGCTTTGTATGTGGTGCTGAGGATCGAACCCAGGGCCTCACGCATGCGAGGCAAGCGCTCCACCACTGAGCTACAATCCCAGCCCATGACTTACTTCTTTTATAAATTTTGCCTTCTGTGAATTCTGGGCACCTAAAAGGATTTTAATAAAATTTCACCTTCATCCAGTGCCAGGTACCAGGAGAACAGAAAAGCAAAACAAAACCATGGTAGCAGTTCTAAACAAGAATGTAACTTTTTTTCTTTTTTAAGCAGGACATAAATGTTTTTACCCAGCATGGACTGGAGGCAGTCTGGGGGTAAAGAATAAAAGGTTGGAAAGGAAAGCACCAGCAAAGGAGTTTTCGCTGTATTTTGTAGACAATGAAGTTATTGTGGGTCATTTAAGCAAGACAGCGAAGAAGTGTTTAGGACAAGATTAATTTGGCTACAGCCTTGCTTACTTCCCTCAAGCCACAGGGATTTCTCTTTGTTTCTAGACCCAAGTGTGTTCCCGCCTCAGGGTCTTTGCATTTATAATTCCTTTTTTCTGGAAATCTTTCTCCCAATCTTCACAAGGCAGATCTCTCTTCCACCTCCATCACTCAGAGGTCAGTTCAAATGTCTTGTCCTCAGAGACACTTCTGACTGCTCACTTACAATAGGTCCTAACCTCAGTCACTCTGGATGCTCCTGTGAGTGTATCTGCTTTTGCTTGGAGTATTCCTCACTTTTCAAATGACCTTTCCTGCTTGTTGCTTGAAAGTCTTGTCTGTCCATTTCTTGTGTCTCTTGGACATAAACTCCATGACAGCAAGTTTTTTTAAAAAAATCTTATTCACTATCATACAATGCTTACCTGTCCCATGGTAGTTACTGCAGAAAAATGCATTGTTTTAATGAATGCATTCATTAAATCAATGAATTCATGTGATCATGAGTTTGTTCATGAGTGAACGAACACTTAGGATGGATTGTGAGTGGAGTGGGGCTGACAGGTAGAGTCAAGAGACAACGAAGTCAAGAAGAACAAAGCGAGACTAGGATGGTCCAACCTACATGAACGTGGTATGGGGCAGGAGCAAGTTTTACCAAGACCTGGAAGTTGAAAGAATGCTAGAAAAGAGAGGGATAAGGATGAAGGAGACTTCCAGTTTGACGTCTGGGAGAACAACAGAATCAAGAGTAGAAACAGAGCCGAGTGCAATGGCGCACACCTGTGATGGCAGTAGCTTGAGAGGCTGAGGCAGGAGGATCAGAGTTGAAAGCCAGCCTTGGCAATTTAGTGAAGCCCCAATTGACTCAGTGAGAACTTGTGTCTAAATAAAATATTAAAAAGGGCTGGGGATGTGGTGCAGTGGTTAAGCACCCCTGGGTTCAATCCCTGGTACCAAAAAAAAAAAAAGTAAAAATAGAAGTCCAAACAGGTAGAAGATATAGAGTCGTGTTCTGCAGTTTCTTGGGAGTTATATATCTTGAAAACCTTGTATTATTATTTTGTGTAAAGTACATGGAAACAATTGTTTAAGTGAAGACAAAAAGGTTAATCAATTGAAAATACTCATTAGTTTACCTGGTTTTGTTGTTCTTGTTCTTTGAAAGGAGATTAATATAAGAATTATTGTACCCACTCTTCATTTATTGCTTACTCTATCTTAAACATTGTTCTAAGAAATTACAGATATTATCCCATTTACTCCTCAAAGAAATGAAATACATTAGGTTTTCTTATTATCTCCATTTTGTGGATGAGAAAACTGAGGAGTCAAATAACCAACATAAGGCCTTACAACAAAGATGTACAGCAGAAATTCAAACCCAAGCAGAGTAACTGCTAAAACCACCCCTATAGAAATTTCATTAAACAAAAATAAAGGCATTTTTACAACTGTCAATGTATTTGTTATACCAAGGTAAGAATTCAGTTGCCTTAAGCAAACCAAATTAAACCTGAAGATGACTGACACAATTTTGAACATCACACAAGAACAGATAAAAATCAATGATTCCTAGACCACAAAATTGAAATTACACGATAGCAGCACTTTTACAAGAACATAATTTGAAGCAAAAATAAAAAATTAAAAAAACTTATTGCACTAGGCAGCCATTAAGGCAGGCAAGGCCTGGGATGGCGGTTCAGGTACACCTTGTTTTCCGCCAATGTCTAGGTGCAGGTATCCAATCACAACCCCACTCTGAACAATAGCAGTTCCCACAATGCAAAGTATGCTCCTTAATTCATCTTTCTTATTGCATCTAATCTGTATTATGTCAACTCACTGTGCAAGGGAAATGCCTGCAGTATTTCAGACAAGCTGAGTTTGGTATGAAACTAGGATATGGGTTTGGAGGAGTTCAGTAGGTTAAGGTTGATTGACTGACATAGACAATACCTCTACATGTTAAAGATAACTCATGCCCCTCAGTTTATCCTGAATTCTTTCCCCTGGAAGCCTCCTATGGTTGTCAGATCTGTTGACAAGTGGGCCTTCCACGGTGAGATGGATCTCACCCAGGGAGCAGGGCCACACTCCACAGCAGACACCTACCTACCCTCCTTTTTGTAGCTCAGAGCACTCCTGGGAAAAGATGTCTTCCTAGCATGAAAGTTAAGGAAATAACCCCATATACTTTGTCCTGTCATGTGCTAGAAATAAAGGGAGCAGTTTCCATTTTCAGAAAAGGTCAGAAATCAAGTCCCTGGAGCTCTTCCTCAGTAGCTCTGAAGGGAACTAAGGAGGTGAATATTCCGCTTGATCACTACCTTCTTGCTTTAGAGACCTTGCCTAAGTAGACAAATGTCGTGGGGCTCTGCCACTTGTGTGGAAGACCATGACCAAGGTGAGGTGGCCATCTGAAAGGATAATTCCTCCAAGCACCTGCTCCAGGGAACAGACCAAAGGCCGTTTCAGCTACTAACTCCCTGACATTCTTCCAGAGGTTCCCCCACTCAGTGGTTTTAAAGCCAGGCTCCTTTGTAGCCTCTTTCCTTGGGAACAGAGCTTTTCCAGGTTATCCTATCATGGTTACCTTGTCCCTAGCTTCAGAAAGCATGCTCTATTAGCTGTGTTTCTCCCTTGATCACTCATCTGGGGTATCCAAACTGTGAGAGGCAGATTGAACACCCCAGAGCCCTGAGGCTATGGAACAGGACAAGCGTGGGTGCTTTAGGCTCTCTGGGTAAAAAGGGAGGCAGTTTGTTCAGCTCCGGGTACACAGAGTCTTGATTTGACCCTCAGGGTTACTGTCTGTAGACATATCAAGGTGCTTTGTAATGAAAGTCAAAGTAGGCAGGACATTGCAAAGACTGTCTCCAGGAAACAAGGACCAACCTGGCCCATTAGCACAAGTTTATACCAAATGAAACAACTAAATATAAGAAAGATTTGCAGAGGTCGCTCTTACTGATTTTATTTACCAGTTCTAGAAACAGGTCTCTTGCAGCACTGAATGCAAACGGGTGTGAAGGCACAAAGCAATTCATGCAACCACAACAAAAAAATAAGGAAGCATAGGTTGCTTTGTTTCTTTTTCAAACAACTGCCCCAATCAATGAGCCATCAATTAGTGGTAAGGGGTCATATGTTAGAAGAGGTCCTGAGGAGACAGAAACTTCTCCCAAGATATTTAATTACTTGGAACTTAAACTTGTCCCTGAACATCTCGTGTGGGTACTCTAAACCTTGAACAGGTACAACATCTAGGAGCAGGTCCACAGCAGGCAGATCAGACGCCTTTTTACTAGTCATTTCCACAGTGCCCAGCTCTGCCTCCTGTCTCACCAAAGCTGGAAAACTGGAATTCTTCTGACTGTCCAGTCAATGGCAGACTTTTGAGTGCCTCATGCCTGCAACTGCAGTAAAGGAAGGGATCATTCCAATGCCCCCTCTTCCCTGACTGCCTTTGTTGCCCCCACTACCCTGAACTCACCTGTCAATGGCGATGGCCAGCAGGGCATTGGTGGAGACATAGAGAGAGACTGTGCGCAAGTAGTTGACAGAGGCACACAGGATGTGGCCATGTTCCCAAGAGAGCTGGCGCACCACATAGTAGTCCATCTCAAAGGGGCAGCAGACAACGGCCACCAGGAAGTCAGAGATGGCCAGGTTGGCAATGAGCAGGTTAGTGAGGTTTCGCAGCTTCTTAGAGCGGGCCAGGGCGGCAATAAAGATGAAGTTGCCAATGCCACAGACCAGCATGATGCCTACCAGGGCCATACCAATGACAATTTTGGCAGCAAAGAAAGTCCGAGAGTTGGTCACATCCTCATCTTCATCCAAGGGCATATCATAGTCACCATAGCTGAAGTTGAATGGGAAGGAAGCAGCATGGGCTCCATAGGGGTTGAGTACAGGGACGAAACTGATGGAGGAGTTGGTGACATTCTCATCCATGACCCCCGTAGTGATCTCCATCTGGCCCTGTGGAGCTCTGAGTGACACTGCTGGGAATTCTGGAGCACTATCTGCAGGCCAATACCCCCTCTTCCGACATTCTGCTCTCCCTTAATGAGTCTCTGCCAGCATCCTTAGGGTGCAGTATTTGAGCTCCATTCTAAGCCTTTGAAAGACACACAAACAGTTGGCTGCATGTTGAAAATTTTAAATCATTCTGTAACCCAAGCAGACCCATTAGCCACCTGCTCAGAGTGAACATAGATAAGGTGATGGAGTGGAAATAAAGAAACCAGTGAGAGAAAACAAATGAATGAAAACCACATCTTCACTCAATTAGAGAATGCTGGATCACTGTAGAGACAATAAAGATGTGCTTTCATTTATTTCCATTCCACTCAAAAATGATGCATTCTTTCTCAAGGACCAAAGTTGGGAGTGTGGGGAAGCTGGAGGGAATAGAAATGACCTACTCCGAAGTCCACTCACTATCCTAAAAGCCTCAAGTTTGTCCTTGTGCAATAGTGCTGTTCTGTGGTAACAATGGCTCCTTTCCAGTGGCTCCAAAGAAATTATTCTGAATGCCATTGTAGAGCAAGGACACTGAGACAACCCCATCAGCTCTCCCGAGCTGATCTTCTGGCAAAACACAGCTGTAAAATCACAGAACTCTCTAGCAGCCGCCTTTCCCTTTCCTCCCTGGGCTTCCTGTTCCCACATCAAAATCTGCCGTGACCCTAGAAACCAGGTACCATGTTTCTCAAGACCTGTCCCCGGGCAAAGGCTTGCAGGGTCGAAGTCACAGCCTGTCGCTATGTGAGTTAGAAAGAGAACCTGAGAACAAATTCCTTCCTTGGTTAGTTGTGTGTCCTGAGGTAAATAGCTTAAACACTCAGGGTTTCTACATCCTCCAGGCAGGAGATCAATAACGTCCGTAAAGCATGGAGCTCCCTGGAGAGGGAGAGTGTTACACCCCAGAACTGCAAGGAATTACTATTGAGCGCTCAGGTCTCTCAGTCAGCTGCAAGGATGGGGAGGGAAATCCTGCTGCAGAGACCCCACACCACATAATGTGGCTGAGATGGGGAAAGAGAGGAAGCCAGAGTTCCCTGTTACTTCTTCCCACAGTCCCTTCCACACCCAAAGACATCAGACCAAGGAGCTGGATATAAGAGGAGGGCTAGGTTTGGAAAGCATCCTAAAGCTCAGGAGAACAGGAGGAAGAATAGCAAATCTGAGTTCCTGGAAATGGGAGACATAGAGAAGATCCCCAGAAAAGCCTGCTGCCCGTATTCCTTGAAAAGACAAGACATCTGGAGCCTGTCCCTATGGAGGGTTAAATTCCCTCTGCACCTCAGTTCCCTCTGCTGCCTCCCCCTCCCTATTCTTCACCCAGATTTGGCCTTTTCTCTGAGCTCTCACTTCTGTCCAAGCTCATCCCCGCCCTCTGTCCCAGTCAGGTGTGAGGCAGAACCCAGAGCTGAAAAGCCAAAAGGGACCAGGCTTGGAAGCCAGGAAGGCAGGGCTGCAATATCATGGGACACATCTCACCCCTTGCAGGCTCTGTGTGTCTTTGAGGCATTCCACTTCGGGAGAGGCACCCTACATCACCTACCAGGAAGGCTGGAAGTCGGGATTTAGAACAAAGAATAACAGAAACTTCTACAGGGGAGGGAGACGAAGGCTTTAGGAGATTAAGGACTGGAAGAAAAATTGCTCAGGGATCCTTTCTTCTGTTTTCTCAGCTCTCAAGGAGGACCTCAGTTCCCACCTTCCACTGCCCTCTGGATCCCTGGAAGTGTCCCTTTGCAGCGCTTGCTGATAAACCCTCTCCTGCTCCCAACTTTCTTTTCGGAGCCTGGGTGACTATGCCTAAAGACAGGAAAAGAGGACAGATTGCCTCCCCCAAAGAAATGCACGCAGTCCAGTCCCTGGAAAAGTCCCCTCCCCATTCAAAAGCTCCGGCTCCACCACCACCACCACGCCTGCCACTGCAGCCAGTGCCGCGAAGGGAGCATCTCTCGGGAGGGCGCGCTCAGTACCTGCGGCATCTTAGCGCCCAGCCGACGAGGGTCAGGTTTCTTCATTCTAGGCCAAGGACAATACCTGCTTCCAGTAACCCGCTGGCAGGGGACTAGTCCCCTCTCTCTGGAGGATCTCTCCCGGCTAGAGAGGGAGTTGCGCTCTCTCTAGCGCGGCAGATGAGAAGAGCTGCAGCGAGGCCACCCCCTCTGGAACCCGCCCCGCACTCGCTGTCCCCGCCCCCGGTGGTCGCGGGGCGGCGGGGGCTCCGGAAGGTGAGCTCCGGACGAGGGCGCCAGGCTACGGAAGGCGGCGGGGTCTCCGCTGTAAGTGGGGGTACGTCGGGGGTCTCCTGGTCACACGCGCAGCCGGGGACCCGGGGGTCGTCCTTCGGCCGTTGTGTCTAGGAGGCAGAGGCGGCAGCTCGCGGCGGAGACGCGCCGGAGGGAGCCAGCCCAGGCGGGCCGTGCGTTCCCAGGACTCAGGCTCCGGAACGGCCGCCTCGGGCGGGAAGGAGGGCGCCGCGCTCTGAGCAGGGCTCTGCGCCCAGCCGGCCGGGGGTGTGCCCGCCCCAGGGCACCCGGCTCCTTGTCGCTTCACCTGGCAGAGCCACCTAGCGCTGCCACCAGAGTGGGCGGGCGGACAGGGCCCCCGCTGAGCTAAGAGCTTTCAAAGGACCGGGAGGAGCCTCCCCTGCTGCCCACAACATTGCCCTCACAGGACATGCGAAGACTGGCTCAAACCTCACCCTCTCCAGCGAGTCCAGCCGAGCACCAGGGTCGTCTTCATCGTCAGCTGCCTGAGATCTTTCTGGAGAGCAAAGTGAGGCGGCAGGGGCACAGCGGAGAGAGGAAAGGTCTCCCCAGACCCCCAGGGATATCTGTTCAGAAGAAGGTTGGGATGACCAGAGCTGACTTCCAGAACACAGATCTCCTTCAAAAGCCTATATATTTCTCAAAACCTTCAACATAGAATTTTCATATGACCAGCAATTCCACTCCAAGGTATATAATTAGAAAGAATTGAAAGCAGGAATTCAGATGTGTGTACAACAATGTTCATAGCAGCATTATTCACAATGGCCCAAAGGTGGAAACAAACCAAATGTCCAACTGATGAAGGGATAAACAAAATACATATGATGTCTACATATGATAGAGTAATACTGAGCCTTTAAAATAAATGAAATATAACGAGGATGTGGAGAAATCAGAATTCTAGTGTAGTCTGGTGGGAATATTAAATGATGTGATCACTCTGGAAAACAAAATAGTATTTCCTCAAAAAATTTAAAAAATAGATATACCATATGATTCAACATTTCTACTTCTGAATATACATTTTTAAAAAAGTTGTGTGAGGCCTAGGGTCGTGGCTTAGTGGTAGAATGCTTGCCTTGCACATGTGCAAGGTTCCATCCTCAGCACCACATAAAATAAATAAATAAAGGTATTGTGTTCATCTACAACTAAAAAAATATTTTAAAAAAAGAAAGTTGTATAAGATATTTGTACATCACTAGCATTATTCACAATAGCTAAACCATGGAAGCGATTCCAGTGTCCACTGATGGAGAAATGGATAAACAAAATGTGGTATATATAAATACACAACGAAATTCAGCCTCAAAAAGAAAGGAAATTCTGTATATGCTATAACATGGATGCACCTTAAGGACATTATTAAGTGAATAAGCCAGTCACCAAAAGACAAATATTGTATGATGCCACATATGAAGGCATCCAGATCAGGCAAATTCAGAGTCAGAAGGTAGTATGGTGGTTTCCAGAGACTTCAGGGAGGCAGGATGGGGTTTAATAGGTTCAGACTTCCTGTTTGAGATGATGAAAAAGTATAAAAGGGTGAGTTTTATGTTATAGGTATTTTGCATAAACATCTGTCCTTTAGAACAGCTCAGATCGCTTTAGCAAGGCATCCATCCAGTGTTTATCTGTGATTGGCCTCCAGTTGTCCATAACGGAAAAGATGCTGCCCAGGATCTGGACCTTTAGTTCACTTTGCCACTATTGAACTGTGTGACTTTAGGCAAGTCACATAACCTCTCTGGGGTTCCATTTCATTACCAACAAAATGAGTTGTGTTTGCATTAAGAAGTCACTACCAGACACCAATACTTCATGCAATATCTTCCTGTGGCCTGCATCCCACTCTGGACAACTTTTATCATTTGTGCGAAACTCCTGTCATTTGCAAAACTGTCATAGCACTTTCACATTTGAGTCTTAAGTTTCCTAAGACATGGAATAGGATAGGAGTAAAGAGCTTGCGATACAGAGTCACTTGCCTCCTTCTAACTAGCTCTACACGTGAGCTGTGTGATCTTTGGTACTGTGGTAACCAAAGTCGAGCTTTCTTCATTCGTAACTTAGGGTTGATAATAGCTCCTACATCATAAACTTGTTGTGAGTATTAAACAAAGTTAGGCAGGTAAAGTGCTTAGCTCAATGCCTGGCACTTAGCCAGAATTCTGAGAAACGCCAGCTATTACTGTAACTGATTCTTTCCCTATCTTGCTCTGTGTGATCCTAACCAATCTTAGAGACTTCGTTCACATGCCATTTCTTGTGGGAAACATGCCTTAATTCTCCTACTTATTTTCACTTCTTCCTTATCACTTGGTATTTCTCTTTAAATTCACTTTTGTATATCAATTTGTTCTCCATATTGCACTGTTCCCTGAGGAAGGGCTAGATCACTTTTTAGTTTTGCATCATATTCTGCAGTTTTTTCTCAAACTGGCCTGGTGATAAAAATTATCTGAGGTCCTAGTAGATCTTGCTGATTCCTGGGTCTCACTGTAAACCTAGGAATGAGGCTTAGAAATCTGTATGTTTAGCCAGCACCCCAGATCATTCTTATTGTCAAAAGTGTTTGAGAATCTGGTAACCTAGACCAGAGCCTGGCACAAGGTAGACATTGATTTATCAATGTAGACATATCATATGTTTTCTTGACTTTGTTTTTACTCAGAAGTCAAAAACCCACACATTTCACTATTTATCTATTGCTGCTTATCAAATCAAATCAGCCCAACCTAGCACTTAAAGCAAACATGTATTATCTCAGTTTCTGAGAGCTAAGAATGTCAGAGAGGCTGAGCTAGGTGATTTCCAAGGCCTGCCATGAGATTGGAGTTAAGCTGGCATCCAGAGCTGCATTCTCATCAGAAGGTTTGACAGACAATATACCCTTGAGTTCACTCATGTGGTCATTGTGGGTCTAGCTATAGATGGTCTGAGTGACCTCACAGCATGGCAACTGACCTTCTCCACTTCTGCCATATGCCATTCACCATCAGACAAACTCTAGTACCAGGAAGTAGGGAAGGGGACACACAAGTGTGTGAATACCAGAAGGTGAGGACCACTGGTGACTCCCATGAGAGATATCTTGAAGGCTGGTACCAAGTAGAATTAAAGAGTTACGCTTTCCCCTTCACAGTCCTGGCAGGAAGTGGTAG
Organism: Xerus rutilus; assembly: GCA_028644305.1. Lineage (NCBI taxonomy): Eukaryota > Metazoa > Chordata > Mammalia > Rodentia > Sciuridae > Xerus > Xerus rutilus. The sequence goes on from CM053411.1 coordinate 28,796,110, forward strand.
TTGAAGCCAATGGTGTTAGCCACAATGGAGACATTTCTGTCTGACCTGAGGCTGCAGAGGCTGTGGATGACTTCTGGATAAATAAGTAAGTCGGGAGGATATAAGGACATAATTGGGATGGTTCATTGGACTCACCTGGGGGAAATGAAATATTGAGAGTAAGTGTCGTCTGGCAGGCTCTATGTGCTGCAGGTCCTGTTGGGGCTCCTTTGAAGAGTTTGGGAGCCTGTATGTTATTTTTTTGTTCTCTTTCCCAGCCCTCCATCTGAGAAGCAGACATCCAGCTGAGGCTCTCTGAGTATCAATTAGAATCCATTTAGAATTGTGATAATCTGTCTCTGTGACAGAACTAAACTGGGGCTACCGTAGCTTAAAGAAATATCTGTAACTCAAAACTAATTTTTTAATGGATGAAAAGGAAATGAATCAAAGAAACAAACTGTGGAACTCCATTGATAATTTTTCCCCAAAATTTAAAGCCCCAAGGACACCAACAACTGAAAAATTGGCTATGATTAGTTCACTGTCATGAAAGGCAGAGGCTCATCTTGCCTACAATGATCCATAAAATCTGAGGAAATTTGCCTCCCTAGGAGTCTTGACAAACAGGATCCAAAGAACCTTTTTGGGAAGGACTTTCTTTAGAGATATCCACCCACTCCTGAATAAGGTCCTTGGATGTTTGTATTTCTTTTTTTCTTTCCTATTCCATTCACAGGAAAATTCCATAATAATAATTCTTATTTATTTATTTTATCCTATAATTATGTCCCTTTTGGTTTAGACATGGAATTTTTTAACATCTTAGGGCTTTTGTCAACCATATAACTCCTGTGATATAGTAAATGCCACATAGAAATCTGGCTCAAGGAGGGCCTTCAAGTTCATTGGGTGAGTACTATTCATTGAGAAAGGAGCTAACAGATGGTCAAAAGGGAAAGCCACTCACCCAGTGTACCAGAGCCAGCTGATTTCAGAGCCCATATTCAAGTCCAAGTCTCCTTATGTTTAGCTTACCCCTCTGCCCACTTCTCTGGCCAGCTACACTCACAACACTATCTACCTGTTCTCATTTTGACCTTTTCTCCATGATCCTTGGCTCCAGAGCTCAGTCATAATTTCTCCTGTCTGGAAAATTTACTAAATCAGCTTATTTTCTGCTTTCATCAAATTTGTTCTCTCAGCACACCCTCATCCAGTGCCATGAAAAAATCAAGGATTCCTGGAAGATGCCAGAACTGGCTCACAGCTCATCCTGCCTCCTGTTCCAATTACCTCTCTAGCATCTGAGCCAGCCATATTTGACTGGCTTCCCAAAGCCCACTCAGCAGGTTGCTTGGGCTGCCCTGTGCCATTCCCCTCTGCCATTCCCTAAGGCCCACTGGAAGGGATGTGAAGGGGCATTTGGATAGGTACCAGACATGCCCTGTTCCTGAAAAAAGCCCAAATGAAAATTGTAACTTTTTCATTATTTCTAACTGGTTTTGGTTTTTTTTTGGGGGAGGGGAGGGGTACCAGGGATTGAATTTAGGGGCACTCCACCACTGAGCCACATCCTCAGCCCTTTTTTCTATTTTATTTAGAGACATGGTCTCACTGGGTTGCTTAGGGCCTCACTTTTGCTGAGACTGGCCTTGAACTCGCGATCCTCCTGCCTCAGCCTTCCCAGCCACTGGAATTACAGGTGTGCGCCACCGCACCCAGCTAACTGGCTTATTATCACCCTAAACAAATTCTTAATGAAATTATTTTGGAATTGAGAGAAGCTATTCATATGTTTATTTGGAAGCATAAATAGGAAATAGCAAAGAAGAATTTTTTGAAAAAGTAATAAGAATATTAATGTCCCATTAATATCAAAATATTATGAAGGTTTAAGAAGTGAGAAGATAATGAGCTTGAGCACAAGGGAACCCACTGGTGAGATGTGCACAGGCATAATGTCTGAAAACTTGGTGCAGTCACCATTCTGGAATACTTCACATGCGAACAGTGGAGAGGAGAGGGAAGGAGAGGGACAGTGCCCACCCCCCATGGTATCTGCCTCAGAGTCAAGCCTTCTCAACGTAGCTCCATTGTGACAAGGCTGTATAGGTGGTGGGACTCCTGGAGACAGGAGAACACAGGTAACACTACTTATGGGGCTACCAGTGCACAGTCGAGAAGAAAGGCCTTCTCTCCTTGTTAGAATAATGTAGGCTGCTTTTAATGCAACCAGGGCCACATGTAAGGCTGCAGCGCCCTGGCACCTGTGCTGTAGCTTCTCAAGCCTCAATATGGATCCTTTCCACTAGTATGGAGCCATCCTAGGGGAAGTATCCATCCTAGGCGAAGCAGACCCCAAGACTTTTAAGAGGATGAGTTGAGAGTTTGGGCAGGAGGGGAATATGAGAGGAATATTCCAAACCCCAATTTTACTACCCCCAGAGCCTCCCAGAGATAACAGTCTGGGAGGTTTTGCATTAGGTAGGTGGAGGCAAAAGGCTCTTATATCTTTAAGTGGGCCCATTGTCACTACAGGCTGGAGACACTGGAGTTACCTGAGAAAGCATTACAAAGCAAACAGCCTGTATCACCTACACCCGAAGTACATGCCTCAAGGAAAGCAGGGAGGTGGTTCATATCCGCTGTTTTACTAATATTTTCCACTAATACTTTTGACTCAGATTTATACTTTTGAGGGAAAATATTAAAGAAATATTTATACCTAACCCTATAAGGGATAATAAAATGTTAGAAAAAAATCATTCCAAATTGCGTTCTTGTGTTAGTTTTCTAGGGCAGCCACATCACAAACAACAGACATTTTGGGAGCTGAACCTCAAAGTCAAGGTATCATTAGAGCCATACTCGTTCTGAGAACTCTAAGATGCTCGGTAGAATCCTTCCTTATCTCCCAGCTTCCTGTGGTGGCTCTTCATCCGTGGTATTTCTTGGCTCAGAGCTGCATCACTCCAGTCTTGGCCTCTGTCGTTACATGGCCTTCCTCTGTGTGATGTCTTCACATGGTTTCTTCTTCCACAATGCCACCAGTCATAGCAGATTAGAACACTCTACTGACCTTATCTTAACCTGATTACATCTGCAAGTATCCTATTTCCAGGTCAGGTTACAATCCCAGGTACTAGGGTTCAGAATTTCAACATGCCTTTTAGAGAAACATGATTTAGCCTGTAACAAATAAGTTCTGATATGTATATGTGTGATGGAACCCTACATAGCTATTAAAAGTGGGGGACTGTGAAGTGAATCTATAGCTATTAGAAATCAGGAGAGGACATTGAGGGAGGTGGCTGAAAAGAATCATTTGGGGGCACTTTGGGGTACTCATCACGTTCTGCCAATTGTTCTGGTAGCTGCTTAAGTGAGTATCTTCAGTTGGTAAAAATTTATGTGGCCCTATACTTATGGAATGTGTGCTTTTCTGAATGGATAGTGTATTTCAATGAAAAATGAATTAGGATATGATGCTGTAAAAGTATATTTATTGACAAAGAAAAACAGTCATGATATATTACTGAATGTAAAAAACATTAGGTTAGCAAAATCGAGTTGCAGTATGATTCCATTTGGAGGGGAAATACATGCTACCTACGTCCATACAAGAAAATGTCTGCAGGAACAAAAGCAAACTATTAATACTGAACTCCAAATAGAAAGCAAATGCAAGTGTTTTTCCCTTTAGCTCATTTATCTGCATTTTCTGATTTTTAAAATGAACCCCTATTATTTATGTAATGCTTTAAATATCATAAATGAGAAAAGGGTGAAGTAATTTTAAAAACAATGAACAGGAGACTCAACTATTAGGGAAAAACATTTATTTAGGTCTTTATCTCACAGTATATTCCAAATTGCATTATGGAAGTATAAAAAGTTAAAGTCAAAAAGTTAAAAACTGAAAAGAACATTGATGAAAATTTAGTAGAGGTTTGTACTGAGAAAAAAAGCAATATATGATATCCCAAAGGAGAAGATGGATAGATTTTTCTGCATTAAAGCTTAAGCATTTGAAAGTAAGATAAATCATAAACAAAATTAGAGTAAATGTCAAACCAGGAAAAATATTTATGTTGAATACAGAAAACAAAAGGGCAAGATCCTTAACGTATGAAATACTATTACATTTTATTAAGGAAAATACTAGTATCACAAAAGAAAACAGGCAAATACACTGACGAGAAATGAAAATAACAATAAAAGTGTATGAAAATGCTTATCCTCACCAGCAACCAAAAATATGCCATCCACAAACAATAAGGAACCATTTTGTCTATTAAATAAGTCAAGAACATAAACTGTAAAAATGGAAGCTGGATTAGTAGTTTTAGAATTCAAATAAACAATCTGACTTTGGAAACATCTTGGTGGGACCTTCCTCCTTTTCTCAGATTCTTTCAGTTACTGCCCAAAGTTACTTTGTAATAAATATACACTGACTTGGTTGATTCCACACAACTATTTCCTTCTCCGGATTCTAGGTCTGTCTGATATTTGTTTCAGTTGCAACTGGGAGAACAGCCAAAGGCGCCAGGCCAGAAAGGTGACATCATTCAAAGTCACATCAAGCTTCAGAGCTCTGTGCTGACCAACTGCTCCCTGTGCTTACAGAGAAATACACAGGACAAAGTTGAACTCAAATTACACCTAGGGAAATTTTATTTTAAAATATGTAATGAATCTTTTGCCTGGTTTGCTAAGTTATAAAACTGTCTTATATTCAGATGATTTTCAAGTTGTGTGTGTTTATGTGTGTATGTATGTGTATGTGCATATATTTGTATGCGGGGAAGGGGAACTGATGTACATGGAAAATCTCCAGAAGCACTCTTTTTAAAACAAATCTTAATTGGCTTTATTTTTTATTTTAGAATCAGACAACACAGAAGCACTTTTATCACTGGCCAAAAGCCAAGAAGTGGTGATAGAGTTGATTCAATGAAACCACATTCAAAGTTAATTAACCAGTAATTAAAGAGCACTGGGGAAATGTAAGGACTGGAAATATTGAGATAAAAGGACAAGAACTGTCTACAAAGTGGGTCAAGTAGAATTGAAGCCCCTATTTAGCAAAAGGGTATTTGAAAAGAGTTGAAATCACCAAGGCAGAAACACCATTGCATAGAGGAGCAACTTGTCTTTGACTCCTTGGCTTCTTCACCAGATTTTTTCCTGTGGATGAGGCCACCTTACTCATTCTCAGCTGTGTCCAGAGCTTCTGCTCACCTGTGCTTGCAAATATTATCCTTAGAAACAACGATGGATATACAGATACACAGCGCGCACGCGCACACACACACACACACACACACACACACACACACGTTTAATGAGGCATGGTACACCAAGTATACATTTTTAATGTTTAAAAGTTTTGTCTGCAATCACAAAAGTAACATGTACAAAAGTAAATTCTAATCATACAAAGTATAAAAACCAAAGATTCACTCAAGTTCTTTTATAACTGAAAGATGGTTTGGGCAGATTTCTGGTTCTTCTTCTCGGGGATCTGTGTGACGTGGGAAGCCTGCTGCTTGCCTGCTCTGTTGGCAAGCTGCGAGCATTTGTCAACATTATCATCTGGGCTGTTTGTCCAATCCCAATCCGTTGTGCATGCTTCAGGATCTGCTGTTTAAGGGAGCAGTAGCAGCCTTTGTGCAGAGTGCCTGGTGTTCCACGTGCCTGGGTGTCTGTGTGGATCCTACCACCAGTGCTAGTGGCCACTGCACTGGAGGTCTAAGCAAGGCTGCTTACTTCCAACCACTCCATCCTCTGCAGTTGTCCCCTCTCCTGATAGACATACAGTAGCAATAAGTTACTTCCATCACCGTCGAGTTGATAGTAGCATCAGTCATAGATGAAGACCTGAACTGGCTTCATTAAATAACATCTGCCATTTCCTGCCCAGATATACAAGTGATTGGGAGACTTCCCTCTGGGACCTGTGGCTTTCCCTGCTGTTCTGAAAGCTTGTCACTCCCATCATCTTGGGTGGTACTTAGATTCGCTGCTGGGCTTGATTCAGAGGTAAGGAGTGGGTGGGGACAACACTAATTTCAGTTCACATTTTATTTGTTTGTTTGTTTGTTTTTAGTACTGGGAATTGAACCCAGGGGCACTTAACCACTGAGCCACATTCCCAGCCCCTTTTTGTATTTTATTAGAGACAGGATCTTGCTGAGTTGCTTAGGGCCTCGCTAATTTGCTGGGGCTGGCTTTGAACTCGCGATCCTCCTGCCTCAGCCTCCCAAGCGGCTAGGATTACAGGTGTGGGCCACCGTGCCAGGCTAGTTCACATATTCTTGCTTTCTAGATTCATTTCAGGTTCTAGATCTGCCTGAATTTGCTGCGCATCATGTGAAGGCTCTGTTGACCTCCTTCACTTCCCTGGAAGAGATGCCTTAATCCTTGGCCAATCACAATGTTCTCCAAAACAAGTGGGTTACTGTAGACAGTGGTTCTGTCTGCTCTGCTCTCTGGCCTGTATATGTGGCATTTTCTACTTTGACAATTTATAATTTTCTTGACAATTTTCTCTTTATCTCTCCTCCCTTTATTAATTAAAGTCACAACCAACCTACCCTTCCCAACACATAACACCACACCAGTGGTTCAGTCCCTCCATTCCTCTGTCTACACATCCTCCAGCTCTTTACAACACAGTATATCTTTGATGCTGACCATCACTCCAAAACCTTTTGCTTTAACTCAGTGAAACAATAAGTGCTCATGAATGAAACAGTAAGTATTCATCCAAAGTGTCTTTGTTGTAAGATTGTGTGACTAGGTTATACACAGAGTCAGTAACAGGAAACAAGCCACTCACACTAATGGTAAAATTATTTGGATTTATTTTCAATTATGTTTGACTGATGTGGTAAAGAAGCAGAAAATGAACCGAAAATATATCTGGCTTTGGCTCCACCACTATCTGTGTAGCCTTGAAAATGCTATTTTACATTTCTGGGCCTCAATTTTCTCACCCACTTGATTCACAAGTTTACTATAAAGTTATGATAATCAAGATAGTATGGAATTGGCATAAGGATAGATATGTCAATGGAGTAAAGTTGAGAGTCAAAAAATAAGCCCATACATCTGTGGTCAGTTGGACTTTGGCAAGAGTGCCAACACTTTCAGTTGGAAGAATAGTCTTGTCAATAAATCATACTAGAACAAATAATATTTACATACAAAAGAATTCATTGGGACTATTCATAATGCATATTAACATTAACTAAAAATGATTCAAAGACTTAAATATAAAAGCTAAAAATATAAAACTCTTAGAAGGAAGCATAGGTTTAAATCTTTGTGAGTTTGGATTAGACAATATTTTCTTAGATGACATCAAAAGTACAAGCAACCAAAAAAAAAAAAAAAACTAGATTGGATTTCATCAAAATAAAAGCTTTGTGCATCTAAGGTGTTCGAATGTTATCAAGAAAATGAAAAAAACGTCCAAAAGAACAGAAGGAAATATTTGCAAATCACATTTTTGGAAAGAGTCTAATATCTAAAATATATAAAGAATTCTTCCACAACAGAAAGACAATTCAATTTAAAAATGAATAATTGATTGAATAGACATTTCTCTAAAGAAGATATATAAAGGGTCAATATGAAAAGATGCTAAATGTCATTAGTCACAGGAAAATGCAAGTCAAAACCTCCATGAGATACCACTTGATACACATTAGGATAGCTATAATAAAATAAGCAGGAAATAAAATCTACAGGTGAGGATATGAAGAAATTGTAACCTTCATCATACCTTGCTGGGGAGAATGTAAAATGATGCAGTCACTGTGGAAAATAGTCTGGCAGTTTCTCCTAAAGTTAAACAGAGTGGGCTGGGATTGTAGCGCAGTGGCAGAGCGCTTGCCTCGCATGCGTGAGGCACTGGGTTCGATCCTCAGCACCACATAAAAATAAATAAAATAAAGATATTGTGTCCATCTACAACTAAAAAAATATTTAAAAAAAAAAGTTAAACAGAGTTATACAACACAGAACTTGCTTTCCTATATACATACCCACAATAATTGAAAATTTATGTTCATTCATGAACTTGTACATGAATTTCATAACAGCATTATTCAAATCGCCATAAATATGCAATTGTGTATCCACTAAAGATGAATGGATAAAAAAAGTAGTATATCCATACAGTGGAATATAATTCAGTGTAAAAAGCAATGAAGTGCTGACACATGCTATAATGTGTATAAATCTTGAAAATATGATGCAGAAACAAAATGCAACTAATTCTGTGCTTCTTCTACAAATAAATGTCACGAATGGATAAATACATATGGAGACAAAAAGCAAAATGAAATTTGCCAGGGGCTGGGTGTAGGGGAGAACGGGGAATAACTCTTACATGTCCCCCTATGCTGAATACCTGACCTCCAGTTTTTTGGTATTTGGAGGCAGGACTTTGGGGAAGTTATTAGTTTTGGGTAACAGCATGAAGGTGAGGTCCTATATTAGTCACTATGACTGTTATAGCAAATTAATATAGGCCAGGTGGCTTAAACAACACACACTTATTGAAAGTCCTAGACAAAGATGTGGCCAATTTGGTGTCTGGTGAGGGCCCTCTTCAGTTGCAGACTGCTCTCTTCTTGTGGTATCCTCAGGTGGTGGAGGTTGAATTCAAACATGAGTTTGAATTCTGGCCCTGCCATTCTGGCGCTCTTTCTTTCTCTCTCTTTATACCTTTATTTTATTTATTTATTCATATGTGGTGCTGAGGATCGAACCTAGCACCTCACACATGCTAGGCAAGCGCTCCACCACTGAGCCACAACCCCAGCCCTCCTTCTGTCTCTCCTTATAAAGGCACTAATTTCATTCATGAAGTGTCCATCCTCATGACCTACATTTTGGACTCGATGGAAAGGTGTGAGGCCCAAAGTTTAGCAATTTGAATTATTAGTAGAAAAAGCTTCAGCAAGAGTATTTAGTAGACTTAAAGAAAAAGCCCTGGGGCTCGGGTTATGGCGCAGTGGTAGCGTGCCCACCTAGCACACGTGAGGCCCTGGGTTCGATCCTCAGCACCACATAAAAAGTAAAAAAAATTAAAAAATAAAGATATTAAAAAAAGAAAAAGCCCTTATATTCTTATTTATTCAGTGCCACACTCCCAACTTCATGGATGTATCAGATCCTAAAAACATTAAATGGTTCTCATCAAGCCAGGATTAATCGTGGGCAAGACCTCCTGTGCCCAATGGCTTTGTCATAAGTGTACAAGTTATTTCTGGGTCTGAAGAAGACTGACTCCCAAAAGTAAGAGTCCAGGTTCTTCTCCAAGGTTCTCTTCCTCCATGGAGCCAGAGGAAAAGACACTAGGTCCAAAGCTTTTCCCTCCCAGGCATGACAGCCGGTGCTCATTGAGCACTTCCCATGTACTGACACTGTGCACACATCACCCACTTAATCATCACAAGCACTTTATAAGGTGGTTCCTCTCATCAGCTCCATTTTACAATTAAAAATAAAAAGAACAAATTCCCCCCAGAAACTTGGGAGCCTGAGACCGGAGGATCATGAGTTCAAAGCCAGCCTCAGCAACTTAGTGAGGCCCTAAGCAACTCAGCAAGACCTTGTTTCTAAATAAAACATAGAAAGGGCTGGGGATGTGGCCTGGTGGTTAAGTGCCCCTGGGTTCAATCCTCAGTACAAAAAAAAAAAAAAAAAAAAATTCCCACAGTCACACATAGTAAACAGCAGGGCCAGAATTCAAACTTATGTTTTTCATACTGGAAGCATGGCCATTCTGTTTTGGTGAGGTAAATGAAGCAGGGATTTGGAGAACAGGAGAAGATACCAGACTGAACATAGCCTCTTAGCTCTCAGTTTTGTTTGGGGAGGTTGTTGAATCTTCTTGAGGTTTTGTTTTGTTACTTCCATTGATGTGGTTTAAAAATATGAATTGTGCATTAGAATCACCTGAGAGACATTTTCATTATATACATGCCTAGGATTCACCTCCAGGAAGAGCTGGTTAGGAAGAGAATGAAATGTGTTAACTTTTCTTTAATTTCCAGAAAAAATAACAAGAAGAATAAAAGTGGCAAGACTAGTTAAGCTCAAAATGATTGTACTGAATAAAAAATATAGGCCTTAATTAATCCAGGGCTGTTATTAGCTGTTAGTTGTGAGGAAATCTCAGTAAGGTGGTATTTTACTTTCTTGTTTGTGATCTCTTGAATCAGAGAAGATGGCCTAATAAAGGTGTTCTTTATCAACAACCACCTTCAAAAACCTGTTCTTTTTTTCCTGTCTTCAGTTCAACTCACTCACTCTTCTGAATGCCTGCTATGTGAAAGACTACATTTAAAAAAATCACCTCAAAAATCAAAGGTTAAATTAACCAAAAAGTTAACATTTATTGACTGTTTAATACAATTGGCCCTCCATGTCCATGAGTTATGGAATCAACCAACTGTGGATCAAAAGTATTTTTAAAAACAGCATCTCTACTGAGTGTATAGATATTTCTCTTATCATTACTCTCTAAAAAATATGGCATGCCAAAAAATATGGTATGCCAAATATTTACATCACATTTACCTCAAACTAGATATTATAAGTAATGCACAAATGATTTAAATTGTATAGGATGTACATAAGTTATATGCAAATACTATGCCACTTTATATAAAGGAATTGATCATCCACAGATTTTGTCATCCTTGGAAAGGGAAGTAGGGAGTCCTGGAACCAATGGTATCCCCCGTGGATACTAAGGGATGACCTATATGCAAAGTCCTGTGTTAGGACTTCAGTTGAAGTCCTTCAGAACCTAACCTAATGAAAGTCTTAAAAGAGAAACAAAAATGGGGTGGGTATTTCAGGAAAAGGGATTAGTTTATCAAATATACAGAAAAGAAAAATCATGGTTTAGAAAGTTTGTGCTACAATGTGATTATTTTAAATGTGATCAGTTATTCATTCAATGTGTATGTGTCTTGTAAACACTCCACCACCACACACACACACACACACACACACACACACACACATACTTCTTTTAAGCTTAGGGTCAGTGAGTAAATTATATTATTTGTTAATAATTCTTTGTTCACACTTGTCTATAGGTAGAGAATGCTTACCTAACTCCACTAGCCACTTTGGGTTTGGTCACATGTCTCACCTTGGTAGATTTTGGGCTTGGTCACATGACTCATCTTGGCCAAAAGAAAGTGAGTGAGCATACTCTCTGTGACCACTGAGATGGTTTGGCTCAACCTTCTGAGTTCCTGCCTTGTGCTTGAGAATAACATGTCTCAGAAGTGGCTGCTTGGTCCCTAAATGGGAAGACACAGGGAGCAGACCTGTAGTCAAGTCCAGTACAGCCCAGCAGTGTAAGGACAGTCACAGGTCCATCTGACTCATCTGTTCTCTCTGGGTACGTTTTTAGGTAGCAATGGGTTTGAGGGGTTGGTTGAAAGAATGTTTATAGGTATTAATTGTCAATTGCTGCATAAAAATTATCGAAGCTTTGCAGCTTGAAACAGCAACTTTGGAGCTTCAGAACATAAAATGCTTACTATAGGACTGGGCAGCTCTCAACCAACAGCAGTTCTTCTTATTATCCTTCATCTGTGTTCATTCATCATGGCTTGGTTATAAGAGGAAACAGCATGAAGCCTTGGACAGATCATGAATCTTGTAATCAGACAAATCTAGGGCCAAGGTCCTTTGCTGCCTTTTGTTAGTTGTGCTTTCTACTTCCGCTACAGGAAGGGGAGCAGCACTTTAGTTGTCATAGGTGATTGAGAAAGTAAGTGGGTACATATTAAAAATATTTGCAATTGCCTAGAGAAAGCCAAGAGTCAGATGCAGAAATCCACTTTAACAAGGATGGATGAGAAAAAACATTTAGAATCAGGGATTGCAAACCCACATGTCTGTGGGTAAGAGTAGAAAGTCTGCGGTGATGGTGTCTATGCTGGCTACTGGGGAAACCAGCCATTTGTTCCATAGCCCATGCTGTGGCCTACAAGATGCTTTAAGCAACTTAGAGAACTTGGTTATAATTGCGCACTGTAGGGTCCATAGTAACATCACTGACCACATGAAAACAAGAAGATAACGATCTGATGTAAAAGTATCAGCACCGGCTATGACAAGTTATTTTAAGAAGGATGTGCCCAATTTCCCACACCCAACTGTGTAAGATATGTTTTTGCATCACTCCATGGCATGTGACTTTTCTGCTGTTGTTTGGTGCTGGGATCTAACCCAGGACCTCATGCCTGCTGGGCAAGTGCTGTGCCACTGAGCTAACGAGTGACTTTTAATTTAGGCCACATAACCATCCTTCTAAGTTAAACTCTACCTTAATGCACCACTTTTTGATGTGGGCAAACAAATGAAGTGATCATTATTAATGTATTAACTTTATAAAATAAAAAATTTTATATAAAAATTTTATACAGTAGTAATCAAATAGTTCTAACTGAAAGTCAGTTGAGCTGATAGCAAAAACGATTTGATCCTTTTTACAACACTCAGAGTCATAATTAAGCTTTCAGTAGTTGATTCTAGCAAAGGAAAGCATTTGACACTATAAATGCTATTGCAATTCAAGTAATATGTTGAACATTGGAGATAAAATTACTTGTTTTGTGCTTTCTGTTGTCACATTTTGGGATATTTGTGCCTTTGAAGAACAGTTTTGTCAATCAACGTCTCTCCTAATTGTATTAAAATTATAATAGTCCCTCTAAATTTTGGTTGCCTTCTGAGCATAAACAATTTAAGATCTTCCATTATTCAATGACTATAACAACAAAGCAACTTAAAATTTGAAGCTTTTAGAAAATTGCAATTATTGAAAACATAGTTGTTTAAGCAGAAACATTGACATTTATCCCTATAAAAGTAGAGAGACTGAAAAAATCAAATGATTTTTAACTGTGATAGTGCTTTGGAATATCTCTACTTGGGAAAAGAATTGGTTTTTCTGTTTTAAAAAATTTGGTAAAACACATAATATAAAATGTATTGTCTTGACCATTTTAACTGTAAAGCTCAACAATGTTAACTATATTCACATCGCTTAGCACCTAATCTCCAGAACTTTTTCATCTTGCAAAATGGGAACTTCATACCCATTAAATAATTCTTTATTTCCCCCATCCCAGTCGCTGGAACCATCCCAGTTGCTGGAACCATTGTTCTATTTTCTGCCTCTGTGAATTTGACTCCTCTAGCTACTTCATAGAAGTGGAATCAAACAGCAATTGTTTTTTCTGACTGGTTTATTTCACTGAGGATAATGTCTTCAAGTTTCATCCATGGTATAGCTTGTGTCAAAATTTCCTTTTTTAAGGCTGGGTAATGCTCTATTGAATGTTTGTATGGATTGGGTTATTTATTCAATCATCTGTCAATAGACCTGGCTGTTTCTACCTTTTGGCTATTGAGAATAGTGCTGCCATGAACATGAGTATGTAACTATCTGTTTGAGATTACTTTCAGTGTGTGAGATTATACTTTCTGACTATATATCCAGAAGTGGCATTGGTGAATCATGTAGTAATTCTGTTTTTAATTTTGGGGGTAACTGCCATACTGTTTAGCACAATGAGACACCATTTAAATGTCCACAAAAGTGATATGAGTTTCTGATTTTTTTTCCACATCCTCACCAATGCTTATTTTTTACATTTTGTTTTTGATGTTGGCCACCTTGATATGTATGATTGTGGTTTTGGTTTTTTTCCCTGACTGGTAATGTTGAGCATCTTTTTTATAAGCATGTTGGCTATTATCTATTTACTTTTGGTACCAGGGATTGAACCTAGAGGTGCTCTACCACTGAGCTACATTTCCAGTCTTTTTTTATTTTTATTTTTAAATTTTGAGACAGGATCTCACTAAATTGCTGAAGGTCTCAGTAAATTGCTCAGGCTGGCCTCCAACTTGCAATCCTCCTGTCTCAGCCTCCCAAGTCACTGGGATTACAGGTTTATTCATACATCTTCTTTAGGAAAATTTCTACTCAAGTCCTTCCCCCATTTTGGAATCAGCTCATTTGGTTTTTGCTTGCCAAGGTGTAAGAGTTTAAAGATATATATATTCAGTATTAGTATCTTATCAAATGTACAACAGGCAAATATTTTCAAATATTCTCTATCATTTTGTATGTTGCCTTTTTCTTCTTTGATCACATCCTTTGATGTGTAAAGGTTTGTAATGTTGGTGTAGTCTTAGTTGTTTTTACTTTTGTTGTCTGTGCTTTGGTTTCATATCCAAGAAGGCTTTGTGAAATCCAAGGTCATGAAGTTTTTCCCTGTTTTCTTCTAAGAGTTCTATAATTTTAGAACTTATGTTTAGGTCTTGGTGTATATATATATATATATATATATATATATATATATATATATATATTTTTTTTTTTTTTTTTTTTGGTACCAGGGATTGAACTCAGGGGCACTCGACCACTGAGCCACATCCCCAGCCCTATTTTGTGTTTTATGTAGAGACAGGGTCTCATTGAGTTGCTTAGCACCTCACGGTTGCTGAGGCTGGCTTTGAACCTGCGATTCTCCTGTCTCAGCCTCCCACAGTGCTGGGATTACAAGCATGAGCCACCGCGCCCGGCTTAGGTCTTGGTATATTTTAAGGTAACTTTTAATGTGCATAAGAATTCAGCTTCATTCTTTTGCATTAGGAAATTCAATTTTCCCAGCACCATTTGTTGGAAACAACAACAAACAGGTCCTTATTCCACTGGACTGTCTTGATACTGTCATTGAAAATTATTAGACCAAATAAATGAAGTTTTATTTCCGGGCTCTCTGTTCTTTTCTATAGATCTATATGTCTGTCTTTATGCCAGTACTACACTATTTTTTCTTTGTTTGCCTGTTTGCATTACCAGGAATGGAACCAGGGGTCCACAAGTTAGACAAGCACTTTGCTACTGAACTATGTTCTCAGTTCCACTGTTTTGAATATTGTAATCTTGTAGTAAGTTTTGAGATCAGGAAGTGTTTTTAAGACCTCCAACTTTGTTCTGTCTACTCAGGATCTCTTGAGATTCTATTTGTATGTTAGGATGGATTTTATATTTCTGCAAAAAAAAAGTCACTGAAATTTTATAGTGATTACATTAAATCTGTAAATCCTTTTGAACGGTATTGGCAACTTGATAATATTGTCTTCTAATTCATGAAGACAAAATGTCTTTTTGCTTATTTTTATCCTCTTTGATTTCTTTCAGCAGTGTTTGTATTTTTCATTGTGTAAGGTTTTCAATTCATTATTTAAATTTAAATTTATTATTTTTGATATCATGGTAAATGGGATTATTTTCTTAATTTACTTCTCAGATTATTAGATTTTAGTGTATCGAAATACAATTTATTTTTGTGTGTTTATTTTTTCTTTTCTTTATTTAGGGGGAGTATTGGGGATTGAACTCAGGGGTACTCAACCACTGAGCCACATCCCCAGCCCTATTTTGTATTTTATGTAGAGACAGGGTCTCACTGAGTTGCTTAGCATCTCGCCATTGCTGAGGCTGGTTTTGAACTCATGATTCTCCTGGCTTAGCCTCCTAAAGTGCAGGGATTACATACAGGCGTGCGCCACTGCACCCAGCTTGTTTATTTAATCTTGCAACTTTGCTGAATTCTTTAGTAGTTCTGAAAGGGTGTTTTGTTTTGTTTTGGCTTGGTTTGGTTTTTGGTAGCATCTTTAGGATCTTTTACATGTAAGATCATGTTGTCCACAAACGAAGATAATTCTTCCTTTCCAATTTTTCTGCCTTTTTGCTTTGTTGGTTCTTGATGTTTTTTATTCTCTTGTTATCTTGCTCAAATCTTATTATCTATTTTATTTTTGCCAGCTTTATATTTATTCTCATCTATTTCTAGTTCTATAAGGTGTAAAGTTGGGTTGCTGATTTAAGATCTTCTCTTTTAATGTGTAAATAGCTATAAATTTCCTTCTTATTACTGTTTTTGCTGCATCCTGTAACTTTTAGTATGTTGTTTTCGTTTCATTTGTCTTAAGATATTTTCTAATTTCCCTTGTATTTTCTTCTTTAGCCTGTTGATTGATTAAGAGTGTGTTGGGCCGGGATTGTGGCTCAGCGGTAGAGCGCTTGCCTCGCATGCGTGAGGCCCTGGGTTCGATCCTCAGCACCACATACAAAGCAACAAAATAAAGACATTGTGTCCATCTACAACTAAAAAATATTTTAAAAAAAAAAAAAAAAAAAAAAAAAAAAAAAGAGTGTGTTGGTTAATTTCCAAATATTTGCAGGAGGTTTTCCTTTTCTTGTGCATTAAATCATGTGGTTTTGATACTGGTCTTGGAGATCAGGAACGGGTCCTTGTTCCCCTGGTGTTGAAGATTAAACACCAGAGAAACCTAGCGGCAAGGGTAGAAAGCAAGTTTTATTTAAGAAATGGACAGAGACAGACTTCTCCAGAAAGAAGGGGCCCCAGATCTGGATATCCACAGGAGTGGATGTGTCTTGCTCTTTTATAGACCCCCCACAGAATCCTCCCACTTTCTCTTTCTTCTGTGTTTGTGCCTAGGGACAGGAAGGAGCAGGAACACAGCAGGTAACCACTTATGTTGGGAAGTACAACCCCTTGAGCTGGGAATTATGATCCTGGAGGTTAGCTATTAGCAACCCAGTGATAACCAGCCATCAACCTCTTTCCACTCCCATCACTCATTATCTGCAGGGACTGCCAGGCCTTCTGCCCCTTGCCTGAGTTTGTTGAGGAATGTGACATTTCCTGTCCCATCAGGCCAGGCTTTTTGGCAAAGAAAGCATGTGGGAAGTCAGTACAGTGGGCTCATTTTATAGAATTATTCTCTTAACCTCGTCCCCACCATCTTCATCTATTTATCCCCTTAGAGTTGCAATCTTCCTAAATTTATTGACTTGTTTCATGACTTAACATATGGCCTATCATGAAGAATGTTCCACATGTACCTGAAAATAATGTACATTTTACTCTTGTTGGGTAGATATCTGTCTATGTCTGCAAGGTCCAAATGATCATTGATGGTATTTGTGTCCTTTGTTTCCTTATTGATTTTTTTTCTATCAGGTTGTTCTATTGATTACTGAAGGGGGTATAAGTATCCTGTCATTTTTGTAGATCAATTTCTCCCTTCAATTCTGTTAATGTTTGCGTTATATATTTAGAAGTGCTCATGTTTGGTACATATATATGTGTAATTATGAATCTTCTTGATGAGTTAATCTTTTAATCATCTATAATATCATCCTTTGTCTCTTATAATAGTCCTTAAGTTAATGTCCATTTTGTCTGATTAATATTGGACAAATATCAGTATAGCCACTACTGTTCTCTTTTAGTTACTATTTGCATGGAGTATCTTTTTCATTCATTCACTTTTAATCTTTGTATTTCTTTGATCTAAAGTGAGTCTTGATTAGGAAGTATTTTAATCTACTTACATTTAATGTAGCTATGGATAGGGAAGAACTTATTGTTCCTATTTAATTGTTTTCTATATGTCTTATGGCTTTCTGGTTCCTTAGAGTAGAATTTTTTGATGAAGTTCCTATTTGTAATTGGATACCTTTATATCTTACACTGGAATGGAAAAAAATTGTGTAGACCTAGAATTTTTATAATATGTAACTCTTTACTGAATTTTTTTTTAATATTTCTTTAGCTGTAGATGGACATAATGTCTTTATTTTATTGCTTTGTATGTGGTGCTGAGGATCGAACCCAGGGCCTCACGCATGCAAGGCAAGCGCTCTACCGCTGAGATACAATCCCAGCCCCCCTGAATATTTTTTGATGAGTCTGTTTTGTAAAAATATTTTGGAATACTCTGAATAGAGATAAAAGACAGTACTTCTGAAAATATTTGTGTCGACATTATTCCATATTAATACTAAACAAAATAGACTTGGGAATAGTCTCCATTTAGCATAATTTTCTCTAATCTTACTTACTGGATACCTCAGAATCTATAGTAAAAGTATTTTCTCCACTAACAACGTTAAGTTCTGCAGAGATGAGAAAAATGAAGTTATAAATAATTTAAAATCAATTACCTAAGCAAGGCAACTTTGAAGACTTCTGGTAATTTTATGAAAAAAATAAAATAAAATAAGACCATATTGAAAAGCTAGATTCTTCAGTAAAATATTGGTGCCACAGAATAAGAGACAGATATGGCTATGAAACTGACTAAAATACAAGAATATGTACTTTGAATAAATATTATGCTTTGCAATATTTAAATATTTAAATAACATAATAAAATCTTAAAATTGGATTCATTGTACACTCATGTTTAGGTTTCATTTTTGAAAAGTGGTTTGAATAAATCAATTTTGTAGGTCAGTAAATACAATAAAATCAATTCACTGGTTATTTTTAAAGGGAAGAAGGGGAGAATAGAAGTTCATTGGATTAGAAAAAGGGTAATAAGGGAAGGGAGGGGGACAAGAATAGGAAAGACAGTAGAATAAATTGGACATAACTTTCCTATGTACATATATGAATATACAGCCAGTGAAATTCCACATCATGTACAACCACAAAAATGGGATCCTAATTAGAATAAGTTACACTCCATGTATGTATAATATGCCAAAATACACTCCACTGTCATGTATATACAACAAAAACAAATAAAAAATAAAAACAAAAAAAATAATTTAATTCTAAAAAAATTAGGATTCACTTTCACTTTCAGAAATGTTCCAGTGTGATGCTAATTTATATAGTCACCCTTGGCTATACATAACCTATCTGGTCATCCTGAACTCCTGAACATAGGCTTCTGAAGCTTGTGGGCTTGTCCTCAGACTCAGAAATTGGAAACATTTTGTTTACAGATGCTGCTACTGCCAATAGCCTCCTGAGGTCTTAAAGGCTACATCCACTCCTTGACCTGAGACCAATGGAGAAGTTCCAAGGTAGGTGTAACCATAAACAAAGAACTCAGCATGTTCTGGAACAGCCAAACTGATGCTGATGAGGAGGGGAAATTTTATCCCAGAAAATTGATTCTCTATGAAGGATTTGAGAAAGTATTTTGGGATTAAAAAGAAAAAGAAGGTGATGTGCAAAGAACACACATCAGGATCATAAAGAGAATTTTGGATACATAATAACCGCATAAGTTACATGTGCCTACCTAGCACATGGTGGGCACATTACATACATCTTTCTCCTCTTCCTTTAAACAATTGTAGGAGGCCAGTTTGCTGTCCCCATTTTACAGAGGTAAACCCAAAGGTCACCAGGATATAGTAGCTTAGTGCTGCTGCACTACAAGATCTACGCCAGTAGAGGGCAGTGGAGAGCACCGAGGAAACCAGAGAAATAAGGTGAAGAAGGGCAAAATCATGGCTACACTTTTGTTCTTATCAACCAGCACAAACAAAGACCTTAACAGAATATGAAGAAAAAATTTAAATGTTCAAAATAAATAGGTTTTGGAGGCATTCGAGAGCAGAGGTTTGCTAGAACCCACATTTATTCAAACAAAACTAAATAGGCCCACTTTAGGGTGATGTTGGCGGGGGTGAGGCAAAACTGGGGATTAATTATGAAAGGGCTTCAACTACCAGCCATCCTCCGGAAGTCCGATTCGAAGTGGAATGCAGAAATAACACAGGTAATCAGATCCACGGGCTGCTGAGAATGATGCAAACACATTATTCTTCCCAAATTAAAATGCTCTATTCATGTCCAGAGCTCGAAAATTCGTTTCTCAGTAAAGGTCAAGAAAAGCAAATAGTACTTGAATTTGATTATTAAGCCACCTGTCAGTCACTGCCAATGACAGAGACAGGAAGACATTCGAAGGCAGGAAGTCAGCTACAATTAGCAGCTTGGGATCCTTCCATCTCTAATCATGATCTCTTCTTTCAGAAACACATCATTTATCACCAAAAGAATAATGCCAACGTGGCATTTATCCTATTCCTTTATTGCGTCTTGGTCTTTTAAGTAGCAAATCTAGCAAACAAGACCTTAGATCAGTAAGATGATGGATTCCAGTAGGACCAATAATTGTATTGCTCTGTCATTATTTGTCTATATTCTAAATTAGGGCCCTGAAGCAAGAACAAAGCATATGATAAAAATCAAACGTCATGGTATTTCATTTCATTTATATATTTAGGCATGAGGGGGGCTGGTTGAGGCAGGAAGATTGGTTCTATGTATAAACCCATCACTACTAATTAGGGGCAGCTTCCAAAGTTAAAAGCGATTTACAGGGAGAGATGATTGGCAGATTAGATGGGAGTACCTGAACTATTGCTATGGAGCAAATGAGAAAAAGGCCTAAATCACCAACCATTCCCTGTTAGAATCACCACTGCTACTATTTTCCCTCTGTAGCTTTGGTAAACTCACTTGACCTTTCTAATTTTTAAGTTACCAATCGCAAAATGGAAATAGGATACCCCAAAAGGGAATTGCTAGTGATGAACCGAAGGTGGTGGTAATTTTGGATGGTTTTTATGTTTGTTCTGCTCATCTGTTTTCTCTGATATGAAATTGAAATCTGATATGATTGAAATAAAGCCTATTTTAACTTTTCAACATTCTTTGATACATCATAGTTGCCTCAAGATTTGCTATAGCCTATCTACTGATACTCTTCTGTATTTTTTGATGGTACTTAATGCATGTGGGCATAACATCACTAACTCCAATTACAGTTAATGTGCTTCTACAGTAGACATCAGTCCTCAATAAATTCTAAGGCATCTTCTAGCCATCAAATTAAACGATAATGAAACCTTTACTACTTTCATCCAATAAATTGTTTTCCAATCATCATGATGAAGCAAATACCTTCTGAGGTTACATATCTGACTGAGAACTACATAAGAGAAATTCAGAGATCTTAGCTAACCTGTCATCAGTTTGAGAAATTACATTACCTAAAGGACATGATTAATTACAATTTTCAATGGCTTTTAATTTTTTTCAGTATGATGATGACTATAGAGAAGAAATGACTTTTTTCCAATTAGATTGAATTAGATAAAAATGATAGGACTTTAAAAATGGAAACTGAAACTCAAATACATGTTTAACACCAATAAAATCCCAATTTTTTATTTTAGTATCTATTATCTACACACCAGCATGTATAATACATATTTCATTAATATGCATACAAGTTCTTCATTATTTCCTTTTGAAGTTTCTTTACCATTTAATAATTTGGGTGCTATTAATGGTTATGATAGAAATATTTAAATGTCTCCTGTATTATGAATTCATCTGCCTCTCAGCTAACATGGACTTGGATTTTGTTGGCTAGAGTCTTACTCACTTTTCTTCTGGAGTATTCATTTCTCAGAACTCACAAGGTGTAAATTCAATTCACTGGAACAAACATTTACAGAGAATAAGCTATGTGTCTTTGTATACAGCACTGGGCTAAGTACCATGTGAGAAAAACACAGCCCTCTCCCTTTAGAAAACTAGACTCTTCATGATACTTCCAGCATGACAGCCCTTTCCCTCTGGGTACAGCACCCTCAACCAGAAATAAAGGAGACCCACAGAGCTGTGAACACCCCTGGTAATACTCCCTCTTCCTCTTCTGCAGGACAATACAACCTCAGTTGGCAGAGGTGGCAATTAGAGCTGACATCATCCATCAGGATTTACATCATCAGGCCATCAACCCTGTAGACTTAGTCATCACCAGAATCTGAGATTCCAGATTATTCATTTTTCACCTGGTATCTTATACTTCTGTGTTGAACAGGTACACAACAAACTGACTCAGTTTCTCACTCCTTCCTACTCCTTCCCATCCCTGGTCTTTGTGCCTGATCCTCTTCCCCTGTGTCTTCACACAGCCCTTGCCTTGCTTTACTCCAGTCTCTAATTAAATATCACTCCTCAGGGAGTCTTCTCTGACCACTGATCTTAAATAGGCACCACCACTCACACCCGCCACAGGCCCCCTCCCCCTACTCTGTATCTCTCTTTCTCTATTTTATCTTCATAGCATTTATTGAATCTAACATTGTCTATTTTGTTGGCTTATTGTGTTAGTCAGCTTTTGATTAGTGTAACAAATACCTAAACAATTAGCTAACAGAGAGAAAAGATTTATTTTGGTTCACATTTTTGTTTGTTTGGTACCGGGGATTGAACCCGGGGGCACTTAACCACTGAGCCACATCCCCAGCCCTTCTTTGTATTTTACTTAGAGATAGGGTCTTGCTGAGTGGCTTAGGGCCTCACTAAATTGCTGAGACTGGCTTTGAACTCACAATCCTCCTGCCTCAGCCTCCTGAGCTGCTGGGATTATAGGTGTGCATCAGCACACCTGCTGGCTCACAGTTCGGAAGGTTCCAGTTCATGGCTGTGTGGCCCCATTGCTTTGAGCCTATGGTTTGAGCACAGTGAGGCACAAACTGCTTACTTCATGGTGGCTAGGAAGCAAAAAGAGACAGGAAGAGACTGGGACCCCACAGTGCATACCCTGATGACCTAAAACCCTTCACTAGACCCTACCTCCCACTAGGTTCTGCTACCTCCCCACAGCACCAAGCTGACGACCAAGACTTTAACACATGGGGACTCTCCAGATCCAAATTGTAGCATCTGTTTCCTGTCATCTCCCTAAACTATGAGCTCCATTGAGAAAAGAACATTGTCTTATTTATCTCTGCATCTTCAGTGCCAAGAATAATGTTTGCCATGGTTCTAGCTACTCAACAAATACTTGTTGAATAAATGAGTGAATGAATGTTCCAGAATTTTAAAAATACTCTGGGAGGAGTGACCAAGGTTATATAAGTTTCAAGCACAGGATATACAATAAATCCAATTTTAAAGATACACCATAAAATTTTGCTTATGCTAGACAATGATGTCTCACAGTGAGAAGCTGATTTAATTGAGCATTTCTCAAATTTATTTCATTATTGTATTGCTTTCTTGAGCCTCACTTATAAACGTCCTACAGAATCAAAAATCCATTTGGGAAAGACTGCTGTTGACTATCTTAATCCACTGAGGATATTTTAGGAGGAGAATGGCAACTTCTGACCTCCAAGCAATCTCCTGCTCTTCCCTTAATCTTCCCCACCAATTTCCTAATTTCTTTCCTAGATCAGGAACAGAACCCCACTTTCAGTAGTCTGGACTCACATATGAGAAGAGAATCTCTACCTCCTGGTGGCCACCTGGGAGATTCTGTCACCCAACCAACCACATGGCAATGTGACACCCAAGCTTGTCTCACACAGATGACAGGAACATCCATCTGGCAGTATCCAATCTTCTCCCAGTCCTATTCTCTTCCTTATTCTGTGCATTCTTGTGAATGAGCTTCATCCTGGCTTCAGCTCTCTATCCTGCTTTTGTATTTTCTTTGTGATCTGTTTTTCACCTTACCTATTTCTGTGAGCTGTCTTGGGTTCTTAATGAAATGAGGCAGGGTATAAATCCACAGAAGTCCATGAAGAGCAGCAGGGTGCATGAATGTAGAGGGAGAGCCTGGTTTGTGTTTTTATATATTTACCTATTTGCAAAGTTTTAGTCAGCAAAGATGAAGATCATGAAGCACTGCACCATGAAATGAAATGCCATTTCCACTGGCATTTTATAGTAAATTGCACTTCACTGTACTGTAGTCACTATTGTGGCTAAGGTTTTGAGTTTGCTGTATTCTTACTGAAACTCTCAGCATGAGCTCAGTTCTGCCTGAATCATCTGGTTTTCTTTCTCAATTTGTTCTTCCAGAGAGGGAGAGCAGATTTCCGTAAGAATTGAGATCTTGGGGCTAGGGGTGTAGCTCAGTGGTAGAGCACTGCTAACATGTGCCAGGTCTTGGGTTGGACCCCCAGGACTGCAAAAATTTAAAGAAAAAAAAAAAAAGAATTGAGTTGTTTCCTTGAATTTGTTTAAAATTAAGGATAGGAGAAAAAAAGAAATATGAGTATGAGACATTTGCCATAAGCTATTTAAAAGAAATATATCTTAAGCAAGGAAGAACTTGTGGTGGTGTCTTTTCTAGCATATATAATTCGGAGGAGACTCCTAAGTTCAGTTCCAGGTATTGTCTGGCTGTGGCAGGTGAAGAAATATGGTATGACAAGAGCTGGCACCTGCTCAAAGAGAACATTGAACTTCTCTTCTATGGCTGTTTATCTCCACTGCTTGGAAACTTCATTTCTCCCTCTGAGCTGTTTGTTCTGAGAAAGCCCAACCTTGATGTTCTGAGTCTGGGCTCAGTTCCCAAGAGATTAGTTAATGCATTTGTATATGTGGCAAGGCTGAAACACAGCAGTTGCCAGGCAGCAGAAAGACAACCCTCTGCCCTCCCACAAACACGACCTTAGATCCAGTTTAGAACCAACAAAGGAGTGTGATGTTGTAATGCCCAGACTCGAGACCACCAGAGACCACCAGGAGTCTGATTCCGATGTAATCACAAAAGGGTCTCTAATTCAAACTCGAGTAGGGTCCGCCAACCCACACTGACGCAGCAGGTTAGGAAGCACGGCCCCGAGTCTAGGGCAGCAGGGATTTTTATGGATTACAATTGCAAGCAGGGGAGTACATGCCTTGGCGTTACATGATTGGGTAAGGGAAAACGTGCGCAGGGGGAACAGCAATAGGATTGGATGGGGATGGGTGAAGTCACTGGGTGGTCAGTGGGCCTTTAGACTGATAGGTCTGGCTACAATGAGCTCATTGCCTGGCTTTCTGATTAGTTGACTCAAGTTGCAGAACCACTTTTGGCGCCAGGGAGGGGTGCCATTAGGTTGCAACTTCCAGTAACTGGGTGGGGGACCTAGGGCTCTGGAGAAGAGGCCTAGAGTCACAAAATGGCTTTAGTCTGGTCCTTTCAATGTTATATAGCAAGTGCATACACTAGAGGGGCAGCTCTGGCATGGCCAGGATTTTTGTCACCCCAGTGCCTCAAATTGAGATTTGGCACTTAAAGGGAGGTCAGTAAGTAGCTATTGAATGAATAAATGAATGAATGCCATGACTTACATAGGTCAACACAACTTCATAGCATTAGTGTTTAGTGGTCAACAATTCACAAAAGCACAGATCATTTCCTGTATTGAAAATGAATGAACGAATTCAACAGGCTCAGGCTGAGCTGTCCTCTTAATATCCAGAACTCCCAAATCCCAGTTTCTTTTTACCTACAATGCATACTTAACCTGAAACTTCCCTCCCAACTGATGTAGCTTAAAGCTATGTATAAATAAATCTCTAATAATAAACTCACACATGTTGGTGCAACATGTTGCATACTGGGCTCTAAAGATCCAAAGAAACTTTCTTTTGAGAAGTCCCTGTACATATTGGAGCTCAGGGAGCACTTGCATAACTGAATAAACTATGAGACTCATTACTTAGCAAAGTACCAGAAGTTATGTCACAGTAATATGTCAGATATTTAAAAAGACAACATTAGAAGTTAACTCTTCAGCCGGGCACGGTGGCTCAAGCCTGTGATCCCGGCACTTTGGGAGGCTGAGACAGGAGAATCATGAGTTCAAAGCCAACCTCAGCAATGGCGAGGTGCTAAGCAACTCAGTGAGACCTTGTCTCTACATAAAACATAAAATAGGGCTGGGGATGTGGCTCAGTGATCGAGTGCCCCTGAGTTCAATCCCCAGTACCAAAAAAAAAAAAAAAAGAATTAACTCTTCAACACTTCTGAGTCTTCATCCTCCATTAGTAGGTTTTGGAGAGAGAACAGTAAAAGAAAGATCATTAACAGTTAGTGACTGAATTTCTCAAATAACCATCATTAGTAATGGTTATATAACAATCATAATTTATGCTTCAATGTAATAATTATAAGTCACTTTCCTTTTGCTATATGAAACAGACATTCTTCCTGGGTATCTAAGGAAAATAAAAAAAAGAAAGGAAGCATTCATCACCCAAGAAACTGAGTCTGCTGTAAAGTATCCACAATGGAAGTTCTAAAACTTGTTTTTCATAGTCTGCAATATAAAGTGTCCCAGTTCTGACTCCTTGTCTCTCTCCTCACCCACTACAAATTCCCTGGAAAGGGCATGATTGGTTTGGCAGTGATCAGGGGCCAGTTGCTGGGGCCAGAAAGGTCAGGTCATATAGTCACGTTGAGGCCTTCTCCTGTGCATTGCTGTTCTCAGAGAGGCAGCATCATGGAGTGGGGCAACTTCCCTGAATGGTTCTCCCAGGGAGGCTTCAAAAGTTCTTTAAAACAAACCAACAGCAGCTATCATTGACATGGTGATGTGTAGAGTGGAGATGCAGGGAATAACATTAACTTTACACTAATTTTGATAGGATAGATACTTCGGTGTTCTTAAAACAAAATTTCTTAATATGCTGATGATTTTTATCACCTTAGTGGGCAATAGTCAGCTTGCCAGTTTGAAAAAAAAATTTGGGAAAAATAAACCTATATCCTTGGGTTGGGAATGTTTACATAAATATCAACTGCTAATTCCAAACAATTGTTTATTTCATAGACCAGTAAACCTGCCAAGTCAAGAAAGAACCACTTTTTAAAAATCAGGTGGTATGGTTAATATTTAGGAATGAGTGATTAGCACCATCTTGGGATGTCAACCATTATTTAGAAATAACAAGTGCTGTATCTAGGAAGAAAACCAGACAGATTGATTGGGCAGCTATTAGTAAGACCTACCAAGTGAGCTGGGATTGTAGCTCAGCGGTAGAGCGCTTGCCTCGCATGCGTGAGGGCCTGGGTTCGATCCTCAGCACCACATCCAAAGCAATAAAATAAAGACTTTGTGTCCATCTACAACTAAAAAAATTAAAAAAAAAATAAAAAAAGACCTACCAAGTAACACGATTTTATCTCCTGTCAACACTGTCAAAAGAATGTAAATTTCTCCAGTATGTAACTGAGGGCGCTGAGCACACAGTTTGCTTAATCTTGGTTTTGTAATATCAGATTTCTCTTTTAAAGTCAAAGAGATGAATTCTAATGATAAGCCTTCATTAAACTAGCATTAACACAATTAGAGAATACTTCAGCTTTCCCACTTACGCACTGGGGCAGGGTGGGGTTGTTTTGAGTCATAATTAGCTCAAGTTCTTCAACCTGCATTTTCTTAGCCTCCTGGTTCTTCACCTTTCCATGCTATAATATGTAGAATAGAAAACATGCTGGTGTTCATCTGCTGATGTAAGGATGCTGACAATGTAGAAGAGTCCAAGTACTAAGATATGCAGGAGAAACCAGATCATTCAGTGTTCACAGTGGACCCAGAACATAATAGAATGGTGGAGATCCCAGAAGGTGAGACTCCTTCAGGATAGATGGTGAGAATTCAACACTAAGCTGGCTCCTATTTTACCTATGATATTCCTCTACCTCCAATCTCCATAACTCCCCCCGCCCCCACACCCTGGACCCAACATTGCCTTACAGTGTTACATTATTAAGTGCCTGGAGTGTGGAGGATCCTGGGGAAGTTCTGCCATCAGCTTTGGACTAGGAGTTGCACTGCTTAACACACATGGCATGGAGCATGACTTGAATTCTTAAGATCTCTCAAGATTTAATCAGTTAAATAGTTTTCAGTTTAACTTATGTTCTGACAAAACCCCATGGGCCAGTTTGGAAGATTACTCCTGGTCACCAAAATAGTTTTTGTTGATAGAAACGTTACTGTAGCATCAGTAATAATATAGGCTTCATCTTGAGACTACATGCTGTCTCTCTCACTCTCAGATTCAGTTGGTATCCCCAGCAATATACATATACATATATACACATCTTTCTAAGACAAATGGTGCTTGAATTTCAAATTACAGTATTGTTATAAGATTCAATATTTTAGTATGCAGATTGAATTTGACAGTCTGCTCCTATACGTTTTCCCTCCTTATATCCCTTTCATTCTTAGGGTTGAGTACTTTAAGTGTTACCTGTGTACCATCTTGGTCATTTTTTTCTACTCATAGGCAAATATACTTCTTTTCTGCATAGAATCACACTGGGCTTATTATTCAATGATGTCCTTTAAAAAAACACCATTTCTTGGGAGATCTTTCTGTATCAGTACACAGCAAGTCAACTTCACTTTCTTAATGATAGCATAAAATTTTGTAGTATGGATACTATTTAATTTATAACCACTTTCCTATTGATGGATATTCAGGTTGTTCCCTTTTGTCTTTTGTTTGCTTGCTTGTTTTCCTTTTGTCTCTTGCTACAGATACAGAGCTGAACTTTCTGGTATATTCATTTTTTTTTCATTTTTTTTTTCATTTTTTTTTTTTTTTTTAGTTATAGATGGACACAATGTCTTTATTTTGTTGCTTTGTATGTGGTGCTGAGGATCGAACCCAGGGCCTCACGCATGCGAGGCAAGCGCTCTACCGCTGAGCTACAATCCCAGCCCCTCATTTTTTTTTTTTTTTTTTTTACTGAGTATTTAACCTAGGAGTGCTTTACCACTATGCCATACCTGCAATCTTTTTTATTTTGAGACAGGGTTTCACTAAGTTGCTGATGCTGGTCTCAAACTTGTGATATTCCTATCTCATCTTCCTGAGTCCCTAGGATCATAGGCATGTGCCACAGTGCCCAGCTGATGTATTCACCTTTATGTTGAAATCTAAATGTTTTTTCAGGACCGTTTTCTAAAATAGGAACAGCTGAGTCAAGTACTTCAATACTGATAGTACGGCTAAATTGTCTTCCGGAAAGACCTGACCAATCGGTACTTCCTTGTTATCACTGAAAATTATAAATACTTTAGGTCTGAAAATCTGATGGTTAAGAATTAAAGAATTATTTCATCATTTTAACTACTGGAGTGGCTTAACATGTTTTTGTATACATGTTGGCAAACTGTTTATCATCTATGGATTGTTTATGTCTCTTGTTCATTTTTCTTTTACATCGTTTGTAAGAATTTTTATATGTATATACTATCCATGCTGCAAATATTTTCTCCCATTCTACTGCTTTATTGAAACAAAGATTTCCTAATTTTTATGACTGAAATGTCAATTATTTTCTTCATATATTTTAAAATATGATTTTTACTTAAAAGGGCTTTCCTCAACATTAGAGATTGTTTTACAGTTCCTTCTAATATTTTTCTCCAGGTTTGTTTTTAATCCACCTGAATTTTATTTTTCTGAGAATCTGAGGCCAAGAGTATAATGCCATCATTTTTCAAAATCTCCCACTTGACTTAAAATTGCATTTTTCTCATAAATGAATCTCTTTCCTTCTTTCTTTCTCTGCCTCCCTCATACACACACATACACACACATACACACACACCTACCTCTGGATCTGTTTTCAGTCTCTAATCTGTTTTATTCATCTGTTTGTCTTTTTTTAACAAACCATTTTTTAAAAGTGTGTATAGCTCTACTGTTTAAATATAAACATTTTGACAGGATAGGCAAGTCTTCCTGTTGTTCTTGTTCATAAATTGATTTGCCTGGGGCTTTTTTTCCTTAAAAGTAACTTTAGAATCAGAGTCTAAAACCATAAAATAATACATCTGAAATTTTGAGTGATACTGCACCTAAATGGATAGATGAACTTAGGGAGAATTTATATTTTTCAACTCTGCATTTTCCTATCTAGAAATGTGTTCATCATCATTTATGTCAGTCCTTCATTTCCTTTAAAGTTTCAATGCTTTAATTGTTTAGGTCTTGCACAATTGTGTTAGGTTTATTACTAGGCATTTGGTTTTTGTTGATCTTCTAGATAAGGCGCTTTTTTATTTCTCACATTTTTCTGACTAGTTACTGCTCATGTACAAGGAAACTGTTAAGTTTTGGTGATATTGTATTTAGCCATTTTCTTAAAAACAAACTTTTCAGTGTTTTTTGTTTTCTAAGTAGGCAAATGTTGCACATACTACATAAAATTATTATTTCTTTTCATTTCTATTTCCCAAGGAAGAGTCCCCAGAAGAACACAAAAAGTAGAGGTGATAGTGGACAATCATTTCTTGCTTCAGACTCCACTGGGAGCGCTTCCAAGGTTTCCCTATGAACTCAGACATTTGCTTAGATTCTGAAAACTAAAATTTATTCTTTCATCAAGGCAAATCGGTACCATTCCACTGCTGGCTTACCACGAGCTTTCCTTTCATTCGTTTTTCAAAGGAAACAAAATTGAGTTATCAGTAACTTATCTGGTCTCTTGTGAGAGCATACTATTCCTTTAATTTGCTAATGTGATGAATTACATTAATAGATTTACTGATACTGAAGTACCCTTGCACTCTTAGCACAAATCCTTCTATGTCAGGAGTCTAAAAGCATTGCTGGAGTCAACTTAGAAATTATTTAGGATACATATATATATGTTCATTCATACTGAGATTAGTTTAAATTTGTAAGTTTGTCAATGCTGTCTTCACCTGAAGAATTGGGGAGTTGCCATGTTTTCCTAAAACAATAATAGTTCTAACAGGAGAATTATTTGTTGAGTAAAAGTTTGATACAATTCATTTGTAATACCCAGGATCTAGAACTACATTAGGAGTAGACCTTTGAATACTTTCCATTTCCCTATAGATAATTGATCTATTTAGATTTAAAAATATCTTTTAAAGTAAATTATATTTTTAGAAAGTTGTGTATTCATTGAGATTTACAAGTTTCTTGACACAAATTTGTACTTTTATAGAATTTTAAAACTTCCATATTTATATAGTTTTAACCCTTTTCATTTCTCATATTTATCCTTTTTTACTAATAATTATCTATTTGATTACTTCAAAGAGAACTCTATTTTTTGTCTTATTGAGCAAGTCTACTGCATTTTTTTAGTCTTTTATCTCAAGATTTTACTTTATTAATGTTAGAAATACCAAGGTGCTCCAAGAAATCAAACACGTGCTCAGAAGTGGGTGGGCAAGGCAAACTTTACTCCTGTCAGAAGCCCATGCTACCTAACGTGGATAGCAAGCACACCTGAGCAGGCAGCGGACCTGTTTTTAATCCCCAATGCAGCACTACCCCTTGTCCTGATTGGAGGAGCTAGAATTACAATCTACATGATTAGCTGACTTTAATATTGGGTTGGGCAAAGGGAAGGGCTATAGTTAAAATGGCTACAATTGAATCAATTAAGGCTAAATATTCTGTTCTGAAAATGGCTCATCAAGCTTTCTATTTCTTACATTAATTCTTTTCTACTTTCCTCGGGTTTGTCACTTTTGTTCAGGTTTTTTTTTTTAAGTAAAATGCTTAGTTCATTTACTTTTAATCTTCTTCCTAATATGTATGTTTACGACTAAATATTCTTCACATTTATCTTACTTGATAGTTAACATAACATTCGTTTCTTATTTCTAAACAATTTACAATTTTAAACTCAGCTCTTCTTTTTCACAAGGATCATTTTAATCTATTCAGAATGCTAGATTAAATTTTTCCATTGGTTAGATTTATTTTTCCTGTCCTTGGCTGTTTGTTTCTAATTTCATTACACCATAGGAGGTCTTCATCTGTGGGTTCCCCATGGCACATCATCTGAGGAAGTGCTCTGAGGGTGCAGTTGGCACCAGTGTGAGCTGCTGAACTCATACCGAATTAAATTTAGAATCTCAAGAATAATGTATGATGCTGGTGGAAGTCTTGTACTAATAATTTTATGGTTTCGAAGAGTATTAGCTACTTCTGTTCATGGCTTTCCATCTTTTATGCATCATGAAAAGTGCAGGTCTACCAAACTAATCCCAAACCTTTGGGATGATTTTCTTTTGAGATGCCTCCAAATGTGCTTGATTCTCATTGCTGGGAATGCACTGACTTGCTCATTGGATCCATGAAAGTTGGTTTACACTGTCTGCTCTCCAGAAGATCTTCTTCAACAGCATCCCATCATCCAGTGTCAGGGTCTATTCAATACTAACACTAGTGACCCATCTGAGAAATCTTGACCTGGTAAGTTTGTGATGGAGTCCAATACTTATCTTTATGAAGATCTTCACAGGACCTTCCAATGAACAGTAAAGTTAAGAATCACTGTTATAATACTTATAGTTAAATTAAATAATGTTAACAGAAGTACAAAAATCCACTCCTTCAAATTCATAGCTTTCTGAATCTGCCTCTATACAGATTCCTTCTTCCTGCCCATAAAACATGCCCAGTGTTCTCACTATAATACCAATACAACCCCAAACAAATATCTGCTGCTTTCATTGATACCTAAATTTCTCTGGAGTAATTGCCATTGATACCTTTTGTTCTCTACTATTTCTTCTTGAAAACTCTGAAATCTTGCTTCTGCCCATGACTACTCTTTTTGTCATGATTCTTAATGTCCAAGTAATCATATATCCATTCAACAAGTATTTATTGAACACCAGTTATGCTCCAGGCACTGTTCTTGGCATTAGGGATTAGCAGTGAAAGAAATGGACAAAATCTGCTTGTTTACAATCTGAAGCAGTAAGAAAGAAAAATAAACATAGACAAATCACACAGTACATTAAGAAATAAATGTAATGGGAAAAACAGAGATGGGTTAGGGGACAAGAAATGTTGGGGGTGAAGAAAGCTGAAATGTTAAATGGGGTGGCCCAGGTGGGCATTAGACATTTAGACAAATTCTTAAAGGAGATGACTAAATATCCTATCACTCCAAATAAATTGCAAGCATGTTGAAAATAGAGACTCTATGTTCTTTGAGTTGCCAGCACCTAAGACAGGGTCTAGAACACAAGAGTATAACTGTGGTTGACTATGATAATAATTTTTTATGTACGATAGGATGGCAAATAATAATATCAGTAATAATTATTGCTTTTCTTTCCATGTGCTTTATAGAGATATAGCTTTGTAGGTTAGTTTTGCAGACTGGTAGAAGGCCTCTATGAAGAGGTATAAAGAGACTACATATACACCATTATAGACTCCTAGCCAACATGAACAACTTACAACTTACTGGGAATAAGGCAACCTCACAGAGCAGGGATGGATACAGCAGGTCAGTGTGCGACTTCCCCCTCCATAGAGAATGTCAGTGACACTGAACTTTGTATATACTCGTTGCAAGAAAGTCACTATCCCTCTGTTCTCAGTTGGACATCACCATTCTAGAAGAATCATACTTACAATCCATCTGCTTTCATTACAGTGCATCTTTACAACCACTAGAATTCTACAGTTTTAGAAACAAACTGTCTATCAATAAGGCTGTCCTCAAGCTGAGGAAAAACAGAGTTAGGACCAAGTGTTTTTCTCAAATCTTCATGTCTCTAAAAATAGCAAACAAAACAAACAAGAATAAAACATTTTCATGTCTCCAGTTTCCCAAGATCCTAGGAAATCTTCCTCTCAAAAGATCAACCAAAAATATTTGCTTTTAGAATTAAGAATGCAGATAAGAAATGTATGTGTCATAATTTCTACTACAATGAAGGAAGCTGGGATATAATTTAAATTCCATGGACACCATTCTAGGGAGAACTGGTTCTTACCTGCAGTTTAGGACAGCAATATTAAGGAATGAAGTTTCTTTTAATGTTGCCCTTGAAATCACTGGCAGCCTAACGACAGCAGTTTTCCCTTTATTCTGGAAATCAGATTTTAAACAGTCAAATTAAAAATAGCAAATGTTCATTCATTACATTACACGCACACAACTTAAGTGTCCGTAGGATGATTTTAAAAGCTGCATCAAACTATCTTAAAAAGCAACGAACCACCCACTGTGGTGGCACACGCTTGTAATCCCAATAGCTCAGGAGGCTTAAGCAGGAGGATTCCAAGTTCGAGGGCAGCCTCAGCAACTTAGTGAGACCCTATCTCAAAATAAAAAAAAGGGCTAAGGATGTGACTCGGTGCCCCTGGGTTCAATCCTCAGTAACAAACCAAACCAAACAGAAAAAAAGGAACTACCAGGAACTATTATAATTATAACTCTACATCAAGAATATCTTTTGACTTTAAACGCTTCTTTATTTTTAACTGATATAACTCTTTGCATTCTTTTTAAATAACAGGATTACTGAGGTATATAATACTCCATAACATTCACTCTTAGAAAGTGTACAATTAGTTTTTAGTGTATTTGTAGAGTTGTGCAATTATCACTTCTATCTCCTTTTAGAATACTTTTAGCACTCAAAAAGAAATCTTAGGCCCATTAGCAATCTCTCTCCCATTCTCTCTGCCCAGGTCCCTAGCAATAGTTACTCTCTCTCTGTATGAATTTTCCTATTTTGGACATTTCATATAAACGAGTTTAGACAATATGTGGTCTTTTGGGTCTAGCTCTTTACTTCACAATATTTTCAAGGTTTTTTCCATGCTGTAGCATGTTATCAGTATGCCATTCCCTCTTAAGGCCAAATAATATTCTATTGCACAGAAATACCACATTTGTTCAATTCATCAGTTGATGGACATTTTGGTATTGCTTCTTTTTATCTATTAAGAACAATGCTCCTATGGACATTGTGTGTAGTTCTTATATGGATATGCTTTCAATCTTTGGATATATACTGAGGAGTGAATTAAAGAACCCATTAAGGATTTAGTCAGTACCAAGATAAGAATAAGTTCAAAGATTTTATTCATATGTTTGCCCCAAGACTAAAGACATATTAGCAGAGGAAAAAAAAGTTACCAAATAATAATAGAATAATATGTAATAGTCTAGAGAAATATTATCTTATCCTCGCTTTGGTTTAAGTAAATTTTAATACTGTGCAATTACTTGGAGTGACTGAAAACAGTATTATAAATCTGTTTTGCTCTTTTAAGACAATTGAAGTTCCTTTAGAGTAGAAAATATTAGTGTTTAATAAGGATGCTTTTGATTTAGTGATTTGATTTCAATAATATGCTTTCTGCCTTGTGTACAAATACCCAACTGTTGTTAAAAATTCTACGTTATATTTTAAAAATTCTAAGTCACCTAACATGAAGAGTATTTCTGGGCATAAAGTAATTTAAAACATGAATAAAGATATATTTCATCAAACTGAAGGATAAGAGGTGTCTTGTTTGATATAAGAGGCCAGAAACGTAAACACTGGCAAACAACATGCTACTTTCATCTGAGCTAAAAAGAACTAATGTCATTTATGAAAATTATGGTTAAAAGACTATGAAAATCCTCATATTCTTAATGTAAAGACAGAATCATGACAGTTAAAATAATCAGATAGAACTTTAGTTTGAAAAACTGTCAAATTCTTTGAGTCTTTTTCTAACTTTAAATTCAGACATATAGTAAAATACATTTGTGGAACACTAAATAACATACATTCCCTGAAAAGTGAACATTTTTCTTTTATAGCTTAGCTGAATCCATTTTCAATATCCAGTTGGTAATAATTTTACCAAGTTACAAAAGATACAAGTACTAAATAAAATCACAAAACTCACATCTGGAGTACTAGAAAAATAGTGGCCATTATGTGATGGTTGTCATTTTTAAAAGCTTGGTTTTGCTTGAAGAATCACTTCAATACAATGAAAGACACATGCTTACTCAACCATCATGTAATCTGCCTGGTTATACCTGCATAATAATCTACAAAGACCAGATCTTTGGGAAAAAGAAAAAAGGAAAGTTTTGTGCAACCAAGGCTTTTACTTTTTATTATCAATACACAAAGTACAGGAAAAAATATTGTTACTTTTTAACCTCTTTGTCTGCTTCCTATTGGTAAGTGCTTTAAATAGGATAGAAAAGGCAAGGCAACAAAATAAATTCCACCTACTACCTTAAAGGCCGACATTTTAATGTTTTACTTTCAAAAAGTCAATACCAAAAATTGTAACTATCAAAAGAAAGAAAACAATGATCACTCTAGTACCTCCTCAGTTCCTGAAATTGAGCCCTATATTATTGCAGAAAAGAGTTATTTTTTTCTTTTCATAAACTTTTTTGCTTCCTTCAAAAGCTCTTCCATGTCTTCCTTCTCTTGGTCTTCCTTCCCTGGTTCCCAGTCAGGATCTTCATCTGTTGGCTCATATTCTTCTTCCTCATCATCTAGAAAGCTGTCATTCAGGTCAGACTCGTTGGGTTGTCCAACATCATCATTATCTTCATCTAAAACAGAGTATTGATATATAACACATCAATTGCCATTCAACCTGGGATTAGAGATATCTCATGGTAAAGTATCTTTCTGCATCTATTTTATTAATACATAGCTAATCACTAAAAATTTTAAGAGCACTAAAATGACCATTTGTTATTTTTCTAACTTTTCCTATTTGAGGTTCCTGAGACTAAAATGGTCCTCGAATGAAAATAATGGTTCCTTAAAAAACCATCATCATAGTCGTGCAACTCTACTTTCCCAGTTACTCACTGCCCTTTCCTGGGATCCTCATCCTCCACTGACTTGGCCAAAGCAGCATGAATGGAAGCAGAAGTTTTAGAGTTCTTCTGTGGTTCTGTCATTGTCATTTTTCCCCTCTGCCACATGAATGCCATATACCAAATCAGGGCTGATCCTTCACCCTGGATTCCAGGATGAGAACACACATGGTACAGAGGCACAGCCAACTTGCAGCTGCACCGTGAAGTAGAAATACACCTATTTATTTTTGTGAAATTTGGGAGTGTTTGTTATCACAGCAAACACAGCAAAATCTGATTTGACACATCAGGGCTGTAATCAAATGAGAAGATACAAGTTTAGGTATATTGGAAAGTTAATTTTATAGATCTAAATTATTCTCAGAGTTCATGTTTCAATAAAGGCTATGATAATAGCCACTAAAATGTACAGATTTCTAAATAATATTACAATACCAGACTATTCTTGTCTCTAGATTCTTTTATCCCTCATCCAACTCATAATATTCTTTCCACAGTGAGCAACACAGTTGGTTAAAAATAGGGTAGCAAGGACTCTAGGATAATGTGGAGCATTCAAGAAACAACTAGGAAGATTTCATATGGAAATATCAGTATAGAGAACAATCTCTGATGAACAGCAAATATATAGGTTAAAATATTAAAGTCTGGGGCTGGGGTTGTGGCTCAGTGGCAGAGTGCTCGCCTAGCATTCATGAGGCACTGGGTTCGATCCTTAGCACCACATAAAAATAAAATAAAGATATTCTGTCCACTTACAACTAAAAAATAAATATTTTTTTAAAAAAAGTTGAAAGACAGGTATTACTTTTTCACAATTAATCTCATTTTTGCCCATCAAATTACTTGGCTTTCATTTAAGTTTTAAATACATGTTAAATGTAAACATTTTAAGAAGATGGTGACCAAAACATATACAAAAGTACAGATATTAATATTTTTAAAATACTGTCTAAAAATGTAATCTTTTTAAAGCATCAAAGACATTATAAAAAGGTAAGAAATTATCAGGCAAACATAAAGGGAAGTCAAGAATCTAGAGAAGTCAGTCAGTCTGTGGCCAGTTTTCCCTTGAAAGTACTAACTAATCCCAGAAAGTTAACTTTCCATTCAGAATTTTTGCATCTATGTTCATGAGGGATATTGGTCTGAAATTTTCTTTCTTTGATGTGTCTCTCTCTGGTTTTGGTATCAGGGTGATACTCGCCTCATAGAATGAATTTGGAAGGGTTCCCTCCTTTTCTATTTCATGAAATAGTTTGAGGAGTATTGGTATTAATTCTTTGTAGGTCTTGTAGAACTCAGCTGAGAATCTGTCTGGGCCTGGGCTTTTCTTGGTTGGCAGGCTCTTGATGGCATCTTCTATTTCCTTACTTGAAATTGATCTGTTTAAGTTGTATATGACCTCCTGGTTCAGTTTGGGTAGGTCATATGCCTCTAGAAATTTGTCGGTGTCTTCAGGGTGTTCTATTTTACTGGAGTATAGATTTTCAAAATAGTTTCTAATTATGCTCTGTATTGTAGTAGTGTCTGTCATGATATTTCCTTTTTCATCACAAATTTTAGTAATTTGGGTTTTCTCTCTCCTTTTTGTTGGAGTGGCTAAAGGTTTGTCAATTTTATTTATTTTTTCAAAGAACCAGCTTTTTGTTTTGTCAATTTTTTGAATTGTTTCCTTTGTTTCAATTTCATTGATTTCAGCCCTGATGTTAATTATTTCTGTCTTCTACTTCTTTTGGTGTTGGTTTGTTCTTCTTTTTCTAGGGCTTTGAGATGTAGAGTCAAGTCATTTATTTGTTGACTCTTCCTTCTTTTAATAAATGAGCTTAACGCAATGAACTTTCTTCTTAGCACTGCCTTCATGGTGTCCCAGAGATTTTGATGTTGTATTGGAGTTTTCATTTACCTCTAAGAATTATTTTATCTTTTCCCTGATATCTTCTGTTATCCATGTGTCATTCAATAGCATATGATTTAGTTTCCAGGTGTTGGAGTAGTTTCTATTTTTTAATCTGTCATTGATTTC
Organism: Xerus rutilus; assembly: GCA_028644305.1. Classification (NCBI taxonomy): domain Eukaryota; kingdom Metazoa; phylum Chordata; class Mammalia; order Rodentia; family Sciuridae; genus Xerus; species Xerus rutilus. Next base: position 28,834,472 of record CM053411.1, read on the forward strand.
TAATTTTATTCCATTGTGGTCAGATAGGATGCAGGTTAGTATTTCTCTTTTTTGTATTTGCTAAGACTTGCTTTGTGACATAACATATGATCTATTTTGGAGAAGAATCCATGTGCTGCTGAGAAAAATGTGTATTCACTCATTGATGGATGGAATACTCTATATATGTCTGTTAAGTCTAAATTATTGATTATTTTATTGAGTTCTTTGGTTTCTTTGTTTAGTTTTTATTTGGAAGCTCTATCCAGTGGTGTGAGAGCTGTGTTAAAATCTCCAAGTATTATTGTGTTGTGTTCTATTTGATTCATATAATTGTGAAGGATTTGTTTGATATATGTGGATACCCCATTGTTTAGGGCATAGATATGTATGATTGTTATGTCTTTTGATGTATGATTCCCTTTAAAGTATGAAATGTCCTTCTTTATCCCTTTTCACTAACTTTGGTTTGAAATCCACTTTATCTGATATGAAGATGGAAACTCCTGCTTTTTTATGTGATCCATGTGAGTGATATGTTTTTTCCAACCCTTTCACTTTCAGTCTGTGGATGTCTTTTCCTGTGAGATGAGTCTCTTGAGGGCAGCATATTATTGGGTCTTTTTTTTTTTAATCCAGTCTGTCAGTCTATGTCTTTTAATTGATGAGTTTAGGCCATTCACATTCAGGGTTATCATTGAAATATGATTTGTAATCTCAGTAATTTTGGTTTATTTTGGTTTTTACCTTGACTTGGTTTCTCCTTTGATTGGCCCTCTCCTCTGCCTTTTTTAGTGTAGTTCCTTTCTTTGTATATTTTTGTTGTCAGTTATTATTTCCTCCTCATGGAATATTTTTCCTGCTGTAAATTCTTTTAACTTTTGTTTATCATGGAAGGTTTTTATTTCATCATCAAATCTGAAGCTCAGTTTTGCTGGATATAAGATTCTTGGTTGGCATCCATTTTCTTTCACAGCTTGGTATATGTTGTTCCATGATCTCCTGGCTTTTAGGGTCTGAGTTGAAAAATCTGCTGAGTTCTGAATTGGCCTTGCCTTATATGTAATCTGATTCCTCTCTCTTGTGGCCTTTAAAATTCTATCCTTGTTCTGTATGCTGGGCATTTCAATATAATGTGCCTTGGTGTAGATCTGTTGTAGTTTTGTACATTTCATGTCCTGTAAGCCTCTTGTATTTGATTTTCCAATTCATTTTTCATGTTTGGGAAATTTTCTGATATTATTTCATTGAAAAGATTGTACATTCCTTTGGTTTGAAATTTTGTGCCTTCTTCTATCCTGATAAATCTTAGATTTGGTCTTTTGATGCTATCCCATAATTCTTGTATGTTCTGTTCATGATTTCTTACCATCTTCACTGTATGGTCAAGTTTATTTTCAAGCTTGTATATTTTGTCTTCATTACCCAAGGTTCTGTCTTCCAAGTGATCTAGTCTGTTGGTGATGCTTTCTATTGAGTTTTTTATTTGGTTTATTGTTTCCTTCATTTCAAGAATTTCTCATTTTTTTTCAGTCTCTAGCTCCTTCTTAATCTTTTGCCACCTGTATTTGCTCTCTTATCTCTTTGTTAGAGTGATCAATAGTTGCCTTTATATGCTCTCTTATTTCTTTCTTGGAGTGATCAATTTTTGCCTGTATTTGCTTGCTTAAGTCATTCTTTAATTCATAGATATTTTAATTACATACATTCTGAATTCTTTCTCTGACATTTCATCAACTGTGCTATCAATGGATTTTATTATTGTAGTATCTAGGTTTATTTGGGGTACTTTCTTCTCTTGTTTTTTCATGTTGATTATGTATTGTTCCTTTTTGCAATGCCAATCTCAGGTATTGCAGTTTCTATCCTATAATCTTATAGTGACACTACAGATTACCTGTATCTCACCTTGGAGTTCACTTCCAGTCCCCAGTAGGTGACCCCCAGATGGACACTACTGCCACTAAACATGGTGGCATTGGTAGTGGAGGTAACTCAAGATGGCAGTGGGAGTGGCCTTGACTGGGCTCTCTGCATGGTCCCTGAAGGTGGTCCTGGGCTCTGGTGTGTGCTCCTGCCAATAGGCAGGAACTCTGGCGTGGAACTGGGGGTGGTCGTGGGCCTCACTTAGGTCAGGACTCCCACAGGGGTCCCTGTAGACAGTACTTCCCCTGGGTCTGGGTTCCCCTGTGACTGGCAGCTAGCAGTCTCAGGTCTGTCCTTGGCTGGGCTCCCGTGGAGGTCCCTGAAGGTGGTTTTGGGCCCTGGCTTGTGCTCCCGCCAGTCCTATATAACTTTCTTAATAGGATGGAAATGTACCTTATCACATAGTATATGCTAATGATATCCCAGTGAGCTGTTTCCTTTCAGATTCTGAAACTATTTTAGAGGATTTACAAGAAAAATAAATGTAAGCCTGAAACAACTTTTAAGTTCTCCTACCTCACCAGCTGTTCCTTCTCAATCTCTTTTGCTGGCTCTTCCTGGGGTGCCCCATGTTTCAGGCTGGGACCTCTTCTTTAACCTACTACTTAAATGATTCCATCCAGTCTTATGTCTTAAGTCCTCAAATTTATATCTGAAGCCTGACCCACTGCCCTGAATTCCTGACTCATTTCTGACTATTCAAGTATTATGTCAACTGGATGATTACCAGGTACCTGGAACGTAACAGTTGCAGAACCCAATCCTTGAGTGACCTCACCCAGATCTGGTCACTGTCTTAGTGTTGCATTATGATTCCTCTAACCCTTCCACCTTCCAGCTTGAGTCATCTTGAATACCCATCATTGAAAACTCAGCTCTAGTGTGTCAAGAGAGCATGTTGGCTCTACCTTCAAAGTATACCCGCTGTACTCTAACATCCTATTTCAAATACTGTTATCTTCTTCCTGAATGCAATACCCTCCTAATTGGCTTTCTTGCTTCCATTCTAGTTTATTCTCTGCAGGGAAGCCAGAAAACCTTCCAACAGCTTTCTATATCATCCAGAATAAACTCTGAAATCCCAACTTGGAGATTTTGGCTTCTAAGACACTACGCAACCGGCCCACTACTGGCTTTCCTAATCTCATTTCATGCCATTTTTCATTCTTTATTCCATTTTTATCTATTCTTTGCTATTCCTAGAGGAGTCCAAGCATGATCATCACCAGGGCATTAAAACTTGCTATTCTCGTTACCTGGAAAACTTTTCTTCAGATAATTACCAGCTTGCCTCTCCAGTAGAAACACTCCTCATACTTTCAACCCCTCCCTTCCCTCTTTCCCCATTCTATGCTGATGAACAGCACTGCCTGAGAGCAGTGCCCCATTGTTTGTAACTTTGGGGCATGATTGGCCCAAGACTGTAAGTAAACTTTTGCACTTTCTGGAATAAACTGTGTTTCTGCATCTCACTCCAGCAGAACAGTTTACCTAGCCCAGAGTGTGGGTCCGTCACCCCAAAACCTCGTCCTGTGAGTCCCTACTTCATCCTTCCCCGAGGACTCCCTTTTTCATCTCTCAGGACCCCAACTTGCTGAGCAGACCCACAGCATGACTTAAAGCAATACCTTCCTTCAGGAATTTGCTTAATATCAAAATATCAGACTGCTTCTTATATATACTATCTGAAGTGGCACCATCATATACCCTTGCTATTTGGTTCTCTTACACAAATTTATTTTTTCTTCTTAGCAGTTATCACCATACAACATTCAATTTTTTATATGTACACTGTCCACTTTGTAAAATTCTGCAGGGTCAGGCTGTTATTTCTACTGAATCCTAAGATTCTATAATACCACTTAGATGTAGGAGAAGCTTTATTTGTTGAAGATGTGAATGGATAAATAAATGAACCATTTGTAAACCAACTACTGAACATTTTTAGTTCTACAGAACTCTTCTTACTTTTCTTTAAAGGTTGACTTTTTAATCATAATTTTATTTTTATTTATTAATTTGTATGTGGTGCTGAAGATTGAACCCAGTGCCTCATCCATGCTAGCTGAGTGCTCTACTGCTGAGCCACAACCCCAGCCTCTTCTTCTTGATTTTAATACTTTTATTCACTAGCCAACCTGTCAATATAATGAATTTTATAAGACTTATTTAAATCTTGCTAAATGAATTGACTTTCAAGTCTCAATAAACACTGAAAATCTTTAGCAATTTACTAAGCAGACTCATTTGTTGAAGGAGTAACAGTTACTAATCAGAAGAATTTAATTTGTTTCCTCAAAAATTGTTTTTAATCTATCATTTACACTTGATTTTTATGTTTACACATTCATGTTGCTTTAATAGGAACTCTAGAATCTTAAAAAAAACCACTTCTCATAGAACTCGATGTGGCTGACAATCAAATCTACTTTATTTCAGAAGAACAAGTATTTTGTGCTTCAAATGAAAGCACCAGAAAAGGCCAAGTCATAACATAAGGGCAAAAGCAGTTCTGGAATTCAGCAATATGCCCTTTATTAGTTGTATCATATAGACAACACTTAGCATGGTTTTAAATGAAGACGTGATTTTCTATGTGGAAATAATCAATGGACTTTAGTAGTAGACTTGATTAACAATTTTTCATCTTAAAAAATTAAGATATTATACAATGCAAATGCTATCTTACTTACTTAGGTAGTCTTTGAAGATATTTTTAGAGAAATGTCAGTTACTGTCCCCTTAGGAAAGACACTGATTCAATGACCTTGTTGATCTAAATAATTACATGATTTCCTGAATAATGGGAATGATTTCAGGAAGCAGGGCTCTGAAATAATATAACTAGTACCTAACCACAAGTAAAACATCTGCCTTTAACATAAAAATGAATGTTTTTATGGAAAAGGAGTATGGAAAACACTGAAAGCAGAGGAAAAAACACAAGCTCTGCATGTATTCTCTAACTGCGCAAGCTGAAACATAAAGCATGGAATGTAGGCATCTGGATTTAAAGTGATGTAACTAGTAAAGTTTCCATAAAACTTGCTATAGATCAAAGAAAGAAGGAAGCTTCTTAGAGAACAAGACAGCTGAGTCTTGAGGAGTCACATCATAGAAAAATCCCCAACTACCATCCTAGTATTACACAGAGAACATCATTGTTGATGAAAAGCTTATGTAAGCACAAAAATAAAAATAGGAAACCTAGCAGTATCTGTTAAATATTTTAAAATCAATAACAGAATAAAATTTTTTGTAGTTTTGTTGTTGTAGTTATTTTCAATAGATGTACACAGAATTAAACAGCATAATGTACTTTTTAAAAAATTAACAGCCTACAGCATTTTCTTGCAGCACACTTTGTTTATTTGAAATCTAATTGTTGAATGTATCTGGAAAATCAGAAGTGAGCTTGTTTCTTCCAAAGCAAGTTAAGCCTGAAAGAAATGTTTTTCTTTTTATTTCTTTTATTTTTTTCCTTGCTTTTTATCTAGAATGCTTATAGGTTTCTTGCTGCTAGTTATTGTTATTCTTATTTGATTACCCATCCCTTTTGCCCAAGAAAAAGTGTCTTAAAAACACCATTATTTGTGGGCTGGGGTTGTGGCTGAGTGGTTGATCATTTGCCTAGCATTGTGTGAAGCACTGGGTTCAATTCCCAACACTGCATATAAATAAATTTTAAAAAAAGATCCACTGACAACTAAAAATTTTTTTAAATATACCATGGTTTGACAAATAATCTAATTACTAAATGGGCAAAAGAATGGAAGAGATACTTCTCAAAAGAAGAAATACAAATGGCCAACAAATATATGAAAAAATATTCAATATCTCTAGCAATCAGAAAAATGCAAATCAAAACTACATTGAGATTTCATCTTACTTCGGTCAGAATAGCAATAATCAAAAATACAAATACAATAAATGCTAGTGAGGATGTGGAGGAGAAGGTACACTTATACATTACTCAGATTGCAAATTAGTATAACCACTCTGGAAAGCAGTATGGAGATTCCTAAAAAAAAAGAAAGAAAGAAAGAAAAGAAAAAACTAGGAATGGAACCACCATATGATCCTGCTATCCCACTCCTTGCTATTTATACAAAAGAACTGAAATCAGCATACTATATGAGTATAGCTACATCAATGTTTATAGTAGTGCAATTCTCAACAGCTAAGTTATGGAACCGACTCAGGAGCACATAGACAAATGGATTGAGAAAATGCGATATATAGACACAATGAAGTTTTTACTCAGCCATAAACAAGAATGAAATTATGGTTTTTGCTGGTAATGGGCAGAACCGGAGAATATCATGTTAAGTGAAATAAGCCAGACTCAGAAAGACAAGGGTCAAATGTTTTCTCTGATATGCAGAAGCTAGACCAAAGTAAGGGGTGGCGGGGGGGGGGAGTGGGAGTACGGAATCCTATGGAAATAGAAGAGAGATCAGCGAAGTAGAGGAAAGAGACTGGGGCAGGGAGAAGGGTCAGGAAAAGGGAGGGACTGTGGAATGAAACTAACCAAACTATCCTATGTACATATATGAATATACCACAGTGAATTTCACCTTTATATATATCTATAATGTGCTAATTTTAAAAGGAACTATAAATAAATAGAAGAAAGACCAGTAAAGGAAAGGGAATGGGAGAGGGAGGGAGAGAGAGAAAGGGGAAGTATAGGGGACTCAATTGGAGTAAATTATATTCCATGCTTGTATAATTATGTCAAAATGAACCCTAGTATTATGTATAACTATAATGCACTGATAAAAACTACCATGGTTTGAGAGAAAGAGGACTAGACTTGAGGATAGGCATCCAAAAATCAGTACCATATAAAAGGCAATGACTGTAACTCAGTGGTAGAGCTCTTGCCTAGCATGTGTGAGGCACTGGGTTCAACCCTCAGCACCACATAAAAATAAATAAAGGTATCATGCCCATCTACAACTAAAAAATATATTTTTTAAAAAAGGCAATAACAATGAACAAGTCACTTAACCTAATGGAATTCTCTTTTTAAATCTATGAAGAAAATGATAATGAACTCAAAGACCATTTCTGATTCCAAAATTGTAATTTTAAGGCCAAAGTAGAAATTTTCACTTTCTCTACAATCTTCTATATTTGTGAATATAAATGTGTGAAGATGGACTGGCAGCTTGGCTATGTGAAGGCAGAACAAGAGAAATAAGCTCTTGTTGATTTTTTTTTTTTTTTTTTGGTACAGGGGATTGAAATCAGGGGTGCTCAACCACTGAGCCACATCCCTAGCCCTATTTTTTGTGCTTTTTATGTAGAGACAGGGTCTCACTGAGTTGCTTAGCGCCTCGCCATTGCTGAGACTGGCTTTGAACTCACGATTCTCCTGTCTCAGCCTCCCAAAGTGTTGGAGTTACAGGTATGCGCCACCATGCCCAGCTTCTTGATTTTTTAAAACTAGTAACACTTAACTACCTGATGACAAAAACAAACAAATATAGAAAAAGTTTAGAAACTTAGAAAAAATCTTTAAAAATAAACAGCATGTTATTAACTATGTTTTGATATTAGTATATGATAATTTCTGATTTTTCTATTTCTGCGCAGGAATTTGTAATATCAGAATAACAATTTGAATTTTATATTCAGTATTTCCTTTACTATTTAAATTTCACTGTCAATTCTCATCTCAAGAACTAAGTCTGTAGTGCTAGCAAAGAGCAGGCCATGCCAGCTCCATGGTGGCAGAATTGATGATTTTGTATGGAGTGAACATCTTTATAAATTGCTGATTTTTCCAAATACCTTTCTAGTATTAGAATCTAAGATGACAAATGCTTCATAGAAGATTAACAATTTGATTCTTAAAGCTTTATTTTCCTTTTCTTTCCCATAAATCTTAGGATTAATTTTCATTAGGTACAGAAATATTTTGACCCAAAATCCCTAAAGATGAAAATTCACTATGTAGTATAATAATGTTTTTAACAATGTTTCTGTTTACTATTAAAAGATTTTTTTGGGGGGGATGGAATTGAATACAGCACCTTGTGCATTCTAGGCAAATGCTCTAGCACTGAACTACATGTCCAGACTAAGACTTTTTCTTAATGCACCGATCTAGCTACTAGCAGATATTCCTATTTTGGGAAATCAGTTTGTATGCTTCTGATATACTTTATTATACATAAAGTTTATTTTGTCTTTAAATATCATTGCATCAGACCTTCTGATATTCCATATTCTCTCAGCTTCCCCCAAATAAGAAGCAATTTATAGAATCTCATTAAATTCCACTAACCTTCCTTAATAGTTTCTTTCTAGATCTTTAGGTTTCAACTTCTCAAGGGAAAAAAAGAAAGTATATATATACACACGTGTGTATTCCATTGCAGAACTATAGAAATATTAAAGTAGTTATCCACAGAATATTCTACATTTCCACCCATGAATGGTACCAATTGCTTAGAAGAATGTATTCCACAAAATGACAGAGGCCAGGAAAATGACTGCAAAGATCAGGTGATAAGACACTGATGATAATTTCTTTTAAATACTGTCAACAGGCAAAGTAGCTGGGAATGTATAAAATAAAAGTTTCCTGGCACTGTTTACTCTTGCATTCAATGTCTTTTGCCAAAACTGTAGCACTCTGAAAATGTGTTGCAAGTTGGCGAAATATTAAACCAATTAGATATACAAGAAACAACAGATGACAACAAACCTATAAAAAACAATGCATACATAAACTGTTACTGAGATAGAAAAACTTTATAGATTGAAGTGTTTAGGAGTGGAGTGGTAGAAATCAGAAATTAAATAGTAAAAGTTTAATGTGATTATCTTATGTGGCACCATAATTTAAGTCTTATTATCTTGTTATACAGTTATGATACCCTCACCTCAAATTCAACATATATAATTTTAAAACAAAACAAAAACCTACCCAGTTTTTCTTCCTAGTCTCCATTATGTGTAAATGTCATCTCAAGTCTCCTGATAATTTGTACTATAGAGTCATCTCTATTTCCTTTACCTCATCCCAGAACCCATACCATGGCTCATCAGTTGGCAAATCCTATTGGTTTTTCCTTCAGTATCTCTCTTGTATCCAGTTCCATCTTTCCACTCTCATGGTGACCACCCTCATTCTGGCCCCTTACTTGATGACTTTACTAATCTCCAGAAGACTTCCCAGCATCTAATTCAGACTGCTGTTCATCACCAGCTTGATATTCACAAAGTACTGGCTCCTCATTATTTGCCAAAGTGTCCACATCTTTGGCTTTAAAGAGTCTCTATAATCTGGTCACAATATACCTTTTTGTATCAGCCATAGAGACTACGGGGAGTCTTCATCAGTTAAAACTGATCTACCTGCTAACTCCAAACACATTTCTTTTTATTGTCCTTGATTGGTCTGTTATTCACTTTGTCTGGGTTGTATTACACCCACTCACCACAAAGTCAAGAAACAAAGATAACTGAAATCATACCCCTTTGAAAACCAACTTAAAATTCCCACATGAAATCTATCCTGATAAACCACATCAGTGTGCTCCTTTCATTTCCTCCAGGATTTCAGAGCACCTCACAACAAACACTGAGAGCCAGAGCTACTTCTCATAACCATGGTTATGAACTATTTCTCATGTCTCTGTAACCTTGCACACATAGAAGACAGATAACACATAATAAGATAGTATGAGAGTAAATGAATCAACACATACATGAGATTGAGATCTTGGGTAATGTTAAACTATGGATTTGGGAGATGAAAAAAATCATTTGGATTTTGTATTAGATATCTTTAAATTAGGAAATAATAATGAAGCCTTAAAATTTAATATTTAAAATACTACAGACCCTCAATTTATAAGTTTAAGAAGGGAAAGAGACATTCTGACTATTGGTACATAGTGATTCCTGAAAGTACATAAGTAGTCCCCCCGCTTAACTATCAGGGATATATTCCAAGCTCCCTACTAGATAGATGCCTGAAACCAAAGTTAGTATAGAACCATATACGTGTATGTGTATGTGTATCACACACACATCTATTTATATATATCTAGATGTACATATCTATATACCTACATGTACATATATATCTATATGTATATACATCTATATGTAGGATATATATAGATGTATAGTTGTATATATATATATATATATATATATATATATACACCCTAGATGTGTGTGTATATATACATTTATACATCTGTATATAACTAAAAATAAATAACAATAACTAATAATAAAATGGGATAATTATAACAATGTAATAAATGTTATTTAAAACTTACGAATTATTTATATCTGTCTTTCCATTAAATTTTTCAGCAAAGATTAACTACAGGTAACCAAAATAGTAGGAAACTAAACTGTGATAATAAGGGGGGACCTACTGAATGTATGGCTAAACTATTGCCTAAAATGTCTACACTTTTTTTTTTTTAAGGAAAACTGACTTTTTAGTATGTAAAAGGTTTTTATTAAAAAATTAACTGTTCAAGTATATTCTTCATTCATAAAATACTTCAATGATAATTCTAAGAAATTTGGATATTTTAAACTATGCTATATGATGCATACTGACAATGCCATAACTTATTAATAAAATATAGCTTTAACAAAATGTTATTACATTATTACTGGAAAAGAGCTACTTTGTTTACCATAAACGTACATCATTAGATACAGCTTAATAAAGAAAGCATAACATATAACCTCTAGTATCTGTTAGCTGAGATATAGGGAATATAATTATATCAAAGTACTCAAGTGTTACATTTAGAAATACCAAATAGAATTCTCTTACTGTGAAATTACTTTCATCATTTTGGTCGAAGTTAGTTTTCTATATACTTGTACAGTCCAGGCAAGCATAGCCATAATATGTTATTTTATTTTCTCCTTTGGAGGCAGATATATTGTTTGATGAACTAGTCTATAAATAATATAAAGAAAGCAGAATTTTTAAAATCTTTTTTAAAAAATTTTTTTTTAGTTGTTGATGGACCTTTATCTATTCATTTATTCATATGCGAATCTGAGGATCGAACCCAGTGCCTCACGCATGCGAGGCAAGTGCTCTACCACTGAGCCACAATCCCAGCCCAAGAAAGCAAAATTTTTTAAAGGGAAAAATATTAGAGTTAAGAAACAGGACAAACAAGAGGTAAAACAGATTGGTGTAAATTGAACAGATGGCTATTTGATGTCTGTTCCCCTCCTTCATTCTTCCCCAAAGCTTCCGTTTCTCTTGGGGATACCTGAGTTCTGAAGAAAGTGACTCTACCTTGGTTTCAACTAATCGGAGGCCATAGTGCTTGTATCAAGGTTAAAAATGTGACTGAATCCAGTAAAAAGAGTGCATTTCATTTTTCCCCCTAGGAATGATGAAAGTCAGGGTTGTTTATTCTCACTCTCCTCAAATGTAAACACAAGCGCTTATTGTCCCAGCTGAATAGAGTGCATACACACCTTGAAATAGGACAGAATGCTTTAGGATGATAATACCCTTCTAAAGACAGATGACAGAAGTAAATTGGGTCCTTGGGGACATTATGGACATTGTAATGAGCCAAAGCAAAAATCTTGTCTAAATTCAGTTCTACTACAGCACTTTTTATTTATAGGAGTCCATGAATTTTCATTATCATTTAGTCCAGTTTGAAATTTTGTTTTCAGGTACTTAGTAAACAAAAGAATCCTAACAGATACAAGGAAAATTATATATTATTAGACAATGATTGGGGAAAACAATGATGTTTAAAAGGTTCACAACTTTTAACCTAAAAAAAAAGTATAGTTAAAATCAGCAATTCAACAAATTCAAAAAGTAAAGATAATTTTTTAAGTAATACCTAGAAACTGTATCTAGATTTAAGAGGAGAATCATCCGATGATTTCATTTTGAGTTCCCTGAAGTAAAATTACTTACCTGTAAGTGTACTATGTCTATATTCTATCTTGTGCTGGGGATTCTTCCTGAAAAAAAGAAAGCAAAAATAAGATCTAAGTTTACTAAAAACTAATATAACTATTTAAACTAAACTAGAATACTAAGTAACTTACAGAAAAAATTAGGCCCAAAAGGCTTCTTATTGAAAAGTATTTTTTTAAATTACAGTATTCACTAAGTATCTATTCCATACCACGCACATTTCTAAATGCAAAGATAGAGTTAAGCAAAGATATGCATAAAGTTCATACTTCAAGAACTTACACTCTAGAAAGAGGATGAGTCAAAACAGTAGATCATGTTTCTAAGATACAATATATTGTATTTCTAAAATGTCATTATCACATACACAACAATATGATGTAAAATAGCATATAAAATATATGATACAAATATCTAAATGCTTTTAGATGTATATACATGCACATATTATCCAGAAATATACTACTAAGGCTCTCTTTGAGTCCTAAGGAAAAAATCATTTAACTAATGTCTCTCAAAAGAAAGTCAATTGTTTGTTATGAGGAAAAAAAGAAAGCAAATTTTGTTGATAAATTCGTATTACACGTTCTTTTTTTTAGTAGCAGGGATTGAACTCAGGGGTACTCAATCACTGCCACATCCTCAGCCCTATTTTGTGTTTTATGTAGAGACAGAGTCTCACTGAGTTGCTTAGTGCCTCGTGGTTGCTGAGGCTAGCTTTGAACTTGTGATTCTCTTGTCTCAGCCTCCCAAAGTGCTGGGATTACAGGCATGCACCACCACACCTGGCTCATATTACATATTCTGAAGCCAAACAGAATCTACTAATGGAGCATCATTTTTAAATTATATGTATCTATGACCCATTGCTTCTATTATTTTTTTTCCTATTTTGTGTTTTATTTATTTTTTCTTCATATTAAACACCTTTATATGCACTTTCAATGAACAGTATATATATATATTTATATATATTTTTTATCAACCATCTTTACTATACCCATTCCCCTCTCCTGCCCCCCGCCTCCCCCATGTCACGTCCAGTGTTTCTCTATTTCTCTTATGTTTCCCATTCCCACCTCCCTTATTCATCAGCATCCACAAAGAAACTGTGGTACATATACACAATGGAATATTATTCAGCAATAAAAGAGAATAAAATTATGCCATTGCTTCTATTATTCAACAAATATTTGAACCCTATGTGTATAAGACACTTTTCAGATAATGTAAAAACTTTGCTAGCAAAAATCCAAAGCCACTGTTAATCATGATCCCATTTGATGGGTACCCCTTCCTTAGGTGACAAACAGAAGGAGGATCGGGTATACTAGCAATAGATACATGCTCAGATATACAACTTTCTAATATACTTTTGACAGAAATAATTATTTTTACATGATGAATTTTCATTTGCTTATTAATTTGTCAAGTATTGGATGAAATTTTCACTGTATTCTGGCTCTAAGCTGGCACTGAAGTTAAAACATATAGCAAATTACACATTCTTACCATTAAGGAGACAAGAGTCTGGGACCAGGGTAAAACAGACATTCAATAAGCATTTTTTAAATTGAAAAACAAGAAGATGGGAAGTATTCCTTATGATGTCTTTTAGGAAACAAGTAATAATTTCAGCCTTAAGCCTTCTTTCTCAGGCTAAATAACTCTTGTTCTTCATTCAAAAATTTTTTTCCCAGCTGGGCATGGTGTCACATGCCTGTAATCCCAACACTTTGGGAGTCTGAGACAAGAGAATCCCGAGTTCAAAGCCAGTCTCAGCAACGGCAAGGTGCTCATCAACTCAATGAGACCTGGTCTCTAAACAAAATACAAAATAGTGCTGGAGATGTGGCTCAGTGATTGAGTATCCCTGAGTTCAATCCTTGGTACCTGCCTCACCAAAATTCCCATTAGGCAAATAAAGCAATTTAAAAAACCCTGAAGAACTTAGATTATATAAAGATTTAAACTTTTCCATAAGTCCTCCCACTCAACTTCATATTTACATATCTAGTGAAATGGATAAAAATGGCCAAAGTCTCAGGAAGCAGAATCTCTAACTAGACCTAGTCTACAAGTTATAAGAAATAAATACTAAGGAAGATCTCAGAGTGGTTATTCCACCTTCTCCAGGTGATAGATGTACAATGTGAGCTTAAGGAGGTAAAGTTCTTGCCCAGTGAGTGTTCTTTCCAACTTGAGTAATGACCATAATAAGATAGAAGTCCAGGCAAATTTATGAACTGGATTACAAAAACTTCCGTAATAATCAAGTGATTAAATGTACTATGTAAACTCCTCTATGGGACTAGTGTGAAAAATGTCTCTGACTGTTCCTTTTTTATCATTTAAAAAGTATTCACATTGTATTTAAAACATTTTGTGATAAAAATTATGGTTTATACTAGGTAATGATAATGGTCAAAATATATAGTTATACTGTGTGCATGTACAAATATCGAACAATGAATGCCACCATTATGTACAACTGCAACACACCAATTTAAAAATGGAAAAAAATAATAAAGAGTATACTTTAAAAGTATTGTATTATTCTCCTTTGTGCCTTTAACACTATTGTGATACTGGTCAATAGAATAAATAAATTCTAGACAAAAGGAACCATCCACTTTATAGTTGTGTCTTATTTCCAGCAGTGCCTAGTACTTTACATTTGCTTCAAATATTAGTTTTCAAATCCTCATCATAATTTCTTAGGTAACAGGAAATAATTATAAAAACATAAGTTTAAAGGAATTGATAAAACTCAGAAAAACAGAGTTATTGCTCAAAAGCTGTTATAACCATGGAACCTGTTTTTCACAGCCAGTGCTACTAACAAGAGTTGCAAATGAAAGCTCAAACATCTTTACAACACTCTCCAACAGAACATTCTGTGATGAGGGGCATTTTCTGTCTGTGCTATCTGCACACTGACTGCATGCAGCTATGCACTTGAAATGCGGGCAATAGAGCTAAGGAACTGAATTTTAAATTTGATTTTTATTAATTTAAAATTAAATGTAACAGCCACATGTGCCTATCACACTGAACAACACAAGTTTTATTTTTAAAACAAGAGATCTTCCCTGCCAAGATAAATTTAAAATTAATCAAAAAAATCTCATAGTACATTTTCTTCTTTTCAGAATGACCCTCAAAAAAAGTAAAAATTCTATAAAAATGCTATTGTTTAGAGGGAGGGTAGTGACTAAAATGAAGAAGGTAGAGATTAAAATAAGAAAGATCAAATTGAGCCGGGCGCGGTGGCTCAAGCCTGTAATCCCAGCACTTAGGAAGGCTGAGACAAGAGAATCGCGAGTTCAAAGCCAGCCTCAGCAATGGCGAGGTGGTAAGCAACTCAGTGAGACCCTGTCTCTACATAAAACACAAAAATGGGGCTGGGGGTGTGGCTCAGTGGTCGAGTGCCCCTGAGTTCAATCCCCAGTACCAAAAAAAAAAAAAAAAAAAAAAAAGAAAGATCAAATTGGAATTCTGGCTCAGCCACCACCTTATAGGCTAAAGTTGCACTTTCCCCATTTGTAAAAGGAAGATAACAACAGAACCTGCAACCATATGAAGCTCTTGTGAGACTCCATGAGATAACACAAAAGTCCTTGGTCTAAGGACTTAGAAAGTGGTAAGTAATTGATGTTAGCTATCAATTCATTCCTTTTTAGTTCCAAGAAATATTCAGAGTACTTATATGCCAGGCCTTGTCAGGTGACAGTGACATTCCTTATTGCTAGTATCTTTTCTTTTTAAAATAACTTTTTCTACAATATAAACATTAAACAATGCAAGAGCACAAGTGTAATTAATTAGGGTCATAACTCAACAGTTTTAAGAAATGGAAAAAAAGATTCTATACAAGATTGTGTGCCTGGGATAATTAACCCAAATATGACCTTTTGATGAAAAGAAACTCAAACTTGAGAAAAATGAACTGGACAACTTAGATGTGATGAAGACAGCTGCAAATAAACAAAGCTGTGGTGATGATTTGTAGGAAGATCTCTCCTTTCTATACATGCTGGCGCAAGTCACTGACTTGTTAAATTCAATGTTTACTTAAGTAAAGTTAATACTGGGCATCAGGGAAGGAAGAACAGAAAAGTGGAGAAATTAATACCAAACGTATTTATGTTTAATCTAGAAAAAAGATAACTGGTCATTTGAGAGTTTGTTTTTATAACTATTTTGAAAAAATATCAAACTTATTAAAATATGTGTAAGAATAGAACACTGAAATTCCATATACTTTCATCAAAATTCTTCAAATGTTAACATTCTACATGGATGCTTATTATAATTTGTCTGTCTGTAGTCATTTGAGATATAAAGGCTTTTTTTCTGTTTCCCTTTAAATATACTTCTTCAGGAATCAAGCAGTCTTTAGCTTTTCCTGATTTGCCTTTAACAGATAAAGCAGGACTGTTGAAAAGTTAAATACTGTTTTAACAGCATCCTTGAAAAGCTGCTTTAGAAACTCTCAAATAACTAAGCATCCAGCTCTTACAAGTGAAGAACTGGAACCA
Source organism: Xerus rutilus (assembly GCA_028644305.1). NCBI lineage: Eukaryota > Metazoa > Chordata > Mammalia > Rodentia > Sciuridae > Xerus > Xerus rutilus. The sequence goes on from CM053411.1 coordinate 28,850,867, forward strand.
AGGAAGTTAACATTGAGACTCAGGTACAGATTATTCACTAAATGAGGATTAAAATATTGCTGAAATATGTTGTCAAACTAGAATGATTAAAAGGCACATTAACTTTCTAAAAAGGGAAAGCAAAATATAGTATCAGAAAACAGGGTAGGATACAGTTTAGAGTTTCAGCAGGTGGGTCTCCATTTTCCATTCTCTCAGAACACACTCACAGTTGCACTCACAAATCCCATCTCATAAATGCTCTAACTTTACCTACTATCTAAAAGAAGTCAAGCCATTTAGGAAAAAATGAATGAAGAAAAACGCTTTACAGTTGCGTATTTCAAAATGGAAGAACAAAAAATCTATTATGAAATTGTATAATATATATATATTTTATACACATACATTATATGTGTACATGTGATATATATATATTATTTTGATCACCTGTCACATGAGTTGCTGGAGAGCATGAGATTTTTCTTACATTTTTAATATCTTTCATAGCTCCTACAACAGTACCTTTCACAAGGTGGTATTCAACTATGCTTTTCATAGATTCATCTACAAACTGGAATATAATCAGACTTTTTGCCTTCAAAAACATTTTGATTAAGCTTTCACAAGAGTTTTCAAAATGATGTAACATTTGCTTTTCCATTTTCTAAATTAATTTTATTTTATTTATTTACTTTTGGTACTAGGGATTGAACTCAGGGGGCATTCGACCATTGAGCCACAATCCTGGCTCTATTTTGTATTTTATTTAGAGACAAGGTCTCACTGAGTTGCTTAGCACCTCGCTTTGCTCACTTTTGGCTTTGAACTTGAGATCTGCTTCAGCCTCCTGAGCTTCTGGGATTATAGTCATGCGCCACCATGCCTGGCTAAATTAATTTATTTTTGACAAAATTTTTATATATTTATGGTACAGTATGATGTTTTGAAATATATATACATTGTAGAAGGGCTAAATTGAACTAATTAACAAATGTACTACTTAACATACTTCGCATTTTGTGTGGTAGTCCAGGTAAAATTGACTCTCGGCGATTTCCAAATATATTGTTATTAACAATAGTCACAATATTGTATAATAGATATCTTAAATTTACCCTGTTTTACTGAAACTTTTTGTATCTTTTGGTCAACATCTCCCCAACGAACTCCCTCTTGCACCTGGTAACCACCATTTTACTCTATTTCTGTAAATTAACACTTTTCTTAGGTTCCATATGAAAGTGAGATCATGAAGTATTTGTCTTTTTCAGCCTGATTTATTTCACTTAGCATAATGTCCTTCAGATTCATCCACACTGTCAAAAATGACAGGATTTATTTCATTTTTTAAGGCTAAATAGCATACCATTGCATATACATAACATTTTCTTTATCCATTCATCTATTGATGGACACTTAGATTGATTCCCTAAGTGAATAATGCTGCAATGAACATAGGAGTAAACATAACCTCTTTAATGATTTCATTTCCTTTTTCTACATACCCAGTAGGAGGATTGCTGGATCATATGGAAGCTCTATTTTCAATTTTTTAGGAACTTCCATGTTGTTTTCCATAATGACTATACAAATTATATTCCCACCAACAGTTTAAGAGTTCCCTTTTCACTGCATCCTTGCCCACATTTATTTTTTGCATATTTTAATAACCATTGTAACAAGTGTGAGGTAATATCTCATTCTAGTTCTAATTTGCATTTTCTTGATGATTAATGATGTTGAACATTTTCATACACTGGTTAGTCACTTCTCTGTCTTCCTTTGAGATTTATATATTCAGGTTCTTTGCCCTGAATATTGTTAAATTTTTAACTTAAGTTATTAGTTTTCTTGCTATTGAATAACTTACATGATTTGAATAGTAACCCTTTATGGACGGTTTGCAAACATTCTCTCCCTTTCTGTAGGTTGGCTCTTCACTTTGTTGGTTATTTCTTTTGTTATGCTTACACTTTTTAGTTTGATGTAATTCTATTCATCTACTTTTGCTTTTGTTGCTTGTGCTTTGGGATCACAACCAATAAACATTGGTCAGACCAATATCTTAAGAGTTTTTAACCATATCCTCTAGTAGTTTTACAGTTTTGAGTCTTAAATTTTGGTCTTTTTGTTGTTCTTTTTTTTTTTTTTTTGGTACTAGCGATTGAACTCAGGGGGTATTCGACCACTGAGCCACAGCCTCAGCCCTATTTTGTGTTTTATGTAGAGACAGGGTCTCACTGAGTCGCTTAGCGCCTCACCATTGCTGAGGCTGGCTTTGAACTCGCGATTCTCCTGTCTCAGCCTCCCTAAGTGCTGGGATTACAGGCTTGAGCCACCGTGCCCAGCTCTTTTTGTTGCTCTTGTTCTAATGAGTTATACATGATAGCAGAATGCATTTCAAAAATTCATTGTACACAAATGGAGCACAACTTCCCTTATATTTTAGTCTTTGATCCACTTTCAGTAGAATTTAGTTGATAGTGAGATGAGGAGCTAATTTAATACTTCTGCATGTGGATATTCAATTTTCCCAACACTATTTATTGTATTCTTGACATCTTTCTCAAATGTCAGTTGGCAGTAAAAGTGTGGATTTATTTCTAAACTCTCTTTTCTGTGCCATTTTTGGTTTACTTTTGTGCCAGTATTATGCTGTTTTTACGTTTTTATTAGTGATTATAGTTATAAATAATAGTAGGGTTCATTTTGACATATTCATAAATGCATAAAACATAATTTACTCCATTTAAATTCCCAGTGCTTTTTCTTTCCTTCCCCTCTTCTCTCCCCTGATCTCCTTCCTCTACTCTACTGTCTTCCTTCTATTGATTTATTATTTTTTAAAATTACAGTTATACACAAAAGTGAAATTCATTGTGATATATTCATACATGCACATAGCATAATTTGGTCAATTTCATCCTGTAGTTCCTTCCCTTCCTACCCTTCCTTGAAATCCAATTCCTCTACTTCACTGGTCTCCATTCTATTTGAATAAGATCTTTCCCTTTTAAAAATTCCTTATTTTTCTCTAGCTTTCACAAACAAGAAAACATTTGACCTTTAACTGGTTTACTTCTCTTGGTACAATGTTTTCCATATCCATCTATTTACCAGCAAATGATATAATTTCATTCTTCTTTTTGGCTACATAAAACTCCATTGTGTATATATACATTTTTGTGTCCGTTGATGGACACCTAGGCTGGTTCCATAACTTTGCTATTGTGAATTGTGTTGTTGTAAATGTTGGTATGCATGTATCACTACAGTATACTAATTTTAGTTCTTTTGGATAAATACCAAGGAGTGGGACAGTTGAGTCATATAGTAGTTCCATTTCTAGTCTTTTGAAGAATCTCCATACTGCTTTCCAAAGTAGTTGTACTGATTTGTAGTCTCTAAAAGAATGCATGAGTATACATTTCCCCTAGATTCTTGCCAGTAATTATTGTTATTTGTATTCTTCATTATTGTATTCTTGATTCTAATTGGAGAGGAAGTCTCAGTGTAATTTTGATTTCTATCTCCATGATTCCTAAGGATATTTAACACTTTTTCATATATTAGCTGCCACTGTATTGTTTTTTCAAGAAATGTTTAGATTATTTTCCATTTATTGACTGGGTTATTATTATTTTTGGTGCTTTATTTCTTTATGTATTCTCGATATTAATCCCCTGTCAGAAGAGTAGCTGGCAAAGTTTTTCTACCATTCTGTAGGCTCTCTTTTCACACTCTTGTTTCCTTTGCTATGTAGATACTTTTCAATTTGAGGCCATCCTACTTATTTATTTTTGGTTTTATTTCTTGTGCTTTAGGCATCTTGTAAAGGAAGTCGGTTCTTGTGCCAATATGTTGGGGTACTGACCCTGGTTTCTCCTAGCAGTTGCAGTGTGCCTGGTCTAATTCCTAGGTCTTTGATCTACTTTTGAGTTGATTTTTGTGCAAGGTGACAGAAGTCTAGTTTTATTCTTCTACATGTGGTTGGTTATACAGTATTCCCAGCACCATCTATTTAAAAGGATGTCTCGGGCTGGGATTGTAGCTCAGTGGTAGAGCGCTTGCCTCTCATACGTGAGGCACTGGGTTCGATCCTTAGCACCACATAAAATAAAGATATTGTGTCCATCTACAACTAATATTTTTAAAAAAATATTTTTTAAAAAAGGATGTCTTTTCTCTAATGTATGTTTTTAACATCATTGTCTAGGATCAGGTCGCTGTTATCTGTATGGATTTGTCTCTGTGTCTTCTATTCTATTCCACTGGTATTCATGTCTGTTTTTATGCCAATACCAAGCTGTTTTTGTTATTAAAGCTCTGTAGCATAATTTGAGATAGGGTCTTTCATTATTCCAAATGGATTTTAGGACTACTTTTCAAGTTCAGAGAAGAATGTCATTGGTATTTTGATGGGATCACATATGGTCTATAGTTAGCTTTTGGTAATATGGCCATTAATTACTACAGCTTTGTAGCATATTTTGAAGTCATGGAGTATGATACCTCCAGATTTGTTCATTTTGCTCAAAACTGTTGTTTTGATTTCATATTAACTTTAGAACTGTTTTCTTTATTTCTGTGAATAATGTCTGAATCATTATATATCTCTGTGTAACATGGATATTTTAACAATATTACTTCTTTTGATCCATGAATACAAAATACATTTCCATTTGCATTTGTGTCTTCTTCAGTTTTCTCATTAATGTTTTATAGTTTTCAATGTACATGTTTTTCACCTCCTTGGTTAAATTTGTTCCTACAATGGGTATTTTTTTTAATTTTGTAGCTATTGTAAATGAGATATTGTTAGTGTATACAAATGCTACTAATTTTTGTAGGATGATTTTTATATCCTGCAAATTTATTGACTTAATTTATTAGTTCTAACAGTTTTTTGGTGAAATATTTGGGATTTTCTATATATAAGATCATGTTATCTGCTACATTTTTCTTATTATACAGAGAAAAAAGACACTTGTTTTTCCTACCTTTACTACTTCTTGAGGAAAATGATTGTTTAAAGCACTAGAAAGAATCTTTTATAATATAAACAGAATAAATTCTTACTGGTTGGAGCGCAAAATAGTTCCTAATAATTTCTGAATTGAAAATGAACTTTTTAAAGTTAATGCTAATAATTATGTTTTCCAGTAAACTCTACACCGTGGATCTCAATATTTTCAGAAACTAATCCTCTGAAAGGCAGTTTTTCTATAGGTCATACCCCAGAGAATGCCTACTCTCATTAGGTTGAAAACACTGTCAATGTGCTAAAATTGCTTTGTACTCACACTTACACAATTAATAGTCAAAGTGCTCATTGAATCTTTTTACATAATCCTAAGACAAAAATGTTAGAATTTCCTGCCATTAATAATTCATACTACTTTCTCAGGAAACAATGAAAATCTGACAATCATATTAATCAGGGTCCTGAGACACAGATTGTTTGGCACTGTAAGACACTTACCTCTAGTCAATCAATCATTTAGGTCAACTAGGAACACTAAGAGTCTTTCACAAATGATTAAGAGAGATATCATTGTGTTCTGAACCTGTTCTCATTGGGCTTTTTAAACTTTAGATCATTAGCATCATGACATGGAAGGGGCTCAGGTTTCAGAATCAGAAGAGCAGAGCCTAAATTTAAACAATGCCATTTACTGGTTGTATAACTTAACAAGTCTTTTTCTTCACTTGAAAAGCAAGGACAATACCAGCTACTTCACTTGGGGTTGTTCCAAGGGTTAGCTGAAGTAATGCACACACATTCGTAGGCTATTAAGCATTTTATAGATATTTGCTATTTTCATAAAAATCAATTTCACTTTAAGATTTCCAATAGCTGGAAATTCTATGTGCTTATAAAAGTAATTGGCAATTAATACCAAATGGTTGAATTTTTCCTTCAATGATGCATAATTCCCCAATCATATTTCATTCATTTATATAATAATTTCTAAATATTTGATTATGCATATTTCATTTTCAAAAATTGGTTGTTTCAAAATAAGACAAAATGTCTTTTTCATATAACCCTGGGTCATGCTTAGGTGGTATCTATAAAGTTCATGGATAAATAAACTTCAAAATAACTTTAAGGGCAAAGCCAAATTCTATCCAAATCTTTTTCCTAATAATGAAAGGAATTAATCAAAATGCACTGATAAAAGACTTACAAGAAATTTTTTCACAAATGTCATTTTCTATAACCCAGCATGTCTCAAAATAATTGTTTTCATTGATGTTAATTATTAACAATAATCTTTGAGTTAGAAACATAAAATTGTTTTATTTTAAAATATATACTATCTAAAACATTATTCTGATTTTCATGACATAGATGCATCAACAAAAAGGTAATAATATATTCAAAAATTATAAGAACATAGTGTTACATAAATTTTTCCATTATGATACTTATAAATCTTTATAATTATACCAATGGTAATTTTCTAATATTTCTTGATGATGTCCTATGAACAATGTTTGAATAAGAATAAATAACATAGACTCCACCACTATCCATTTCATTTATGCTGTTAATCAATAAAAATTCACTGAATACCTACTATGTGCCAAGTACTGTTCTAGGTTCCAGAGGCACAGTCAGCAGTGAACAAGCAGTTTCTGCTTTCAATGGGTTTATATACTCGTGCATAAGATAGATAAATATATATTTGTAATTTCAGGAAGTGATTACTATTAAGAAAAATAAAGCAAAGGGTATAGAAAGTAAATGAGCATGGAGATTTGGTGTAGGTTTTTAGGTAGAGAAGTTAGAGAAGGCTTTTCCAAAGATGTATATCACATGCATATCTGAAGGAAGAAAACTCCAGCAAAAGGAAACAGCAAATGTGTTCATATTTGATAAGGCCCTACAGTAGAAACGAGGCAGGGTATTTGGAAAAACACTCAGAAATTCCTATGGCTCAAGGGAAATGAGTAAGGAGGAAATGAAGTCAAAGGAGAACTTACAAGTAGTTCATTATGGGAAACCATTGGAAGGTTTTGAGTAAAAAAAACAATATAACAGCACTTACCTATAAAGAACTACTCTGGCTGCTATGGGGAAAATGAACTATAGGAGAGCAAGAGAAAAAATAGGGATATCAGTTAGGAAGCTACTCAGTCTTCTAGGCAAAACAGTGGTTATGAGTGAGATGGCAGTGGTTGAGGACACAAGGAGCAATCAGAGCCCAATGTATTTTAAAGGTTGAAATGGCAGGATTGAATGCATGATGTAAATGAAAGAGAAAAATTAAGAGTGCCTCTTAGTTGTGGACCTGAACATTATGTGAAGGGTGGATTCATCTACAGAGATGAGAAATACTTTAAAAAGAGTTTTCACAATAAAAATAAACAGTTCTGTTTCAGATGTAGTAAGTTTAAACTACCTGTTAATGCAACCCGATGGAAGCACTTAAACACATGAATCTAGTCATTAAACTGAATTAGCTCACCTAGGGAGTAAGAATATAATGATGAGGGGAAGAAATCTAAAAACTGAGCCCTATGGCTCTGTAGTATCTATGAGTAAGGAAGTAGAAGAGACAGCAAAGAAGGCTAAAGTTGAGAAGCCAGGAATATAACTTAGCTGACTTCATGAATATAAATATATTACTCTCTGCTCTGGGTTTCTCCATCATTGAGTGGAGGACTCCAGAGTACAAGCAATCCAATCTGTGTTTTCCATGTCTTCATGAGGAATTGAAACTCACATATATCAAATGACTTATGTAAAGTTATGCTAGAGAATTAGCATAGCCATTACTAAAACCTAAGTCTGCTAATTAAAAAATTCATTCTTTCTCCATCATAGAGAGATACCTAAAGCTCAACTACATAATGGTATAACAAAATAATAATTTTTATTTTTCATTTACTTTCCAAAAATTGATAACTTAATACTATGATTATTATTATTATTTTTTTGTACCAGGGATGAAACCAGAGGAGTTTTGTAGCTCAGAGGAAACCACTGAGCTACATCCCCAGCCCCAGCCCTTTTTATTTTGAGATAGGGTCTCATTAAGTTTCTTAGGGCCTTGCTAAGTTGCTGAGGCTAGCTTTGAACATGTGATCCTCCTGCCTCAGCCTCCTGAGCTGCTGGAATTACAGGTGTGCACCATCACATTCAGCAATATCAAGATTTTTAAATGTTTGTAAAGAATGGCTTTATATCAGGTTCTAGAATAGTGGCTAGCACACTTTGATGCTTAATATTTATTTAACAAATAGTCATACTATATTTTTATTTTATCAAAAAATAATTTATCTTGCATTTTCAAAATTCAACAGCTATTTTAAAACCTGAAGCAAAAACACATATTCCATATTGTCTAATATCTAGGTCTTAAAATTTTAGAGAAAAATAATTAACAAATACGGTCTTTGTTAAATAATGAAAGAATATCATGAGATAATAGAAAGTATTTAATTTGTTAACTGAAAATCACTATAATTTGCCATGTGTTCCAAAAAAACTGAAAATTCTTATATATGTGTAACACAAAATGTAACAAAAACAAATTTATTATTATGAAAATGAATGCATATTTAAATAAATGAAAACAAAACAAAACAAAACACAGAAGATATTCCAGTGTGTCTTGTCAAGGCTACATGAATATAATTGATATTGTTACTGATTTCTAGGTAAAGTTTTAAAAAAAGACAGCCAAGTCTTATGTAAAACTGCATACCAAGTGATTAATAGTCTAAATGCTTTCTTTGAAGATCATATTCTTACACATGACTAAAGAACTTGCATGCATGAAAATGATACCAAAGTTTATTTCTTCTATAAGTAAAAGCTATCAAATGGAAAAAATGCTACTAACATTGATTATTCTTATCTATAAATAATGTGATTATCTCTTAGTCCAAAAGCTGCTATCACTGAATATCACAGATTAGCTATCTTGAGAAGAATTGAGATTTATTTATCTTATGGTTCTGGAGGCCAAAGGCCCACTTCCAAATACCACTAACATATGATTTTGGCTGGTAAATTTCCAATATATGAATACTAGGGATGCACTCAAACCATGGCAGCTTCATATACACTAATTCTGGATATCCCAACTACCTGAAAACTACAGTCTCCTTACAAAGATCTAGTTACTTTTGCTTTAAAAATGTGACCTATATTTATATTAAGTACACATGTTCTTTTTATTAGGCTTCTAAGAATATTATCTTGTAATTTGAGATAAATATATCCATATATGATCAATTATGGCAATACTACATTAACTTGGAACACTTTCAAAAAATTTAAATAAATAATTAAAAACTTTATATCATAGTTATGAACCTGGATCATCAAATAACAAAAATTATTAATTTTCTTACTATCAAATATATATTTTGGATAAATGAACTATTCTTGTAGCAAAACACTGTGTTCTTTCACACTATACAGGCTATGTTGAAGATTCAATATTACCTAGAGAGCACTTAGAGTTGATAATCTTAACATACCTCTTAGACATCTCTCTAAAGAACATTATACTTCTTTTTTTTTTTTTTTTTTTTTTTTGGTACTGGAGATTGAACTCAGGGGCACTCGACCAGTGAGCCACATCACCAGCCCTATTTTGTGTTTTATGTAGAGACAGGGTCTCACTGAGTTGCTTAGTGCCTCGCTGTTGCTGAGGCTGGCTTTGAACTCGCGATTCTCCTGTCTCAGCCTCCCTAAGTGCTGGGATTACAGGCTTGAGCCACCGCGCCCGGCTACATTATACTTCTTTAACAAAAGGAAGGCACTAACTTCTGAAAAATATCAGGGCACCAAGATTTTCATCTGCAAAATACCCCTAAGATTTTGTAAATCTGAGGCAAGGTACACAGTTTAACTTTACATTCTTAAACTACGCTGGTGTAACATGGATTTCACTCATTTTTGTGAAATGAGTTTTGGATTTAATTTAGCAAATAAGAATAGGAGTAACAATCTACATAAAATCCTATTACTCATGAAAGGAAGTGAATGAGTCATGGCAGAGAGAGTGATCACTGGATTATGCTGAACATTATGTATCTAGTGTTCTAATTCAGACAAGTGCCTTAAACTAATCAAATCCAATAAACTGAGTTTTCTGTCAAACAGCAGAATACGGCACAAAAATAAATTAGTTAAAAGAGCAAGATACTTAAAATGACAACACCTATCTAGTGCTTCCAACTGATTTTTTCAAGTGGAATTTAATTTTATAAGATTTAAAAAATATCACAAGTCAGAGAAAATGTAAATAATACCTATAGTATCAAATAAAGTAAAAATAACACATATCCTTTTCTAAAAACCAAATGCAGAAATCTACATTTTTACTAAAATATGCATTTATGTATCTGATCCATATTTATTTTTCTCTGTTGTACTCATGGAATGGAATAGCTAAAAAATGAAATATACACATGCATGTGCTGTTTGTGTTTACGTATCTGCTCCACAATGACAAAACATTGGCCCCTAAATTATAATAGTTGGAATATAATAAAATATCATATAAATTTAGTTAGTTGACATGTGGTATAAAGACTAAGATTATTTAACATGGTCTACAACATCTAATATACATATATATCAACATGAGAAATTGCACATATTCCAGGAATTAAATCATAAGACTAGGAAGCAAAAATTAAAATAAAAAAAGGATAAACAAACAAACACACCAAAGATAATAATTTCAGCTTCCTTTCAAATGTGCCATCCATCATGGATCATGGCAAACAGGCTTATCACAACTCTGCTTTTTGAATATACATTTTTCTATATTTCTAAATATAATAAATTTTTTGTTGCTCCTGTTTATTTTATGATTTGTGAAACTTCAATATTTTTCTTTTGTGGTTGTAGGATGAAGCTGGCATGTACCTATATGAGAATGTGCTTTTAAGCAAACTAACTTAGAACATTTTATCACTTTGCTACAGTAAGTTTATTTTCTAGCACTAAACAGCATATGGTTAATAAAACACACAAAAGATTGCTAAAGAGTAAACTGATCATGGACTGGGGTTGTAGCTCGGTGGTGGAATGCTTGCCTAGCATGTGTGAGGCACTGGGTTCAATTCTCAGCACCACATATAAATGAATAAAAGTCCATCAACAACTAAAAAAAAAAGTTTTTTAAAAAAAGAGTAAATTGATCATAATATGACACTGGTTCAGTTTAACAATGATATAAAATAAGTCCATTAGATACGTTTTTTGCCTAAATAATAATGATAATATGATGAGAAAGTATGTAAATATATATAATTTTTTTCTATTATGATTTTGGCCTGGAAAAGTCTTGATTTTTCTTCAAATTGCCTTATCTGGAGGTTTTCTTTTGTTGATGTTGTTTTCTTTAACTACTATTATTATAAATAAAAATATTATTTTGTCACTTGGTTAAAAAGACAACCACCATTCATGACTAATAATGGTGGAGTCAGGCAAGAACATGGAAAAATTCTGGACTGAAGGAGGAAGATTTGGTTTTGATATCATAACCTTTGGGTTTTAGGCAACTCAATCTTTCTTAGTTTTCATGTTCTTATTTTCAAAACTGCAGGCAGAGTAAGCTATCATATCTCACATTCTCTAAAGGTCTCTCTAAACTAATTTAAAATTAGCAAGAGAAAAAAAATCCTCAAGTTTTTATCTACAACTAGAATCCAATGCAAAGTAAATCAATAGATGAAAAACTGCACCACATCTCATAACTATACTTTGATATGATATGAACATTTTTATTAGCATGTATAGGCTACTAACATTAGAGTAATTTCTCTTAACCATTTCCTGCTATCATCTCTTTTAAAGAGATTGGTGATCTAGAGACAGCATTTTTAATGTCAGTATTCTAAGTAAGTCTTTGTGCTTTATTTTTTTTCTCCTAAAGAACAGACATATTTGGCTGGCATACAGTCACACACCTATGATCCCAAAGACTTAGAGGCTGAGGTAGGAGGATTGTAAGTTTGAGGCCAGCCTCAACAACTTTGCAAAACCCTTAGTAACTTAGGGAGACCCTGTCTCAAAACAACAACAAAAGTATGTGTATATATATATATTAATGGGGAGGGAAGGGGAAGAAGAAAGGAGGAAGGACAGTAGAGAAAGGTAGAGACGGAGAAAGAAAGAGACATGGACACATTTAGATTTTGCTTCTGGAAAGGATATAGGGCACCACACTGAACCAATATCCTTGTTTTAACAACTAGAATAAACCCAAAAGATTGTTAAAATTACTTATATGACAGAATTATGTCAGCAATGGGAATTTTGTAATATTTAAAAGAAATTTTAAAAGTTCATTTAAAAGAGATGAAAAACTCTTTGTACATGAGCTGATAATCACTGCCTGTTTTCTACCCTAAAGCCAGTTGTCAGTTCTTGGTGTGGTAAAGAATGAAAGTTTGGGCCAAGTATAGGAACTCTATTTTGAAGAAAGAAAAACTAGTAGAGGTTCCCATGTGCTCATGGGGTTTTCATAACAGTTTGTAAACTGAAGGAGCTCCCAACACACATTTTTTTTCCCTAAGAAAAATTTGCTGAGTTCCGAGGAGATATGAGAAGCTGAAGGTCTAGGTCTAAAATTTCAAAAAGGCAGTGTGAAACCTCCCACTCATGCAGCATTTCAGAGACAAGTCTCACTATAGGGTAGGTATGTGCAACAAACATGTAACTATTGACCCCTCCAAGAATTGTGCAAGAATTTAAGAAGTGTAAGTGACAGGCAACGGGCTAAGATTATAATCTGCAAAGGGAAGCTTTGGGGCTAGGAAGACAGAGCCCTGCCTCTCAGACAAAAGTCTAGAAAAGCCATACAAAGAATAAGGACGAACAAAAGGGAGATAGAATTTTACTAAAACTTCAACCTGACTATCTTTATCTAAATCTCTGACTGGAAAGAGATGATTAGGATTTGCTAAGTAGGAAAGGTACCTTCACTAATGTCTTGATAACATCTAGAATTCCTAGATGTTTTTGTATACGTTAGAATTATAATTTAAAAATACTATATATGAGCCAGATATGGTAGCATATGCCTGTAATCTCAGTGACTTAGGAAGCTGAGGCAGGGGGATTGCAAGTTCAAAGCCAGCCTCCACAATTTCATGAAATCCTAAGAAAATACAAATCCTGTCTCAAAATACAAAATAAAAAGGGCTGAGGATGTAACTCAATGGTAAATTGCCCCTGTGTTAAATCCTAACCACAGCATTCCAAAACAAAAACCAAAACAAAACAAAGTGGGGTGGGTATAAGGCTCAGTGGTTAAGTGTACCTGGGGGTTCAATCCACAGTACCAAAAAAAAAAAATACTGGATAAGAAAAGGTAGAATAAAACAATCAAGATTTTAAAAAACTACAAAAGAAGCAGATCCAGAAATGCTAATTAGCAAATAAGCATGTTTAAATAATTAAGACTAAATATGTTAAAGAATATGTTAAAAATTGAAAAAAATGAGAAAAATGAATGAACATCTGAATAATTTCACCAAAATTAGAATCTATAAAAAAGAATCAGATTGATATCATAGAACTGGAAAATGCATTATCTAATATTAAGAATTCTTTGGCTGGGGTTGGTGGTGCACACCTGTAATCCCAGTGGCTCAGGAGACTGAGGCAGGAGGATCACAAGTTCAAAGCTAGCCTCAGCAAAAGCAAGGCACTAAGCAAGTCAATGAGACCCTGTCTCTAAATAAAATACAAAATAGGGCTGGGGATGTGGCTCAGTGGTTGAGTTTCCCTGAGTTCAATCCCCAGTACCCACCCCAAAAAAGAATTCTCTGAATAGGTTTAAAAGCAGAATAGACAAAAGAATAGACAGCATTAATAAACTCTAAAACCAGTAAAGTAGTAAATATCAAATCTAAAGCAAATCTTTTTCGATTAAAAAAAAGAATGGAAAGACCAAACTAATGCAGAAATGATATGTGATACTTCATACAAAGGTTTAATGTGTGTTTAATTGGGTTATGAAAAAGAATTATATGAGGCAGAAGTTATATCTGATAATAGCCATGAAATCTTCCCAAACTAATGAAAACATCAATGCATAAAAAAACTAAATGAACTCCAAATATGAAGAATGTAAGGAAAAATATATGGGAGGCACACACTAATTAAATTGTTGGAAACAAAAAACAAAGATGCAAGCCTTAAAAGTGACCAAAGAGAAAGCCACATTAATTTCAAAGGAGCAACAATGATAGACAAATGACTTTCAGCTAAACTTATGGATGCAAGAGTCAATGCAATGACATCTTCAAAATGATAAAAAAAATAATAAGCTAAAATTCTATATACCCAATGAAAGAGTCTTAAAAACAGAATCAAAATAAGAAAAATTTCACATACATATAAATTTTAAAAATTATTTCCTATTAGATTGGTACCCTAAGATATACACAAACAAGTTTTTAAGATTAAAAGAAAATGATTCCAGATGAAAGAACCAAGGAGAAATGAGGGGAACCAAAAGGATAAATACATAACTAAATATAAAAGAATACTGATACTTAAAATAATAGCAGGTGGCGAGGGTTGTAGCTCAGGGGTAGAGCACTTGCCTAGCATATGTGAGACACTAGGTTCGATCCTCAGCACCACATAGAAAAAGAAACAAATAAAATAAAGTTATTGAGTTCATCTACAACTAAAAATATTAAAATAATAATAGCTGAGAGCGGTGGCATACACATGTAATCCCAGTAACTCAGGAGGCTGCAGTAGGTGGATTACAACATTTAAAGCCAGCCTCAACAACTTAGTGAGGCCCTGAGCAACTCAGCAAGACCCTGTTTCAAAATGTTAAAAAAATGAAAAATGGGCTGAGGATGTGGCTCAGTAGCTAAGCTCCACTGGGTTCAATCCCTGGCACTAAATAAATAAATAAATAAAAACAAAGTCTTTTGAGTTAATGTATAGATGCAAAAATATATAATAACAATAATGAAAAAAGGGCAGAAGAGGAAATAAACTGACAAAAGTTTATTACACTTGGAAATGGTTAAAATATCAGTAGTGAGGTAGAATATAATAAATCATGGATATCTACTGAAATATTATGTAAATGCTGAATAAAAAAGAAAACTAAAAAGTCAACAGTGGAAAAAAAACTGGAATAAAAATAGTTAACTCAAGGGCTGGGGCTGTACCTCAGACAGAGTTTGCCTTGTGTGTGTAAGACCCTGGGTTCGATCCTCAGCACTGTAAAAATAAAGTATTATGTCCATACACAACTAAAAAACTATTTTAAAAACTAGTTAACTCAAAAGAAGTTAGACAAAGAATAATAAAGGAACATAGAATATGTGGGACAAATAGAAAACAAATAGCAAAAAAGAAAAATTAAACTCAAAAATACCAGTAGTTATATTAAATGTAATTGGACTAAATACTCCATCTAAAAGAAACTATCAGACTGGATTAAAAATAAAAACCAATGAGCCAACTACATGCTATTTATAAGAGATGTGCTTTAAATATTAAGGACACAGGCTGGAAGTAAAAGAATGAAAAAATGATCACAAAAAAATAACCAATGAAAGCTGTGCAAAAACAGACAAAACAAGAGATCCATTTCCAATGATGACAGGGAAGGCCATATCAGACCAACACTCTCACAGGTAACAATTACACTCTCAAAAAATATGTAAAAAAATAATAATTAGAAGGCAGTGTTTGGTTACCAAAAGCAGAAACCGAAAAGTCAATTTATAGCAGAGAGGAACAAGCTCTGAGTTAATTTTCCATTTCTATGGCTTTTCCAATGAGGATAAATTTTAACATTCCTCTCTCAGTAACTAACAAAACATTTCCCCCCACCCCCCAAAATAATGAGCAAGAATATAACAAATCTGAAGAAAACTATAACCATTTTACCAAACTGACATTTATAGAATCTTACTTTCAGTAACTGCAGAATATACATTTAAATGCCCATGGTATGTTAAAGCAATCCTCAAGCATTTGTAAATATCAGACAAAGAAGACTTTAAGGTAAAATTATTTTAGAGACTAAGAGGGACACAGTCATTGGGCCAAGCAATTTTTATAATTTTTCAAATGGATATCTAGCTAAACCTCCAGCTCTTAGTAAATACAGTGGAACATAATGTTATCCTTTTCATACAATAATTAAAAATTGAACTATGGGATACTCCTCAGAACAAATGACTAGCTTTCTTCAAAAATAGACTGTAAGGGAAAAAAACTGAAGAAGGATGTATTCAATTACATGGGCACTTTTGTTATATGTGGACCTTAACTGGACACAGATTCAAATAAACAAAGTTTTAAAATATTAAAATGTTATAAGGGAATGTGGATATTTGATAGGATATTAAATGATATTAAAGATTCATTTAATAATGGTGTTATCATATGTTTTTAGAGATACAAGCGAAAATACCTATGGATAAAATGGAATGAAAACATGAGCTTAAGAGCTTTGCTTCAAAATAATATAGGGGCAGAAGTAGCATGTAATGGAGTGAAAGGAGGTGAAATAATAATAGCCAGTTTCAATTTACCAGTTATTGGAAATGTGTGATGGATTCATTGGAACTTATTCTACATTCTCTCCATTTGTGTGTATATACAAAAACCTCTATTACAAAAGTTTCTTTAAAAATGAAAAGCCATATCATCATATTGTCAAGAATTACGTATGACATGAGCTGTGAAAAAACATTTTGGAGAAAAATGCAAATATATAAAATTATATCATGAAACAATTCCCTCTATTTATATTTAAAGTTCTATTGCTCCGTTTCTGGGTTCTACACTTCCAGTCTTATTACTTTATCTTTGTGCTCACACTGTACTATTTTAATCACCATAAAGTATAACAAGTCCCGCCACCTGTTCTTCATTATTTAAGATTGTCATGGCTATTTCTGGTTCATGTACACAACCATAAAAATTTTAGAATCACATTATACATTTTTAAAAATTTTTTTAGTTGTAGATGGACACAATATCTTTATTTATTTATTTTTATGTGGTGCTGAGGACCAAGCCCAGTGCCTCACGCATGCGAGGCAAGCGCTCTACCACTGAGCCACAATCCCAGTCCTATATGTTTTTACACAAAGAGCACTGTGACTTTGAATGAATCTGCATAGAAATGAATTTAAGGAAAACTCATCTTAACAATATTGAATCTTTGAATCATGAACACTTCCATCTTTATAACTGCTTAGGTATTTCTGAAAGGGTTTTTCTCATTGAAGTGTTAGTTCTCACCAAAGAGGTTTTAAACTTTGTATTATATTATTCCTAAGAACTTAATACTTTTTGATGCTATTAGATATATTACCTTTAAAATTTTTTTATTTTCTAACTGGTTGGCATTGGAATATAGAATTAAAATTGATTCTGTATATTGATCTCTGTAACCAAAAGCCTTGCTAAATCCTTATTAATATTTATAACTCATCAGTAGGCAATTTTGTATTTCCTATGTGTACATTAATACCATCTGTGAACAACAGTTTTATTTCTTCCTTTTTCTAATTCTTATCTATTTTCCTTTTCCTGTCTTACTACATTGCTTTGAATCTCCAGGACAATGATGACTTGAAGTGATAACAACAGGCATTCTTGTCACATTTTTTATTTCATAAAGGAAATTTTTAATATTTTACTTCTAAATACTATATTTGCCATAAGTTTTTTTGTAGATATGCTTTATATTAAAGATGTTCCCTTTTGTCTCTGTTTTCTAGTGAATTTTGATTACCAATGAATGCTGATTTTTTTCAGGTTTTTTTTTTCAATTACACAATTACTGGGATTGCCATATAACTTTCCTACTTATTCTGATAACAGTGGCAAATTATATTATTTTTTAATGTGAAATGAAACATTCATTCCTAGGACAAATCTTATTTGGTTGTATTACATTTTCCTTTTTATTTATTGCTTGATTCACTTAATTTTTTCAGAACACTTACAGTTACTTTTAAAAGTAAGCTTGTCCATTCTTTTATTATTCTTGCTGGGTTTAGGTATCAACTTTTAAGATGAGTTGGGAAATATACCCTTTTATCTTCTTTTAGAATATTTTATGTAAAACTTGAGTTTCTTCTTTAAATATTTGGTAGAACTTGCCATTAAAGCCAAATGGATATTCACTTCTTTGGAAGGATTTTAATTATGTATTCAGTTTCTTTAATGCAATAGGATTATTTCATTTTCCATTTTTTCTTATGTCTGTTTCTTAAATATGTCTTTTTTCCTAGGAATTTGTTCATTTCTCCTAAATTTTAACTTTATTGGCAAGATTGATCATAATATCCTCTTATTCTTTGCAGGATATTGTTTTGCTGGAATGAAAAACTTACTTTTCATATGATAAAGTATAATAAGCCTTTTTATTCTTCTTTCCAGACTCAGAGGCCTGTTTTGACATCTTACTAAAAACCACAATCACTGAAATAAGAACTTCAAGGTGGCCAATAAGTTCAATAATCTATATTCAAATTCATCTACTACAAAAGATGGCTGTCTGGCATTAAAGCTCTCTTGGGTTGGAATGACTACCTCTTTCTGTGGAAGTCTAGTTCAATTCAAGTTCATTCATTCATTAAACAAGGTTGCAGGACACCAAGCATAAGGATCTTTGTTCTCAAAATACCTGAGAGACATTCTGGTAAAGAAGCACAATCCAAGAGATGAGTTCTACTCTGTATGATACAGAAGAGAACAAGATGCTACAGAAGCACAGAAAACAGGTACTTTTACTCTTCTTTTCCAATTGAGTTTTATGTGTTGGCAAGGATGGTGGAGTGTTAGAAGTTAAGAAAGCAGAGGAAGGGCCTGAAGGGTGTATTCATGATCATGTGAAAAGTCATGAATATCAGGGTTAGAGCACTTGCCTGGCACACATGACACCCTAGATTCAATTCCAGAAACCAGGAGGGGCGGGCAGGCACACAAAGAGCTTTTAAATGATCTGATTTCCATTTTATAAAGTTAGAAACAAAGAAAAATTTAAGGTTCTTATAAGGTTAATAACTATTTAGAATGATCTAAAAAGAAACATAATCCTAATCCTACCTATTAAAATGAAATTCTATAATCTATAGATGTTCAAAAACCAAAAGTTAAAGAGGCTTGAGATGAGAAGCTGCTCATTTTGTCCTGGATAAATAAGAGAGTTTACAGAGTGAGGGAACAGAGACAAACATTTCAATTTACATACCTATAACAAGATGCTCCATAGGGGCATTGAGGCCGGTCATCAGTCTCATCTTGATCTATGACATGTACACCTCCATAATCACTATCACCAGGATGGCTGAAGTGTTGAAAATGGACAGGATTTTTCCTATGACGGTAACAAACAGACTATCAGAAAAAATAATTAATAGGATATTGTAGATTTTTTTAGTGGATGTAGCAGGAAATCAAGCAATAAACATCTAGCCGGGCACAGTGGTGCACACCTGTAGTCCCTGCACTTTGGGAGGCTAAGACAGGAGAATCACAAGTTCCAAGCCAGCCTCAGCAACAGCAAGGTACTAAGCAACTCAGTGAGACTCTGTCTCTAAATAAAACACAAAATAGGGCTGGGGATGTGGCTCAGTTGTCGAGTAACCCTGAGTACCAAAAAAATCCCTGGTACCAAAAAAAAAAAAAAAAAAAAAAAAAAAAGCAATAAAATCTGATTATTCCAGAACAGAAGTCAACTTGCTAACTGATGCCCTAAACATAGATGACATACATGCTATGTTGATGACATAAAATTGATGACATCTAGTCAGTTCAGGTCTCTCATGGAAACACAATAAATTTCCAGGATCATGTGAAAAGTCATGAATATCAAAAGACAATTTGCAAACATATAACACACATACGTATTAATAAGCACACAAATATTGTAAGCATATACAGCATTTAAAGACTTTTAACAAAGTGAACATATCTGTGAACCTTCTGCTAAGATGAAAAACAAAATATCATCAACATTCTACAAAGTCCCCATGTGCACCTCTCAATCATCAAACCAATTTTATGACACAAAGGTTAAATATCTTGTCTTCTAATTTTTAATTATCTTGTCTTCGCACTTTTCTAACTCAGGCCTCTTTAATAAAATTATTAAAATTTGAGAGAGCTCTTGTTTATGTTGGTTATTTACCCTATTTAAGATAAAAATGAGAAATAGAGAAAATACATTTATTTTAAAATAACAGTAATAAACCTTTTACAAATTATCACAATAACACGTCTTAACACAAATAATCCTTACAGGAAAAAAATTGTAGAAATGTAACACCTATCTTAAGAGAAGACATCTGGTTTCTCCTATCTTTTTCTGCACTCAATCATTAACAATAACACAAATTATATTGCTTCTGAGAAAGTCTATGGTGTACCTGTGAGAGAAGGACAGTGGAAAAGAATACACAAAAAGTCTTGGTACTACTATTAAAACAGCTTTGACCTAACAGATTTCCCAAAAGTGTTTTGGAGGATTTCTATGGATTTCTGGATCGTACTTTAAATAATGGTATTATAAAGCAATAGATCAAAGTTATCTGATTTTGAACTTAAATGGAAATATATAGTATGTACATAATAAGAAATATATAGCCTAACTTTTTTATATTTGTATGATTGATACATACTGTTACAATGTAGAAGCAATTTTCATTACTATTATTCCATTTTATAAAGCTGTTTATCCATTTTACTCTTGATGAACTTTTGGGTTAATTTCACCTACAAACTTAGATAAATGACACTGCAAAAAGTATTCTGAAATAAGCCTTTTGGTGCAGACAGAATGAATTTTCTTGAACATATAGTTAGGAGTGGTCACAGTGTATGTGTTTGCTCAGGTTTGATAAATATTGCCAAATTTCCAAAATGATTGTATCAGTTTTCACATCCACCAATATTAGAGTTCAAGGGTTTCAACATTTGTTGTCAGTTTTTGTTTAGTTTTTTGTCTGAATGAATAATTTATGGCATAAATTGACAAACTATGGAAAGCAGGCCAAATCTGGCCCACAGTCATTTAAATTTTTACCGAAAAAAACACTATAAAATTTACATCTTAACCATTCTAAGTGTATACTTCAGTACTGTGAAGGACATTCACACTATGTACAGCCAATTCTCCCCAATTTTTTCATCTTGTAAGACTGAAAATCTGTAACCATTAAAAAATGGCTCCCCATTTACCCTACCTCCAGACTTCGGTAATTGCCATTCTAATTTGTTTTTATTAATGTGACTACTCTAGATACCTCATATCAGTTGAAGCATACAGTATTTGTCCTTTTGTAACCAATTTATTTCACTTAGCATATCCTGAAAAGTTCATCCATGCTGGAGCATGTGTCAGAATTTCCCTCCATTTTAAGGCTGAATATTCCATTGTATGTAGACACCACATTTTGTTCATCCACTCATAAATATTTGTACTTCTTCCACCTCTTGACCACTATGAATGTTATCAATATAGGTGTGACAACTCTTTGAGATCCTGTTTTCAATTGTTTGGAATATATACCTAGAAGTAGAATTGCTCTGTCATATGGTATTTTCATTTTTAATATTTTGAGGAAATTTGATTGTTTTCCACAGAGGCTGCACCCATTGATAATTCCTCCGGTGGTACACAAGGGTTCCAAATTCTCCACATCCTTAACTATATTTATTATTTTCTGCTTTGTTGTTTTAGATAGTGGCTGCCCTAAAAGGTATTAAGTGACATCTCATTGTGGTTTTGATTTGCATTTCTTTAATGATTGGTGATGCTGATCATCTTGGCATATGCTTTCTGGTTATTTGTATATGTTCTTTAGAGAAATTTCCACTCAAGACCTTTTCTCATCTTTTAATTGGGTTATTTTTTGGTTGAAGTTATATGAGTTCATTATGTATTCTGGATGTTAAAACTGTTTCTACTTGTAAAGACATATTTTCCTTTTCTTATTGGTGTATATTAGGTATACAGAATGTGGTATACTTATACATGCATATAACATAATTTGAGCAATTTCACTTCAGTACCTTCCCCTGCTCTCCCTTCCTCACTTCCTCTGACTCCCTTCCCCTACCCTGAAAATCCCCCTCCTTTTATTTTCATGAGTTTTTTTTTTTTCCTTTTTTCTCTCTAGCTTCGATATATGAGAGAAAACATATAGACTTATCTTTCCAAGTCTGGCTTGTTTTGCTTAACATAATGCTCTCTAGTTCTGTCCATTTTCCTGCAAATGACATAATTTCACTTTTCTTTTTGGCTGAATAAAACTGCAGTATGTATATATACCACATTTTCTTTATCCTGATGGATACCTAAACTGGTTCCATAATTTGGCTACTGTAAATTGTGCTGCTACAAACATGTGATGCATGTATCTCTAAAGTGTGCTCTTTAATTCTTTTACATAAATACCAAGGCATGGTATTCTGGACCATTATGGGAGTTCCATTTTAGATTTTTGAATCATACCTACTGAATTCCATAGTGACTATATTAATTACATTCCCACAAAAAGTGCATAAAGTGTTTCTTTTTTCCTGCATGTTCACCAGTATTTATTGTTACTTGTATTCTTGATAACTGCTAACTTCTGACTAGCCTGAGATAGAATGCTCAATAAAGTTTTGATTGGCATTTTCTGATGGCTTGAGATGTTGAAATTTTTTCATATAATTCTTGGCCATTTTTCTTTTGAGAAGTGTCTGTTCAGTTTATTTGCCCATGTACTGAAGGGGTATTTTGTTGTTGTTGTTTTCTGGAGGGTGTTTTTTCAATTCTTTATATGTACTAGATGGAATCTTCTGTTTGAAGATTAGCTGGCAAACACTTTCATTCTGTAGGTTCTCTCTTCATGCTGTTCTCTTTTGCTGTTCAGAAGCTTTTTAGTTTAATGCCATCCCACCTACCGATTCTTGGTACTATTTCCTGAGCTATAGGAGCCCTGTTGAGGAAGTTGTAGCCTATATCTATAGTTGGAAGTGCTTCACCTATCTTCTTTTAGCAGTTGCAGTTTCTGATTCTTTTTTTTTTTTTTCAGTATCAAGGATTGAACTTGACCACTCGATCACTGAGCCACATATTTTGTGTTTTATGTAGAGACAGAGTCTCACTGAGTTGCTTAGCGCCTCACCAGGTGCTGAGGCTGACTTTGAATTCACGATTCTCCTATTTCAGCCTCCCGAAGTGCTGGGATTACAGGTGTGCACCACCATGCCTGGCGCTGTTTCTGATCTTATTCCTACGTCATGATCCATTTTAGGTTGACTTTTGTGTAGGTAAGAGATGAGAATCTAGTTTCAATCTTTTACATATGGATTAGTTTGTTAAAGAGGTTGTTAAAGAGGTTATGTTTTGTTAAAGAGGTTGTATTTTCTCCCATTTAAGTTTTTAGCAACTTTGTCAAGAATCAAATGACTACCGCTGTGTAGGTCTGTCTCTGTTATTTACTATTCTGTTTCATGAATCTTATTTTTATGCCAGTATCAAGCTGTTTTTGTTACTATGGTCTGTAGTATAATTTGAAGTCAGGTATTGTAATGCCTCCAGTTACTCTTTTTGCTCAGAATTGCTTTGGCTATTCTAGGTCTTTTGTTGTTCCATATGAATTTTAGGCTTTTTTTCTAGTTCTGAGAATATAACTGGTATTTTGATGAGGATTGCAATGAATTTATAGATTACTTCTGGTAGTATGGCCATGTTAGCAATATTAATTCTGGTGTCTTCCTGAATTTCTTTTTTCATCATTCAATTTTCATCATTTCAATATTCCTTGTAGAGGTCTTTTACCTCTTGGTTACATTTACTATATTTTATTAAGAATTTTTACATCTATGTTCATCAAGGATGTGGTCTGTAGTTTTCTTTCCTTGAAGTGTTCTAGTGGGGTTTTAGTATAAGGGTGAAACTAGCTTTATAGTATGAGTTTTGAAGCATTTCTTCCCATTCTATTGCATGAAATAATTTGAGGAACACTGGCATTAATTATTCTTTAAAGGTGTGGCAGAATTTAGTCGTGAATCCATCTAGACCTGGGCTTTTCTTTGTTGAAAGGCTTTTTATTACTGCTTCAGTTTCATAATTTTCAAATATTCTCTACAATTCCACAGTTTGTCTTTTTATCTTGTTGATTATATCTTTTGATGCATAGAAGTTTAATTTTTGATATAGTCTTATTTATCTACTTCTATTTTTATCAACTGTGCTTCAGGATCATATTCAGGAAATCTTTGTCAAACCAAATGGTATGAACTTTCTCCATTTTCTTCTAAGAGCAGTGTGAGAACTCCAATTTTTTTTTTCTCAAGACTATTTTGACTATTCAAGATCCCTTGATAGTCTATATAAATTTTAGGATTCATTTTTCTACTTATGAAAAAAATATGACTCGGATTTTGATAGGGACTGCATTAAATATACAGATTACTTTGGGTAGTATTGACATGGGCACTGTCTTTGTTGTTACGGCTGCTTGCTTGTGCACTATAACAGAGATGCGTAGTTGCAACAGAGACCATATGGATGGAGAAGCTGAAAATCTTTACTGTCTGGTCTTTTATAAATTTAACAATACCTGATCTGTGTTTTAATATATGTTTCCCCAATGACTAATGAGCTTTAAAATCCTCTTACATGCTTATTGGCCATTTGAATATCCTTTTTTGCAAAGTGCCTTCTGCTCCTTTTTTTGTTTTCCCTGGATTGGCAATCATTTTCTTTTCTTTTTTTGAGGGGAGTAGTACTGGGTGGGGATTCAACCCAGGAGGACCTTACTATTGAGCTATCTCCCAAGCTCTTTTTATTTTTTATTTTGAGATGGAATCTTGCTAAGTTGTTTAGAGCCTGGCTGTAGTGCTAAGGCTAGCCTCAAGCTGTCATCTCCTGCCTCAGCTTCCCAAGACTCCTGAGATTACAGGTGTGTACCATGACACCCAGAGCCAATCATTTTCTTATTGATTGCTAGTTAATTGTTCTGGATACAAGTCCTTTGATACACATATAACAAGTATCTTAATCTACTTAGTGGTTTGCCTGTTCTTTCTTTTAATATTATATTCTGATTTAATGAAAATGGGTATTTTAACAATCTAATTGATCATTTGAATTACCTGATTATAATCATTTTTTATCATGCTCATGAATATATTTTACTATGTTATTTTCTTCTAACTTTGTTACATATTTTACATTAAAAATTTAAATTGGAAATGTATTTTTGTGTTAGGTATGGGGCAAAAATTAAGACTAATATTTTTCATGTAGACAGCCAACTGCCAAACACCACTGATCAAAAGTTCATGCTTAATGCATGGACTGGCCGTGGCAACTCCATCATAAAGTTAGCCATGTAGGCTTGAGTTTAGACTCAGTATTCTTTTGTGCTATTTGTCTAAACTTATACTGATACTATACTACATTATATACTGTAGTTTTATAATAAGATTTGCTATTTGGTAGCATTTAATCATTCATGTTTGCACTTGAGGATTTTATTCAGTATTCTAGGTCCTTTGCTATTCCACTATAAAATCAGTTTGTCAACTTACACATATTTGTGCACACACATAGACACACACACACACTTTACTAAGATTTTGATGATGATTGCTTTTAACTTATAAATTTCAATAAAACGTATATCTTAATAATATTGATTCATCTTATTTATGTACATAATATACTCCTTATTTAATTTCTTAATATAATCACCACATATATTTTGCATCTGTTAAATTTAGTCCTGGTTGTTAAGGGTTTTTTTTAAGTATTTTTTTTAGTTGTAGATGGACATACAATAGCTTTATTTATTTATATGTGGTGCTGAGGATTGAACCCAGTGCCTCACACTTGTGAGCCAAGTGCTCTACCACTGAGCTAACAGCCCCAGCCCCGGTTGTTAAGGTTTTGATACTATCACAAATCTTCTAATTTTAAAACTCCTAACATTTGTTGCTGGGATATAGAAATATATTTAGTTTTGAATGTTCATTATGAATCTAGTGACTATCCTAAATTCATTTAATAATTCAAAGAATATGAAGTTTATTCTGAATTTTCCAGCTAGGCAGTATAAATAATTATAGGTTGATTGCTTCCTTTCCAATTCATATTCCTATTTTTATTGCCTTATTGTACCAGCTATGCTCACTATGATAATGTTGAATAAGAGTAGTGATGATGGCATACTTGTTTAGTTCTCAATATCATGAAAAAAAAACTTTGATATTTCACCATAAAGTATGATGTTCACTCTTGGTTTCTGTAGATATTCTTTATTAAACTGAAGATATACCTTCTATTCCTATATTGCCAAAATTTTTTCATAAATGGGATGATAAATTTTATGAAATGATTTTTCTGTATTGAGATGATCACTATGATTTTTCTCCTTTAACTGTGCTAAAGACTAAATTATGACCCTTCAAAATTCATATATCAAAGCTGGACACAGTGGCACATATCTTTAATCCCAAAGGCTCAGGAGGTGGAGGCAGGAGGATAACAAGTTCAAAGTTAGCCTCAGCAACAGCGAGACACCAAGAAACTCAGTGAGACCCCGTCTCTAAATAAAATACAAAATAGGGCTGGGGATGTGGCTCAGTGAATTCAGACCCCTGAATTCAATCCCTGGTACCAAAAATTAAAAAAATTCATGTATCAAAGCCTTAATCCCTAATATGACTGTATTTGGAGACAGAGCCTTTAAGGAAATAAAAATAAATAAGGTCAAAAGGGTGGAGCCCTAATCCAATATGACTGGTACCCTTTATAAAATGAGCAGGAGACAACTGGAAGATACTAATACAGAGAAAAAGCCATGTGAGGACACACTGAGAAAGTAGCCATTTCCAAGCCATGGAGGGAGATCTCAGGAAAAACTAAATTTGCAAAAGCTTGATTGAGACCTTTAAGCTTCCAGAACTAAATGAAATATAAATTTCTATTGTTTAAGCAACTGAGTCTATGGTATTTTGTTATGGCAGCCTTAGCAAAATAATACAACCTATTAATATGGTAAATTATGTTAGTTGATTTTTAAATATCAAACCAACCTTGCATAAGTCTAAACTTGGAATAACTCTTTGTAGTGATATAGTTTTCTTTTAATATAGAGCAAGAAGCAATTTTCTATCATTTTGTTTAAGATTTTTACTCTATATCCTTATTGGATTTGGCTATCAAATTTATGCTAGCTTCAGAAAATTAAACTTTATAAATTCTCTGAAAATATTATATAATAATTACCTTTTTCTTTAAATGATTAACACAATTCACCAGTAATGTCATTTGAGGCCATACTTTTCCTTGTGGAAATATATAATTATGATTCACTTTTTCAATGGATATTGGACTATGTTGATTTCATATTTTTACTTGTATTCTTTTGGCTAGGAATTCCCCCACAAGAATTTGTTCATTTTTTTTCAAATTTCAAATTGACTGGCATAAAGTTGTTTACAATTTTCACTCACTATTTTTTCAATGTTTGTAAAGTTTTCAGCGATGCCCCTTTTTTCCTTCCCAGTATTAGTAATTTGTCCCCCACTTCTGCACTATCCCCACTTCTTCCTCTTCCCTATCTTTCCTCCTCTTTCAGTCATTCTGGTAGTTATTAATGCTATTAGTTCTTTCAAAGAAGAAACCTTTGGCTTCTCTATCTTATATCTTTATCTTTTTCATCATTTTCTTCTTCCTACTTTCTTTAATTTGTTATTCCTTTACTAAGGTGAAAGTTCAGTTCACTGATGGTCTTTCTTATTTTCTCATATATGCACCTAAGACAATAAAACTTCCTCTAATCCAGATTTAAGCACATTACAAAAGTTTGTTTGTTTGTTTGTTGGAAACAGGGATTAAATTCAGGGATACTCGACCACTGAGCCACATCCCCAGCCCTATTTTGTGTTTTATGTAGAGACAGGGTCTCACTGAGTTGCTTAGCACCTTGTTGTTGCTGAGGCTGGCTTTGAACTCGCTATTATCCTGTCTCAGCCTCCCAAAGTGCTGGGATTACAGGCATGCGCACACCAGGCTTACAAAAGTTTTGATAAGTCACATTTGTAGTAAATTTATCTTTTCTAACGTGGTTTTTCATTTAGAAGCAAATTTCTTAATTTCCAAGTACTAGAGGATTTTTTCATTCTACTTTGACTATTGATTTTTTTAAAGAGGTTTATTTTCTCTTTGTTTAAATTCTGGTTTTTATTTTTTAGATGTAGGGGGACACATACGTTTATTTTGTTTATTTATGTGGTGCTGAGGATCAAACCCAGTCCCTCACACGTGCAAGGCAAGCACTCTTACTACTTAGCCACTATTGATTTTTTAGCTTAGCTACACTGTACTCAGAAATAGCCTTATTTTTGTATGATTTTAATGCTTTAAGAATTTTGTTAGGCCGGGCATGGTAGCACACATCTGTAATCTCAGCACTTCGGGAAGCTAAGACAGGAGAATCCCAAGTTCAAAGCCAGCCTCAGCAACTACGAGGCGCTAAGCAACTCAGTAAGACCCTGTCTCTAAATAAAACACATAACAGGGCTGGGGATGTGGCTCAGTGGTCGAATACCTCTGAGTTCAATCTCGGGTACCAAAAAAATAAAAAAAATAAAAATTTTGTTAGGACTGGGGATATAGCTCAGTTGGCAGAGTACTTGCCTAGCCTTCACAAGGCCCTGGGTTAAATCCCCAGCTTCACACACACACACAAAATTAATGTCCTAAGAGATGGTTTACTTTGGGAAGTGTTCCAAACTTTAAAAGAATTTTTATCAGTTTTTCAGTGAAGTATACTAAATACCTAAATTAAGTCAAGTTTGTCCACTGTTTTGTACAAATCTATGGTCTTACTAATTATTTCATTTGATTGGCTTACAGCTGACAGAATATATTAATATCTTCTATTATAATTGTAAACTTATTTCTCCTTTTAACTTCTACTCTGTATATTTTCAAATTTCATTATATGCATAACAATTTATGATTTTCATATCAAAGACTATTTTATCAACATGAATGGCTCCTCTGTTTTAATTTTCTGTTACTATATCAGACTAAGACTGGATAATTTATAAAGAAAAGTTTATTGAGCTCATGGTTCTGGAGGCTAAGAAGTTCTAGACTGAGGGGCTGCATCTGGTAAGGGCTTCATTCTGCATCATAACATGGTAGGGAAAAAGGGAAAAAACAAGTGAGCATGTGATAAAATACTATTTTATAACAACTTTTTGCAATGCCATGAGAGCAAAAATTCATTCACATAATAAAGACACTAATCCATTCATGACAGGTTTATCCCCATAACCCTATTATGCTTCACCTAACACTCTCACATTGGGGACTAATTTTCTAACACACAAATTCCAGGAGACATTCAAACCATAGCACCCTTTATATCTTCAGGAATGCTTCTTCCCTTAATTCTTACTTTGTCTTTGTCTTTTTATTTTTTTATTTTTGGCACTGGGGATTGAACCTACTTAACCACTGAGCCACATCCCCAGGCCATTTTTATATTTTATTTAGAGACAGGGTCTCACTAAGTTACTTAGGGCCTCACTAAGTTGCTGATTCTGGCTTTCAACTTGTGATCCTCCTGCCTCAGCCTCCTGGAGCCACTGGGATTATAGGCATACGCTGCCGCCCAGCTCTTTATATTAGCATGCATACACAATATCTTCTTCAGTTAAAGAGTTTATATCTGTCTTTAAAATTTTGACCTTTATATGTCCTTATATTTAAGGTGTGAGTCTTACAGCAGATTGAAGAATCTTTTTTTTCTTTTCATCCAGGGTGACAATCTTTCTCTATTAATTGAGGGTATTTTATCTCCTTAAATATGTAATTAATAACTAATAACTTGAATTACCATCTTACTATACTGTTTTCTCCATTTATCCAACTGTTGCCTTTTTTCTCCTTTCCCACTAATCACATTTTTTAAATGATTCCATTTTTCTATTTTCATTAGCTTCTTCATATAACTACTTTTGTGATGATTGCCCAGAAATTTACCTTATTAATTTTTAATAAATAATTTTATAGAAAATAAATTATAGAAAATAATTTGTTATTTATGAATTTAACTTATTAATTTGCATCTGATACAAATTATAATTTCTGAGCTATTACAAAGCTATAAATCCTTTTACTTGCTTTAATCATCAACCACTTTTGTGCTATTTTCATTTCGATATATTTTACACATTTTATAAATTATTTTTTTAAACTAAACTTTTTTATATGCCTTTATTTTTTTATTTTTATGTGGTGCTGAGGATCAAACCCAGTGCCTCACACATACAAGGCAAGTGCTCTACCACTGAGACACAACCCCAGCCCAAATTATTATTTCTTGATATGGTAAATATTCATTTATACTTATACTTTCCCTCCCACATGTCTATGCTTCCACATTCAGGGCCCCTCTTCCTTGACAAATCCTGAACTCCATTTCTGTTGTCCAAGTCCCAAAACTCTGCTTGGCCCCTCAGCCCTCAGTCTGAGATATTAAAAACTTGGCAACTATCACAAGGAGAATAGGAGACTCAAAGTCCTGGCTGCCTCTGATGTTTTCAAATGTGAATGTTTAGCTTTTCCAGTTGCTCTTGATGGGAAGTTTAGTCTTCAGTAAGATTACTTCACCTTTACCAGAGGTAAAAACATTGTTACATACTATTAACCCTTAAATGATTCATGTGTTTATATAGATAAAAGCTATAAATTATACTTAAGACATAAATTTCATATGTGCTAATAACAGACAATTCAATTTATGTTTGGTTTTTAAAAGTAATGTACTAATGGAACACATGATATTAAACAGAAAAACTTTATGACCTCAAAGGAATAAAGACTTCAAAAAGATTTTTTGGAAGCAACAGTTTCTACAAAGTTAAACGTTACTGTTGTTATTTTGTTTCACAAAGGATTGAAATAAGATTTAATTGTTTTAGAAATACACAAATGTAAAACAGAACTGTTGACATTGAAAAATACAATTATTCGAGTGCTAATGCATTTTAAGAAGACATAATATGAATTTAAAAATACCAGAGTATGTGGTATAAATAAACTTTTGCATAGAAGACAACAAATTCTATTGAAATGTACTGTTAAGGTATTAGTTTGACAAGTTGGAACTCAAAGAAGTCTTTTTGAAATTGAGCTGTATAATTATTTACATGCTACTATAAACATTTCAGATGAAACTATAGTCTAAAACTAAGAGATTATAATTTGAATTCACAAAATATGAAGTTAGAAAATATAGTACAATGTAATTAAATGATGTAAATACAGGAGCAATCAATCAACCCAGGAAATATATATCCAGTTGTTTTAGAACAGGGGTGTTAGCTTAATGGGCAGAGTGCTTACCTAGCACACACAAAGCTCTGGGTTCAATCCACACTACCAAAATAAATAAATAAATAAAAATACAGTACAATAGGGGGTCTAAACACAATTGAAAATTATCGTAATAGACTATATTCACCAACTATTTATGAAGCAATCTCTATAATACTAAGTCATTAAATAGGCAGGTGTTTAAGTCTGGTGATTCCATTTTCAAGTCTGGATTCACCAGTATTCAGATTCTTGCATTAGTCAGCATGTCTACATATAAAACATTTAATTCCCCATTGTATCTTAAGAGCTTCTGGCAGGATTTGCTAGAATGCATACCAATAAAGTGCAAACCAGTAGAAACATGGAAAAGCTCCTAACTTTAGGCTAATGGATTTTATTAGGTTTTTGATATACTATAGCATATATCTATGTGGCTACATGCTTGAAGTCATGGAATTATATTTTCCCATAATTTCATTTTACCTGTAGCAATTCGCCCCATAGATGCAGGATGTCCTCTTGACTTTGTTTTCTTCAGAACCTCCTGGAACTGAATCACTTGTTTTTGCATGCAAAGTTTCAGGACTGGAGGGATCAGAGGTAGACTCGGGATGAGATCTTTGAAACTCATTGCAGAATGACCTGCCTGGAACACTCGAATAACTCTCAGAATAGCTCACTGCCTTGTCCTCTTTATTTGGTGTTCCTTTAGTTAAGATTTTATGTTCAGAAACCTTACCAAGCTCCTCTATTGGAATTTCATTTCTCTGTGTATTTGTCTTCAGAGTATTTACATCTGTGCTACTTAGAGTAACTGTAGAAAATGATTCTGGCATTTCCTATTAAAAAAATCAAAAAAAGCCTGAAATTAGTGAAATGCTTTTAAAAGAAATAAAGAAATTTAAGCACAGAAGCATGAAACTACAAGATCTATGTAATATGTAAAATTTTTAAACTTTCAAGATTCAAGATTTCAAGATTTTAAAGTTACTAAAAACATCACTAGTTGCTGTCTCTTTTAGGTAGCAGTTAGACATGAGCAGTGGGTCAGGGATTTAAGAAATACTTAGTGGAGAACAAATCAGTTCATCATCAGTCCTGCTTAAGTGGCGGGGCTCAAGGTCTGACAAGAGAGCTTTCCAGGACCCTTGTCTGATCTCAGCTCTCTAAACTATTCTTTTTATAGAGGAGGAAAACAGATGAACTTAGGGGGTAAAAACCAGGAGTAAGGGTATATTTCCTCAAAAGGGCCAAATTGTTGAAACATCTTAAACAAGACCCTGCACATACAATGCTGACCAGAATATGACCTAAGATAAACACACAAAAAATGGAACTTGTGATTGTCACAACACCCTGAGTTTCTGGAAAGACAAGATATGAGACAAATAACTGTCAATCCAATAGTAGGTGGATCTGGGAAGTGATGACTTTGAAAAAATCCCCCTGTATCCCAATAAAACAGCTCGCAAAACCAATCTCTGAAAGAACCTGCCCTCCCGTCTAAGGGTGTACTCTACTAATTAAAGCTGTTTCCTACTACTAAATTCTGTGTATGTGTTTCTGAATTCTTCTCAGTAAAGACATAAGAATCAAGGATAGTATGAATCTCCCCCATAAAAACTCTAGTTTAACAACTTTAAAACAATCTGCAGCTATTAGAAAATAAATTTAAAGTTGTAATAAACCTTTATAATTATGTCAGACATTCAGTGAAAAATACAAATGAAACAAAGATTTAATTTCATTTGAATATATCATCTCTCAAAAACAGCTCTTAAATGTCACTGTTCAAAAATGTGTCATTCTGTTCCCTTACACTGTCCTTATAATCTTATAAATTACTGAAATACTTTATTTCTACCCTCTGAATATAATTGTGATTGTTCTATAGCTGAATGATAAAACTGTTCCATGCTCACATACGCAAAAAAATTTTGCAAGAAGGTATATGCAATGATAAATTCAGAAAAAAGTATGTTTCCTTATAAAAGTTTCAGTTTAACCAGTTTAAAGATGTTTTGAACCAAATAAACATTCTCATTAGTACTGTAGAAGCTTTTTAATTTATACTTACCAACCAGCACAGAGAGTAAGCCTAGTCTTATCTTGTTAAATGACCTCTTAATAACTTATACTTCCTGTGAAATAGAAGTACTGCTCAGATACATACAAGCTTTCCTGGTAAACATTTCTAAGATGTGATTACAACATACCAGCTACACATAAATGATCACCTCAATTTATAAGTAAGGATTCATATATGTTGGCTGCCAGCAGAAAAAGATGGTTTGATATTACTTAGTATCCAAGAGCTCAAATTTTTTGTTGTTATTAACATGACTTCTTTTGGACTAATTACTTTAGTATTTTAACATTTTTCTTTCTTTTTTAAGAAATATAGTATGTTTCAAGTAAATACAGTAAATTTCATCATACTATTCAATACTATTCACCTTGCAAATGGGACCAACCTAGGTCTTACTGTGATTCTGTATAGTAATAGATAACCTATGAGGAAAGCAATCATTTAGCTAGCTCTTGCAGCTTATCCTTGGCCAGTAGCATTCGTGTCATATCCCTAACCATATGCTTTACTTCTAAGCTGCTCAGTTCCATCCCAGTCCCATACCTCTACTACAGGACCATCTGGAACATACTAGGAACTGAAACTCTAGGATGGGAATGGGGCAGTCCTGACCTACCTCCCCACACTTGGTCAGCTCTTCCCAATTTTCTTTTTTCCCATTCAGCAATGAGATAGATCAGCAATTCCACTACCTAGATATCCAATAAAATGTCAGTCTCTTATTCCTGCTGTCATTTCAAAACTCCACAACTATTTATCTTACAGTGCCTTTTAGAAAGGCAGGAAGTAAATTCTTGCCACAAACACTGAATTACCCTAGACCTTAAAAGGTTCTGGTGTCTCGGTTCTCTTTGTATAAAGCCTAGGGGTAGAATGGTTACTACTTCTCCTACCTTTCAGTATGCCCACAGGGAAAGGGTTGATTCTCACAGCTAGGGGGTTCTTTCAAACATGAAATAGCTATACTTAGTACTTTTGTACCCAGCTTCTGCACTCAGTAGAAGTTTGGAGAAAATGAGGGGGAAAATCACATTCAACATCTTATCACATTTATTGCAGATAAGAAAAAAGATACAACTAGGGAAGTGATAAATAAATCAGAATACATTCTTACCATGAAACAGACATGAAAATAATAATGACATATCTAAGGATTTTTTTAACTAAACAAGAGTAATACATATGACCATAATGTCGTTTAGCCTTTAAAAATTCTTTGTGTATTTATATGTGTATTTACTTATGCAAATCTAGATGTAAAGGTTGAATGAATACATAAAATAGTAAGAATAGGGTCCAAGATGAGGCAAGTGAAAGTGTTTACTCCACATACTTCCAAATAATTCTGCTTTTGACAAAAAGGATGTATTTTGCTATATAAAAACTGAAAATCCAAAGAAAATTAAATGTAAGAAATGAAATCTATAGCATTATAGTTCAATACTCTCTAATTTCATTAAATATAAAGAATTTGTTTTATTTTTTTAAAAAAAACCTAAGCCCTCACAAAGAGTATGTTTAATTAACATGCTGATTTATCCTCTAAAAGAGAAAGGAATGTCAAAGTCACAAATATCAATACTATGGATCAGGAGTTCTCAAAAATATTTTAAGAGGTACAAAAGTTAGAAATCATAATGCTCTTTATGGAACTCTATGAAATATTGATGTACAGTAGACCCTTGGCATTCAAGAATTTAACATTGTTTTAATTATTTATAAATGATCCCAAAATCCATTACATGAAGTACTTTGTAAGTTTGCTGAGATACAAATTTATACTGTGCCAATTACAAAGTTCATGAGCTAAAGCAACTGGTGGATGAGGGAAGAGGAAAGATGGAAGGTTCTCTGCATGAAGGGTAGAAGGAAGACAGAGAGCTCCATTTTTTCTAAGCATCTCACATTGCTTATTTATTAAGAATTGATGCAAATATGAAGGATTAAGTATAAAAGGCGGAGATTCATGACAGAATGGACAGATCCCCTACAATGTAAAAATACATGTTAAAAACTTCAGAGTATGAGTATGAAAGAGTATGAAACTGGTAGAAAGCAACATTGGTACTTGGAGGTGGCTGAAATGTATTGTTGAGGCTATTAAAATAGTCTATTAACTTGTCCAAGAAGTCCTCTCCTGCCCTTCGACCCTTTGAAATTTTAATACACTACAAAGAACAGGAAAAGGAATTTCCTTCTAGAATGAATTCAATGGGATAATTTTTTGTTGTTTCCAAGCTTTCCTTGGCAAGAATGTTTGCACCAGTAAGTTGCCTTTAAAAGTTCTACATCGATTCCATTAGTAATCAATGCTAATGTCTGAAAAATCCCAACCTCCTAGCCACACTTCATCCCTAAGCTTCAAATTTATATATTCAAATACTACTAGCTCAACATTTTCACCTCAATTATTCTATGCACCTCAACTCAAATGTCAAAACTGAAATCCTGCCTCTGTATTCTCTACCAGTTTCTGCCAACACAACATATCCATTCATCTTAGCCAAAAATCTGAAAGTCCTTCATTCCCATACTTTCACAAAATCTAAGCAACAAGCTCTGCAGTTTTAGTTTCATAGGTATTTTTCTAATCCAATGCCACTTCACCATTCTTCAAGTCACTGCCCTGGCTCTAATTCTCTTTAATTCCTAACTGTAATTTCTTTCCTCTCTTAGTCTTTCAACTTGTTCTTTTCTAAACTTTTCTCTAAAGAGCTACAAGGGTTATCTCTATGGATGAAAACATTTCTTTTTTTTTTTTAAATATTTTTTTTTAGTTGTAGATGGACACAATTTTTTTTTTTTTTTTTATTGCTTTATATGTGGTGCTGAGGATCGAACCCAGGGCCTCACGCATGCGAGGTAAGCGCTCTACCGCTGAGCTACAATCCCAGCCCGGATGAAAACATTTCAAGGTCCTTCCTCTGCATAGGTCCCCACCTCACACTGCTGCCCTATCTTACATCAAACTTCTAAGAACAATAGTTTCCCACCTATTACAGGCTGAGTGTCTCTTATCCAAAATGTTTGGGATCAGAAATGTTTCAGATTTTAGTTTTTTGGATCTTGGAATATCTGAGTAGACTTTACTAGTTGAGCATCTCTAATCTGAAAACCCAAAATCTGAAATGATTCAAAAGTCATAACTTTTTGAGCATCTTTACAGTGCAAAGAAGTTTCATATTTCAAGGTATTTCAGATTTGGGATTTTTATGTTAGGGATTCTCAACATGTACTTGGGTTTCTTTTACTTTTCTACCTGCTGTCCCACCTACCTGGTATCTGATAACTTGTTCTGATGAAAAGAATGTGGTAGAAATGACACTATAACAGTTCTAATCCTAGACCTTAAAAGATCTGGGAGCTTCTTTTATCCTCTTAGTATCCAGCTTTCAGGTAAATATGTTCAGTCTAGAGTAATTAGTGGTAAGTGAAAGGAGGGAGACCCAGCTAGTTCCCAGCTATTCATCACCCCTTGCTGAGGCACCATTCATGTTCCTGGAGCCATCTCAGATGCTCCAGCCTCAGGATGGCTCCTAGCTAAAATGTAGCCTAGTATACATTAAAAATATGCCATAGAAAAATTGTCCAAATTGAGCCCAGCCAACTCATAGAATTATACGAAATAATAAATCATTGTTGTGGCAAGCCACTAAGTGTTGGGATTGATTATTTTACAGTTAAAAACAGCAAATATATATATCTTACAATTCTATTTTGCTTTAAATTGGGTCAGGCTTCCTACTGTCACCTCTGACAAAGTTCATAGTTCATGTAAAATTATGTAAAAGAAATACCATTGTTTTAGTCTGTTTTGTGCTCTTGTAACAGAATACTGCAGTAATTTATAAAGAAACAAATTTATTCTCTCCCAGTTTTGGGATCTGGGAAGCCCAAGATGAAGTGTACTCACATGGTAGAAGGTGGAAGGGCAAAAGAGGATGATGAATGTTGTTTCCTGGCATGACAGAAGAGCAAAATGGATAAACCCATTCCTGAAAGCCCTTGTTATAACATTTTTTAAAAATATCTTTATTTTATTTATTAATTTTTATGTGGTGCTGAGGATCAAACCCAGTGACTCATGCATGTGAGGCAAGCGCTCTACCAGTGAGCTACAGCCCCAGCCTGTTATAACATTTTTTAATCCATTCATGAGGGTGAGAACCTCATGAGCAAACCACCTCCCAAAACTGTTGCACTGTGAATTAAGTTTCAACATAAATTTTTGGAAAGGACAAAAACATTCAAACAATAGCAACCATCCTTTTCATTAATCAAGGACCCTCATTTTCACTTCTAAAATAGACAATTACATAACTGCTAAGAGTTTCAGAAAGACACAAGAACTGATGAAAAATATGAACTACTTCAGAGTAAAGTGAAAAACATGAACAACTTCATGAAGTAAAGTGATTACAGTCACAAACCCTTTCACACAATATAATCTGTATGGGAGAAAAATTCATTGTACCCCAAATGAAAAGATCTATGTTTGAGATTAGAGGTTTCTAGCAATGTGATCTTGGGACTCAGTTTCTTCTGTGATGCTGAATTGTGATATATCAGTAGCTCTGAATTTTGAGGGTACATTAAAATTGGGATAGTTTATTTAACATACTAGTAATAAATAGGCACCACAGTATAAATGAGTCAGAATCAGGAACAGGGACTGACAGGGGAAGGTGATTTCTGTCCCTTCTCTCTACTTACTTCCCCTTTTAAGAGAATATAATTCATTCTTTCCAATTAAATAATCCCAAATCTGCTCTGAAGGCCTCGTCAAACTGTTCTCTGAGTTCTTAATAACTGCAACTGTCTGCCATCTGACTAAATATGTGAGCCCAACCTATTGTTTTCTCTCACATTTAACTTTCTCTCACACCTGCTCTGCAATGTAGTCATCTCTCCAGAAACAGCTGCCCACCAGTATTAAGATTAAGAATGAAAGTGGGCAGAAATGGAGGGGGGCTTTGGAAAGGCCCTGCTCAGGTTTTCAGTCTCAGTCATGTTCTCTGGCCCAGCTATACCAGAAAGCTCTGCACAAAGGGTTATGGAAGTTTGATCCATATCTCTCCCATGCTGGGAGAGGGAAATCTCCTGCAGAACCACTAAGGGAGGAAGAGCAATTAGCCAAGCAGAACTTGATTCTTTCTGGGACCTGACTGTAATACTCCTTTGTTGTCATCAAATTTCAAAAATACCTTGAATATCTTAGATCTGCTTACTGTTCTTTATCAATTTAAAAGATATACCTTAAAGCTTTTCTTTTGGTTATCAAACTTTATGACTTGGAATAAACATAGTAAAACATGTACACTATAGATTTTCTTTTGAATAAAATATCTCTTCTGAAAAAAAGGCAAAGGCAACTGATACGTTCAGAGCTCAAAGAATAGAATGTATGAAGGCTCAAAGTTTATCTAAGACAAGTTTAATTTTAGTAAGTTTTTATGTCATATTTATGAGCCATAATATATTTTGCTTTCACTTATAAAACTCAACTCTATAAGTAAGCAAATTTGAATCTACAGGGATTGGACACATTTTTCTAGTGGGAAAAGAGGCTCCACTAAGAGGCACAAGAAAGTAACTACTCAAATAATGCATTTTAAAAAAATCACCTTGGATGAAATGACAGACTCTTCTTGATCACCATTTTTGCACTTTTTTCCTGCATCTTCTTCTGCTAATAGGTTTTCTGAATTTCCTGATGAAATCAATCGCTTTTTTCCTTGCTGGGTCATGTTTACTTGGGTTTTATCTTTGAAGATTCCTTCTTTTCCACATCCCTGGATTATGTTATTATCTTACACACACATAAAAGAAAAAGAAAATTATCTTCTGTATCTTAACATGTCAATACTCCATACGGAAAAGAAGAGAATAAAATTAAAGTTCCATTTGTATTAATGCTAATTTAAAAACACTTATTTGCAAAATCACTGGCCACGAGCTCCAGTCCTGGAGTCCACAAGGCCAAGATGCCAGTGGGAGTTCCATGCCTCAACTGTTTCTTTCACTTTACCTCTTTCTGAATTTTGTTTTCATCTGCAAAGTAGTAATTATAATAACTCATAGAGTTTTCAGAAGAAGTAAATGAGCTGATATGTAAACTATCTTCTAAAGTACCTGACACGTGTTAGTTATATATTTTTCACTGAAGCGCTGAATTTCTCTAAGAGAAAATCTGCACAGAGCAACTCAATGAGCCTT
This sequence comes from Xerus rutilus, assembly GCA_028644305.1. Lineage (NCBI taxonomy): Eukaryota > Metazoa > Chordata > Mammalia > Rodentia > Sciuridae > Xerus > Xerus rutilus. The sequence goes on from CM053411.1 coordinate 28,890,530, forward strand.
GCGTATGCTTACTAAATATCTAATATCCACAGTGAGGAATCCAACTTATCTTAAATAGAGGCAAGAACCCAAAATAACACAAAAAGAGAATGACCCCTACAGACTTTGTCAAGGAAGAAGTTAAGAATCAAGAACAATGAACATCTTATCTTATGTAATTTCAATACAGCTGGTAAGTAAAAGTAAGTATAATATTTTATTAAAATTTCATGAATCATCTAATACAAAATAAAAAAGACGTACTTGTTTTTAAGAGAAAAATATTCATGGCTAATTGTCTCTGCTACAATAGAATGATACCTTCATAAAGGAAAAGATATTATGTGCCTTGTTCATTATTTCTTCCTTGAGTCTCCAGTACCTACAAATGGCTTAGTACAAAGCTGGTGCTCAATAAATATTTTAAACTAAACAAATTGTGGCTCAGTGGTAGAGCGCTTGCCTCGCAAGCGTGAGGCACTGGGTTCGATCCTCAGCACCACATAAAAATAAATAAATAAAGTAAAAATATTAAAAAAAAAAAAATTGTGAATATAAACAGGATCTTCCCAAAGATTTCCTGGAGATCCAGAATATAGGCATATAAATTACCTGCAATCATTATTTTAATATTCTAAAAAGGGGGTTAGCAAATTTCCATATTCTAGAAAAAACTAGAATATGCTGTTTAACCTCTGTGGGCCATATAGTATTTGTCACAACTACTTAACTCTATCTTTGTAATATAAGAATAGCCACATACAAGACATATATGGATGATCATGGTTGTGTTTCAATAAAATTTTATTTACAAAAAAAATTGGCTTATGGTTTGCTCAGCATTGTTCTGAAGGATATTCAAGTGGCCTGAAATAATATTCCTTAAGTTCAGGGGGGAAAAAATGGCAATGGAATACTGTTCATATTATCAAATAGGGGAATATGAATTGAAGCAACATAAAAATAATATACAGTAGTCCCCCTTTATCCACAGTTTCACTTTCCTGTTTCACTTAACTATGGTCAATCATGAAAAATTCCAGAAATAAATAATTCATATATTTTAAATTGCGTGCTATTCTGAGTTGATTGATGAAACCTTGCACCATCCCACCTGAACATGAATCATTCTTTTGTATAGTAATATCTGCACTGCATATTGTTAGTCACTTAACAGCTGTCCTAGTTATTAGATCAATTGTTCTGATATCTCAATTCTTATATTCAATTAACCCATATTTTGCTCAATAATGGCCCTAATGCACAAGAGTAATGCTTCTGGCAACTCAGATATGCCAAGATAAGCCATAAAATGTGTTCTTTGAGTGAAAAGGTTAAAGTACAAAACTTTTTTTTTTTCTTTTAAGTACCAGGGATTGAATCCAGGGGCACTCTTATCACTGAGGACACCCCTATCCCTTTTTAGAATTTTTTCCTTTGACATAAGGTCTCACTAAGTTCCTGAGGCTGGCTTCAAAACATGCGATCTTTCTGTCTCAGACTCCTGAGCTGCTGGGATTACAGCTATGCATCAACTTGCCTGGTAATACAAGATCTTTTGAGAGGGAGACAGAAGAGACCATATTCATATAACTATTATTACAGTATATTACCAAAATTGTTCTATTTTATTATTACTTATTATTGCTAATCTCTTACCATGCTTAACTTAGAAATCAAACTTCATCATAGATATGGATTATAGGAAAAAATATAGCATATATAGGTTTTGATACTATTAATGGTTATAGGCATCCACTGGGGGTCTCAGAATATATCCTCTGGAGATAAGGGGGAAAACTACTGTATTTATTAAAGAAAACATATGTATAAACTAGTCCAATAACTAAACTTTGCCTAAATTACTTAAATATCTATCATGAATCTAAATTAGGAAGCACTTCATAGCATTTTTGGAAACTGTCAGGAATAGGATTTAACAGGACTAGATAGCTTAGTGCAGTTGTGAATAAAACCAAATAAAATAATGATAGTATAGCAGTATTGCTTACTATACTGAGCACTATAAAATGTAAATTAAGATACAGCTTCTGCCCAAATGATAGTGTAACACATACCATGTGTCCCACATATACGTAAAATTCTAAAATTAAATATACATATTGAAAGAGCCAATTATTTAAAATTCTAAATTCTCTACTATAAATATTCCTTTAAGGACCAAAGCTAGTTTCTTTTTGCATGGAAAGAAACCTTTTTTTTTTTTTTTTGGTACTAGGGATTGAACTCAGGAGCACTCAACCATTGAGCCACATCCTCAGATCTATTTTGTGTTTTATTTAGAGACAGGGTCTCACTGAGTTGCTTAGCACTTCTGCTTTTGCTGAGGCTGACTTCAAATTTGCAATTCTCCTGTATCACCCTCCCAAAGTGCTGGGATTACAGGTGTGCGCCACTGCGCCTGGCTGGAAGAAGCCATTTTAATATTGTTAAAATGTTCTTCAAAAAGAGTATATAAAATGAATATTTTAATTGGTTTATAGCAATAAACCAATTAAATTTATAGCAATAAACCAATTTGGTATAGCAAATATTTTTCTATATCCAGGATAGGTCCAGTTAAATGACAGAAATATAAAATAAATTAACTATTAATAAAATTATTTTTTAACTATTACTAATTACACTTATGAGCTATATGAATGATAGCACAACTATATGCATATATGCCATTAAAAATACATCCCATCTGAGCTGGGCACAGTGGTACGTGCCTATAATTCCAGTGACTCAGGAGACTAAGGCAGGAAGATGGCAAGTTTGAGACCAGACTCAACAGCTTAGCAAGACATTCAGCAACTTCACAAGACCCTGTCTCAAAATAAAAAATAAAAATGCTAGGGTATGGCTCAGTGATTAAGAGCCTCTGGGTTCAATCCGTACTGCCAAAAAAACTTTCATCCACTCTTATCTGCCAGAGAAACCAGTCAGAACAGCCTATTAGTAATTAGATACATATCCTTCTCAACTTTTTTCTAAGTTTAAGCAAACATACTTACAAATACAAATACAAATACTTACAAATACAAATGTATAAACACATATAGGACTAAAAGTGTAAGTGCTGTTCTTTCTGTGGTATAAATTCCTAGAACCACAACTTCTGGGTCAAAATGTGTAGTACATTTAAAAAAAAGAGATACTGGTAAATGATTTAAAAGGCTATACTAATTTTACTTTTACCAACAATGTTCGATAATATCCATTTCTGCCAGCACTAGATATTATCCATTGCTTAAATTTTGATGAGTTAAACAAGAAATGGCAATTGTATGTTTCAATTTATACTTACCTAAGAGTAAAGTCATATATTTATTAACTATTAGTATTTATTATTCTGTAATACATCACATACAACATACAAAATTTCTATTGAGTATAATATTTTTTGTTGCAGACAATTTTTTTAATCTTCAATTTATTCTAAGTATGACTGGTAATATCTCCCAGTATATTGTTTATATTGTTTGCCAATCCACTATATGCCTCTGAGTAAGTTTTTTGCATACAATTTTTTTTTCATTTTTATCTAGGAAAATTTGTCAATTTTTTCTTTATAGTTCTAGGTTCCCTATCATCTTCTGAAAGTCTTCAGAATTAATAAAAATATTTACTAAGTTTTCATCAAATGCCTTCACAATTTTAAATTTTGTTGACATTATTAATTCAATAGAGATTATCTCTGAATATAAATCCAAATAGGTAATTTCCCCCAAGCATTTATTGAATAATGTATCTCTTCCCCACCAGCTTTATCAGATAATTTTTTATAGTAAGTGTATCTATTTTGATCTGTCTCTGAGTGTTTCATTTTTTCTACTGGTCTAACTTCTATTCCTACATCAGAACTAACAATTACTAAAAACAGGTACCCAGCCCAGGTAGCGATTTAGGGGAGTTCCAAGAAAAAGGTATTCAAAGTGCCCCTGCAAAAATACAGAAAAATTCTTAATTCATTTTATATAAAGCTGACATGACTCTAATGTTAAAATTTGCCATATATGACATGATGAAAAATACTGATGTATTTATAAACATAGAGATGTACTATACCAGATATTAGCAAATTTAATCTGAGTATAAAAATAAAAAGCCATCATGACAAGGTTGAACTTACTGTGGAAATATAGACATGGTATAACATTAAGAAAACTACCAACATTGATAATGATATTAATACGTGAAAATGCACAGTTATTTCTATGCCAAAAATTTTTTCAAATAATTGAACAGTTATTCATGAAAAAAAGTAAAAATAAAACAACCTAAGCATTGCATGAGAGTTTATCAGTATCAATACCAACCAAGAGTTAAACTGAGAGAAGACAGAAGAGAGAATGTAAGAACACATCAAAAACAAAAAAATCAAACGAGGACATTTAAAAAGTAAATGTAAGGGGCTGGGATTGTGGCTCAGCGGTAGAGCACTTGCCTCGCATGCGTGAGGCCCTGGGTTCGATCCTCAGCACCACATACAAACCAATAAAATAAAGACATTGTGTCCATCTACAACTAAAAAAGTAAATGTAAGTGGCTATAAAGTGACAGAGTTAGGTCTCAGTTACAGCTCTGGCATTTATTACTTGATCTGGGACAAGTCATTTATCATCAGTTAACATTATTTGTCCCATTCCTAAGTGCTCAAAAGATTTCAAAATATCAAGTTGGTTTCAGACAACCTAAATGTCAATAGTCATAGTACAAAAGGTACAAAAAGTACTAAAGGTACAAAAGACAGAAGTTAAACATTTACAATGAGCCTAAAAGGTATCCCAGAAGATGATTTTTTTAAATATCTAGCAGTGGTTTATTGATGTGGGCCATTACTTAATCAAATAAAATAATTATTTGATTAATTATTTTAAAATAATAAAATAATTTTAAAAGCTATGCAATAGAAATGTCTAATTATGTTAATTTTAATTGGAATTCAAGTACACAACTGTTTTATAGTTCTTTAATTTCTCTTCTTCTAAATTTGTATACTTCTTCATTCCGTTAAAGGTATTAAGGAACCTAACCTTGCTCTTGTAAGTACTTTTACCAAAATCTAAGTTTATATGAAGATAGGCCTGTATCCAAAATCTTCTGTGTCTTATTCTCAAGTTTTAACACTTTAGTGCATTGTGTATCATGCAATATTTCTGTTCTGATCAATGATCAATGTCAGATAACTGTCATTTGTATTTTCAAGGTGAAGTACCCAAAAAGGCGATTCATATTTCATGTGGTACATCTGCCGTTTGAAAGCTAATAGCTGGTTATTTGAAACAAAATGTATTAAGCAATCTAATAATGATAATGCAAAAGCAATTACAGTACAAAAAACTCTGAAACAAAAAGGTTTGTACTCGGGGAAGTAATTTAGTTGATATAACATTTGGTCAAGAAAAATTATTCTTTCTATTGGAGAGAAATTGTTCTACTGAAGGAAAGTACCTGCTCCTTCCCACTACCAACCCTCATTTTCCTTCCTACCAAGTAAGGATCATGTTTAATAAGAAATGTTATACTGATGAAAATATTTTTCACATGAAATGATTATGGAGGGGAGAAAAACCATCATATTAAAATAAAACTCTTTACTAGGAAACTCTTAGACTTAGTTTTGAAAATTCTTCAGATTAAACCACAACATACAATGTATAACCTACTCTTCTCACAAGAATATTCGGATCCTACTATAATCCAACTAGCTTTGAAGAAGATATATTCTGTACATTTGGTCAAAAATTTTTGAAAAATTCTATGACCACTGAATATGAGAATCATTAAGGACAGTAATATTTCAACTAAAAAGATGTATTCATTTCTACTATGATTTAGAAAAGATAATGTTCAGCATAAAATGACAGAATATCTTAACTGAACTAATCATCCCAAATAAAATCATTATAAATTCAGGACAAAATATTAAAAAGAACTATTTGAAGGCACTGGAAAAGGAACAAAAAGACAGCCAGTGAAGAATCTAACTTTTAAAAATTAACTGCAACCTGTGAGGCTTATGAATTTGACTGTTTTCCTGATGGCATTCTCCAATTCACAAGTGGTAGAAAGCTGCAGTCTGGTTTGAGGTTAATAGAACAGACAGAAAGTTAGAAATAAAATCCCAGAAGGAAGCCCAGAAGGAGTAAGAACTGTAAGGCATGGTGCATCCCTGAAATGCCAGAAGCTCAAGAGGATGAGGCAGGAGGATTGCAAATTCAAGGCCAGCCTCAGCAACCTAGCAGACACTGCCTCAAAATAAATTAGCAAGGACTGGATGTGACTCTATCTCAAAATAAAATAACAAGGACTAGATATAGCTCAGTACCATGGGTTCAATCCCCAGTGCAAAGGAGAAGGAAAAGGAGGAGGCAGAAGGATAGGGAGAGGCAAGAGGACTATACTATGATGTTCATGGAGGAAATCCCAGGAACCTAAGGAAAAAGTCACAGTTGGAAACCATAAGAACTAAGTACAGAGACTACAGCTGCTTCCACATCAGGGGAAAAAAGAGACTAAGATCTGAATCCAGCCAAGTCAACTGCCAATTAGAACAAAAATACTTCCTTAGGGAAACATAACAAAATCAAGAGCCTTGATAATCTATCATTCATAACACCAATATCCAATAGAAAATCACTAGCTACAGAATATAAAAGAAAATATGATCCATATTATATTAAAAAGCAATCAATAGAAAATTAACCTGAGATAGCCAAAAAGCTGCATAAAGACACACACTTTAATGCAGTTATTAGAAATATGATCAAAACTTTATAAAAGATGATTGTAAATTAATACAAACAATATGGCATCAGTCTGGATGTTCTTCAAAGACTAGGAATGGAACCACCATATGACCCACCTATACTATTCCTTGGTATTTATCCTAAAGAAATAAAATCAGTATACTATAGTGATCCATACATACTCATGTTTATAGCAGCACAATTCACAATAGCCAAACTATGAAACCAGTCTAGATGTCCATGATCAGATGAAAGAATAAAGAAAATGTGGTACAGATGCATAATAGAATTTTTTTTTTTTGTACCAGGGATTGAACCCAGGAGCACTTAACCACTGAGCTACATCCCAGCACTTTTTAAATTTTTTATTTAGAGACAGGATGTCTTCAAGTTGCTTAGGGCCTCACTAAGCGCAATAAAATTTTATTCATCTATAAAGAAGAATGAAAGTATGTCATTTATGGGAAATAAATGGAACTGGAGAACATCATGCTGAGTGAAATAAGCCAGCCTCAAAGAGTCAAGGGTCAAATGTTTTTTTCTCATATGTGGAAGCTAGAGAGAAACAGGGTAAAAAAAGGTCTGCATGTGGTGGGGTAGGGTAGGAATCTTATTAAAACAGAAGAGAGATTATATAGTAGAAAGAGGGGATCAAGGAGAAGTGGGGAAAAAATGGGAAGTACTGAGGAATGACATTAACCAAATTATACTGTTCTATTATATGCATGTATAACTATGTAACCACAAATCCCCTCCTATGTTTAATTATAATGCAACAATAAAAAGAAAAAAATTTTTGTGTGGTCTGGAGATCAAACTTGACTATGTACTCTACCACTAAGGTACAACCCCAGCGCCAAAATAGTTGACAGGCCTCATGTTTTCATTTTGTATTGAGTCAGCTTTTCAAAAAACTAGGAATGGAACCACCATATGACTCAGCTATCCCACTCCTTAGTATAAAGATCCAAAAGATTTAAAATCAGCATACTACAGTGATGCAGCCACATCAACATTTATAGCAGCTCAAGTCATAACAACCAAGCTATGGAGTCAACCTAGGTGTCCTTCAGTAGACAAATGGATAAAGAAAATGTGGTATATACACATGATGGAGTATTACTCAGCCATGAAAAAGAATTACTTCATAGCATTTACTGGTAAATGGATGGAACTAGAGAATATAATGCTAAGTGAAATAAGCCAATCCCCAAAAGTCAAAGATAGAATGTATTCTCTTGTATGTGGAAACTAATACAAAATCAAAGGGGGAGACAAAGACAAAGAAGAGAAGAAAGGTTAGTGGAGCAGACAAAGGGGAATGAAGAGAAAGGAGGAAAGATGGGATAGAGAAAGAGTGAAATGAATCTAACCTAACTTTCCTATGTACATATATGAATATACACAGTGAATCTCACCATCATATACATCCATAAGACACTAATTTAAAAAAATTATAATAGTGGAAGATCAGTAGAGGGAAGAGAACAAGGGGAAGTAAGAGGAGGGAAAGAGGAAGTACTGGGGACTAAATTAGAATGAATTATATTTCATGCTTTCATATATTTTGTCAAAATAAATCCTATTGTCATGTATAACGAAAAAGAACCAATTTTAAAAAAACTCAAAAAAAATCATAAAGGCAGACTGTATCTCTGACAGGAAAGAGGTGCCAATCTATATAGTATGAGCACCTCATTACCATGCCTCCAAACATTGAGGAAATCAAAGATTTTTTACTCACAGCCAGGCAAAAGGATGCCAAATCTTTATAAACTTTGTAACAGCTTGATAGATGTCCTGATTCCCATTAGCCAATTAGTCCACGAAAGTGCATTCAGAAAGATGAAAGACTCCTTTTTTTGGATCACTGCTTTACAGATTTCAACTGGTGGCCACTTCCCTATATCCCAGCTACTTTGGAGCCTAAGGCTGGAGGATCACTTAAGACCTTAAAACCAAAATTAAAAAAGAAAAAAACTTCATAAAAGATAATGATTTCATAGATGTAACAAAACTATCAAAAGAAAGAAAAAAGAAAAATCAAATAAATTACAGAACTGAAAAATATAATTAACTAAAATGAAAAATGCACTAGATAGGCTTAACAACAAATTAGAGAGAGCAAAAAAAAAAGTATCAGTAAACTTAAAAATGTATAAATAGATGTTATCTTGACAAACAGAAAACTTAAAGATTAAAGGAAAATGAACAGTCCTAACTTACTGGGACTAAATCAAGCAGTATAATATATTTACAATCAGGAATCCAAAAAGAGAGCAGAAAGAGAATGGAGAAAAATATTTGGAAAAAATGGCAAAACCTCCCCAAATTTGGTGAATAACAGGCAAAAAGGTAAATGAACCTCAAGGAGAATTAATACAAAATAAACCACACTTCATCATATAATATTCAAGTGAATGAAATAAAAGATAAAAATAAAATCTTCTTAAAAAGAAATTTTGGTCTAGATAGATTCATTGGGAAAATTTGTGAAACATTTAAAAAACAATACTAATCTTTCATAAACTCTTCTACAAACTGCAAATTTCACCCACCAATATTCCTATGTTGATGCACTAATCCTCTATTTGGAAATGGTAACTTTGGAAGAAATTCAGGTCATGAGGGGATTTTTGCTCTTATTATTGTTGCTCACTCGTCAGTGTTCTACCTTGCTCTCCCCTCAACCACATGAGAAGCAAAGACAGCCATCTATAAGCCATAAAGGGGGTCCTCACCAGAATACAACTACACTGGCACTTTGATCTTAGACTTCTAGCCTTCAGCACTAGGTGAAAATAAATGAAAGCCACCTAGTGCATGTTGTTCTGTTATAGCATCCTAAAAGAAGACAAACTCTTTCAGAAAATAGAAGAGTACTACTTCCCAGCTAATTTTATCAGACAAGCATAACATTTACATCAAATCCTACAAAGATATTATGCAAAATGAAAATTACAGATCAATGCCACTCAGAGCATATATTTAAAAATCCTTCATAAATCAATCTTAGGAATAAATAAAAAGAGATAATACATCATAGTCAAATAGGTTTATTCAAGATTGTAAAGTTGATTTAATATTCAGAAATCTATTGACTGACCCACCTTATGAATGGGATAAAAAAGAAAAAACATATGATTATCTTATTAGGTTAGAAAATGCACTTAATAATATCCAACATCCATTAAGGTAAAATCTAAGCAAATTAGAAATATAAAAAATTCTTCAATTCAAAAAAGAGAACCTATGATAAACCTATAAGTAATCAAATTTAACAGAGAAAGGCTATTCTTTTTCCAATATCAGAACTAACAGGAGAATTTCTACTAGCACCAATTCTTGTCAACATTATACTGGATTTCCTAGACTATACAATTAGGAGGAAGGGAAGGGGAAGGAAAGGGATGGGAAGAGAAGTGGAGGGGAGGAGATTAAAATGCATGCACAACACAAAGGAAGAAGTAAAACTCTAAACACATACAATGTTGTCTACATAAAAAATCCCAAAGCAGCTATAAAACAAGCTACCAGAACTAATACTTAAATTTAACAAACTTTTATAGTATACAACATTAATATACAAAAACAATTGAATGTTTAATATAGTAAAAATGAGCAATCAGAAATTGAAATTTACAAAATAATAGCACTTATAACCAGCATCAAAATATGGAATGCTTAGAAATAAAGATGTATACAACCTATAAAATGAAAACTACAACACCAATGAGAAAAATTGAAGACCTAAATGAATACAGAGTTGTATATTTTAAGAAGGTATATAAAATTGGCATATACTTCAGTAATTCCAATTCTGAAAATATACAATAAGGTAATACTGCATGCCATGGGAGTTACTAAAATTTAAGACTACAACACTGCATGTTAGTAAATATGTGGAGTAAATGGAACCCACATATTTCTAGGGCCTATGTACTGGGCCTATTTTTCCACCTTGGAAAAAGATTTGGTAGCATCATAGAAAGAAAATATGCATGTACTCATTAATCCAGTAATTCCATTATTTAATATTTATTCAAGAGGAATTAAAGTATTTGTCTACAAATGTACTTGTATAAGGATACTTATTGCATATTTTTCCACAGTAGCCAAAAACTGGCAACAACCTAAATATCCATCAATATGTTAATAAACAATTTGATGTATTCAAACAATAGAAGATTTCAGCAATAAAAGGAAACTACTTATATGTAAAAAATAAAATCTCAGACACTGCTAAGAAAAATAAGCTATACACAAAAGGCCATAATAAGTAATAAACATGAATGGTAGAATATTGTTAATGATTGAAGCCATGTAATAGATATATGGGGGCTCATTAGATATATGGTGACTTTTAGTTTATTTTTTAAAAGACAATGTTTAAATTTTAAAAGGCTTCCTGTTTCCCTATTTAGTTATTTTTTATAGTATTATGTAGAGAAATCATCATAAAACACTTTGATACTTGCTATGGTTTAAATATGATTTGTACCTCTTAAACTCACATAGTAGAGTTTAATCATGATTGTAAGGGATTAAGAGGGTAGAAACTTAGTATGACTACAGTGTTTAGAGGTGGGGCCTTTGAAAGGTAAATAGGACTACTTAAGGTTATTAGTATGGAGTTCCCTTTATTAAATACTGGTGGCTTTACATGAAAAGAAAGAGAGACCATATATATGAATACAAATTCCCTGTCTCTCACCATGTGATACCCTGCACTGCCTCAGAAGTCTGCAAGCAAGACCATAACCAGAGATGACCTTTGACTTGGACAAGAACAGTGAGCCAAAATAAATCTCTTTTCTATATAATTTCCCCAATCTGCATTACTGTGTTATTAGCAACAGAAAATGGAGTAAGTACCATCATTCTGTTTGTTACATTTCTAACACTATTTCCAGGCCTATTATTAATTATTAGCACTTCAAAATAATCATCAATCCCACTTGTAGGTATATACCCAAAGAAATTCAAATTGGTATGATGAAGAGATATCTGTACTCTCATTGCTATAGTTTGGATCTGGAGTGTCCTCCATAATCTTATATGTTAAAGGTTTGGTTTCTAGCTTGGTGCAATTGAAAAGTGGTAGAAACATTGAGAGGTGGAACCTAGTAGGAAGTCTCCAGGTTACTGGGAAGGGCCTTCAAAGGGCCCTCCAGCCCCTTCTTTCTCTTCCCAGCCATGTAGTGAGTGGTTTTGTGCCACTCTGGGCATGATGTACTGCCTTGTGACAGGTTCAAAGCAACAGGGCCAATCAATCCTGGACTCAAACCTCCTAAACTGTGAGTCAAAATAGGTCTATCCATAAGTTGATTATCTCAGGTAAAGGAAAGTTATTACACCTGTAATAACTGCAGCATTATTCACAATGGCCAAGATATGGAAGCAACCTAAGTGTCACCAACAGATGAATGGATAAAGAAAATATGGTAGAGATGGAAATACTATACAGTCTTTCAAAGGAAGTAAATTCTGACATTTGTTACAACATGCATAGAATTAGAGGGTATTATACTAAGTGAAATAAGCCAGGCACCAAAACAGAATACTCTATAGGATCTAAAAAGCTGATCTCATAAGAAAGTAGAAAGGTAGTTACCAGAGACTGAGGAAAGAGAGGGATGGTAAAAGAGGAGATGTTACTCAAAGGGTACAAAGGTTCTATTAGGCTAATAGAATAGGTTTTAGTGATCTATTTCATTATCTGGTGACCATAGGTAATATAGTACATATCTTTCAAAACTATTGAAAGAATAGATTTTTAACAGTCTCCCCACAAAAGATAAGTTGGTAAAGTAATGGAAATTTTAATTAGATTGAATGAGTCTCTACAATGTATATATGAATCAAAACATCAAACTGTACCCCATAAATATACACAATTATGATTTTTTCAATTAAAATATATTTAAATAAATAAGTAATGTTAGAGAGCAGACTGAAAAAATTTTGAAACTAATTTCATAAGTTTTTGACTGACTTTTGCATTTGTATATGTATGTTAGAGATGTCCATTATTTCCTTTTTGATGATGCCCTCTTAGAAAACCCGTACCTGGCTTGAAGTCAGCCAGATTCTCTCGTCTCAAAGAACTGGGAAACACAGTTGCCCATGAACTATTTGGTAGTGAAGGCTTAAGGAGAGAAGAGTTAAGCCAGTGCCAGAAGTTAGGCAAGCCAGAGCCACATGTACAAACATAAGTTAACAGAAATCACCAACCTCTGCTATAGAGAGAGATTAAGAAAATGAGATCATGTGTCCAGAGATGGGAAGAGAAGAGTGGGGAACAGCAGTGGGTTGGGGGAGCTGCTTGATTATCCACCTACTGTGAGACCTGATTACCCTTCTTTCACTTGGATTTGGATAACCACGCTAACTTTACAAAGTCTGTTTTAATGAAGTAAATTCTAGTACTTCCCAATAAATAAAATTTTGCCTAAATAAGACAATTAGTAAACATTTAAAAAATCTTGAAGCAATGGGAATACCCAGCATAAATCATAAGTTATTGTGATATCTACTATAACAGTGAGCTATATACCAGGAGATGTCACATCTTTTTTTAAATATCCCAGCACAAATATTGTGTATTTGGCTTTTTAAAAATTCAATTAATGTAATCTCAGAGGCTTAGGAGGCTGAGGCAGGAGGATTGCAAGTTCAAAGCCAGTCTTAGCAACTTAGCAAGACCTTGTCTCAAAATAAAAAATAAAAAATGGGCTGAGGGGGCTGGGATTGTGGCTCAATGGTAGAGCACTTGCCTCACTTGTGGGAGGCCCTGGGTTCGATCCTCAGCACCACGTACAAAGCAATAAAATAAAGAATTTATTAAAAAAAAAAAAATTGGGCTGGGGATATGGATCAGTGGTTAAGCATTCCTGGGTTCAATCTTTGGTACAAAAAAAATTCAGTAAAACTAATTTTAAATACTTTTATTGTACGAATATTTTATCTTAGATGTGACACCAACAATTTGATTTGAAAATCTATATTAATATCCTAAATCTGGCACATAATAGCACTTGTTAAATGAAAAATAATCATTAGGATAATATTTGATAAATGGCATAAAATAATACCTTGTGTTTTAAATAGACTCTACATACACCTAAAAAATTCTTAGGCTAAGCTATACCTACACAATCACTACTCTGTTCAGAAAAACTTTCTAAATCTGTTTGATATTTTCCTTAAAGTCAGCATTAGCAGAAACAAAAACCTACCTCCACTGATGACAGGTGCTGAAAGGTTTTGATCACTTAAATTCTCTGCTAACATCCAAGCTGGAAGGACTCTTTTCCTCTGGGCAGGGTTTGACTTCTGCTTACTGAAGTCTCTACATTCACCTAGGAAAGACTAAATGGCAGGTATTCATTGGCTCCTAATTAATTTCTTACCACACTATTATTGGTAGTAGTCTGGGTCTTAGCTAGTTCTGTGCTTCTTTCTACCTGTGAAGTGCCAGTTGTCTTATCAAGTAAATTAGTCACAGGAGATTTTGGTGCTTCCTTCAGTATGTTATCTTCATCAAGCATTTGGCACATATTCATTAGCTCCTCATTAAGAGTTAGTAAAATTATTTACTTTGTAAAAAGAACTTCCACAAAAATATTCATCTACAACTGTGGATCGAGTTAAATTTCTTCCAGAAATTCATTATGTCTATAAGTTGAAGTGTTATCCTAGTGTGATATTTTCTAAATCTTAACATAAGAATAAAACAAATCAATGTTAGCAAGATCATTATGATAAGCCTAACTTTAGTTGTCCTTTGTCTCCTCAAAATAATTTGAACCTGTTATAAGTAGATGCTGCTTGAAAATTCTTACCACACTATTAATGGTAGTAGTCTGGGTCTTGGCTAGTTCTGTGCTTCTTTCTACTTGTGAGGTGTCAGTTGTCTTATCAGGTAAATTAGTCACAGGAGATTTTGGTGCTTCATTCAATATGTTATCTTCATCAAGCATTTGGCTGTTTCTATAAAATAAAATAGAAATGTGTTTTTTAATCATTTAAAACACTTCTGCCAGAGACCATGTCATTGCTGTGCTCCTTTTCTCAAACTTAGCAAAAATAAAAAATCAGATTATAATATAGTAAAATAAAATATGTGGAATATTTTCTTTACCTTCTGCCACCCATATTGCCATGAAAAAAATTAATCTGTCCAAATCATGAGCCTTGAAACCATAGCAATTTATAAGCTGTGTGGCAACCATCTCTCTCAAGGCTTAAGAGTTATTTACTTTATTCAATATTTTCCCAAATAAAAGTTAAGATCACCACCCTGTCTCTAAAGAGATAATGTATACTGCAAGACTATCAACCAAGCTAATTAGGCTCCTGGAAAAATAATAAAATCCTCAGTTCAAGTTTATACTGCTGCTACCAGAGTTCTGGTCAGTATTGCCACTTGTGAAATCTCCTCAAACTTACAGTACAACTAAAAGCTAAATGTCCTTACACAGGATTATCCATGAGTATGGGGGAACATACTCACTGAACTACTTATTTCATATTCTCTGCAAAGTGCATTAGGATCATCCACAGTTGTTATTATTTTAAAAGTATATTGTATGCTTCAATTTAAAGTATATCATAAAATAAAGGTACATGAACAGAAATTGTATCAGCAGTTGACAGGGACTGGAAGTAGAGTGAAAGGACTACCAAAATGCATAACGGACCTTTTGGAGAAATGGAAGTGTTATCTTATTGCAGTGGCACTTAACACAACTATATACATTTGCCAAAGTGCACTGAATTGTACATTTAAAAGGAGTCAATTCTGCATGTAAACTATGTGTCAATAAATGTGAACTTCGAAAAATGAAGACGGAAAATTTTAGATATGTGTCTAGCTGAGAAGAGTCTAATTAATGCCTTTTATTTGTTTTAGTATTTCTTATACAAAGAATAATCTTTAAAGGTAGACTTGCTTTTTTTTTTTTTTTTTTTTTGGTACAAAGGAAGACTGAACCCAAGGCACTTAACCACTGAGTCATATCACATTCCCAGCCCCCCTGCCTTTTTAAATTTTTTTTATTTTGAGACAGGGCCTCACAAAGTTGCTGAGGCTGGCTTTGAACTTGTGATCCTCCTGCCTCAGCCTCCAGAGTTGCTGGGATTACAGGCGTGCACCACTGCACCTAGACAGACTTGAATTTCAATGGCAAGAATCATAGTGGCAGGAATAATATTCCACTCTATGAATATTCTGCATTTGATATCAATATTCTGCATTTGATATCAAATGTGGATTTTTACCCACTTTTTGGCTATTATGCATAATGTTGCTGTGAACATCCTTACATAAGTCTTTGTATAGACATGTTTTCAATTCTTTTGGTTATAAACCTAGAAGGGATTATTCTATGTTTAAAATGCTGAGGAACTATCAAAATATGTTCCAAGGAAGATGTATCATTTTGCAATCCATTGCAATATATGAGTTACTAGTTTTTCCACATCCTTAACATTTGTTATTATCTTTTTGAATAAGACTCTCCTAGTAGATATGAAGTGTTATCTCACTGTGGTTTTAATTGAATTACACTGTAACTCATGATATTGAACATCTTCTCATGTTCTTATTAAGAAATATCTATTCAAATCAGATGTGCATTTTTAAATTGTCTTCATGTTGAGTTATAAAATTTTTTAAACTATTCTAAGTATAAATCAGTTGTAAGATATGATTTACAATTATTTCCTCATTTTGCTGGTGCCTTTTTACCTTCTTGATGGCATCCTTAGAAACAAGTTTTTAAATGTGATAAAGTTCAAGTCATCTACTCTTTCCCTGTTTGCTTGTGCCTTTGGTGTTATATTTAAGAAACTACTGTCCAATGCAAGGTTGCAAAGATTTACACATATGTATTTCCTTGGACTTTTACAGTTTTAGCTCTTGTATTTAGGTCATAGTGTATCATTGTTTTTACATATTGCTGGATTTGATTTGTAAATATTTTGTTATGAGAAATGCAAGTCTTTAGTTTTTGCTTTATTTCCTTGTAAAGTCTTGTCTAATTTTGGTATAAGAATTAGGGAAGCTCCATAAAGCAAATTAGGAAGAGTATAATATTCTATTTTTGGAAAAAAAAGTGCAATTCAGTTTTTAGTCTAAGTCTTTAGTTTTTGCTTTATTTCCTTGTAAAGTCTTGTCTAATTTTGGTATAAGAATTAGGGAAGCTCCATAAAGCAAATTAGGAAGAGTATAATATTCTATTTCTAGAAAAAAAAGTGCAATATTGGTATTGTTTCTTCTTTGTAAGTTTAACAGAATTTGCTGGTGATGTTCCTTGTGGAAAATCCTTAAATTAACAATTCGAGTTTTTTAATGGTACAAGATTCATCAGATTCTTTCTTTCCTTTGTCCATTTTGGTAAGTTTTACTTTTCAAGAAATGTATCAATTCATTTAAATGGCCAAGTTTATTGGCATAGTTTTGAATATTTCTTAGCTTTTCTTTTAAAGTTTGCAATATCAGTAATGATATTCCTTCTTCCATTTCAGATACTGATAATTTGTGTTTTCTCACTTTTTTTTCTTAGTAATCACTACTAAGAGTTTACTAATTTTATTAATCTTTTCAAATAACCCACTTATGGTTATGCTGGTCTTCTCTTTGTCTATTTTCTGTTGCATTGACTTTCAGTCTTGTATAGCTCCTTTTTTTCTATTTACTTTGGGATGAATTTGCTCCTTCTATCTTCTTAAAGTATATAGGTTTTATAGCTTTCTTATGTAAGAACTAATTTAAGCTGCATCTCACAAGTTTTTATGCTGTTTTCAGTATCACTGTTCAAAATGTTTTCTGATTTCCTTTGTGACTAACCTATGACCAAAAGTAATTTAGAAGTATGCAAATTTTAAAATGAGAAGATTTTTATAGATATCTTATTGTTATTGATTTCTGAGTTAATACTGCAATTAAAGAATATATTCTATAATTTTTCCACTTACTTCTATAGGTCTAGTTTATGTATTCTATAAAAGCTAAAATAAAGCCAAATAATCTTCCAATGACTGGCTCAAAAAAACTAATGTTTGAATTATAACTTTATATCAGACTATCAGTATGTTTTTTCTAATACCTCATTTCCTTAGTTTCCCTATTCTGTATTTTTTGTTATTTTTATAAAAACAGACATACAACTATGTCTAAGAGGTTAATACTTTAATAAAATTTAGAAAGCGAAAAAAAATGAGGAAAATGTAGTCAATTTCAAATTAATTATCCTGGTTACTACTGAATGGAAAGCACATTCTGAATACAAAGGTAAAAGATACCATATATAGAATTAATCATTACTGAGGCATAATGAGTTGCTGAGTTTCCAAAGTCAAATATTTTCTAGAAACACACATGCATACACACACACACACACACACACACACACACACACACAATTACATAGCTACTATAGCTCTAATTCAGAGCCTACAATGGCTTCTACTGAAGTATTTATGATAACTGAGGAATTACAACTATCATTACTAACTCTCATTTCACCATGCAGTCTTACCTCAATGTACATTCCATTTCTGTTTCTGACTGTGTAGCAAAAACACGAAAAATGTATTTGTCAACTAACAAAGAAAAACTATCTCCAGGATTCAACCAGCGCCATAGATTTGTCTTCATTGGTAAGGGCTGGCTTTTCTCAGAAGACTGATAAAAACATGGATTTGTGTGTATCTATAAAAGAAAAAAATACAGTGATTTTGTACCCTGAAACTACAATAGAAATACAACTAAATATGAACTGACCTAGAATTTTGGTATCAAAACAATTTACATGTAAACTTATACTTAAAAGTTTAATAAACTTGGCTTTCATAAATACCATAATTATTATTTATACATAAGTAAGAAAGAACTGACTCCCACTACTCCAGGAATCAAATAAAAAAGCAAAGTTATAAATTAACTGATTAAAAATGTCTTCTGTTTTGCTTAGCAAAGACCATTGGACATTGGGATAAGAAACAGAACATCTTAATACAATTTAGAAATGAGAAACTATGAAAAGAGAAATTGTGATCGAATCTCTCAAACAACACAGTTTTCTTTCTAGTTCCCTTGAAAAGGAATCTTATTTTGTTTGAATAAACTGCAATTATCGTCAATATTCAAGTCACAAATAGTAAATATATTTCAGTTAAAACTGTAATAGTCTACTATTTTAAATTATGTTTGCCATTAATTATCTCCATGTTAACAAAAAGGATAAGTTGTGACAAAAAAATTGTATTGAAAGGCACTTTAAAAATCTCAACTACATTCAAGTTGAAATGGGCCATTTCCATAGGTCAGATACCTTTTTGTCATCATTGGGTTTTTAAAATAAATAAGTTTTAGTGTTGGACAAAGCTATCTAAAGTAATTCATATCTTTGATTTTTTTTTAACATTTTGTTTAGTTGTAGATGAACACAATATCTTTATTTATTTTATGTGGTGCTAAGGATCGAACCCAGTGCCTCACGTATGTGAGGCAAGCGCTCAACCGCTGAGCCATAACCCCAGCCCCTCATATATTTGATTTTGATAGAATTTTATATAGAGTAACTTTATCAGTTTAAATGAGACTTTTTCTGGAGACATCAACAATCTCCAGTAGAGCAAAGTAATGACCATCCTGGGACTGGACATATGCTGAAGAACAACAACAAAAATACAGAAATAACTAAAGTTAGATGAATATAATCTACCTAGTTCTGACAATTTAATTTCATAAAGATTTGATTGCAAGTCATTCCTATGTATATCTGATATTAGAAACATTTCTACCCTTTAAGTCTATATTTTAACAGTAAAATAAAACTTGGAGATAAAAGATAGAGGTAAAAATTTTAAACAGAAGCAACACCAATTTGGTAGGACATTATTTTATTGGTAAGAGTCATTTTATAAAATATATACAAGATTGCATAAGATGCACTGTAATTTATGCAACACTGTATTCCTAAAGAGTCATGAGTGGCTGATTTTTTAAAATCAAGTTATAATTTAAACAATATTTAAGAACCTTTCCCTATGTTAACAGTCACTCCAATTTTCTTGAAGTGGTCCTCTGCGTCAAGGCAGATGGAGCTTTTGGCCGTAACAAGCATATAACACATCAGCAGTTTCTGAGTGACATATACTGCTGGACTTGGGAATTATTCCCTGTTTACTCATCCTATTAAGTGATGCTCACTTTCCTTTAGTATACCATGGCCAGCACAGTCAAGAACTCTGGGTTCATGAAAGAGGCAGGAGTCCAAGCAGGAATGCACATACCTTCTGTTTGAATTCTGAGTATTCTTTGAGTTTGCTTTTTATTATAGACTAAAAACCATAATCTTAGTCACAACTGTTATAAAAATTCAGATGAATCTCTAAATAACACTAAATATTAACATAGTCCTATGCTTACAAAGGGTAGGATATTAAATACAAAGGCATAAAATTATAGGAGTAGAAAAAAAGCAAAATACTTAAAGGAAACTACATTTCTTTACAAAGTTATCACAAACCCAAAGGCAAAGAAATATTAAGTTTGAATATATTCTTCAGCTAAAAGCATTTTATTTTTAAAATATAGGTAGTTAACTATCAGGCAGTTAGTAAATCCCATGAAGAAAATCAACCAATGTTCCATGATCATCATTTCCTTTCTCTTAAACTAGGGATCCCAGAACTAAGAGGAAAAATGATATTCTCAGAAAATTTAATGTCCAATCCTTTAACTTAAATAAATCCATAATACTCACTGAGAGCCAGCTAAAAAAGTCTATGTCTAACTATTTTTAATCCAACTAAAATGGCATTAAATATGAGGTCCAAAAGGCAGTTTTTAAAGTTATAAAGTAGGCAAATATTTAACAATATTAATAACTAAAGAGGAAAAAGATAAACATACACACAAAAAAGCCTGACATGAAAACAATGAAACACATACATATCAAACAAAACTTAAACACTGTATGACAATAAATTAGTAAATAAGGGTGAAGTTGACAATTACCTTAAAACTAACTAAAAATAATAAAAGTACATTTATTAGTATACATGTTTGGTTTATTTTAAAGTATTTCATTATAAAAGGAAAGGTAGATTGAATTTGATCTATAATATTTTAAAAACACAAAAATTAGGTTGTGGACACAGCTCAGAGATAGAGAACTTTTCTAGCATGGATGAGGTCCTGGGTTTGATCACAAGCACCACCAAAACTAAAATAAAAATCTTTCAAATCCCTCCCAAAACCAGAAACAAGTAGATTTATAGATTTTGCTGTATTTTCAAATTCTTCCTGAAGCCAAAAGAGGTGAGTAGATCCCCAGTTCCTTCAATGAGAAGAATTTAACTCTGATCCTAAAAGCAGACGAGGGCAGACAAAATATTAGCAAACTCAAGCCCACTGTGAATAAAATACACAAGCTAGCTATATGAGATATTGTTGGTGCATGCCTTTTAACATATCTGAGGACTTATAAATGCAAACTTAAATAGATTATGCTATAACTTAAGAAGTGCTTCAAAGGATACATTAACACTGTGGAAATGGAACTGAAATACAAATCAATTTTCTATAGCTTTCTCTTGGAGTTATCATTAAATATTAAAGAAAGACTGACATATACCCCAAAAAGAGGCTCTTTTACTTTCAGTGCTTTTTTTCCCTCTAATTTAGAAAGTCTGTTTCTTTAACAAATTGAGTTAAGAAAAAGCTACTACAGGGTTTTACAGATATTTTACAGTATACTCAGAACTTCTAGGGAGAAAAACAATGGCAACTCAGAAATTTTGTAAAAGAAAAAAACACAATCACCTAAATACCTATGTTTTGAGGCTCAACATCGAAAGACAAAAAAAAAGTAATTTATATAAAATTACAGAACTACTGCCTAAGCTATTCAAGAGTCAAAATGAGTAATATTTTATTAAAATTAAATAAAACATTGACAGCTATGAATTCACCCTGAAGACATAACTACCACTGATAATGCAGTCATTTACAGAGAACACCATCAGTTTGCCATTATAATGCATTTTCTCCCTGCTGATATTAGACAGGAAATTAAATTTAAATGACATAAAAAAGCTAACATCATTTCCTCATGCACTATTTCCAAGAACTGCTAGAAAGCCAAAGAATTTTTAAAGGAGAAATATTACAGGGGGAAAAAAGCAGATATTCATCCAATTTAAAAGTTTGAACTAGTAATTGCCTTTATTGCATGCAACAGTATTGTCAAAACTATTTTTTATTTGATGCAGTATTTGAATATTCAAATTGTAGAAACGCATTTTATCATTTAAACATACTTTCATACAACATATAAAAAGAATCATAATAAAAGTATTTGCTATATTCATTTGTATAATTTTACAAAGTTCTTTTAACTAAAGCTTCCCTCTCAACATTTTATTACAGTTGCATATACAAAATACTTTAGATGGTCAAAGTATTTGTAAATGATTAGAAGACAGAGAATAAATGATACGTAACACATAAGATATAACACAGATAAAATGAATAAAAGATTAGTGATTTGTCCATCTCATTTTCATTATTTGTAAGATCTTAGAATTTCTATTAACAATTAATCAGTTTTAGAATATCTGTAAATTTCTCTATATTCCACTTTGTAGGTCTAGCTATAAAAGTAAATAATCTATTCCAAGGTTATATTTTATGAAACCACATTAATATTACATTAAGCATCAACAAAACAAAGGATCTACAAGTACCATGCCAAGTCTAAAAGGCAAATTTCCTTCAAGTAAAATAAAGTGAATTCTTGAGACAAAATTCAAATTTTAATGTTTTTTTCTAAAACAGCACTCAAATTCTAGTACTAAACTTGTGCATTTCCTTAAAAATAAATAGTTTTTTCATGTCTTTCAATGTTTGGTATGTTGGCATCAGAGAAGTAAATAGCACACCATACTATTCTTTACACTTTTATGTCCTAAATGTTCCACAATAACTTTTTAAAGACATGCTACTTATCCAAAAAAGTACTCAGTATAAAACCTTCCTTTCATTAACATGAGTTATAGAGGAGTAAATCTAAACCATGTAGAAAGTCAGTGGTGTTAAGATATGGATCTTTCATTTGAGAGGCAGCTGTATTATTAGCCATAATTGCTATTTTGAAAAAAAAGTAAATCTAAACTAATAATAAATTCTATCAGAAAAGGCAGAATAGAAATTAAGAAATTCCTACAGTCCTTCCCTTAATGGGCTTCATTAACAACAAGCAACTTTATTTTAAGCCAGGGCAGTTCATTATAAGGATGTTAGAAATTATGGACTGGAAAGCAACACACTTTTTCAGAAGTCCACAATGTTCCCAACTCCTGGAAATGCCATATATATTTCTGACTACAGCACTTATTCTGCATTAAATAATATTAATTAAGAACTACAATGTGGTAGGTATTATGATAAATACTAGGGATCCAAAGATTAATCAGAACTCCTATAATGAAAGAGCTTATTATCCAGAAAGTTTCATCTAAGAATAAGATAGCTGAACAGGAATCAAGAGATGAATAATTGATGGTAATTAATGAAGCTCTCAAGGGAAGCTGACTATGAATATTAACACTTTTTTTGAGATACTAAGGCAATGCAGAATGAGATATAAAAATTTTTTTAAATTATTTACTCAGGTTAAGATAGGGTAAATTATGTATGAAGACACAATTGGTGTGACTTTATCTGGTTTGCAACCAGAGAAATGGAAAAACTGAGCTCTAGATATGTACTATGACTCAAAATGCAATTAAATAAACTAATTTTTAAAAAAAAGATAGGGTAAATTCAGCTCTATTCAAACATCTTCCCAATACTAAAATTTAAAAAATACTTTTTAGCCTAGAAGACATTGACAAGTTTCTGGATATATATAACCTACTCAAATTGAAAAAGGAGATATAAAAACCCTAAACAAATCAATATCAAGTAATGAAATTAAAAAAGGAATTAAAAGCCTTCCAACAAAAAAAAATCCAGAACCAGAGGAATTCTCAGCTGAGTTCTACCAGACCTTGAAAGAAGAACTAACATCAGTCTTTCTCAAATTAATCCATGAAATTTAAAGGGAGGGAACACTCCCAAACACATTCTATGAATCCAGTATAATCCTGATATCAAAACCAGACAAAAGTCCCATCAAGGAAAGAAAACTACAGACCAATATTCCTGATGAACAAAGATGCAAAAATTCCTAATAAAATATTAGCAAACCACATTCAAAAACACATTCAGAAGATAATACACCATGATCAAATAGGTTTCATCCTAGGGATGCAAGGTTGGTTCAACATATGCAAATAAATAAATGTAATTCACCACTTAAATTAAGGACAAGAATCATATGATTATCTCAATAGATGTGGTGGAGAATAGGTACTGAAAAGAGGTAAATCAAATTCCATGCATGTATGATTTTGTCACAATGTACCCAACTACTATGTATAGCTACAATGCTCTAATAAACAGAAAAAAAGATACTTTTCAAATTTGGAAACGGTTCAATATAGAATAAAAGAAAGTAATACCTGTGTAAAAAGAAATATCTAATGAAACAAGTGGTTGTACATAAAAGACAAAAATACAAACTGGCTTTAAAATATAAATTACTTAAATTCCATAATAATAATTTTACCACCACACCATCTAGTCCAAAATAAATAGATCCTCATACAAATACTTCACTCTCCTACACAACAGATTCTGAAAATGAAAGAGAATAATCACATAATATATTCTCAGAACTTCTGCCCCTGCAAATCACTGGGGCTTAAACTATAAAGCAAATAATTAAAATTAGAGCCCTCAACAGAAAATTCCAAATAAAAATTATTTTTAAAACTTCAGCTACAGCTCAAAGGAGGAGCACTTGCCTAGCATGAGCCAGGCCTTGAGTTCAAGCCGAAAAAAAGGAAGGAAAGGAAGAAAGGAAGGAAAAGAAGGAAGGAAAGAAAGAAAGAGAGAGAAAGAGAAAGAAAAAGAAGAAAACTTGAGGTTGAACAAGTTCAAAGTTTTAGAAATATCCAACTCTATATAAAGTATAGAATTTGTTAAAATACCACCCTATGACACTTAAGTCACTATGCAACTCCTACCTCAAAAAACCTACCATTACATAGTTACAGGCTTTCTTATACAATCTTACTTGAAATATGAAGTTATGAAAAAAATCATAATATATAAATGAACTGGCAGTCATTCTTTCATCAAATTCTAACCATATAAATGTAGATCTGTCCTATGAGAAAATCATAGTTTAATAGTTTGGATCTTAACCTCCCAAGGATCTTCTGGTAATGAGAAGGATATAGTCTGACATTAATTCCCTATTTCCATAACCTCAGAAAATAAATACTTCTAATCAGGCACTGAAAGGGTGAGAGACAAAATAATAAAATAAATAATTAATGACATATTTACCGGTTTGATTCGAAGCTGACCACCCACTACCTCAAGAATGGCATGTCTTCTGGATACTCTCTTGTCTGTTATCTATAGGAGAAAAAATTAAAAGTCCAAATACAGCTACATATTTAAGAAAACACAAAACAACTAAGCAAATAAAACCTTGGCAATGTTTCTGAAATCAGTAGGCTAGCTAGGAAATATACCATTCACTCAACAACTATATATTGAAATAATTGTCCTCATTTAACAGAGGACATCTTTAAAAGCAGACAACAATAATTCATAATTACAATTAAATCCATTATCTCTGCAAAACCTTGCACAATGTGAAAATGCCAGGAATCAGTACTCATTTTTTCAAAACCAGATAGCAGTTCCATATGTAAGGCTATGACTATATACAAGTATTAACGTCAAACATCACAACAGAATGAGTATCATTTAATAAATTTTCCACAAAATCAAAGTTAATTTTTAAAATATTTTCTAAAATAAAATGTATTAAAGATAGCCCATTTAAAATATATCTAGTATTAGCCCCAATGGCTATTTCACAGAAGTAAATATAAACCAATAATCTATACTAACTTTCAAATATGAAGACATAAATTAAAGGATTCCATTATTGCACCATATCCAATGCATTCTTATTACTATACAAAAAGTAAGAGCAAATATTTATCAAGACCAAGACACTGTTCTATACTTATAATGTATCATCTTTTTGGATCTTCACAAAAATTGGGAGAAGATATTATTATCTTCATTTTATAGGTGAGAAAATAGAAAAGCAGAGATGTTAAAGCAACTACTCACAGTTACATAGCCGACAAGCAGCTGGGTCAGGATTTGAACCCAAAGAATCTGCTTCTAGAGTTACCCTTGCTATTTATATGGTACTGCCACCTCAATATCACTACATAAAACCTAAAGTAAAATCTCATTTTTAAAGACAATTTACACAGTTTACTGTCTAAACTGGAAGATAGCAAAGAACTGAAAATAAGAGGGGAATGGCTCCTTAATCACCAAATAGACATACTGGGAAGAAGCAAGCTCTAAATAAAGCTCCAAGAGAACTTCATCCTGTTTATTCTAATGTTATACCCAAGTTTAACAAGATGTCATCCAAATTCCTAATTCTCTGTTTACACCAGATAATATAATAGAGTTTAGGAGGCAGAGCAAAGACAATGAAGAACAATGTGTGATGTTGGTCTGTAAGTGGAAAGAGAAAGACTACTCAAAAGCAAAGAAACCCAAGGACTCAAAAAGAGACTGGGTAGAGACTGTTCCGAGTAGGAACAAATGTCATTACAAACTTCAAAACACACTGAAAGTACACCCAAGTTTACTTACTGATTAACCAAAACTCATCACATTTAAATAGAAACTTCAGCTGAAAGCCAGACATGTCATATTTTAATAGTTAAAATGAGGCATTTTAGCTCCTGTAGAATAACTGTAGACACGTAAACTCTAATCATACCACACACTCTCCAAGAAGTAAAAAAAAAAAAAATCAACAAAAAGAGCAAATAACACTACTGTATTCCATATCTAAAGCATAACTGGGAGATCAAAATTACTAAAAACTTTAATTTACACCTAAGAGAGAAAAAGAAATACTGAATCTAGCAGATCAAGCTACAGACACTATAAAATAGCAGAAAAAGTCAGGTGGCAACTATGAGGAAGAAAGGGAAAAGGAGTGGGGAACTAGGGATCCAGAAACAGAGATAATATCTCTCCCAGAAAAAGTAAGTCACACCTCAAGTGGGGAATATTGAAAACACATCTCCAACTCAGTATTTCAGAGGCCCAGCTATTGGGGAACCCATAAAAAGAAGGTAAATATGTGGAACCAGATAGAGCAAGCTCAGAAAGGGCTTGGGAGAATCTTAGAACAAAGAATACATCAAATTACACAGATCTTGGCTTTTAAATACCATTCCCCACTCAGAGAAACCAGAACTCTTTGGCTAAATGATTGATTTCATATCTTGGGAAAGAAGAAAGTATAATACAGATCTTGAGTACATGTCAACAGGACAGAGACGGGAGAGTGAAGAGACTCTCACCAGACAAATTTGTAACAATTCAGGCATCAAAATGACTAATGATAGTAATAGAATATGGCACATTGAATCCAAAATAATTTGGATGACCTGAGAGTTCATCAATTCTTTTTTCCCTTACAAGCCTTCTGAAATGTAACATCACTTGATACTAAGTTATGATGACACTGGTAATTAACAAACTCAAGAAATAGCATGGGACTGGGAAGTAAAGCTTTTCCTTTATAAAAGAATGCCAACTAATGTAGGAGAAATCATAAAACACAAAAATTACTATTTTTAACTACCAGTCTCAGGTTATCATCCTACAAACTGCTTACAAAAGAAATGGTATCTTTACTGTAACATCTGACAGACACTACCAGCCCTAAATGGCTACACTTATTACATCACCAGTCTGCAAAGTAAAGGACAGTATAGGGAGTGAAATCAGAGAGAAAATACAGGAATTGAAAGATCACTTCAATAAAGAGAGATTCTGAAAGAAAAACCAAGAAGAAATCCTAAAAAGGAAAGAGTCAATAAACTAAGTTAAAAATTCAGTTGGAAGCACCAACAACAGACTAGATCACTTGAAAACAGAGTTTCAGGTGATGTAGACAAAATACATAATCTTGAAAACAAAGTTGATCATGGAGAAAAGATGTTCAAAGACCATGAACAGAACTTCCAAGATATATGGAATAACCTGAAAAAAACAATTTTAAGATTTACTGGAGCCAGGTGCAGTAGCACACATCTGTAATCCCAGTAGCTTGGGAGGCTGAGGTAGGAAGATCGTGAGTTCAAAGCCAGCCTCATCAATTTAGCAAGGTCCTAATCAACTCAGTGAGACCATGTCTCTAAATAAAATATTTTAAAAAGCTGGAGATGTAGCTCAGTGGTTAAGTGTTTCTGGGTTCAATCCCTAAAGGATTTATTGGAATAGATAAAGGCTCAGAGATACAAACAAAAGGACTGCATAATTTATTCAATGAAATAATATCAGAAAAGTTCCCAAACCTAAAGAATGAAATGGAAAATCAAATACAGGAGGCTTACAGGACCCCAAATATACAAAATTGCAACAGATTCACACCAAGGCTAATTATTATGAAAATGCCTGACATACAGAATAAGGATAGAAATTTAAAGACTGCCAGAGAAAAATGAAAGGCAGAATATAGAGGGATCTGGATAGAACAGTGAATCAATGGAGAAACTAATTCAAATTAAAAACTAGAAATAAATCAAAATGACAGGGAATAAAAATCATATCTCAATAATAACCCTGAATGTAAATGGCCTAAACTTATCAATCAAATACAGACTGGCAGATTGAATTAAAAAACAACAATATGCTGTCTCCAAGAGACTGACCTCATAGGCAAAAACATCCACAGACTGAAGGTAAAAGGATAGAAAAAACATATCATTCACATGGATCTCATAAACAAGCAGGGATTTCTATCCTCAGATAAAGTAGACTTCAAGCCAAAGTTAATTAGAAAGGACAAAGAAAGACATTTTATACTGCTTAAGGTAATTACACATCAAAAACACATAACAATTGTAAATATTTATGCCCCAAACAATACAGCATCTATGTATAATCAAACAAACCCTTCTCAATTTCATGAAGCAAACAGACTACCACACAGTAATACTGGGTGACTTTAACACACCTCTGTCATCACTGGATAGATCCTCCAAACAAAAACTAAATAAAGAAGCTATAAAACTAAAAAATACAATTAATAATTTAGACTTAACAAATGTATAGAATATTTCATACATTAATGACTGAATACATTTTCTCCTCAGCAGTACACGGATCCTTCTCTAAAACAGACCATGTCTTAGGCCACAAACAAACTCTTAGCAAATATAATAATAATAATAATAATACCTTGCATCCTAATAGATCATAATGGAATGAAATTAGAAATCAATGGTAGAACAAAAAATAGAACCTACTCTAACACCTGGAGACTAATACTCTATTGAATGATGAATGGATAGCAGAAAAAATCAAGGACAAAATTTAAAAAATACTTAAGAGATAAATGAGAATAGCAATACAACATATCAAAATCTCTAGGACCCTGTGAGGGCAGTTCTAAGAGGAAAGGTCATTGTATTGAGCTCATTCATTAAAAGAATAGAAAGCCAACAAATAAATAACCTAGCATTACATCTCAAAGCCCTAAAAAAAGAATAAATCAACACCAAAAAGAAAATACAGGAAGTAATAAAAAGAGTTGAAATCAATGAAACTGAAACACAAAAGACAATCTAAAAAATTGACAAAACAAAAAGTGGGTTCTTTGAAAAAAATCAATAAAATTGATAAACCTTTAGCCAAGCTAACAAAGAGAAAGACAAAAAACTCAAATTACTAAAATTTGTGATGAAAAAAGGTGAAAGCCAATGAAAAAGAATACAAAAAGAAAAGGAAATGGAGACAGACTTCCATGAATCAGCAGTGCTTTATTAAGCAATGGAAGGGCGTATTTTCAAGGGGAAAATGGTGATGGGCTATAACAAGGGTCTGAAATTTATAGAGTTTAGCAGGGCCAGGTCATGGTAGGAATTCTGGTGGAGGGCCTGTCAGGGCAGAGCAGGAGGGCAAGCAGGGGAACAGTTGTAGATAAGAAAAGTTCCCTGGGGCCTATTGTACCAGGTACAGCTGGTTCAGCTATAGGTGGGGGCCAGGTGCAAATCCCCTCTGGGCTTTCCCTATTTTCCCTTCCTGCCTTCCCTCCTGCTAAGGCCTGGGTTTCTATTTTATCCCACTGCAATGACAGAAGCTCCAATATACCACAGACATCTCTCCACACACATGGCAGAAGGGCAGGTAGGGGAACAGTTGTAGATAAGGTAAGTTCCCTATGGCCTATTTTCTATACCCTTCAAAAGGAAATATTACAACAAACACTACTGAAATACAGACAATAATCAGAAACTATTTTGAAAATTCATACTCTAATAAAATAGAAAATATTGAAGACATCAACAAATTCTAGAGACATATGACCTACCCAAATTAAATGAGGAGGACATAGAAAATTTAAACAGATTAACTTCAAGCAATGAAATGAGGACACTGTTGGCATCTTCCTTTCCCCACTCCCATTTTATAACTGCTGTTTTTCTTATGCTGTTCTTATTAAAAATATCTGTGGGTTCCTGTTTCTTAAGGGCAGAAATGGACTTAAGAAATAGAAACCTGTCCATTTCTCCCCTTGGAAAACAGGAACTTGCCAGAAACAGCCCTTACAAGTAAGAACCCACTTTTGTGAAATTAGGTAATATCTGCTATGCCAACCACAAGGACTAACTCCACCCCTAATAAAGCCCCCCTCCCCTTAGCCATGATCCTGGCTAAGGAAACTCTAAGAGGGAAGCTGCTGCTGCTGTGTGAAGCAGCCTGTCAGATTCCTGACAATAAACTTGCCTTACTTGTCCTTGGTGTGTCCAAGTGGTCAGTTCTACAGCCAGTTTCCTTTCAGAAGCCATCAAAAGCCTACCAAGAAAGAAAAGCCCAGGACCAGATGGATTCTCAGCTGAGTTCTACCAGACCTTCAAAGAAGAGCTAACACCAATCCTCCTAAAATTATTCCATGAAATATAAAAGGAGGAAATACTTCCAAACTCATTCTATAAAGCTATTATCACTCTGATACCAAAAACCAGACCAAGACACATGAAGGAAAGAAAATTTCAGACCAATATCCCTGATAAACATAGATCCAAAAATTTTTAATAAAATACTGGTAAATCACCTACAAAAACATATTAATAAGATACTGCACCACAATCAAGTGGGGTTCATCTCGGGGATACAGGGTTGGTTCAACATATGGAAATTAATAAACGTAATTCATTACATCAATAGACTTAAAAACAATAATCACATGATTATCTCAATAGATGCAGAAAAAGCATTTGACAAAATACAGCATCCACTCATGTTCAAAACACTAGAAAAACTAAGAATAGTAGGAATGTACCTCAACATTGTAAAAGATACAAATGCTAAACTCAAGGCCAACATGATTCTAAATGGAGAAAAATTGAATGTATTCCCTCTAAAAACTGGCACAAGACAGGGCTACCCTCTTTCACCACTTCTATTCAACACAGTCCTGGAAAACTCTAGCCAGAGCAATTAGAAGAAAGAAATTAAAGGAATATGAATAGGAAAAGAAGAACTCAAACTATCCCTTTTTACTGATGGCATGATTCTATATTCAGAAGACCCAAAAACTTACCAGAAAACTTCTAGAACTCATAAGTAAATTCAGCAAAGTCTCAGGATATAAGATTAACATCCATAAATCAACTGCATTCCTATGCATCAGTGAAGAATCAACTGAAAACTATACCATTCACAATAGCCTCAAAGAAAATAAAATATTTGGGAATCATTCTAACAAAAGAAATAAAAGACCTCTCTACAATGAAAAATATAGAAAATGAAAACAACGGACAGGTTTCTATTTCTTAAGTCCATTTCTGCCCTTAAGAAACAGGAACCCACAGATATTTTAATAAGAACAACAAAATAAGAAGAACAGCAGTTATAAAATGGGAGTGGAGAGAGGAAGATGGCTATAATTATGCCAACAGTGTCTTCATTTCATTGCTTGAAATGAAAACTAAGGAAAGAAATTGAAAAAGACCTTAGAAGATGGAAAGATCTCCCATGTTCTTGAATAGGCAGAATTAATATTGTCAAAATGGCCATACTACCAAAAGTGCTACACAGATTTAATGCAATTCCAATTAAGTTTCCAATGACATTCTTCATAGAAATAGAAAAAGCAGTCATGAAATTCATTTGGAAAAATAAAAGGCCCAGGATAGGCAAAGCAATCTTCAGCAAAAGTGAAGCAGGAGGCATCAGAATAGCAGAACTTAAATTATAGTACAGAACCATAGTAACAAAAATAGCATGGTATTGGCACTGAAGCAGACATGAAGACCAATGGTACACAATAGAAGACACAGACAAACCCACATAAATACAGTTATCTCATACTAGACAAAGGTGCCATAAACATTCATTGAAGAAAAGATTGCCTCTTCAACACATGGTGCTGGGAAAACTGGAAATCTATATATAACAAAATGAAGTTGAACCCTTATCTCTTACCCTGCACAAAAATCAACTCATAGTGGATCAAACCTAGTGGATTCAGGCACTAGAACAGAGACCTTAGTCCTACTAGAAGAAAAAGTAGGCCCAAATCTCTACCATGTTGGCTTAGGAACCAAATTCCTCAACAAGATTCCTAAAGCACAAGAAGTAAAATCAAGAATCAATAAATGGGATACATTCAAACTTCAGGGCAAAGGAAGCAATCAAGAACATGACAAGGGAATGGGAGAAAATCTTCACCAACTAAACCTCAGATAGAGCATTAATCTCCAGTATATATAACCCCAAATAACCCAATCAATAAACAGGCAAAGGAACTGAACAGGCATTTCACAGAAGGCATATGAATGGCCAACAAATAGATGAAAAAATGTCCAACATCACTAGCAATTAGAAAAATGCAAATTAAAACCACACTGAGATTTCGTCTTACTTCAGTCAGAATGGCAATTATCAAGAATGCAAGTAACAATAAATGTTGGCAAGGATGTGGGGAAAAAGGTACAGTCATACATTGCTGGTGGGACTGCAAACTGCTGCAACCACTATGGAAAGCAGTATGGAGATTATTCATAAAATTGGAATGGAATTATCATCTAATCCAGTTATCCAATTTCTCAGCATATACCCAAAGGACTTAAAATCAGCATACTATGGTGACGCAGCCACATGGATGTTCACAGCAACTCAATTTATAATAGCTAAGCTATGGAACCAACCTGGTGCCCTTCCATAGATGAATAAAGAAAATGTGGTACATATAGACTGTGGAATATTACTCAACCATAAAGAAGAATGAAATTATGGCATCTTCCGGTAAACTAGAGACTATCATACTAAATGAAATAAGCCAATCCCAAAAAACCAAACACTGAATGTTCTCTCTATTATGTGAATGCTGACTCACAATAGGCTGGGGGGGGGGGGGTTCACCAGACTGGATAGGGGGAATGGGGGAAAGGGAGGAGGGATGGGAGTGAGAAAGACAATAGAATGAATCAGACATAACCTTCTTATGTTCCTATATGAATACACAACCAGTGTAACTCCACATCATGTACAACCACAAGAATGGAAAGTTACAATCCATGTATGTATGATATGTCAAAATACATTCTACTGTCATGTATAACTAAAAATTACACATTTAATAAAAGGAGAAAGGCGACCAAAATTTTCTACATTAAAGGACATCATATTTAACCGAATCTTGGATTTTTTGAAATACTAAAAAGAATATTATTGGAAATACTGAGTAAAACTAAATATGGAACATTAAAATGTACTGCACAGTTATAAATTCTAATAGTATATAGTTATCTAGAAATATCCTTATTCTTAAGTGATACATGTTGACAGTTTAGCAATTAAGTGCCACGATGCATGCAATGTACTTTATTCTATTTCTTCTGTATTCAGAAGAAATAAAAACATGTATACACACATATATATTACAAAAGAAAATCAATGTCTTGTTTACTTAAATTCTGTTTCTCTTATCTCTGGTACTTGCAGCCAAAAGCAATTATAATTAATACACATGACTCTAACAACTGTTATAATGATACTAGATATCTAATAACATACTCAAGATTCTCTGTTCTTATATCACTTTTGTATTGATACCATACTGATCCCTTACTTTTGGTTTTCTGGTTTTGAACCAAATGTTTTATTCATTACAATATATGTACAAGTTCTTTCTATATTTTTAAGGAGTAAGCATGGTGCCAGAAAAAAGATAAAAATATGAAAATATGAAAGAATTGTTTGTGACTTGTTTGTTGACAGATATTTATTTTTGGCATTTGTGAAGTCAAACAAAATGGAGATTTTTTTTATGCTATCAGCAGAAATGCATATTCTGAATCATATATCTCTGACCTATCTGTTTTGACTACTGGTCTCAAAATTCTCAAAGTAAAAATCAAACCTGAATGGAGTAAACGCAGAAAAGCTACTGGATTCTGAAATAGAACAAAACAGTAACTTGCATTTCATTTTATATAATATTTACTGAAAATAAATATAATATTTACTGAAAAAGCCAACTTTAGTTAATTTTTCTTATAATGTTTTCCTGGAAAAATTTCTGAATACCACAAGCAGATATATTTCATGATTTCAATTTCATGAGACAGGGAAAGGAGGGCCCTGATTCCAAGAATTGTTTCCATAACAGACCAAGTTCAGGAGCTTCTGACATCTTCCCAAAGCTTTCCAGAAGCCTTACACGCACAATATGTCTAAATTTGACCAATATCTGCTTCCTGGGGCAGCAGTAGTAAACACCTCTATTATCTTTTGCAAATCAAGCGCACACAGACCCAAGGCACACATACTGATTGCCATGTTCACGTGCAATCCTGGTGCAGCCAGCAAAGAACTGACTAGATGTGTAAAGAAATCCTGGGAGTGTGTGTAACAGCTGACTATGAGCCTGTGTAGCCTGTATTTTCTTCTTTCTTTGTCTATATAAGCTTTTCTGTTAATGTTCTCAGCAAACACTTTAGGGACACAGTCTTCTTTGTGATAGAGCATAAGCCCCAGCATAGCCATGTTCATGTTTGCCTCTTAATGATTTCTATCTCAAGTTGAGCAAAAGAACCCAAGGATGGGCCTGTAACAGTAAGAGCAGGGAGGTGTTAACACTAAGAGCTAGTTAATATCAAAATGAGCAGGGTACAAAAAGAGCTATACTTTACATTTTTGTGATTTCTATTCTGAATTGAGCAAAAAAAGCCCATGCTGATAGCTAACATTCCCATTTAGCATGGTTCCTATACATATAAGAACAGAAAAATAGACAAGATATGTTTCCTTTTAGTATGAACTATATGATATACTAAGGCTAAGGTAATAAAAAGTATCTAATACAATACTTTATGATTTACAGTACTTTCCCCAAAGACAATCTAGTGTAATCTATCCACAATAGACAAATTTAAAAATAGGCAAATTCAAATTTTTATAGTACACTAAAAATTATTTAAAATTGAATTTGAGCCAGTATTACAGGAAAATTCATAAACTAAAGGAGAAATATGGGATCTATTTTACTGAACACTTTCGTGTTCATTGAGCAATTAAATAAAATGCGAAATTGACTGAAATTGAATCCAGACTAATTACTGCAAAAAAGTCCATCTATACACCTTAAAATGTTCTTATCTACGGAGCTGTCCAGCATCAGGTCCAGCATGCACTCCAGAGTTCAGTTATTAACACTGAGACTCTGCCGTAACATTTGATGAGAAGTTGGTCTTATTCCACAACAGAGCAAGTTAGTTGATATTTAACATTATTGTACTTGCAATGTACCAAAGCCTGATTTCTGATGTTAAGAAAGGGAATGTTTAAAGAAATGGACTTGATTTTGGCCAGAGGCTCTCCATAAAAACACTCCAAGGTGTTAACAAGCTCTCTTGAAAGGTTATCAATATACTAAGTGTGAAATGTTCTTTGGACTTGTGAATATACTTTCCCATAAGAATAATGGTGTAAATGGCAGAGTATCAGACTATCTCATAAACAACTATTTTATCCACAACACTGATCAAATGTGGATAATTTTGATTTTAAAAACTAAAATCCACCTAGCTGGGCACAGTGGTGCATGCCTATAATCCCAGCAACTCGGGAAGCTGAGACAGGAGGATTGTTGAGTTCAGTGCCAGCCTCCACAAAATGCAAGGCATTAAGCAACTCAGGGAGACCCTGTCTCTAAATAAAATCCAAAATAAGGCTGGGGATGTGGCTTAATGGCCTACTGCTCATGAGTTCAATTCCTGGTACAGAAAAAAAAACCCTTAAAATTCAATGTTTTCTGTGCTACTATTTCAAGCTTGTTGAACTGTTAGCCAATATAATAGAATTGTCTGAGTTGATGTCATTAAAATTTCTACTCACTCAACCTGTTTGCCTTGCAATGCTACTTGCCCAGTGAATGCTGTACAAGTATAAGAACATCATTCTCATCATTAATATATTGTGATAGTAAGTGAAAACATAAGTACAGCTTAGGAAGATGAAACTGGATTTAAATCTCCACTTGGGGCTTAGGAAAATTTATGTTTCTGAAAAGTTACATTACTCTTCTTATTCAGTTCAATTCAGCAGATATCTCTTAAAGACTTATGTCAATCATTCTATTTAGTGTATCTAGAAGTAGTTTTTCAACTCTAGCTTTGCAGCAGAATCATCTTCAGAATTTAAAAAAAATACAGATACCCAGATGCTACCTACAAAATCACATTTCCAGAGAAAGAAATTCAAACAAAAGTACAGAAGCATGTGAGCAGATAGTATATTCCAGGTGAGGAGGAAACAGGAAGGGAAGATTTAGTCACTGATGTTGACATATCTATCTATATATATGAAAAGCAATTCTTTACACATCTATTAGAATGGCCAAAATCCTGAACACATGGAACAATAGGAACTCTCATTCTTTGCTGGTGGTAATGCAAACAGTACAGCCAGTTAGAAAAATAGTTCAGCAAGTCCTTACAAAATTTAACACACTCTTGCAATATAATCCAGCAATTATGCTCTTTAGTATCTACCCAAATAAGTTAAAAACATGACTACACAAAAACTTGAATGTGGATGTTTACATCAGGATTATCCCTAATTGACAAAACTCAGAAGCAACCAAGATGTCCTTTGGTAGATGAAGGAATAAACTGTAGTACATTCAGACAATAAAATATTCATCATTCAAAAGAAATGAGCCATAAAGCTATGAAAAAGACATGGAGGAACCTTACATATGTATAACTAAGTGAAATCTGAAAAAGTTACATACTGTATGATTCTAACAGTATGACATTCAAGAAAAGGCAAAGTTATAGTAGAAGCAATAGAAAGTTCAGTGGATGCCAGGAGTTCAGGGGAAGGAAGGATAAATAGGGAGAAATACACATTTCTGCAAATATGGATACTTATCATTACACATTGGTCAGAACCCATAGAATACACAATCTCACGAGTAAATCCTAGGGTATATTATGCACTTTGAGGGATACTGATGTGTCAATGTAAATTTAACAATTATAATAAATGTACCATATTGGTGTGAGATTGTCCATAGTAGGGAAAGGTTGTGTTTGTGTAGGGTAGGGGGCCATATGAGAATTCTGTACTTTTCAATTTTGCTGTGAACTTAAAACTCTTCAGTAAAAAGTTCTTTTTTAAAACTAATATTTTTAAAAAGTAATGTTGTAAAAGTTAAACAATCATTGAAATAATGAAATTATCACACAAGTCTAGTCAATATTTACTCAATTATCCAATATGCCATACACTTTCAAATCTTAGAGCCTTAACTCATACATTCAATTAGGCTGAATGGCTCCTCCCTCCCTACCACCACTCCCCACATGCCAAATTATAATTGTTCTAACATTTCAAAGTCCAACTCAGCATGTCACTGTGTTCATGAAGCTTACCCTGATCCTTCATCTTAACCACGAGTGTCTTCTAGACTTCTCTGTACCATGTAACATAATTCTTTGGTACATGGTGTTGAAAAAAATTAATTAAAGGTATCTTTTTAAAATTAGGGGGGATAAAATCCAAATGTCTTACTACTCTTTAAAAAATAATATCACACTGTTACCAGATAGGAATTAGGGCAAGAAGCAGGGATTACATTAGCAATCCCTCTCTTTGTGGCCTCCTCAATCCTGAGGCAAGGTGTTATCATTTTTTATTGTTCCTGTATTGCTTTTCTTACTCTTCCCACTTCACTCACTTAAAATGCATGTTTGGCTCCAGTTCCCATTTGAGGATGTACCCCACTCAGCTATCTGCTTATGTGTCATACCTCTAACCTATAAATTTCTTGACAGCAAGGATTTATTTCACCTCTTCTTGTGTTTCTTACATTCCCTCTTCAGCAACCACAGTATATTTTTATCAACTATTTTCTGAATTTAGTAAATTATTAATCAATACAACAGCAAAAATGTTAACATGTAATTAGTATGAATGTTGCTCTTTCAGCTTTAGTAATTGATGGCACTGCTTTTTTACTATGTTCAAATTCACTTTGAAATTCAAAGATATTCTTTTTACATCCAGTATCACACTGGGGCTTTTTTTTGAAGGCAGAAAAAAATAGGTAAGAAGCTGAGCTACAAAGATGAAAGAGACTATGTATTAAAGGCTTGCCATGTGCCAGGGTCTGCAGTCGGCTGCCATATTTATAAAACACACGCCAAAAATCCATCCATCTTTTAACCAGTCCCACAGCACTCTGTATTGGTGACACAACTCTTTAAGCAAAGTAAAAGGTGTCTTGTTAGTTCAGATGAGTCACTAAAAGCACATACTACATTGAGTTTCTAACCTGGATTTAAAAGAAATTAGCAAAAACAAAAAACACTCCTGGGCCCACCTTCAAATGTTTGAATAAGGTAACAGTAACAAACTATGGAGAAAAGTAACAAGATGTTATGTAACATTTAAATAATCACTTGCCCAGGAAAAAGCAAATAGCATGTGAACTCAATAACCTTCCTACACATACATTACACACACATACACTCACCCCTTTAGGACCATCTACCACAAGACAACCTTAAACCACCACTCCTTTTCCAGTTCCCAGAGGAGCCCTAAGTAACCAATGGTCCATTCTGACACCGTAAGTTAATAATAGGCAATATTATAATATTCAACACTCCTTATTCCCTGGTATTGACTGCCACATGTTAGTCCAAGATAAAAGTCCTACAAGGCAGGGACCCACACCCCACTTATCTTTGTATGCTCCCTCGGTACTAAAGTCTGCAAAATGTTCTACACAAACTGGGCAATATACAAGTGTTGGGGGTGGTGGTGACGTGTGCTCAGGAAGCATTTATAGAATTCCATAATGTGATTTGCAGATTTTTTAACACTTTATCCCACCAAATAAACATATCTTAGTGGCAATATGCATCCAAAGGCTCATGTATCACATTTAAATAACCAATTTGTTCAAATGTTGTAAAAATAAAACCACCTGATTCACAGGGTCTTAAAAGGATTAAATTGGATGGTATATATAGTCTCCTAGCCAGGCATGGTGGCATACTCCTGTAATCCCAGCGACTCAGGAGGCGGAGGCAGGAGGATCTCAAGTTCAAAGTCAGCCTCCGCAACTCTGCAAGTCCCTAGACTTTGTCTAGAAAGGAAGAAAAGAAAAGAAAAAGGGCTAGGGATGTGGCTCGGTGGTTACGCACCCCTGGGTTCAATCTCTGGTACCAATAAAAAATTAAAAATAAAGTCTCAGTAGGTCAATGCCTGGAACACTGTGCATACTACTTAAGGATTAGCTATTGAGATTACTGGAAAAGGTTATTATAATAAAAATAAGGCCCACAAAGTCCTGTAATGGAGGCCAGAACTGAAAAGAAATTAACTTAGATAAGTTCACTCTTGACACACTTTTTCTGTAAAGGGCCAAATACTACTGTAAATATTTTAGGCTTTGCAAGCCAAGACATAATATCCTCAACCTTTGGAGTAACTCTTCGCCCATTTCATATTTTTAAATTTAAAAATTATTCCCAGTTCATGGGCCGATACAAAAATATACTGGATTTAGTCTCACAGTCCTAGTTTGCCAACTCCTTGAATAAAATGATATTGACGGTAATACAGTCCGTGCTTTTAAAGATAACATAACGAAATGTTTGTGAGTTGACTAAAAAGCACGCTGCCTCGAACTTCCAAAATCCAGTCAGGCAGGACTTGTGTGGAATGGAGCCAGGACGCGGTGAGGCCTCAGGAGCCAGCAAGTACTTCACAAGCCTGTCCAGGTCCGCCGAGCCCCCTCCCACACTTACTCCCAGCAGCGGCCCGCGACCGATCACCGTCTCCCCGGGCGCCAGGGCCACCCGAGGGCCGCCGTCCTGCGGCTGCAGCTCGAAGCCCCCAGACATGGCGGGCTTAGTTAGGCCCTTTCGCAAGAAGACGCGCCCCAGCAGCCGTTTCCGCCTTCCACAGACACGCGCGGGGCATGCCCAGGCCCCTGGAAAACAGAGGGGGAGGGGGAAAAAAGACTCGGCTTGGGAGAGCTCACTCCTGGAAGGGCAGGGGCCCTAGCGCCACTTCCGGAGTCCCGCCCTCCACCTGCACGAGTGACGCAATCGGGGATTCCCCCTTCTGACAGTCTCGAAATTATTGTTTAAAAGCCCCGGCTTCCCTACACCCCCATCCAATCTCACCGCCCACCGGGCTTGGAGGACGCCGGGCCTTGTAGTCCTTGGCGCCTTCCTTTGCCTTAGTTCGAGAGCGGAGATGTCATAGAAAAACTACCAATCCCAAGAGGCAGCGCGCGTACCTCTGCGCAAGTGCGAATTTGAGTCGGCAGGGCGGGGCTAGAGTGGGCGGGACGTGAAGGACTATGGGGAAGGATTCGAATCCCGGAGGATTTAAATCGCTGGAGGAGAAGCCACCGCGGCCCAATAGGTAGGGGGTTCTTCCCTTCGTGGTGGTGTAGACTTGCACGCTCTAGGGCACGACCCGAACGCAAATAATCTTTCTTCAGAGGCTTGGAACCGAGGTGACAGTTGCTCACTTGTCAGTGCCCGGTGTTCTTGGGTTTCGGATAGCTACAGCCCACGCATAGCACACAAGGAGTGTGACTGGAATGAGACCTGGGCTACGGACCGTGGGTTCCGGTAGGGTGAGGGCTCTCGGAGAGCTAGTCTGAGCCCAACCTCCTACCTACCTGCAAAGCTTGATGCATAAACGACAGAAAAATGGTAGTTTTCTAGGCAGCTAGTCAAAACTGAACTTGAAGAAAGATTCCTGGTCAAGGCACTCCCGACTGCTAATTTCAAAAACCTTCCTCCTCCTCCAGTGGAATTCCTCTGATGGAAGGAAGCGTTTTATTCCCCAAGAACATTTAAATGCAGTGTAACATCCTCCTAATATGAGATTCTTTTCAAGAACATGGTGGTTTGGCTTTGGTTTGTAACGATGGTAGGAGGGAAGAAGATGCCAAGATGCATGGCAAAAAACTTGCTCTTGACTCATCCTTTTGTTTTTGTCAGTTTTCTGACTTCCCCCAAAACCTCAAGAGGAAGTCCTCTGCTGAACACAGGCGTTACAATTCTAACCACTACAACTAATTTGTATCATAACCTAATGTATGGGAGCCATTGTGGGCTGGGCAAGTCCAGAAACATTGCTACATAGCACACTTGAATAGAGGAATTACTATTAGCTGAGCTAAAAGAAGTATTTAGTTGTATCTTCAACTGCTCTTTACTATACCTTGAAGCCCATTTTAAAAGGAAGTGCCAGATGTACTAAAGTGATTTTAAGTAAATACAAACTGTCTTTATATGCGAAAGTAGCTCAAGAGTAGCGATTTCAGAACCTTTAAATCTTTAGTCACATGATCCAGCTGGCTGAATAATAAACATTGTTTATAGCTGTTGCTTACTTTGTTAATGCCTCAGTTACTATTATACTTAGCTCATAATTAACTATATAGGTAGGATATCTTTAAGAGATCATCTCTAAAATACTGGTTAGAATTAAATGTTTGAGACTTTGTGTCATCATGACCAGTATCTCATCCTGTCGCCTATTTCCATTGGTATTTGTGTCAAATTGAGCAGCTAACCACTAGGTTAAGTAGATAGACAATTCTTACATGAATTACTAGAAGTCTAACAGCCTTATGATTAATTTACAAATTACAGATAAAGAACTTAATGGCAAGGCATCAGTTCTCACAAACAGGTATTCAGGGGTTTAATAGGATTGACTCATACACATTTTCAAAAGCACTTTCAGTAAATACTTGAATGTGTTCTTCAGTCATTATAAACTCAATAAATATGTTCTGACATGGAGAATCATTTCCCCTTTTGGACAATGTTCTTTGGGAACAAAAAAACCAAAACATTTAGAAACAAATCCATTATTAACAATGTTCAAAAAAGAAGGTAACCAACATGTTGAGTGCCTCCCATGTGTGATTCAGATGTGAGGCTGTTTTATAAATTATCCCTGTCAATTGTTGTGAACCACACAAGAGCAGCAGCATTGGCCCCATTGTATAGATTTGAAAGCTTATGTAAAGAAAGGTTAAAATTCTTTAATCATACCCCAAAAAGTATCTCCCTCAGAGTAGGATTTGTAGTCTGATCTAAAGAGACTGAGTATCTTTAAACTTTGCCTTTTAGGTTACATATGAGGATAATGTTTTAAAACATCACGCTATGCAGAAAAATTCCAAGAGAAACAATAATTTGAGAGTTTCTGAAATAGAATTGAACTCTGTGGATGCTGAGAAGGCAAAAAAAGAAAGTCAAAATAACTTTGTTGAACTGCTTCCTCTAGAAGTCACTTTTAAAATTTTCAGTCAGCTGGACATTCAGAGTTTGTGCAGAGCTTCTGTGACATGTCGGAGCTGGAATTACACGATAAGGAACAGTGACTCCTTATGGAAGCCCCACTGCTTG
Organism: Xerus rutilus; assembly: GCA_028644305.1. Classification (NCBI taxonomy): domain Eukaryota; kingdom Metazoa; phylum Chordata; class Mammalia; order Rodentia; family Sciuridae; genus Xerus; species Xerus rutilus. Next base: position 28,933,414 of record CM053411.1, read on the forward strand.
ACTGTAAGAGCTGTGTGCCGAAGAGAAATAGATGACGACCTAGAAAGTGGTTATTCCTGGAGGGTAAGTTTACCCTTTCCTATCCGCAGTACTTTTGACAGTATCCTAGTGGCAGGTTTGGAAAAGGTAGGATTACATATGTGGAGTAATGTACACAATGTGTGGACTTTGGGAAATGAGTTAAAGTTGAGTTATTATTCTTTTCCTGCTAACTACACTAAGTCCACACTATCTCCCATCCATCCTTTCACATTTTCAAATACTAAATTCAGGAATTTTCCTGTTATCCAGAAAGAAAGTGTCTACTTTTTACTCCCCTTATGCAAAAACTCCATAGAGTTTACTCCCAGTAAATGTATTAATATATGTGTATATCCACCTAAGAACTTAATCTTCTCAGCCCTGTGAGTCAGCTTGTCTAGTTTTGAACAAATTTCTCAGCCCTGTGAGTCAGCTTGTCTAGTTTTGAACAAATTCACTAACAACTTCCTACATTCTTTTTGAATGATGATGATTTATCCCTTTCAGGTAATACTACTGAGGAATTACCGGAAAAGTAAAGTAAAACATGAATGGCTAAGTGGCAGATACAGCAACATATGCTCTCCCATTAGCCTCCCAGAAAAAATCATGTGCCCGATGGATGCAGATACATGGGGAGAAATTCTAGAAGCAGAATTGGAAAGATAAGTAGAAAAATCACAGTCAGATCTTTTAACTTTGAGATTTCCAAATGCCTGTTCTTGCAAAAGATGTATTTTTATCTGTTCATATTTGTCTCTACCTTTTTAATATTTAACATTTAAAAGAAAACAAAATATTCTAAAAGTAAAGTTTTATTTTTATTTTGCACTTTAGTAAAAAATATTTTTTTTGCTTTTATTGTAATGTGGAAAAATCATGAACTGTTTTATGTGAGAAATAATATACTGATAGAATAATTTCAAAATGTATTGTTTAATGTATTTGTGTTGGTATTTAGTAGTATTTTAAATGATAGAGTTTGATTGTATTTGATAATTCAAAAATTTAGGAAGCAACTTGAAAAACTGACTTAAACAATAGACATAACTAAACTCGTGAGAGAACTAAGTGAAAATAATAGCAATATGTTTAAATGAATAATAAACTCACATCTCAATAACTTTAAATTTTCCATTCCGGTGGAATCAAATTGAATTGTCAAATAGTGAAACTGTTTTAAAACGTGTTACACCTGTGGTTTAGTTTACAATCAATCTGATTTTAGAGCTAAAGCTCATCAGATTAATATTTCCATTACTTTCCTACAAACCTGAGATTATTCTCAGGGCCTGAAAATGTGTGGAAAGTTTCCAGAGCACAAATACCATCAGAACTGCCATACAATATAATCTAGTAAAACTTCTAATGGCCTTACAGCACCATCTAGTGTATTATTCATTGATACAAAGGCAAAGGACTTTCATCTCCTTTTTGTTTTCTTCATATTTAAAAGAAAATCAAAATTACCCTAGAGAATCTTTGACACTTGACTTTGTTAAAGTTTATAACTTTCAAGGAACTTTATTTCAACTTCTATTTCTCTTTTTCACAAAAGCAGTTGATACAGTATTCCATCATAGTGTTCATTTTGATTCGGATCAGCACCATGTTAAAAAGTATTTACAAAACATTTTAATTGGTATGGGGTTTTCTTCTTTAAGTGTTCTCTATGGCACAAAAATAAGAATCCAGAAAACTAGAATTTAACTAGTAGGCAACTGTAAGAAGGAAGCCTCACTCTATACAAATTCCCTTTGTTGGATCAAGCAGATAATGAGTGATAATCTCTTACTGTCTTTTTAGAGTTGGAAAAGGACTTGAAAATCAGGCAGTTCCGTTTCCAGGGCTACTCAGTAATTTCTTCTTTCAAACCACAGTCAGCAAACCCAAGCCCAAATACTTCTTATAGTATCTCCACTATGTGACAGAACAGTCCTACTGTATGCTAGGATTGCTCTGATCAATAGCAGTTAGCCCTCATTGAACTGAAGACCACCTCTCTAACATTTGCGTACTAATTCTGGTTTTACCCTCTAAAACTAGATGATTCATTCTTCTCTGATGACCACTGCTCACTTGCCTTTTCCTATGTCTTCTCCACACCTTCTGCTATTCATAGAATATAATTTCTAGACCCAGTAGTGTTTTCTTCTGCTCATGCCCTCTTAACAAAAATGTAATTGGAAAGGAAGAGACCCTACTGATTTTACTGAATAAGAGATAATAAGAAAGCACTTTGAAATTATTGGAAATATTAAAGCTTTAAAGCATTTTGCTGAATAACATCTGTGTACAACAGCATATGAACACATATAGTATCGTCTTTTGTAATGGATGTGAACTGTTGTCTTTGCCCAAGCCTTTCACCATCTATTGCTTTCCTCTGTTAATAGAGATCACCCTAATTAGGGAGAATTGTCCTTCTCACTTCTTCCCCATGCTGTTATTTACAGTGTCCTGTCACCCCCAGCCTCTGTGTGAGTCTAGGAATGGAAACATGACCCAACCACCCTCTTCCATGAGTCAGAGGAGAAAATCCATTTCCTCTTTACTGTTGAAATGGTTCCCTGCCACACAGAAACAGATCCCCATAAGAAAATATGGAGCCAACAGGAGAGAGAAACGGCTACAGGGAGAGGTCTGTTTGCATTTGGGACCCTGGTTTTACTCATTCTCTGTCTGCTTACCTAAACTTACACAAATTGAGCTTCACCCTGTGCACTAAAAGCCCTACCTAATGTAATTTCCTTTGTCTGTTTGTCCAGTATGTGATATTTGTGGTTTACATTAATATCTTATGTTTTTAAGATATCAAACCTTGATTTGTCCTTAGTGTTTCTAATTTTATGTCCTGAAAATGGTTCCTTGCCTCTGACTTCCTCATCAGTCATTCATTGCTCAATCTACTATAAGCTGGCCTTCACTCCACATGATTCAAACTGTTATTATCCAAATTACAAGTGACTTAACTGATGAATCCATTGAATGCATTTTGGTTGTTCAAGTATTTGACACATATCAACAGTTCTTATAACTTCTAGGTTTGGAGCTAGAATCTCTTGGATTTTTCTTTGCCTATTCTAACCAGTCTTTTCAGTTTCTTTCAAAGACTTACTTTCCTTCTGCTGCTCACTATATGTTGATATTCCCTAAGGAACATCCAGATGATCCCACCCATTCCTCTAGTGTCAACGAAGGCCATTGTTGGTGCTGATGATGTCCACACCCAGGACACAGATCACATCTGCTCTTTGGGCTCCAGACACCTGAATCATAACTCATTATCTCACAAAAATAATTGTTCTTCAGCCCAGACCTGAGTGAATGACAGGTGTTGCTCAGGAGTTACCATATTTTACTGTTCTCCAACATTCTCTATGTTCAATCAGGAATCAAGGCTTAGTGACATTATCATCCAAATATCTAGGCATTTAAGTCCTTCTCCACCTTTATCCCTGCTTCATTACTTAATTCTGATCCTTATCTGAAGCTGGGATTACCTTAATAACCTCTTAACTGGTACACCTGCCACCAGTTCTTTCCTCACCAGTGCAATCTTTCTAAGTCCCCAAATTGTCATATGACCCCTAACTTAAACAAACCTCACCACATTCAGGTAAAGATCAAAATTCCCTGGCGAAGCAGTTTCTAATGATGTGGTCTGGCCTACCTATCTAGCCTCTTCTCTCACCACTATCCCACCCTATAACTTTCAGTTCAATCATACCAAGCTATTTGTAGTGCTCTGAAAATGTAAATTCTCTCAATTTTCTGCCTTTTGCACAGGCTCTTTGATATACTTATAATGTGCTTCCTCTCATTCTCCATGAATCATTTCTTGGCAAAATCTTTTGTAGAACTCATCACCTTACCCTAGAAACCGTCGTAACTACTACCATTCTGGGTTAAGTGACCCTTTTAAGGTTTCTGTACTTCTTTGTTCATACTACTCTCAAAGCTGTCATACTGTGTTAAATTTTCTGTTTTCTTTTTCTGTCTCTTTAGGCTGTGAATTTCTTAATGGCAGGGACCATTTTTAATTTACTTTTTGTATTCCTAAAATCTGGCACATGGTAGTGCTCCATAGATTTGTTAAATTATTTCTATAGTTTATTTATTTTAATTCTATTCAGAATGTATAATAAAATTTACTTTCTTGTAAGTAATTTAAAATCTACATTGTTAATAGTAACAAATTTACTATATTATTAATGGACAATATTGGGTTGAAATGCAAGTACAATGCTCAAGATATATGAGATGTTTGATGTTAATGCTAACATGGATAATTGTTCTAGTCTTCTATAAAGATGTAAGAGAAAAGTATGAAAGTAGAAGTGTTTTGTTATTTTTTTAATAAACACTTGAAAATAAACTTAACTTCAAAAGTGCCACTTATTATTTTATGTTACTGGGTCACCCCAATCAGTTTTATGTATTGCTTTGCAAGTTAGATGAATAAACTTTAGTTTGGTTTTTTAGGTACTATTGCATTAAAACAATTTGTATAATAAGTTATAAGCTATGATCACAGTTTACACCAAAAGGGAAACTTTGGAACGTGTTGATAAGTTGTATGTTATGGACTTAAAACGAACCCTGCATTTATCAGAGCAAGCCATTAGCATCTGAGAATGTCAGTGGGGTGGAGCAGAATACAAGGAAGGCACACTCTTACTCATAGATAAAGTCATGTGTTAAGTTTCCCCAGTGTGTAAAATAAGTAAGATTATTGGGAAAGAGTGTTAAGGAATTTCCAGTGTTGTTTTTTTTTAATTCTTATAGTTTAAAATTTAGTATTTTAAAAATAAACTTGGAAACTTTTCTTTAATTCCGACTAATTTATGATCCAATTTTAGACCAGAACATAATTATCAGTAAAATCTATATAAACTTTAGACCTTAGGATATTTGCATATTTGAAAACCTAACTTGAAAGATACAACATATTCCTAATCATTTTAATTTCTTCTTTGCTTTTATTGTATATCATCTTTTTACCAAGACATCATATGCTCTAATATTAATAAAAATGAGTAGTAACATCAGGAAATGGTTTGGGAAAAATATATAAGATGGGAAATGATGTATTTTTATCTAGCATTGAGTTAGAAAGCCAGAAATGTCAAATGGATAAAATTAAATCAACAATGGGCAAAGTTGATTAATTATAATAACCAAAATTCACTGGGTGCCTGCTCTCTGCAAAGCATTGTGCTTATATAGTGGGTCCTCTTATTCTATTTTATGAGTAAGGAACCTGAAGGAGAATGATCTTATAAATGTAGCTCATTCCCACTCCCCAGCACCTGTAAGAGTATATAATACATAGCAGGTTCTCAATAAATGTTTACTGAATGAATTTGAAAACTAAGAATGGGAGCTGGGCTTGTGGCTTAGTGGTAGAGTGCTCACCTCGCACGTATGAAGCACTGGGTTCGATCCTCAGCACCATATAAAATAAATAAATAGATAAATAAATAAATGTGTTGTATTCATCTACAACTAAAAAATATTTTTTTTAAAAAAATTAAGAATGACTAATTCAGATGGAAAAGCCAAGCTGGTGGGGCCTGCCTATAACCCCGGCAACTCCAGAGGAGGCAGAAGAAGGAAGATCACAAGTTTGAGGCCAGTCTCAGCAACTTAGCAAGGGCTTGTCTCAAAATAAAAAATAAAAAGGTCTCGGAATGTAGCTAAATGGTAAAACACCCCATGGTTCAGTCACCAAGACCAAAAAGAAAAAGAAAGAGAAAGAAAAACAGATGGAAAAGTCAAGAATATTCCTACAAGTTTTTGTTCTGAAAATTTTTAAACCCACAGAAAAGTAAAAATATATGACAAACATCATCCACCTAGATATAACAGTTGTTAACGTGTTTCTACATTTGTTTTATTTATGATTTATTTTTGTTAAAACATTTGAAAGTAAGTTTCAGGCATGATATTTTACCCCTAAATACTTCAGCATGTCGTCTCCTGAGTATACTTTCCTATATATAATATCATTTACACATCTGAAAGTTTTTTGAGTCAATATCATCTGATTTAGAGTTCATTTTAAATTCACCAGTGACCCTCAAAATGTTCTACAGATATTTTTTCTATTTCAAAATATTCTAAGATTTACGTATATACCTGGGATTTTTTGTTTTGTTTGGTTGGGTTGGGTTTGGGTTTGGTTGGATTGTTTTGTTTTGTTTTTGTCTCATTAATCCCTTTTAACCAGAAGCATCCTTCTGCCTTTGGTTTTGTTTTTCAGAACATTGACATTTTTTTTAAGGACTAAAGTTGATTATCTCATAGAATATTCTGTAATTGATTTATCTAATTCTTTATGATTTGATTCAGGTAAAACACATTTAGCAATTAGACTACAAAGGCAATGTAATATACTTATTTCATCACCTAAGAAGCATGTAATGTCTAATTGTACTATAAGAGATGGTAGTCTGACATTTGAGGTGGTAATCACCAAATCTTTCCACTTCAGGGACTTTTTTTTTTTTTTTTGTCCATAGAGCCACAGCTTTTTTCAAAAATAATCCCTTTCTAGAGTACTCCCCTGTGACTAACTGTATGCTAAATTCTTTGTAGACATTTTCTGACACATGACTACTTTCCTTGAGACATTTGCTAAATTCTCAATCTCTGCAGGATTGGAGGCTAAAGAGCTAAACAGAGAGTCTGTGAGAAGTAAAGTGGAGATTTTGCAATCTCAAGATACTGAGGACGCAATGATTAGAGTTGAAGACCCAGTAGAGGGAAGGGACCTAGTGAACAACCTAGGTTTGCAGTTGAAACCCTGGTGGGCTCCATTCAAAGAGCTCTAGCTTCAATTTGGTTGGATCCCTGATTTAATTCAGGTGAATAAAACACATCGCCTATCAGAAGACAGGGTGAATCCTCTCGAAGAAGATATGGTCTAGAATCTCTAGTTTTCCCTATGCAGTGCCTGTATCAAAATCATCAGTCATGCTAAAAGTACTAAATGATTAAAAATAAGATGAAAAAACAAACAAACTATAGAACCAAGTCTCAAGAATAGTAGAGTTTGTAAATTGTTCACAATTTAAAAATAACTATGCCCATGCAAATGGAGGGGGAAATGAAGTAGATCAAAATGGAGACTTTTGCCAGAAAACTAGAGAATCAAAAAGAACTAAATGGAAATACTAGAACTGAAAACTATAATAACAAAATAATGTAGGTGTAATAGATTGGAACACTGTAAAAAGAGCATTTGTGAATTGAGAAATAGAACAATAGAAATATGCTAGGCTGAGGCCCAAAAAAAAAAATTTTTTTTTTTTGTACCAGGGATTGAACTCAGGGGCACTCGACCACTGAGCCACTATTTTGTATTTTATTTAGAGACAGGGTCTCACTGAGTTGCTTAGTACCTCGCCATTGCTGAGGCTGTCTTTGAACTCGCAATCCTCCTGTCTCGGCCTCCCGAACCACTGGTATTACAGGCATGCGCCATCATACCTGACTAAGATAAAAATTTTAAGAAAAAGGATTTAGAGACTACAGGACAAATATAAAGTTTTGATACATTCATGTTGGAGTTCCAATAGGTGTGGAGAAAGAAAAGTAGCTCTCAAATTTCCCTGTTTAGTGGGACACTGAAGGTATCTCAAAAAATTCCCATGGTTCATGAGAGGGCCGTAGAAATAACTGAGAAATAAGATAAAGGAACCCTGAAATAGAAGCCATGGGATTGACAGGCTAAACCAGGAGCCAAATCGTGGATGCTGCAAGGTCTTTAGAGCATCAGCAATATCAGTGAGATTTGAGGTAGCCCAGAGAGACAACTGTGGGAGGGCCCCCCTGTGGGAACCCTACCTCATTCCCTGAGCCCTAATTGTCCTGAAAACAGACTGCAAATGGCAGAGACGAAAAGTACAATGAGAGAAGAGACTGCTGTTGAAAGTGGAAAGAGGCCTGTGCAGAAAGGCTATTAGGAATGGAAAACAGAGCACTCATTCCTGGTAACACGCTGTGACTTAAGCTTCCCGCTCTCCCTGAATGCTAGGAAAAGAAGGAAAAAATGAGGGAAGAATTCCAAATAGGGTGACCAGGTTTATCAGATAAATACAGGAATTTCAGATCAACAAAAAATCATTTTGTCTGTATGAGTATGTCCCAAATGTTGTATGAGACACACTTACACTAAAAAAAATGCCTTTTTTAAATCCAAAATTCACATGTAACTGGGCATCTGTATTTTGTTGTTGTTGTTACTAGGGATTGAACTCAGGGGTACTCACCACTGAGCCACATCCTCACCCTATTTTGTGTTTTATGTAGAGACAGGGTCTCACTGAGTTGCTTAGTGCCTCGTGGTTGCTGAGGCTGGCTTTGAGCTCATGATTCTCCTGTCTCAGTCTCTCAAAGTGCTGAGATTGTAGGCGTGCACCACTGTGCCCGGCTTAGGGCATCTGTATTTTACCAGGCAAGCCTAACACCCAAAGATTGAGTAATGTGCTGACATCGAATTAACACAAAAATGGCAGGAGCACTTTTCAGGGACCAGATTAAATCTTAGAATGTGTCCCATCTCCCTCCAACTGCACATTCCTTTGGGAACAGAAGACAGGAATTGACCAAGTGGTCATATTGTAAGGTAACTCCTTCCTTCCTCAGACCCATCCTGCCTAGACACACTACAAAATACCCTGTTTCCAGTTTGACATACTGGTATAGGGCTTCTTTCTTTCAAGTTCAGAGAGAAATGTGGAACAGAAGTCTGTCTGCCATGACATCCTCAAATGTGTCTGTGGGGGTTCCAACAGGAACCTTCCACAGATGCTTCAGATAACCCTCCTTTATTCCCCTGTGACCCTCTTCTTTCTGCCAACTGGCAAACATCTCAATCTCTGGGTGGGAATGCTGTAGTCTGGGCATTCTTTTTCCTATTTCCTATTTTTGATAGTTAATTAAATAAATATTTGTTCTACATTATTTAATATGAATCATTTGGAATTAAGGAGGACCTCTTCTTTCTCAAGTGCCTGGATCTTTGCATTTGTGGCCTGACTACCAAGCTCTGACTCCATGTTTAACTGTATCCACCCTCCCCACAAAACTCACAGGTGAAGGGCTGCAGGAAAATAAAAAGTACTGGGGATGGGGATGGAAAAGTACTTAAAAGTATCAATCTATTTTATTATTTTTCTTCGCAATAAAATAATGCTGAGAAAGGAAGAAAAAGAACCATAAAAAATAGCAGAGGCTAAGATTAAAAAGGTAATTCGCAAAGCAAGGCCTACTAGTCACATTACTGATAAGAGCTCAGCATATTTGTATCCATTTCTACCATAAGTAAACCCCACTTTTTTAGTAAACTCATTCTGCATTTTTTCATTACCTTCTAGTTCTTGCCCAGTGGGTCAGGATGAATGATAAAATAAGATAAACCCTGAGTTTTACAAAGCATGCCAATTATACTTTGTTATCATAAAAATTAATTTGTCAAGGAAAAACATTCTAATAACCATTTTCTGAGGCCTATTTTTCAGTTATAAGTCTCCTGAACCCTGCAGAGAAGGAACCAGCTGCTGGTTTCCCAGTTTGCTCATTTTGATTTAGTTTTACTATGACAAAATGGAACAGTCTGATCATCACACAGTGGAAGCCTGGTAGAAACTATATGAAATTATAAAAGAAGCATTCTAAAAATTACATTTGAAAATATTTCATCTTAATGTTGTGGCTGTTTTTTGTTGCCTAGGGAATAGACTGGGCACAATTTCTATATTCTCACTGATTTAAAAAGAAAAAAACAGTACTGTTTTATCACTATTTTGCCTATTGTTTTATAGTTCAGTTTTTCTTTCTTAGACTCCTTTTACTCTTTTTTTACTTGCTTTTTCCCTAAATATTTTTATTTTGAAAATTTTTAAACGTATAAAAAAGTTAAAAGAATAGCATGACAGTATAATCACCTGATACACAATTGTTAACTTTAGCCATATCTGCTTCATTTTTATCTATGCCCGACTTCTAAACCTTCATCTACTCACATTTTGGACTAGATAATGCTTTGTTTAGGGGGCTGTTCTGAACATTATAGAATGTTTAGCAGCATCCCCAACTTCTATCCAGTAGCACCTTCTCCCAAGACAACTAAAATTATCTCCAGACTTCACCAACTGCCCCATGGAAGAAAATCACTCTCATATCACTAGTAATCTGCATTTCAAACATACACACCCACCACCACCACCACTTACACATTTCTTTCCGTAGAAGTATTTAAAAGAAGATTTGCAGACCTCCTGTCAATTTATCCCTGCATATCAAAGCATGTATTTCTTAAGGACATGAACACCTGCCTATTACCACAACACCATAATCAAACCCAAGAAATTTATCTTTCATCTAATATCTAGCAAAATTCAAATTCCCTCCATTGATCACAGAAAAGTGTATTTTCAAGCTTCTGGATGTATGCCAATCTGATAGTGAGAAATCATAATCTTAGTTTTTCCCCAATGATTTACCATGAACTTTTTCAGACATTCAGTAAAATTAAAAGAACTTTCTCATCATGTTTCTCTTGTCACGAATAAAGTTAATATGTTTAAGAAACAGTTGTGGTTTTTGGTATGCATCTCTGTTTTTTCAATTTTTGAGTTCTTTGTAAATTAAGGAGATTCTTTATCTCTGTTGCAGTTATATTTCTCCCTGTGTGTAATTTGTTTATTGACTTTGATATAGTGCTTTTTTTTTCAAAAAGACTCTCTCAACTTTCATGTGTGTGTGTGTGTGTGTGTGTGTGTGTGTGTGTGTGTGTTTTCATAGTAAGGGAATAGCTTCTTTTTTATCTAATGCTTTTACTAAAAATGAATGTTGATCAATGTTTATAGCAGCTCAATTCACAATAGCTAAATTATGGAACCAACCTAGATGCCCTTCAACAGAGGAATGGATAAAGACAATGTGGTACATATACACAGTGGAATATTACTCAGCCTTAAAGAAGAATGAAATTATGGCATTTGCAGGTAAATGGATGAAACTAGAGAATATCATGCTCAGTGAAATAAACCAATCCCAAAAAACCAAAAGCAGAATATTTTCTCTGATGAGCAGATGCTGATCCATAGTGGGGCCAGGGGCTAGGGAAGAATGAAGGAACTTTGGTTTGTGTAGAGGGGAGTCGGGCGAGGAGTGGGGTTGTGGGAATGGGAAGGACAGTAGAATGAGACAGACATTATTACCCTATATGCATGTATGATTACACTAGTGGAGTGACTCTGAACCATGTACAGCCAGAGGAATGAGAAGTTGTGCTCCATTTGTGTACAATATGTCAAGTGCATTCTACTGTAAAATTAATTTTTTAAAAAAAATTTTTTAAAAAAGAATGGATGTTGAATTTTATAAGAGGGTTTTTGGCATCTGTGACTTAAGGCATTTCTTGAGAATTCTCAATAACTTTACAAACATTACATTATTACTCCACACTTCATAACAGTAGCTTCTTTTTTTTTTAGTTGAAGGTGAACACAATACCTTTATTTATTTATTTATTTTATGTGGTCCTGAGGATCAAACTCACTGCCTCACAGAGGCAAGGCAAGCGCTCTACCACTGAGCCACAACCCCAACCCAACAGTATCTTCTTGGTTAACACAGTGCACATACATGTTTTCTCAAATCCAGAGAATAAATAATACTGAATATCATATTTTATAACCTTAACAAACTTTAACAGGCTAGCTTTCTTCCCCAAAACTTAGTGACAGTATCTTCCATTAAGTATTTTTTATGTGTTTATTTACAAATCAGATAATCTTAATGATATTTTGAAAGATAGTTTTTAAAATTTTAAAGATACAAAAATGGAGATTCATAGAAGTAAAGCAATTTAAACAAGGTCAAATAGCTTGTGGGTGGAGGAGAAAGATCCTTTCTTCCACGTCATCTTTGAGATCTGGTAAATGCTAACCACCTACCAGCAGAGGGAGCAATATTTCTATTGAAACCCATGTAAAGAAGGCACTTGAGTTCCTGCCTCCAGCCACGTTTGCTGATGAAAAATTTCAGAAGTCAGGATTTGTCCAAATTACTTAAAACCAGTTTTGCCCATCCAAGAGGAGATGGTTGTACTGATAGTAGGATGGGGTTCTTTTCTGGAAGAGAACACAGGGGTATGACCCAAAAATTAAAAACAGCCTCTACTGATATAAATTTAAGATGTCAGGCGACAAAATACCCCGCTGAAGAGATTTCTCATCCCACTCCACCCTTAAGTCCTGGTCTGGTCAACCAGTAGTTGTATATTTAATCTCGAAAGGCACAATTAATATCCCCAAAATAATACATCTGTCATTTTTCTGTGCAGATGTTTTTCCACAGGGGTATCTTATATTCCACAGGTATCTAAAATTTCAGCCCACTATCTCCACTGATTGTTTAGTTCTATGAAGTTCATAGACAAAAGAAGCCTGGGGCCTTGGGAGAAGTGAGCAAGATAATCAATATTCATGTGCAAAATTCCATTTCATTTAAAAATAAATTTGTCTCTGGGCATGATGAAGTACGCCTGTAATCCAAAAGACTCAGGAGACTGAGGCAGGAAGATCACAAGTTCAAGGCCAGTCAGCAACTTAGGCCCTAAGCAATTTAGATAAATCTTGCCTCGAAAATAAAAAAAATAAAAAGGGATGGGGGTGTGGCTTAGTGGTAAAATGTCCCTTCATTAGATACCCACTCAGTACAAAAATAAAAATAAAGTTATCACAGGTAAATTTCCACATACATACACACACATACACTCTCTCTCTCTTTCTCTCTCTCTCTCTCACACACACTCACTATACATCTCAAAATGGAAAGCAAAATGTCCCCAACTATAATACCTAATTTTATCTCACTCTGACTTAGTTTTAGTTTCTACTTTCCTGTCCCTACCTGAAGTATCATATATTTGTAATTCAAATGTCATCATTCAAAATTAATATTCATAGGTAATAATAAAAATAGCAACTCCGAGTTGAGTGTTTACTATGTAGAAGTTATCCTCCCAGTAACCCTTGGAGGAATTCCGTTCTTGCAACTTCCCCTTATTAATGTGGGCAAATTATCTGTACCTCATATTTCCATCTGTGAAATGAAGATAACCAAAGTACTCTACTATTAGAACCGTCATGAGGATTAGCAGTTATACCCTATCTCCACATGCCCCACCCTTCCACCACCTCACTCACTGCTGATCTTCTAATGATTTGCCTCTTCTGGACATTTCATTCTGAGTAATTTTTCTATATGGTGTGAGATAGGAATTTCTTTTTTGTCCCAAACACCCTTTGTGGGAAAAAAAAATATGCTTTCTCCATTGAATGGTCTTAGTATCCTTGTCAAAAATCAATTAACCAGGGCTGGGGCTATAGCTCAGTGGCAGAGCACTTGCCCCTCACAGGTGAGGCACTCGGTTTGAATCTCAGCACCACATAAAAATAAACAAACAAAATAAAGGCATACTGTCCATCTACAACTATAAAAGAAAGTGTTTTAAACTGAAAAACAATCAGTAAGCATAAATAGAACAAATAAATAAATATGAAAAAAAGAAAAATAATCAATTGACAAATAGATATGTAGATTCATGTCTAGATTCTCAAATCTATTCCCTTGATCTGTACGTCTATCCTTATGCCAGTACTCCACTCCATTTTAGGTTTTAAAATGGGAAAATATGAGTCTTCCAAATTTGTTCTTTTTAAAATTGTGTCAGCTATTCTGCCTTATGGGAGGATGGTTTTTGCTGTTGTTTGATTTGATTTGTTTTAATCTTACTTGGCTTTCGAGGTGTTCCATGATGAAGGAGAACACAGTTGCAGAAGAAAACACTTTTGAGTGACTGCCATCTTCCCTGCCAGTCTCAGCCTGGAGTACATCTCTTGTCACTAAATTTTCAGAAGTCATTAGCAGTATTTTCACACTCAAGGATCATTTTCCCTCTGGCATTTTCTGTATTGCACAGTTTTATGCAGTGACAAATAGGAACAAAGATAGAGCAATAGAAAGAGTGTCAGCTCCGGTTAGTAGTGATGCTCTGGGCTGATTCCTTGCTGCTAACCAGTCAGACTGCTACTGGAATTAAAAAGACATGGGAGAGATCTCAGAGCCTAGCACTTTAGGCCAGCTTTTCTGAAGCTCAAATGGAGAGTCCAACCCAGAGATCACTTTTAGTAACCCATGTAGCTTGACAGGTTTATTTCTTTTAAAATAATGGCAGCTTGTCTTTTCAGACCTTCATTCCATAAATGCTTGGGGATTTAGAGTTAAATCTTAGCAAATTTAACATTTTAATTTTATGCACTTCCTCTTTTAGTCTTTGACACCTCTCTAGTTTTATTCTCTGTTTATCCTTCAGCTTAGCTTAGCTTTGTGATGATTTTACCCTTCTAAGGTTGAGCTTTAGAGCTTTTACTTTTCACTTTGTCTGCTCTTGACTTGTATCCTTTTTATCTTCTTTTTAATTTAACCCAAATTTTTAACCTTAATCTCTATTTCTTTCAATTTTTAGTTATCTCCCTACTCATGTTCTACTTTTAAGCAAATCCATTACTTAATTTGTAAGTCATTCTCAGCTCAATTCCTGTTATTTACAGTTCCTTTTTTATTCTTTTGAATTTCTGTTAACATATTTTTTCCTATAAATGTGTTTTCTTTTGTCCACAGTACCTTTTAACAGATATCCTCCTTCTTTTCTGCCTCCTCCTTCTTTTCTCCCATGATGTAATGGTAGGCAGGATTTATGCATCAAGAAGTAGCCCAGCTGTGCTGAGGTCCATGTGATACTTGCTTCCTTCTTGTCATCTCTGTATTTGCCTTGATGACGCTGCTTAGCAGATTATTCATCTCCTGTAGGCTTTTTCTCCAAGAAGAAATATTAACTAGTTGTCTCAATGTTAACTGACACAACTGGTTATGCCAGAGACTCCAGAATGACAACCCCTTCCCAGGGCTCTAAGCTTTCTCCTTATGCAGGCAGCATATTTGAAATAGCACTGGAATGAGTGTCTCTTTTTAAGGAGTTATATTGTTCTAAAACTAATGGCCTTTCGTATGTAACTAGTTTACATAAAGGATGGAGATTTAAGCAGAAATTCCCTCCTTCAATTTTCCCCATTGTAGTCAACCGTGTAGCCCACAGACTCAACTAGACAACATGAATATCCATGCAATTTCTGTCCATTTTACCTCCAAAATGTGTCCAACATTTACCCCTTCTCAGAAATGTCACTACTTTCTTGGGCTACTATCATGTCTTTCCAACTTTGCTTCAAATCTTGACCCCTGCTATCCACTTTCCATACAGCAGCCAACATGATCTTTTAAATTATCAGATCATGTCACTCCTACATGAAACCCATCAATAGCTTTTCAGTGTACCTCAAATAAATTGGATCCTTCACTGTGTGACATGGTCCCTGACTATCTTTTGCTTCATCTTGTCTTTGCACCCCCTTTGCTTATACTATCCTTCTAGACTGAGAATATGACTATGCCAAATTCTCCCACTTCATAGCATCTGAACATGCCATCCCCTCTTTCTGGGGTACTAGAGCCCTTTTTGCAATGCTGTCTCTTTCTAATCATTCAAATAGAGTGACTAGCTATCTTGGTTTGCCTGGGACTAAGAGGATTCCAGAGATGCAGGACTTTGAGTTTTAAAGCCAAGAAAGTCCTGAGAAAATTGGGTCAAGTGGATCATCTACTTTCAAGTCTTAGCTGAAGTATCATTTCCTCAGCAAGGCTTTCCTCGCCTGCTAGAGCCAAGCAGATTTCCCACCAGAGACCTCATTATTCCTCATTTCAACCTCCTTTCCTTCATAGGGAGGACCCTCTGCACTCTGCAACTATTTTACTTTGTGTATGCATCTACTTGGTTTTTTTTTGTCCCCTTCCCTAATGTGCCACCATGGGACGCCACCATGCTTCTCATGTGCACTGGATCTGGCACCCGTTTACTCCAGAAAGGAAAGAAAAAGACGGAAATAAGAGGAAAAAGGAAAGAAAAGGAAGTACCCTCAAAGTAACACTCAGGCTTAGTTTTTTGAGGAACCATATCCCGTTTAGCCTTCTACAAACCCCTACAGAACAAGGCAAACTCATTCTTTACAAGCTACTTCTGCATATTTTTAAATTGGATCCATGTCCATTTTTTTGTGAAATTACTAAAAAAAAAAGTCCTTTTAGTGTATTAGTTTGGTTTGTGAATTTTCTTTTCTTAGCTTCCTTTGCATTCCTCAAGAGTCATTTGAGTCTTTAAATACAGAAATGCATAAACCCCAAATGCCTCCAGGAGTCAAGGCAGCACTATAGCAGGAATGAAGTGAACTGACTGTAAGAAAAATCACCTGATGAAAGACATAACCAAATTTTCCCTGTTTTTACTGAACTATTCCAGTGTACCTCAAATAAATCGGAGCCTATAATCTACAAGCATATAAAACTAAGCCTGAGTGTTACTTTTGAGGGTACTTCCTTTTCTTTCCTTTTTCCTATAAGCATATAATTTCATAAACATTTGTATAACTTTGGAAATTTTATTTTGAAAAGGAATTGGAATATAAATTGAAAAATATAAATATTAATAGTTATCCTGAATACCATGATGGGTTATCTTAGACAACTTAAATATGCATAGGAAAGGGATGTTAGCTGATGTAAGTTATCCGACATTCTTCTTAAGGCCTAACCTCTGGGTTTTAGCAGAGGAAAAGAGATTTAACATTCAGTTCCTTTCAAATCTTTGACAAATTCAATAACAAAGCATTATCAAATATCAGGCCTTTGAGGAAAATTCTTTATTACTTTGTATTGCTGCTGCCTTCTTGCTTACTCTCATTCAAAATAGCACCTGGAGGGCAGAAGGACTCACATGATTTTTGTGCCAGAAAAAGTCATCCAACATCTGTTCTTTGATCACTGCTATCCCAGGCAACAGAGTGTCTGATGGTCCTACAACCTTCTAAAGCATAGTTGACTGATCTGTCCCTGGACTTTCTGCTGGCATCTGTTGCAGACTTACATCTGAAGCATGTGTGACTTCTTCTCTGGGTCACAGCAGTGGTGGGTGGGAGAGAACTCGCATGCTGATCAGGCCTACACTTAGTGATGGCTTGCTGTAGACCTGAATCTCTTTAAGACACTGCAGTTTCATAACTAGTCAATCTCCCTCCAGTATCTGGTTTTATTTTATTTGTTGGTACCAGAGATTGAACTCAGGGGTACTCAACTACCGAGCCACATCCCCAGCCCTATTTTGTGTTTTATGTAGAGACAGGGTCTCACTGAGTTGCTTAGCGCCTCGCGGTTGCTGAGGCTGGCTTTGAACCCATGATTCTCCTGTCTCAGCCTCCCCAAGTGCTAGGATTTCAGGCATGTGCCACTGTGCCCCGCTTTCCTCCAGTATCTGCTATGAGGCAACCTATTCCCACCAATGAGAGATATGATGATAAACCCTTTAGTTTTCAATATGAAACAGAGACTAAAAGGCTAGATTAGATCTACTCTTTTCCTGGCTGTGCCAGCTCATCCCACATGGGCAGGGACCCTCTATGTAGTCTCCTCCATAAATTCAAAATGAGCAAAAAAAATTCACTCTCCTTCCTTTTATCTAACTCCTCTCACTCTCGCATGAAGCTTAAAGATGCACAGTGCAGCCCTTCTCTCCTACCCTCTTGGCTCTTTATTCCTGACTCTCCCACAACCTCAGAAATTTGAATAGGTGTGTTTCCATCATCCCTACCTCCTCTGCGCTCTAGCTCCAACACCCAGACATCCCAGCAGAAGGAATATCTTCTTTATAGTAGCTCTGTGATTTGAGTTTCTGGGCCTAAAAAGGAATAGACATTTTCTCTCTTATCATAACTGGATTTTAAGCCTATCTTCTGGCTGTCAATGTAAAGAATGTCAAATGAAACATTACCTTATTCTCACTCTCACATAGCTTTTGGAACAGATCCAAAGCTCTCCCAAGGCTGAGGGAGGTGACCAGGTATTTGTAAAAGCATAATAACACTTCTCTGTTACATTGCATTTTCCTTTTTTGATTTGCTACTTCTTCAATTTGGAACTAAAACCTCACACATTCTTTCTTGCTAATATGTAGCTGTCAGGTCTTGTATTTCTTGTTATTGTTTGCAACATAATTTAGCCTTAAATACTTTATGTAGGATATTTATTTTTATTCATAATGGAAACAGATGATTACAAAATAGGTGCTTCCAAATATGGATACAATCTTTGCACATTGGTTTTTATATCTAAGCTAACCAACCCAAGATATTTATAAAATTCTGCTCTTCTAAAATAACCTTATTTCTTTTATGATCTTGTTGGACTTCAGTTTAGCAAGTTTAGTTTATAGAAATTTTTCCACACTATCAAGTCAGATGGTGAAAAGAATAGTCTAAGCTCATTTTCATAAAGTTAGGAATCAGAGAACTTTTTGAAATTTAGTCCTTAGCTTCACATTTATACTTCATATTATGATTTCTATTTTTGGAATCTGCAAAGTGGGTCAGATTATTATTTGCCAGCTGAGTATCCCTGAAACACAATTTCACTAGGAACAAGTAGATTACATAATATGTTTATGTAACCACCTATGAATGTCCATGTAGGAAGGTATATTTAAATTGTGATAAACTAAAATGTCAATCAGAAGACCAGGTCTTTGGTTCAATTTTACTAGTTATCTAACACAGGGATTTTTTTTTAAATGACAAAATAAGTTGAATTCTTTTTAAAATTAACAATTCAAAAAACCTCCTAAACATTCTGTACAACTAATTCATTCAATTGCTATCACAGCAATTGTGCAGCCAATCTATAAAAAGAGCACAGAACTGTCTGGAAATTAAGCACTGGAGCCATATTTAGTGTACAGTATACATCCATAGTATTTTCCATTTTTAAAATTTTAAGGACAGAGTATTCCCGGTGACTCTGTAATAAGCACTTATATATATTATATCCTTGTAAAATATTCTGTCTTAGAATTTAAGTTTTGTAACAAATCCAGAATTAACACTCACTATAACAAGAGCATACTTTCCTACTTTTTTTCCTAATCTCCAAATATCCTCCACTGACAACTTCCTGAAATTTCCCACTTCTTTAATGAATTTAAAATATATGTACCATATAAACTTTTTTGCATACTAATGATAATTCCTAAATACTACTTCAAATTTTCTTCCCTTTTAAGGGGTTGGAAGTATAACTCAATGGTAGAGCACTTTCCTTGCATGCATGAGGCCCTGGATTCAATTCCCATTACTCAAAAAATAAAACAGATGCTCTTCCATTTTTAATTTTAATTTGTCTATGGTAATCACACACACACACAAAGTTGTATATCTCATTTTTTTTGTTTTTTTTAAAACTAACTCTTTTTATTGATTTTAGACATTTCAGTTTTATAAAACCCTGAGGCTTTAAAAGAGAGTGCACGTGACCAAGTAGCATTTGTAGCCACACTGCAGGTGGCCAGATGGCATGGAGAAGATAAACAACACACCCTCACATGTGCATTCCATATGCACAGAGACCATGGCTTTGGAACAGCTTCCCTGGCACCTTCGTTTCAGTATGACTTTGGAAAATATAAACCAAGCCAAACAAGGAGACATTTGTAACTTTGTTAATTCATTTGTCAAAAATAAGAATTTCATGGGCAAATGCAAATGAAGAAGGGATGCAAAGAATGAGAGAATTGTTCATGAAGATATTTTCCAATTTCTGTCTAGACGGAGCATGACTAGACCAGATGCATGAATGTATGACAGTCAAATGAGTGTGGGTAAAATGTACAAGTAACAGGGAAGTATTACAATTTAAATGTGCTCTATTCTTTTCCCTTCCTGATAATGAAAACATAATCTAGCCATTTGTCTGTATGGGAACAACAGAAGGGAAGTGCTCAGAGTTCATATAGTTGTGTGCCAAATAATGATGTTTTTGCCAGCAATGGACCTCATATACAACAATGGTCCCATAGATTATATTGTCTTGTGAACTTGTAGCCATCTCAATTGGTATAAGTATACTGTGTAATGTTAGCACAATGACAAAATCACTTACAAATGGATTTTTCAGAATGTCTCCCTGTCATTAAGTGATCCTCTTAGTGATTCACTTTTCTTTTGTTTTTTCAACCTTGCTGAGAGGAAGCAATCAATAACAAGCTGTTGAAAGATTAAATGAGTCAGTAAAAGTAAGTAATTTTTTATTTTTTACCAGAGCAGGGAAAAGACTTTTGTGAACCTACTTGTAGATTTAAATAGGGAGATTATCCTGGATATTCAGGTGGACTTACTGTAATCACAAGAGTTCTTAAGTGGGGAAAAAGGATCCAGAAGACTGGCTATTTCTGACTATGAAAATGGAGAGGTCTCCTAGCTAAGGAATGTAGGCAGCCTCTAGAACCTCAAAAAGGTATGGAAATGGGTTCTTTCCTAGAGGTTCATCAAGAAATGCAGACTGTCCACACCTTGAGACCTATTTCAGACTTACAATCTCCAGAATGGGTTGGGGATGTAGCTCAGTGGTAGAGTACTTGCCTAGCATGTACAAGGTCCTGGGTTCAATCCTCAGCACCAAAAAAAAAAAAAAACCTCCAGAACTATAAGATAAGATAATAAATGTTGTTTTAAGTCACTAAATTTGTGGTAATTTGTATAAGTAAATGCAAAAAATACACTAATTTTAAGTGTATGACTTGAATATTTGCCTTTCACATATTAATACATAAAGACCATTCTAACATCCTATAAGATTCCCTCCTGTAAATTCCCAGCTCCTATACTACAACCTCTAAAAGGAAAAAAATAAAATTCACTCACTCTTTATACTTCAGAATTTTCCCTCACATTAAGCAATTCTCTAGACACCAACTAGATGTCCTACAATTTATTTATGACATCAGCTATCCAAAGTTAGTGCAGATCCCATAATTTAAGGGCTTACAAAGCTGTCCCTCATTTAAGACACCAGTTACAAGTTCCAAATTGTGACCAACTAGCTATAAATTGAGGGTTCCCATGACTTCCTCCTGAGGTTTGATAATTTGCTGAAACATCTTACAGAACTCAGGAAAGCACTTTCCTTACAATTACGAGTTCGTCTATTTGTAAAGGATACCACTCAAAAACAAGCAGATGGAGACATGCGTAAGGCAAGATATGGAAGAGAGGCTGCCCTCTCAGCATGTATCACCCTTTCAGCACTTCCCTGTGTCCACCAACTAGAAAGTTCTCCAAACCACATCACTGAGGGTTTTTTTGTTTTTTGTTTTTTAAACTAAGGCTTCACTAGCAGGCGTGATTGACTGAATCATTGGCCAGTAGTGACTAAACTCAATTTCCTGCCTCTCTGCTCTTGAAAATGGAAGAGAACTGAAAGTTCCAACTCTAACCACATGGTGGGTTCCTCTGGTAACCAGCCCACATCCCCCAAATGTCACCTCAGTAGCATAACTTCAGGTATGGTTGAAAGGAGCTTACTATGAATAATGAAGGACACTCCTCTTACCCCTATCACTCAAAAAGTCCAAGATTTTAGAAGCCCCATACCAGAAACTAGCAATAATGACCAAATACGTATTTCTTATTATATCAGAATATCACAGCCCCTAAAAATAATCACTTCTGATTTTAATAAACATTGATAAATCTTGCCTGATTTTAAACTTTGTATAAACCATATTGTACAATATGTACTCATACAGTTATGTACTCTCTGGGGGCTGGTTTTTTTCATCCAAGATAATATGATTAATCCATCCAAGATAGTAATTTGAAATAAATCAGATGTACTTTTTATTCCTGACAGTTTTTACACTTACATTCTGGGCAATTTTTACACTTACACTTACAAAGCTGGGCAGAACCCAGCTGCAATAATAATAATAATAGTCTTTTAGTGTTCATTTTAGAAATAATTCTTATGAAAGGTTATATTGGTAACAGAAAGGACTTTTGTGTTCAATTGAGCCAAAGCAGAAGCATTGGAGTTCATTTAAAGAGTTAACTGGGATGAGAGGATAGTTCAGTGGTAAAGCACCTGCCAAGCATGCATGAGGCCCTGAGTTCAATCCCCATCATCACATAAAAAAAATAAACAATAATAATAAAATATTTTTTAAAAGTTAACTAAAAAAAGTATATAAGGGTAAGATGTAAGGACATTGTCTGATATGTAGAAAAATGTCCTTAAAATATATGTTCAGGGGGCTGAGGTTGTGGCTCAGGGTTAGAGCGCTTGCCTCGCATGTGTGAGGCACTGAATTCGATCCTTAGCACCATATAAAAATAAGTAAAACAAAAATAAAGACACTGTGTCCATGTATAACTAAAAAATATTTTTAAAAAATATGTTCAGACCAAAACCTCTCCCACCTACTGCAATGTTCTATCAGTATGACACAAAATTGGACATTATCCCAGGAAAGAGGCAGAATAGCCCTACACTGAATCCTGAATACTTGGAACAAATGAAAAAAGAATCCAGAATTGATTCTTTTTTAATAGACGAGGGTTCTTCATCCCATGTGGAGAAGTTTAGAGTTAAATAAGTGTGTAGGTTAGAGCCTAGTCACAGGACAGAAAAACCAGGTTCTTGAAATAATTCAGGCAAAAAAAATTATGGAGTTCAGACCTTAACACAAAAGTGTGAAGATCGAAAACAAAGGACGGCCTCAACATTTATTAAGAACTTGGTAGGTGATGGTGTAAGGAGAGGTTCAAGAAGGAGAAAAGGCAATCGAGATGTGTTAGTCATACACTGAATAGATCCCATGATTACAGGTCTACTCCCTATCTCCTCCTGCTGCTTGGAATGAATCTGTGATTGGATGGTATGTTGTGTGGGATCCATGTCTATAGGCAAGCTCTCTGTAAACCATTGGGAGTGATACTGGCACTCTACAAACAGGAAAGGGAAATCTATACCTGAAATCAGTGTTTATTCCTATGATAATAAATCAATGGCCTTTACAGAATGGAATATAGTCAGCTCACCAAATGGCTGGTTGGTTTTTTCCTGGAAGAATGGTACCATTCTGGGTGCTCAGCATTGGTCTTCATCGCTGTTGCATTCAAAGGTGGCAATAGTTAGATCAGCCTTGCAAAGTGGGAGTCAATGCTGTTGGAACAATGCATAACCTCCATCTCTGCCACTGTGACCACTCCATTCGCATGCCAGGAAAATTGTCTATTCCATCCCAGGACCTGACTTATGCCCTATTGCTTCTAATTATCCACATCAAAGTTTCCATGTCTTGCTCCCCTTTGCCTAGATATTGGCTTCCTTTCCTTGACCATCAACTTCCAGTCAGGGCTGTATCTTGTCCCCACAGTACTTCAGCACTCTTCCCCTAAACTCTCCTGGCTGGTGAGTGCCTTCAAAACAATAGTCTATACCTGACGTGGCCCAAAGACCCACAAGCAGGGACAGCTGTTAAATTTTATTAAAAGTTTGCCTTGCTTAAAGCTTCCTTACCTTGATACAATCCCAATATATAACAGTATAATTTTTGACCTTTTATTATGTGCCAGGAAACTTCTTAAGTTATTTACATGAATTGGAATGCCATCCTTTTATTAACCTTAAGTACTATTATTTGAATGTCCATTTTGCTGATAAACAGAAGCTATGTCAAATAACTGGCTGCAGGAAAGAGCTACTCTGCTGCTCTACTGCCTCTCAGGGATAATGTCCTGGTAGAATTTAAACTTCTGGGAGACTCTCACAATCATGGTTCTGTTCTTCTAGTAACAAGCCCTAAAAATGTGGTGAAACATTAATTAGATTCTTCTTCCTACATGTCTTTATCTTCCACTTTGAAAACACTGTCATGATTTTTTTTAAATCAGAAAAAAATGAAGATACACTAGAAAGTAAAATCTGTCAAATATTTCCACAAGATCTGGTCTTCAGAAGAATTATACAGTTCTTATTTCAAAAAGGACTTAAACTTTGAAAGCCTCAATCCCTAGAGCAGCACATCACAAACCTTGTTTGCATACTACATCAGCCAGTGGTCTGGTTAAAATGAAGTCTGACAGATTTGAGTTGGAACCCCAGCCTCTGCATTTCCTTTCTCCCCGACTCACCACCCTGGGTCCTACTGATTGAACCCAGGGCATTGTGCCCAGTAGGCAAGGACTCTACCACTGACCTTTATCCCCAGCCTGCTTCTGCATTTCTAACAGACTCCCAGGGAAGTCTGCTGATTGGTGGATAATAATTTTAGCAGCACTTTTATACAGTTATGCAGCAGCAAACACACCTGGCATCCTGCCTTCCCTAGGAACCTCACCACTCAGCCCCACTCAGTATGCTGAGGCCCTTCTGGCTCCTCCAGACTCCCTGCCTGGATGCCACACATACCGTTAACCTAATCTACCAACATACCCTTAGCCTGCTGCTAGGGACTTCACACTAACCTGGGCGTTCATGTCATTCCCAATGAATTCCTCATTCTTGTCTTCTGATCACTAAGGACTTCTGAAGGAGGTTGCTGTGGTTTGGGTATTGTACCTAAAGTTTCATGTACTAGAAGCTTGGTCCCCATGGTAGTCATGGGAGATGGTATGGAACGTTTAAGAGGTGAGGCCTGAGTCATTGGAGGTGCTGCCCTCAGAACTGATTAAGGTAATTCTTGCGGGACCCCAAAGCTCTTTAGAGAGCCAGTTGTTATAAAAAGCCTAAGCATGACTCCTGAATTTCTCTCTTGCTTCCTGCCTAACTACATGATCCTCCCTTTCAAACTCATCTTGCCATGGTGATCTGCCATGAGGTCCTCAACAGAACTAGTCCCATACCCTTGAATTTCCAGAACTGTGACCTAAATAATCTTCCCTTCCAAAGCAACCTGCCTCAAGTATTTTATTATGGTAACAACAAACAGACTAATACAGAGGTCAAGGGCTTTTCTCACTCTTTTTACTACAAAGAAATAAAACTGATTTCCCAGTCCGTTCCAAAATTCCTTTCTCCTCAAGCACCAAACAATTCCTCTCACTCCAATCATCCTAAGCAGATGACCTTATCTCTTAGAGGGATATCAGAGGACATTTAGCACAAGCTCTGTCCTCTTTCTTCCTCTTGATCTTTACCAAACTCTATTTTTACACCTGTCTTAACTTCCTTTTACAAATCAGTGTATCCCTGATGCTTTCCATGGTCAGCTCTCTGCCTGGGCCATTGATTCAATTCCTCTACCCCTCCTACCAAGCACTCCTCACTTTCTCTCATCTTCTCTTCAGCATAGTCCTGCCATTAGTCTACAATCTATAAATGTTCGGTTCTCCACTAGGAGCATCTTTCATTTGGTTTTCGCCACTCCTCTGTACCCTTCTACTAAGAAGACTCAAAGCATATCATAGATAAGCAAAACAAAACCTCTGATTCCTATTCCTACCACACCCTGCACCTGTACCTCTCCCATTCTTCTACCTCAGCAAATGGTTGCACTGTTTATCCAGTCACTCAGAACAAAACCTAGGACAGCAATCATTTGTTCTTTTTGCCTTATGACTCCCTCCCACATCGTTTAGCACATCCCATTGATGATTCTACCATTGAAATGTATCCCCCAAATGACCCCTTCTTAGCAAATGCAGTGCTGCCAGTCTGGTCTAAACCACCTTGATTTCTTGAATGCATTCTTTGGCAGTTTCCCATTATATTTCCAGCTTCAACTCTTGCCTTTTATAGTCCATTTTTCACAAAGCGGCCAAAGAAAATTTGATCATGTTCTTCATTTAAAACCCTCCCATGGTACCCTCTTGCACTTAGAATAAAACTCCATTCCGGAGCCTCTCTGGTCTCTCCCATCACTTTCCCCCTAGTTTACCAGGCACCAGACACACTGGCCTTCTTTTGCTCCTGAACATTCAGCACTCAATCTTGCCTCAGGATGGAGCATGTGCTCATCTCATGCCTTGCTTCACTTACACTGTAGCATTCTCAGTATCTAAGCTGGCTACATTATTTGTAGAACTATATCTCCCACATTAGAATGCAAACTTCATAGTAGTGGGAATCTTGCTTACCTTATTTACCTAGCAGTGAAAAAGCAACCAGTGGTTCTGATAAATCTGGGCTTACTGAACAAATAAATGAATGAGTTACCCTACGACTCCTGGAAGCCAAAGCCAATTCTTCATGCTATAATTCACTATGAAAAACGTGAAGAATAAATAGTCTACAACCACCGCTCCCCCACCCCATCCTTCCTCATTTCTGTGCACTGACTTCTCCCCTTACTATCCTTCTTTAATTGCAACTTTAAAGATCAGCATGATGCTTTCATGACCAAACCCAACCGCCTTTTTTGAAATATCACCCCCTCAACCTCTGTGCATTTGACACTGTTCACCATTTCCCTTTTCTTGCAGAACCTCTCTTCTTCCCAGGTTTCTGAGACTCTTTTTCTGACTACGTCTCCACCAGTCCTTTGCTGGCTCCTCTCCCTGATCCTGATTTCCATCTATGGGTCCTCCCAATTATTCTTAGTTCCATGTATGTTCTTTTGATGAACACATCTCCTAGGACTTCAGCTCTTCCTTCCTTGCTCATGAGTCTAAGCCTACCCTGCAACCTTTACTCTCTCCTTACCTTAAAATTTATGTCTCAAACTCAACCTCATTCTGATTTGCTTTTTCTGTTAAGGAACTGCTTGTCTTGAGGGTTCAAGAGTACTTTTTAACTCTCACCATTTTATTCAATCGCCATCTTATTTGATGTGTAAATTCTTCATATGAAACAGTTCTCTGTTCATCTTTACTTCTATTGTTGACACTTGTATTACCTCCCATACAGATTAACTGCAATAGTCCACTAGTTGATCTTCCCATCTCTTCAGCTTCCTCCAAGCTAGCTACCTTGTTCCCTTTAACAAATGGCTCTCCATTGCCTACAAGAGAAAAGGCCAAAGCTCAAATATTTACTTATTCATTCAGCATAAATAGAACCCCAAGCCAGTTCAGTTCTCTAGACTCTCTTCTGTATGTCTTTTTTTTTTTTAAGTACCAGGGATCAAACCCAGGGGCACTCAACCACTGAGCCACTGAGCCACTGAGCCACATCCCCAGCCCTTTTTATTTTTTGTTTTGATATAAGGTCTCACTAAGTTGCTTAAGGCCTCACTAAGTTGATGAGGCTGGCTTTGAACTCGTGATCCTCCTGTCTCAGCCTCCCAAGCCACTGGGATTATAGGTGTGTGCCACCGTGCCCGGCCATTTTCTTATTTTTAAAGTATTTTTTTTGAAATGGAGCTATAAACTCATTATAGTATTAATCTATGTGATTCACTGGCATTAATTTCTATCAGCAGATGTAAATCCTAGAGGATATGGTTGGGTCTTTTTGGCACATAAACACCACCTAACTCAAAATTAAAGTTTGTTGTATCAATTTCTTTTTAAGCCAAATTATTTATCACTTGTAGAATAGACGAATTAGACAATAGAGAGGAGAATCAAATTATTGTATTAATAAATAGGATGAAATTCCTGTAAATTTTAACAATATTAAGTTATGTGTATAATCAACTGAAATTTTTGTAATTTTCCCTGATTTTGACAAAAAAATAAGATTTTTTAAGTGTGGTTGAAATTCAACTAAGTTTTCAACTCCAGCAATTTTCTCTCATCCTTACTAAGTGCTTTTTGTTTCCTATCTCATCTAGTTATTGCCCACTTAATCTCTTTCTCTGAAACATCAGGTGTCTTGAAAGAAGAGTCTACACTCCTGTCTTTAAAGTGTACACTCTACCAGGTTGATCTCACCTTTCTTCAGACACCACATAGTGGACTCTCAATGAGTACTAAGTGTATCAGTGAATGCATACATGAACGCTTCCTGCCTTCCTGTCATCCCTGGATATTCTCATCCATTCTTATGTCTTCGAATACCCACAGACATGCTCATAACTCCCAAATTTAAAACGTGGCTTTGACCTTTCTCCTTTGCTTGAGTCTTGTAGATTCCTAACTACTACTAGGTATTCACTCCTTAATTCCCAACAGGAACTTTAAATTCAGTATTTCCCTATCTAAATGCATCATCCCTTCCATTAAACTGGGTTATCTTTTTTTTTATTTCTTACACTCATTAATGAAATGATCATTCTCCAGGTCACTAAATCATACACTGGAAATCATCTTAGTGTCTTTCCTGTCTTGTTCATTACTCCTAAGTAGTTTTCAGATCTGTCTGCCACTCTCTTTGCCTGGTATATTCTATTCATCCGTCAAGAATCTACTCCATTATCATCAATTCTAGAAAGACTTCTCTGAACAGCCTGTCTCTCCTGCTGCACATAACAGAACTCAATAGTCACCAGATGTTGTAATCTTCAGATTGGAAGCTTACCTCTCCCCAAGAAAGGGGGTCCTTGAGGGCATAGAGTAAGGCTGACTTATCTCCCATCTTAGCACAGTTGCTGACATACGAGGAACCCTCTTTAAATATTTGTGGAGCTTTTGACTGAACCTAACTCCCACCTGCCTCACTTTCATGGCTATGATTGAAACTTTGTCACCTCTCACTTGGGTTATGACAACAGGAGTGACTATTGTTAATCTTCCAGGAATGCCCAGCTCCAAACAGCTGTCACAATGTGAGGTGAGCTAGTGTGAATAAATAATGGAGAGGCCCAGAGAGCAAGAGACTTGCCCAAAATCACCCAGCTGGTTACTGGTGATGAGAGAATCTACTATTTACCTATTACCAAACCTTAAATGAAACCAGAGACTACAACCCAGCCATTCCATCTTACCAAAGATTTTTCAAATAGAGTTGGAAAATTATAAAACTGTTTATAACAAATGCCTTAAACAGCAAGGTGAAGGTCATGTGCTACCATTTCTCATATCTTTCAAATGGGTCTTGTTGCCCATTTGGAAACACTGTTGGCTTAAGAGTCCAAAGAAAGCTGTGAATGTTCTCAAAGAAAATATGAGCCAGTTCAAATCTAATATTAGGATGGAAAGATCTTGACTCAGAATCTCCCCAAATGGAGTTAACATTTGCTGTTAACCTGAAATCCTTAGAACCTTACAACATTGAAAGGCCAGCCAGATAAGGAAAGGGAGGCCGACAGAAAAAGTACACCGTCTATCCAACCAGATCACTCACTGTGACAGGAGGCCAACAACCAAACTGAAACAAGAGTCTTCCATTCTTAGGTTACCTTATTTGAAACCCACAGATAAGACAACCAGGAAGTTATCTTCCTTGTATATTGAGAAACTTCCAATCAAAGAAAAATCCACAGAGTAATACTGAATTTGTCATTCTCCTTCTGAATTACTACTGAACAAAGATCCAATAAGAAAAACAAAGAAAACTCCAGAAGATTATTTCATTTCTAGTGGTCAGGCATGAAGATGAGGACTCTAAAGAAGAAAAATAGACATTCGTGGAGATTTCAGAGAGTAGGCTAGAAAGTTCACTTCTGCTGCCATTCCTCCTCCAAGCTGAACAAATCGGGATAGCAAGGGTAGTAGTGAAACAATAGCAAACAACCCAAAATCCCAGTGACGTGAAATAGAAAGCCTTCATTTCTTGCTCACATTCTGCATCCATGGTTGATTGGCCGTGAGATCTGCTCCATGCTTTCCACATCCATATTAGGAATCTGCCAGTCCGAGAAAGAAATGACTATCAGGAACCATATTGTCCAATAACAACATAAGGCCAACCACAAATGAGAGCCATGTATATGACTCTAAAATCTATAATAGCCATATTTAAAACAGTCAAAAGAAGTAGTTGAAGTTAATTTAATAAGATCTTTTATTTAACCCACTATAGTCAAAATAATCTTTCAATAAGTAATAAATACAAAATAATTCATGAGGGATTTTAGATGCGGTTTTTATACTTTTCTTTGAAATTTGATGTCTTTTATGCTTAAAGCACATCTCAACTTGGAAAAAGTAAATTGAGAGCTCAATGACTACATGGGGCTACTCGGGCTACAGGATGGGTCTTGTCATTGGTAGAGAAAAGAGAGCTCCAGAGTCCTATGCCAGCAATGAAATACTCAACCCAGAACTAGTCACAGGACAACACCTAAACAAACCCAAGGGGCTGAGAAGTGTAGCCCTAAGCTGGGCACGGTGGCGCACGCCTGTAATCCCAGCATTTTGGGAGGCGGAGACAGGAGAATCGTGAGTTCAAAGCCAGCCTCAGCAACGGCGAGGCGCTAAGCAACTCAGTGAGACCCTGTCTCTACATAAAAACATAAAATAGGGCTGGGGATGTGGCTCAGTGGTCGAGTGCCCCTGAGTTCAATCCCTGGTACCAAAAAAAAAAAAAAGAAGAAGTGTAGCCCTAGCATGTGCCCAGGAGACAGAGCTGGGACTACACAGTGAGCAACCTTCAGGGCTGCCACATTTGTCTTTGGGAGTAATATTTCCTGTTCTAAGAACAGCCACTATAACTACTGTGTTGACCGAGCCAGACTCATAGCAGGCAGCTAGAATACACATTTAATGTTTTCTTCCCGTAACACATTCAAATCAGTTCCCTATTACTAAACATTTCCCCACCCTAGCATGACCTCTCAGGCTGGTCCCTGCATAGTTCCCAGTCTCCTTTAGATAATAAAATGCCCTCTAGTCACTTCAAGTCAAAAATCCATCTCAACTCAACAATTAGAATATAACTTTCCCACCGTGCTCCAAGCCTCATTTAGAGTCGAGGAGTCTGTCTTCTATGCATCTGGCTGTGAAGTCGAGAAGCCTGTGGTGGTTGGGGTGACTGATGTGGCGAGGGCCTCTCCAGTGTCCTTCCCATGCCTCTATTCTTCTTTTCAGTGCTTTTAGAAGTGAAATACCATGAGGGCCAAGGAGAGACAAGGAACAGGAAAGTACCAGTTTCTTGGGACCTGACCCAGTGCTGGTCTCCTTTTGGCCTGCAAATGTTCAAAGCTGCCTCTTCATGGTGCTTTTATGCATTTTCAGAGACATTATCCCCCTGATCTCACTCCAAGAACTAAGATATATTTCCCATGAGGCAGCCTATATGGTTCTGTGGCTGGTTTGCCTACATTTTTTAAAATTTTCTTTGTAATTTATTTTTATTTTTATTTTTTCTTTATTAGAACTTTATCCTTCAGTCTGTGAGGATCGCTGTTCATCCCCTTTGCTGAGATCATACACAAAATGCCGTTCAGGTAGGCCTCTTTGTGGCCCATGCTGCCAAACTCACTCCTGCATCCTTTGCCCTGAAAATGTAGGCACACAGGCTGATTCCAGAAGAGCCAACTCTCCTTGTCTGCTTCCAGGACATCTGTCAGCCACAGCTTCTGGCTTTTAGACTGTTTCCAGTCATGACCTGCCCCCAGTCTCTGGGCTACACAGATTCTAGAGGACACAGGTTAAGGTCTTCTTGGAGCCTCTCCTGGGTCTGCCTGGGATAAAAGGAAGCCTCCCTCACACTATGCCCGTGGAGGGGAAAGGAAAAAGCCATTACACTGTAATTGCTTTATCCATAGAATCTCCCCCTAATTTTCTACTGGTTTGTCA
Source organism: Xerus rutilus (assembly GCA_028644305.1). NCBI lineage: Eukaryota > Metazoa > Chordata > Mammalia > Rodentia > Sciuridae > Xerus > Xerus rutilus. The sequence continues at coordinate 28,965,009 of CM053411.1, forward strand.
AGTTCTTCAGCCTTTTTAGATCTTCCAGATGGGAGAAGAGCTAGAGACTTCAGAAGGAGCTTTTGGCCACCCCTTAGCATGTCGCTCATTGCTTTGATGTGGGTATACTTGACAGCTACTTTTGTTTCTGTTCCTTTTGAGAGCTTCAGCAGATCAGAGACAAAAAGACTCACTTTATTACCTTGTTGAACTACCATGTATTGGATATTCATGCTATTGTCCATCATTTTCCTTATATTATCTTATTTAATCCTCAGGTCACTGGCACGAGGTAGATGTCAGTATATTTATATTATAGTTGTGTGTGCAAGGCTCAGAAAGGTTCAACTGATTTCTTACCATGAGCTATGAACTCCTTTCCATAATAGGGGTATAAAAATCCAGAATCATTAGACTTTTTCTTTCTTCTGTTAGAAGACCAAATGAATTGTTCTAATACCTTGTTCCGAGGAACTACAGACAACTTCATCTTCATCTGAGCTCACTAGCTCTCACATCAGCTGTACGTCATTGTAGCCTTTCTTGGGAAACTTGGTCAATTGCATGGATTTGCACACCCCGCAGAATCTATTTCCTCTGAGCTGTCATTCAGAGGGGACTTCTCCAATTTATAAGAAACTTCTGACTAAACAAAACCCAACTATCAGAACTCTAAAATAATAGGAACTTATTTCCATATTCCAATTTCAAAATAAAGAGGCAAGTCACAATAAAGTAGACCAACATGACAGATTTGGGGGTGCAAACAACCTCCTTGTGGTGTCCTGACTCTGCTCTGATGCACTTGCTCCCACATTCTCCCATTTCCTCTTCTCTCTCTGTACCATTAGAAATATCATCCCCCAGATAGCAAGCTCCTTAGTCAACAAAGAGAATCTCAAACAGCTTCATATAGCTCTTTTATTTCTTAGGCTCAAAAATTTTAATCTTAATGTATCAAAATGTCATAGGTAAAATCAAGAAAAAAGCAACAAATTTGGGGAAATACTGAAAAAAATTAAGAACAAAGAGTGAATGTCTTCTTTGTTGTTTTTATTTTTCTAATTAGTTATACATGACAGTAGAATGCATTTTGACATATCATGCATAAATGGAGTATAACTCCTCATTCTTCTGATTGTACATGATGTAGAATCACAGTGGTCATGTAGTCATATATGAACATAGGGTCATAATGTCCCATTCATTCTACTGTCCTTCCTACCTTCATACCCCTTCCCTTCCCTTCGCTCCCTTCTGCCTAGTCCGAAGTACTTCTATTCTTCCTGAGTCCCACTCCCTTATTGTGAATTAGCATCCGCATATCGGAGAAAACATTCGGCCTTTGGTTCTTTGGGATTGGCTTATTTTGCTTAGCATTATATTCTCCAGCTCCATCCATTTACTGGCATATACCATGATTTCATTTTTCTTTACGGCTGAGTAATACTCCATTGTGTGTGCATACCACATTTTCTTTATACATTTATCTGTTGAAGGGCACGTAGGTTGGTTCCCTATTTTAGCATTGCGAATTGAGCTGCTATAAACATTGATGCGACTGCATCACTGTAGTATACTGATTTTAAGTCCTTTGGGTATATGCTGAGGAGTGGGATAGCTGGGTTAAATGTTGGTTCCATTCCAAGTTTTCTGAGGAATCTCTATATCGCTTTTCATAGTTATTGCCCCAATTTGCAGTCCCACCAGGAATATATGAGTGTACCTTTTCCCCCACATCCTCACCAACATTTATTGTTGTTTGTATTCTTGATAATTACCATTCTTACTGGAGTGAGATGAAATCTTAGAGTAGTTTTGATTTGCATTTCTCTAATTGCTGGAGATGTTGACCATTTTTTCATGTATTTCTTGATTGAGTGTATTTCTTCTTTTGTGAAGTGTCTGTTCAGTTCCTTAGCCCATTCATTGATTAATGCTCTATCTGAGGTGCCTGTGGTAAAGATTTTCTCCCATTCTGAAGGCTCTCTGTTCACATTCTTGATTGTTTTCTTTGTTGAGAAGAAGTTTTTTAGTTTGATACTGTCCCATTTATTGATTCTGGATTTTATTTCTTGAGCTTTAGGAATCTTATTAAGGAAGTCAGATCCTAAGCTGACATAGTGAAGATTTGGGCCTACTTTTCCTTCTCTCAGGTGCAGGATTTATGTTCTAGTGCCTAAATCTTTGATCCACTTTCAGTTGAGTTTTGTGAAGGATGAAAGATAGAGGTTTAATTTAATTTTGTTACATATGGATTTCCAGTTTTCCCAGCACCATTTGTTGAAGAGGCTATCTTTTCTCCAGTGAATGTTTTTGGCACCTTTGTCTAGTATGAGATAACTATATTTGTGTGGGTTTGTCTCTGTGTCTTCTATTCTGTACCATTGGTCTACGTGTCTGTTTTGATGCCAATACCATGCCATACTATGGCTCTGTAGTATAGTTTAAGGTCTGGTATTGTGATGCCTCCTGCTTCACTCTTTTTGCTAAGGATTGCTTGGGCTATTCTGGGTCTCTTGTTTTTCCAAATGAATTTCATGATTGCTTTTTCTAGTTCTATAAAAAATGTCATTGGGATTTTAATAGGACAGTTCTTCAAAGACAGGAGCCTGGCCTAAAGGCTTTAGGGAGATTGTCAAGCTAAGATTTAATCTTAGGAGGACATCTGCTTAATATTCAAACAATGAGAAATTTCAGTTAACCTCACATTCCTTAAGCATATTTGTGTATACAGATTTTACTCTCAGATGCTGCTCACCTCACTAGAGATAGGGATGGTGCTTTAAATCCTGCAGACTTCTCCTGGACCAGCTCCTCAAGAACATAGCAGGGGGTCTTGACAAAGAGAGTCAAATCGATACTTATACTGCAAAGCACTTGGGTCTGCCAAACCCCAAATACAAAGCCTCCTGCATGCAAAGCATAACTGACATGCAATAAACTGCACATATTTAAAGTGTGTGCTTTGGCAAGTTTTGACATACCTCTGTACCTGTGAAAGCATTGCCAGAATGCAGATAAATGGACCGATGCATGCTTCTCAAAACTTTCCTTTTTCCTTTGTAATTTTTTCCACCCATTCCTCTTGGCTCCCCTCCCCATCCTCAGGCATCCACTCATCTGTTTCCTGTCACAATAGTGCCTAATTTTTAGAATTTTACGTGAATGGAAATAACCACTATGTACTCTTTTATGTCTGACTTTTTCACTTAGTATAGTTATTTTGAGATTCATCCACATTGCATATAACAATGGTTCACTTCATTTCTTAATATTCCATTGTATGAATACACACAATTGGTTTCTCTACTGACCTTTCATTGGATATTAGGGTAACTTCCTGGGTTTGGCTATTACAAATAAAGCTGTCATGAACATTCATGTATGAGTTTTATATGGACATATATTTTCCTTTCTCTTGGATATGTAGCTACAAGTGGAGTAGATGGTGTATGTCTGACTTTTTAAGTAACTGTCAAGTTGTTCTCCAAAGTAGCTGTACTATTTTACTTTCCCACCAACAGTATATGAGAGTTTCTGTCTCCCCATACCTTTGTTGACAATTGGAATAGTAAATCTTTATAATTTTTGACATTCTAATAAGTATGCAGTGGAATCTCATTGTAGTTTTAATTTGCATTTTCCTTTTTGAGCATCTTTTCCTGTGTTTATTTGCCATCTGTATAACTTCGGTAAAGTTCTCCCTCCTTTTTAAAATTATGTTCCTTGTTTTCTTATTATTGACAAAACATGGCTCTTGATCATACAATAAGTTGTTCCTGTATATGCACTCTGTGCTTATCATCTGTGGAAGTGGGTTAAAAAAAGTTTTAAGTATATACGCAAATGCACAAATATACATGCCCCAAAAATGTTTTGCAACATAATGTTAGAGAATACAATCCCCAGAAACCTCAAAACCAGTATCATCAGGGTAGAACTACTTGCTTGGCTATATCTGACCATAGAAATTTCCTTTTAGGCAAAGAAAAGCTTAAAACCCAGTGTTATGGCAGATTGTGGCCTAAAAGGAATGTTGCTGATAGGACAAGAGGGGTAGGCCCAGTAAGCTGCAGGTTCTCAAGACAACAAGATAGTGAAGAGGTGGTAAGAACCAAGTATATCCATGACAGAGCAGAACCCTTAAATGAATACTCAGAAGCCAGGCAGACCCGGCTTTGAATTTTCTTCAACTACTGACACAGGACTCAGCAAAGTTGATTAACCTTGTTTTCTTCATTTCCAAAATGCAGATAAAACTTCCTCGCATGATTGTTGTATAAATTAAGAAAATTGTGTGGTATACAGCAAAGTTCCTGGCACTTGTAGTCGGCTCTAATTAAACTCTGTTACTATAAAGAGGAAGTTTAACAAGAAGGTTAAGAGCATGAATCTAGGACCAGCCAGATTGGCTAGAACACTGACTTTACAATTCCTAGCTGTGTGAACTTGAATTTCAAATCACCATTTTACCTCTCTGTGCAACAATTTCCTTCCTCATGGTGATAACATGGCACAAATGTCGTAGGATTGTTTTGAACACTGAGTTCTTATTTGCAAAGTACGTAGAATGGTGGTAGCAAACAGAAAGTGTTTGCTATAGAGCTGCAGTGATCTTCCCAAGCTCCAGTTGGTGTATCAAGACCTCCTTACTATAACCAGTAATTGCTTTGTTCTAATAGCTATTTATAGAGCACCTACTATACACAAGCACTGAACTAGGTGTTAAGAAAAACTGAAAAAACTGTGAAGCATGGACACATTTATGACCAAAGAACACAACTCTAAAGCAGAAAACATGGCTGATAATGACAGCCAACATGTTATGTGGCTGTCACGGGAATGTCCCCCAAAAACCCATGTCGTAAATTCTTGGTCCTCAATGTGTCCGTATTGGGAGATGGTAGAAACTTTAAGATTGGGATCTAGCGAGAGGCCTTCCAGTCATTGGGATTTTGACTTGAAAGGGCCCTCTTCTCTCCCTCTTTTTATTTTTTTATTTTCTGCTTCCTGGCCATGAGGTGAACAGCTATGTCCTGCCATGTGCTCCCCGTCATTATGTGCTACCTCACCATAGGCCCCAAAGCCACAGGGCCCACTGACTATGGACTGAAACCTCTAAAACTGTGAGCAAAACCCTTTTCTCTATATAAGTTGATCATCTCAGGTATTTGTTACAGTAAGAAATAGAGATATTGCAAATGTCGTCAGTCATAGACCAGGGATTTGAACCCAGGTTCCAAGCTTTAGGACTACCAGATTTCCCACCATATCAAAGGACTTCCCCAAAAACATCTGTGAGCATTCTCCCCTTGAAACTTACCGCAGCTCAAATTAAGTAGCAAATGTGGTATCATACAATCTGTCTCTTCCCATCCTCTTTTTTCTCCTCCATTGACATCTAAATTTTATTTTCACTTTGCTCTGAAACTGGGCCAAAAACCACCGAGGGCTATAATTTCACACTGTTTATTTTTTAAAACAGGCTAAATTAACTGTCCCAGAACTTTCTTTTCTCACTACCTTTTCCTCCACATTTTCTCTTAATACACGGGCACAGTTTTGAAGCTTTTTATTCAGAACATAAAATCCAAAATATTAAAAAATTACTTCTGTGATTTTCCTTTTACCCCACATCTTTTGAAGGGTATCTACATCAGCCTTCACACAAAACCCAGAGGAAATGATATTGGTCTCCGTTTAACTTTCTTTAATGGCTACCAGCTAGGACTGAAAAACCGTTATCTTAATCTAAGCAAGTTCCTCATTCTGCTCATGAAAGCCATTCTCTGTGGTAGAATTTAAATGACTCTGTGTGTGTGTGTTGTGTGTGTGTGTGTGTGTGTGTGTGTGTGTTTACAAGAGAAACTCAGCATCTCTCCTTAAATCACTAGTATGTTTTATACCTATGTGTAAGATCCTCACCTAACATGTCTCCTCTTTTCTTCTGAAGGGTGTTAGATTTTTCAGATTGGATTCTTTGTTTTCTGACTTACTCTCAGTTACATGAAGCAAGAAGATATTAACTTCCTTTTTTTTCTCTTTTCTTTCTTTCTTTCTCTCTCCCACCCACCAGGGGTTTGAACCTAGGGTGCTTTGCCCCTTAGCTACATCTCCATTATTTTTTTAGACGGGGTCTCACTAAATTGCCCAGGCTAACCTTGAATTTGCAATCCTTCTGCCTTAGCCTCCTGAGTTGCTGATATTACAGACATGTGCCACTACACCTGTCTTAACCTCCTTTCTTAATCCTTCTGCAGTGTCTTAAACGATCTGTTTTCCTATCATTCTAAACTGGAATCCCAAGTCAAAGCTGGCCACTTTTTCTTTCTGGCTTTAAATGTTCTTCAAATTAAATTGGCAGTTTGTACATTCCTTTTTCCACATCAATGAAGGTACGATCTGTCACACCAGGGCTTAGACTCTTGTGGATTAGCCCGTTGCTATGTAATAGGATCCAAGCTTTGTAAGTCAAAGAAGTTCTGACATACCATCTACATCTATTCTCTATAAATATCCACTTTGTCAAGGGACACCTTCTTCACACTAGGAAGAGCCAATCACCTGTGTTAGGAAGGCTTAGTGATGCTGTGAATGCTCATCATATCACATCACATGCCTAGTGTAATGCAAGTTCTAAGGACCATCAGTCACTTATACTGAACCATACACACCCTGCTCAACCACACATAGTAGTCTGTCAGTTGGAAACATGTTTTCCTTTATGTAAATAGTTTTCTGCACCCTTAATGGATCTTTTTGCTTGTCTGTACATTATGATAAAGGTGATAAATGTTAAAAATCAGTGATACAGTCTGTCCATGTATTTTCCTGTTCTCTAAGCCCTATCTTTACTTTTGGTCTATCCTTGCCAAGACAATAGACTGACAGTTTGTATAAAAACCATAAAACCATGGAAATGGTTTTAGAACTAAAAGATGGTGTTATTATTACTCAGTAAATGAAAATGAGTTATAGAAAAAGAGAATAATTAATGATAGGCAAAACAGAGTCATCACACCAAAAAGACACTACACCCAGTCATGTTTATTTCAAAATATAATGCTGACTCCATATTAATAAATATTTTTAACATTGAAAGTAGAAAAACTATTGTGCGTATTCTATGGGAACAATGTGCTAAAGAATTAGAGAAAAAGGTAGGCTTTCACCTCTAGGCCACAGAAAAAAATAATCTAGGAGTAGGTACACAACCTCATGAATGAGGCAAGGGAATTTAGGGAGGGCAAGAAAGAATTTATCAAATCATGAAGAATTTTCTACTTGCCTTTCCTTACTAGGGCCATATAATTAAACACCTAGAGTTGAAAAACCATAAACTACACCTTCACACACATACCTGGTTGTTTAAGTACTGTCTTTCTTAGTCTGGGAAAAGATTGACTAGTTAGAGGTTAGGATGAAAAACTAAACCTGTTTCTATTTCCATCTAGATCAGATCACCCTGGCTAATAACAGGGCCCTGAAGCCCTCAGAGTACAAGTCAGTGCAGCTACTGCTTATGTTTAAGGCTCAAGCTCAGCAATCATGAACTAGAGAACTGAAGGCACTGCCCAATGACGACAGCCACCACCACAAGCTCTGAGTGTCTGAGTCCATTCAGAGCTAACTTTGTATAAGCCATCATCTAGTCAGCTGGCCCAGGTGGGGCCCACTCCTCCACTCTCTTCAGAGGGGGACACATTAGCCAGGCTGCAGCTCAGGCCTCACTCACGCAGGGAACCCACATGGCCTTCCCCCCCGCCATAAACCTCAAAAGAAATTCATATATTTGGGCCCCCTCTAATTACAATAAATGATAGATAAATGTTCCAGAAATGAACACTGAGAGACCTCGCTCAGATCAGACTCAAGTGGGAGTAGAATAGACCCGCATGTGGCCTCAGGGCCTAGAAAGGACCCTCAACAGTTCCTGGTCTCCTCAGGTCTCTCACAGAAGAGAAAACATCCCAAATGGTAAAAACAATATAAGACTTAATCCTAAAAGCCACCACTGCTCTCAGGAAGTGTTGGGAAAGAGAGGGAAGAAAGACGCATGCTCTCCTTGGTTTTGTGGCATGTTCTCATAGCAAAATCAAGTGCAGGGCGGAGAAAGAAAATGAAGAGGTCTGCATCTAGTCCTCTCTGTACAGACTGGCAATGGTTGCAAAGGGAAGGGCTGTCAGGTTCTGGCTCAGCTCAAGACCACTGGCGGCCAAGACTTGGTCCACAAAGGACACCAGCAGGAGAATTAGAGGTACTCTCACTTTCAGGGGGATTAGAATCACAGGGTATTGCTTTGTTGTTGTTTTGTTTTGTTTTGTTTTTTAAGCTAGGGAGGACTTCAGAGGTTAAAGAGACTACCCAGGACACATAGCTTGTCATGTGGCTGGAGGAACATGGAGTGGGACAGAGTCTGCAGGGAGAGAGGCAGTGCAGGTGAACATTATGCAGCACATGGCTAGTTACATTTGGGCAAAAACTTCCCACCCCTGAGCCCTTTCCAGTAGAATGGTCACAGAAGTGAACAGGTCCTGGACCAAACTTATCCATGGGCTTCTCTGTGGAGGGCATGAGGACCTGAAGATATGTCTTCATTTCCCAGTCCGCGAGACCACCTGGATGGCTTTGATCCACTCCGTGCGTTCCTTGGGGGTGGCCGCTTGCAAGAAATAATGAACTTCATCAGCCGTGATGATCTCGAAGAGGTTCTCTTCATCGCTCTTTCTGCCTAGTGAAGAGAGAGCAAATGGCAGCACACACAGGCACCAGAAAGTCACCTGGCCTGCCCTCCTGCACACAGGTCACGAAACATTTTTTTTAAATCCCGAGGAAAATATCAAACATATAAACATCGTATGATCATGTATATTTATGCATAAGTATATATGTTGTATTCATATGGATGAGTACATAGTATGATCATATACATATGTGTATATTTGTAACAAACAAGTAAAATACTCAAAGAGAAACATTTTCTTTCAGTTCGTAAGTCAACTAAAATTTTCACCTTAACATTCCAATACTGTTTAATGAGTAACTTCTAATAGTAACTAACGAGTACTTTTTTCCTGCTTATACTATAAACCAAGGGCTGACAGTCTCATATATATATATACACACACATATATGTATATATATTCACATATATATGAATATATATGCATATGTTTATTTATACACTCATATGGAAACAAAACAAAACCTATCACCAGTATTGTATATATAGTTTGAGCTGGTTTTTGTCAAGGGTTAAGTTAGAGCCACTGAAAATATCCATCTCAAATCAAAAAGCCACAGGACCCTTTTCAAAACTAAAGCATCACTCTAAGTGGCAGAGGGAGGGCAGACCTAGGGTAGTGAAAATCTGGCCTTTTGTGGATGCAGTTTTCCTGCCACCTCTGTAACACCATAAAACCAAAATGGCAAAATAAAACCAGGGCTGGGCTGTCCAAACCACATCTCCCAGTGATTCCATTTGTCCTCTGCACCTCAGAAGTCAATGCACAGCCACATAATTATCCTTGTACCCATGATATAAGCTTGTAACCTGGGAAGGACCAGAGATCATCCAGTGTTACCCCTTATTTGAGAGGAAGAACTGAGATTCAGCATAGCAGGGTGGTTCACTGAGGGTCATGTGGCCAAATGAGCAGCACAGACCTAATAGTAACCCAGGTGCTCCTTCCACTCACCACACTCCTTGTTGCACAAATGCTCCCTTTGTTGTGGGGAATTTCTTGGTCTGGATAAGTAAAAGATTTCCTTTAAGGAATGTCATGGTGTCAGGAGCTAACAAGCTCTCTTTCTAAGCCAATTTGGAAGTGATGGATTTTCTCGGCATTGCTCAAAGACTTACTCAAGACATCGACAAAGCCACTCCAATTCCCCAAGGCCTGGAGACCAGGGAAAGCTCATGGAAGAGAATAGCTCTTGATTCCTTCAAGGTTTACAGACAGCAAATTCATACATGCTTATGCCCGATTTATTGATTGATTAGTTGGCACCAGATATGCAGGTGTAGGAAGAGAGTCTAAGCAGACACAACTCTCACTGAAATTCATTCTTACCATCTGGGCTGCTCTCCACTGAAGTCACCACACAGCCTCTCAAGTGAATTGCTCCCAGGGGATCCTCCCCCTAGAAGAGAGAGGAGACATTCATCATGTTTCCAAAGTACAGTGTATGGATACACCCTATCCTAGTGGTGCAAGAGTATCACAGACTCACTCCGGTAAGTATCAGGATGTCAAAATAAATAAGAGCAGAAGGAGGTTAAAGGAAATCTCTTGCAGATCCTCCGTTCTCCACTTCAATGGAGCCAGCGAGGTTGCATGAGAAGATACAAGTCAAACTGGACCTCAAGTCTAGAGAAGAAGTAGAGATGCTGAGGTCCCCATGCCCCTCTAAAGAAAAGATTCATGTTTACAACACCTGACACAGTAGCATAACATCCTAGGAGTAGATCAAAGAGCCCTGCACCACAAAGACTAAGGACTTGACCCCAACATGGGTCTTTACTCTCCAGAGTTGGGTCTTTTATTGAAAAAAAAGCCCTCTTCAACAATCAGCAGCCTGAATTGCAGGTATTAAATAATGCACTCATCCAAGTTGGCCTGGAAGAGGAATTATCACTTTTTTGTAGAATGTTGGATTGATTGAGTTGCCCTGAAAATACTAGATTAGGGCAAACAAAAAATTACATTAAGTTAACCAAATAAATTAAAATATAGAGATATTATATTTCATCCCTCAGTTTATACTGGCCTCAAAGGCCCAGGGATTCAGATCATTGCAGTGAGAATTGGTAGGAAAAGGTAAAGGAGGCTGGGAGGAATAGGTAAAGGAAGATAGGGGAAAAAATGGGAGGGTGAAGAGAAAATGGAAATATCAACAGTGCCATAAATGTAGTGTAGGCTTCCATTTTGAATGGGTTTAATGACCACAGAATCTCACCCCAGCAGGGTCATAGTAGTGCAGATAGGCAGGGTCTTCTCGCAGAACAAACTTTCTCACTTTCCAGTTTTTCCTCCTATGCCCCTAAATCCAGGAACAACATAAGAAAAGAAATGATGAATTCCTAGCATCACCCTGTATGTTCAGTGCCTAGGTAATAAGTCTTTTCTGAATTGGAAAAAAGAAGATGGAACATCAACCTTAGGAGAACCAGGCCCTGACCCAGGACATTCTCAGGGAGACAGTACTGAGGCCAATTAACAATTTGATGTCATTACAGTAAATGGATGAATTAAATTATTTCTAAGCTTGACTTGCAGCTTCAGTATCATATAAAGTGATGCTATGTACTGTGTGTTATGTTAGGCAATGCAAGGGATATTAAATAGTTTAAGATGTGGTCCTGCTCTTCAAAGAGTTTATGACCTATGTGGAAATATAAAATAACAAAGCCCAAATAAAATAATTGGCATAAATAATGGATTTTAAAGGAATTAAGTGAGGAATATGTAATCATGGACTTTGGATGTCAAGCAGAGCCTCATAAAGACCTGGACTTGTCTACGTGGGATACACAGGATTTAGATGGGTAGAAAGATCATTGACAACACAAAAATAGGTGCAAATGCACAGAGCATGAGCAGAGGCTGATAAATGAGACCAGTCTGGCTAAGATGCAGGGTACATGAGAAGGGGCAAGGCTGGAAAAACCACAGACCTTGGTCAAAATAAAATGACTTTTGAGCAGAAAAATGGGAGATTATTACTAAGACTTATTTTTTCAATGTAGAAAATGTAGATTTATTTGCTAAGCTATTACAAAGACAAAACAATTGGGGCTGAGGTTGTGGCTCGGTGGTAGAGCGCTTGCCTAGCATGCGGGAGGCACTGGGTTCAATCCTCAGCACCACATAAAAATAAATACACAAAATAAAGGCATTGTGTCCATCTACAACTAAAAAAATTTAAAAAAAAAAAGACAAAACAATTATCATTAGAAGTACATGGAGGACTGCATTTCAGTTCACTGTTCTGTTACAGAAAACTAACCTAAGAGGGTGGAAATTAAATGATATACTCTAAGAGGCTATAACAGAGTAGGCTGATAAAAGAGGGCAAAACGAGCAGAAGCTAGCCAGGAACACTTGTGTCAGTGGCAGGATCTGTAGCTGGGATACTTCCCAAGAGAATACTACAGAGGCCTGAATTCATTAATTTGGGTCCCAAATCAATAAAAGACTCTTAACTCTGTGGATAATAACGAAGGCTGATCCCTCTAGGATCTTTGCCTTTTCTTCCCACACTCCAAGCTCCTGAGCATCTTTATCACAGGTCTGCTACCATACAGATGACTTATACAGTGATGGCAGAATTATAGGCCTACTCAAAGGGTACCTAGACGCAAAGTTTTGGGGCAGATGATAAACTACAAGTACCCCTTTGGTTGAATTAATTCACCTTTGTTAATAAAGTTCATAGTTCCTTCTGCTGATGACAACTTGCTGTCTCAGTATAGTCTGTCTTGAAAAAGAACTGGTTTAAATGTTGGGTTTTGGAGAAGGAACAACTTTTATCAACCCCACTCCAAAGTGGAAGAGGAACCAAGTTCTCTCCTACAGTTATAAGCAGAACATTAAAGAAGCATAAATCATTTTCAGTGGTCAACATCTGCATCCTCAAACTGTCCAGCACCTGTTGGTGTGGTATCTACCTCCATGCCATCTTCGTAATCTCTTACTGAATCTTCCATCCGGACCCCAGCCATGTTATACTGGCTGCTCACAGACTGAGAAAGCATTCCTTCTAATCTCTCCAATGTGGCTTGCCCTTCTGCTGTTAAGTGGGATAATCCTTCTTCATAGGTATAAACTGTAGGGATATCCCCCTGCCCTTGCTCATGTGCTTCCACATCATATTCTTCTCCATCATAATCATCTGAGTCTTCATCCTCAGGATCTGGATGCAGAACCTGGCATTCACACATTGCAATGAACATTGCCTCCAATGCTGATTTATCAGTAGGCACAAATCTAAATTCAGTAATAGGTTCGACATCATCATCACTGTCTTCCTCCTCTTCATCAGCAAGAGATTCTTTTGATTCTTCTCCAAATTTGGCATTCACCATAACATACAAATGCTCTCGAGGATAGGCATTTAGGTCCCTGGATACCGCATGTAAACTAATGGTGGGGTATTCCAGTGAGAATCCTAATCCAGAACCATCTAACCAAGACAGGCGGCTCTCCGCGATGTAAAGAGTGCTCGTTCCTTTCCGGTTCAGCACAGCCTCTGTATCTGGCTGCTGTTGCGAAAGCCCCTCATCCTGCCCCGGCGGCGGGAAACTCTTTAGGAAGCTCATTGTACCCGGGAGCATCGCCCCTCGCCGCAGCACGCCCCGGAAGCGATGGCAAGCACCTCCACTAAGACTTTTGAGTAGGGAAAATATTACAATTGTATTTTGGAAAAAATTAATATGGTTACAAGGTACAGAATGGATCAGCTAATGAGAATAAAAGAAAGCCAGGAAGAAGATAATAAAGTAAAAAATTGTCATTAGGGAATGATTGCAATAATCCAGGTTTAGGAACTAACTTTAAGCAGCAGTACTAGCCATGGAAATGAGTTTGGCTGTGATAGACATAATAAAACTAGAAGACGACTTGGCCTTCCTCAGTAGAATTAAATCCTTGGCATCTGGACTGTGAGTTTTAAGGATAGGAACTTTGTCTTTGTTCCCCAGTTTTGCCCCTGGCACATGGAAACTGTTCTATGTTTGCAATGGCCATTAAAGAGCAAGTTTAACAATCACAGTAAACTTGATTCTGAAATAAAAAAAAAAATTCAAAGGATTTAAATAACCCCAGAAGCCTAAAATGATCTTTGATTAGACGATAACATACTGTCTACCCAATATGAAAAATATTCCAAAGTACCACATATCAATAGGCATATAGATAAATTTTCCAACGTTTTCCATTGTGCTTATGTAGAAAACAATGAATCACATAGTGGTTTTAGCAAACAGAGCTTCCTTCATAAAATCAGGTCAGAGGAATTTAAAGGGCGCTTTCAAGAAGAGGTCTAATAAAACTTATGGCCAAGAATTTGGTAAAACAACAACAACAACAAAAAAAAACACCAAAATAAATCAAAACAACAAAAAAAAACCCCTCATTTCCAAAGAACTTTTAACTTGTCCGAAGGAACTCTACAGAGTCACATGGAAGAGCAGGAAATATTTCTATCTGCTATATTAGAATTGACATTTGCAATGCAGCAGCTTCTAAAAGTATTGATTCCTACTCTTTCCCTTGGCTTATGTTGCCCATGAGATACAAACACTACAGTTGCCACCCCACACCATTTCCTCTTCATCTGCACACACTCATGTCATGCTGTCTTACGCAACTGCTGAGTGACCACCAGGTCATAAGCTGATGGAAGAGGAAGGTAACAGGAAAGAGGAAGGTGAAACCAGCCTCCCCTGACAAGTCACCACATTCTCTTGAAGTCCTCACTGATGTCAGTGTGGCATATTGAAAAGTTTGCTATAATTGAGGTATCTGGTCATCTTTCATTTAAGGAGTGTTTCCTGAGGGATTTTAAGAAGTGTATGCATGCCTGAGCTTTCCAAGAATTGTTGCTGAACTGTCGGTCATCTAATTATATTCAATTTAATTCACTTCACAAGTGTTTATTGCCAATCATGGACTAAGAAGGACACTGATCTTCACAGTAGAAACAAGATGGCGTGTATAGTGCATGGTGCTTCCCTGTCAAAGCATCTGGTTGAGAATTGAACGACTATATATTTTATTCATTGTTTTAACAGAAGAAATTGTAAAAGAAGGGATTATACTGAATTTAATCCACAACTATTCATCCTCAAACTTGCTCCATTTGCTAAGTAGAACTATTTCCTCTGAGGTGCAAGTGGGACACAGTCCTTGGTTGGACAAAGCTATTTCCTACCTCTGAAGTGTGGAGCACAGGTGTCCTTTTTCATGACAGGCTTGGTGGGCAGGTTAGTCTTGGCTAACGCCCAGCAATAGATATAAAAGCAGTTTGCTTTTTGGGAAACTTAAAGGAAAAATTGTTTTAATTCCTTCAGGTGATTCTGATATGAACCACAGTTACTAACCACTGAGCTAAGAGGTTGGAAACATTAAAGGAAAATGCCAATTCAAATAGAAGAGGTTTTGTTTTTTCCCTTGCTATCCCCCACCAAAAACAACTTGGAAAAAAGAATAGTGTAAAAGAATCAAATCTCTGAATGCACATGATTCCTGTTTTCTCTTAGTAGAAAGGAAGTTTATAAAAATGATAGTTTATATAGTTGTATTTTGAGAATAGAATAAATTATCTTTTAAGAAAAAAAAGGCTAGCTCAGTGGTTCTCAGCACTGGGTGCACATTGGAATCACTTGGAAGCTACAAAAATCTAAAGACTCTGATTTAATCAGTATGGGGTACAGTTTTTATAGTTCCCCAGGGGATTCAAATTTATGTATCAACTGGGCTAGCTAAAGTTAAATTTTACCTGTCAAAGGCTACGTAAAGGAAGGTAAATAAAACACACATATAAGTTTACTACTTATGCTCTATTTGTTTAAATAAAATTAAATTAAATTTAAAAAGAACAATTGAAAAAAAAATTTACTACTAGTCCCAATCATCTTCAAGACACACGCAGGTACCCATTCCTTACCCAATTTTTGACTGTCTATCTCCCACTGGATGCTCTGCCTAGACATGGCTCCAGTCCAGCCCAGATGTTTATCCACCTTCATGCTTAGCTTTCTAAGGACTCTTCTCAAGATTAGGGATTGGGGCTGGCCATGTAGCTCAGTGGTAGAGAGCTTGGCCAGCATGCATGAATCCCTGGTTCCAAAAAGGAAATTCTCTACAAGCAATAAGTGTTGGTGAGGATGTGGGGGAAAAGGTACACTTGTACATTGTTGTGGGACTACAACAAATTGGTGCCACCACTATGGAAAGCAGGATGGAGATTCCTCAGAAAACCTGGAATGAAATCACAATTTGATGCAGTTATCTCACTCCTTGGTTTATACCCAAAGGACTTAAAATCAGCATACTACAGTGATGCAGCCACATCAATGTTTATAGCAGCTCAATTCAAAACAGCCAAGCTATGGAACCAACCTAGATACTCTTCAACAGATTAATAAATAAAGAAAATGAGGCACATACACACACACACACACACACACACCACCTACACACAATGGAATATTACTCAGCCATAAAGAAGAATGAAATTCTGGCATTTACAGGGAAATAGATGGAGCTGGAGAATATCATGTAAAGTGAAATAAGCCAAACCCAAAAAACCAAAGGCCGTATGTTTTCTCTGATAAGCAGATGCTGATCCATAATGGGAGAGGTGGTTATGAGAGAATGGAGGAACTTCAGATTGGGTAGAGGAGAGTGAGGGGAAGGGAGAGGGCATGGGAGTAGGAAGGACGGTGGAACAAGATGGACATTATTACCCTATATACATGTATGATTACACAACCGGAGTGACTCTGCACTATGTACAGCCAGAGGAATGAGAAGTTGTGCTCTACTTGTGTAAAATGTGTCAAATGCATTCTACTGTCATGTGAAACTAATTAGAACAAAATTTAAAAATAAAAAATACTGAAATATATATATATATATATGTACACATAGGACATTTTTTTTAAAAAAAGGAAATTCCCTCCAATCTACTCTTCTAGAATCAATGAGGAAGTCAACAAGGGGCAAACTCTGCTAGAGTCTTTCCTGTGTAAAGTTGGCCCTGCCCCCTACCTTTCCTTAAATCTAGTCAATTTGTTTACCCTGTCATAAAAGATATTAGAATAGCACATGAATTCTTTTTAAACTCTTCCTGTATATTCCTTAGGATCTCATTCTTTAAATTCAAAATCCTCATTATTATCTAATCTCAATGAGGCCAATGAGATTTATATTTTTAAATAAAAATATATACTCTGTTTTTGCTCTTCTCTCCTTATCCATTCCATTAACCACTAACATGAAACTTAAGGACTATAATATGAAGTAAGTCAATCCTCTCAGTCATATGGATCCTATAGGTAGTACATAGAAATCTCTTTACAGCAACTAGGCTCTCTCCATTATATACTGAGTGGTGCTTTTAATATAGCTCAGGGCACAGCCAGGAAGGCAAGATTTTGGTCTTCTGAAGCAGCTTTGGCTTCTTTGACACCCTGTGTTAGTTATCAATTAATTTCACCCTGAATATTCCCATGTCTTCTGCTATTTATCCCTCTGGTAAGCACTGGCCCTGGCTTCCTCATTCACCCCCAGTTCTTCCGGTCTCTTGCCTCTTAGCATCATGGGCCTTGGCACCTGGGAACTGACTAGAGGTCTTTAGCTCACCCCAGTCCTTTCCTCCCAGACTGAAGGTGGCCTATATTTGTAGGCACCTGGAAAATGCGTACAATTTCCCCCCAAGGCTGTGTCCATGCCTTCAGACTAGATTTGACCTTTACCTGCTATTTCTGTGGAGTTGGCCTTGGGCTTGTTCTGGTTTTTGGTCTCATTGTGCTTATACACCATCTAGAATGGTACCTCCTTGCTCTCAAAGTGTCTGTTTTTACCTGGGTATGGCTTGTACCTATCTCCTGTTTACTTTGAAAGGGCAAAATGGAAGTACTTTAGCATAAAACCTCTTCATATTTCAGATAGCATCTCTTAGCCAATTTATTTCCTCCAGAATGAAAGGGGAAATATTTTCTTAAAACTTTTTCTCCCTGTGTTATTGACAAAGGAGGTCTTTTTCTATTCTAGGGGCATTTGTGCCCTGCCTGCCTCAGTCTTCCCAACCTAATGCCATTTGATCATTGACTTAGCTAATCCTCTCACGTTTATTCTCTGGATTTCATTTTCTGGTTGAGTATTGGTCAAATAATCTAAATGTCATTTAGTCATTTAGAGGAAAAGTTGGAGGGAATCTCTAAGCAGGGAAAGGCTAGGAGGAAATGGAGGTGGCTACTCACCTGCTTCAGTAAACATCCCTGCTTGATAATCACCCCTCTGAATTCTTCTTTCAGAATCACATCATCATCACTGGAATTCTCTTCACAGAAGAACCCACTGTCTGGCTATTGGGAAACCAAACAGCAAGGTGACTTCACTAGTCTCAGGCATATTGCTCTGTGTACCATCATCCCCACCACCCTCATCCTTCCAGCTAGTGGGACAGGCTCCTCCTCTTCTTTCCGGCTACAGGGCATAGCCCCATCTGAACTTTAAAGGTTGTTAGCTAGTCTCCTCTTCTTGCTTCTGGATGCCATTCCTTTCTCATCTCCACTTAAATGTGATCTTGACAACATCCTTTGATTTTCTAAGATTCCCCAAGTCATATTCTGAGTCTAGCTCAGTTTTCCTCACCTTGCATATTTCTACCTTTGAAGCCTTCCTTTTCCTGGGACCTGATAGCCACAACCTTGAAACCAGAGCAACTGACATTAAGACACTTTACAACACCATCTCTTCAGGACCTTTACACCTCAGCGCCTTCTCCTACTTTGAGAACACCAAGAGCAAGGGTCCAGCACCAACCTCTCAGGTCAAGAGGGAATTGGGATTTGCTCAGTTATAAGCAAGTGATAAATCATAGAGGAGGAATCACTGGGACGGATATTTTTAGGATCTTGCATTTAAATAGCCATAAATAATAAAAATTTGAAGAAAAAAATAATGACAAGCCAGACCCGGTGGCACATGCCTATAATCCCAGCACTTTGGGAGGCTGAGACAGGAGAATCGCAAGTTTAAAGCCAGCCTCAGCAACGGCGAGGCGCTAAGCAATTCAGGGAGACCCTGTCTCTACACAAAACACAAAATAGGGCTGAGGATGTGGCTCAGTGGTTGAGTACCCCTGAGTTCAATCCTCAGTACCAAAAATAAATAAATAATGACAGAGAAACTTTCTCCAAAGTGAAGTGAAACTCTATTTGGGATGTTCACTTCATTTTTGAAAGAAGTATGGTTCTCTTAAGTAGCTTCTCAACTTCCATATTCTGATCCAAATTAGAAACAAAACTGCAAAAATTCCCCCAGAAATATACTGTTGCCAGAATTATCACATGGCCCAAGATTAGGTCCCCATTGTGTAATACAGCATTTCCCAATCTGCAATAAGCAGACTAGGCGTGGGTGGTACACAGGTGTAGGAAGTGACATGCAGAGACACATTTTGTATGAAGAGCCACCTATTTTAATGTATATTTGAAAAAAATCCAACCAGCTCTGTAATTTTATGCATTTGTGCCTGCATTTTCTTTTATTTTCTACTGCTCTATCTTCTATGTCTAGGAAAGGGCTTTCTGTGTAGAAAAGCCTAATAAATTTTTATAAGTAAAATATTGCTTAGTTGAAGAATAAAAATAGTAAAGTTTAAACAGTCAGTTTTAAAAAAACTATTCAAGTAATCCATCATTTGCTTTAAATTGATTCACTTGGACAAGGCAGCATCATGGAGTGAACAGCTGTCAAGTCTAGGACTTGCTGATGGAGTAGAAGCTCCAAGGGCCTCACAGCTGCTTGGCTTGGGAGCTTGGAGTAGTTCCTTTTTCTCCCTGGCTGACCTCACCTTCCCCTGACCCCAGCTAACACTTCTCTGTAGGGCACTTTCTTTTGCCTATGTGGCTAAAAACTGAAATCAACAAAGACTCTGCCCTGGGCAGTCCCCACAGCGGAAAGAATAGATGGGCTTTTCTCACTTACAAAATAGTAGAAGGCATCTGGGTTGTCCAGGAAAGGGTTCTCAGCGGTCCCATCCACTGCATTCTTGGACAGGTCTCCAGCAGCCTGCAGATAGCCTTCATTGAGCAGTGATGAGGCAATCATGAGGCCTTCCTGGCGATTCCGAACAGACTTGTTGGATACCAGCCAGTCAATGACGCAGCTTCCTGGAGAGGGCCAATAGAGGGAACGTTAACCTCCCTTCTCAAAGAGCAAGCCACTTACCATCACCCTTGCACTGGCTTCAGAACACCTGTATGTCCAAATTGTCTCATCCTCCCTGCTATTCCAAGAAGGAAAAAACAAAATTAGTGGGATAGACACCTGAAAACAAAAAGAATCATGTAAAAAGTTTTTTTTAAAAAAACATCTACATGCTGTTTAAGAAGCAACACCTGCATAAAAGAAATCATTTTTTCCTAGACCACATATTTACTCCATTAATTAACATTTATTGAGCACCTAGTAGACTGAGAACCTACTAAGTACTCTCATGGGTACTGGGCAGATTCACTTAGGGAATCTAAAAAAGAGAGATGCATGAGAAGTATTGGAACAAGCATCCAGCAAGTCAGTACTGTGGAACTATTGGGTCACATCTGAAGGTGTGGAAGGGGCACCAGAAGGAGGAAGAGACTGCCATGCACTGTCAGGGAAAATATTCATAGAGAAAATGACACTGAGCTGAGACCTAAAAAAAGGAGTAGGTGTTTGCAAGCATGTGAGACAGGGCTGAGAGGGTCCAGCGCAGGATGAGGAGGCAGAAGTGTGAAAGATTCACACATGCAGCAGCCCCAGCGGTGGGGGTGGGGGCAAGGGAAGGAGTGGCGAGACCAGGCAAGAGAAGACAGGAGGAGGAGGAAGACGCAAGATGGATGGGAAGAACTTTGAGGACACATTAAGAAATTTGGCACTGAGGAGCCATTGCAAGGTTTTAAGCTGCAAATATCATGATGGGATGTGTGTCCCAAATTAAAATTTAATGACATTATTTGTTTATCATCACCCCTCTGCAGGGTCTTGCAGGAGTCATTTAATCAACCTTTTGCCTCAAGAGAGGATAACAAGGGGAATAAAATGAAATTGACCCCAGGGTTAGATCATTAACAGGTGAAAGTGAAGCATTGTATCTATAACAGCGTGTTCTTTACAGATAACAATGACAGAGGCCACATAACCCTGCCAGGCCTGGGTCATCCAAGCAAGGGCAGTGAAGTGGGCCACCCTTGCAACAATAGTGAGAGCTTTTGGTTTGGGAGCCTTCTGTGAATTTCATATATGAGAAGTTTTTGCCCACTTTATTTTCTATAAGGATAAATTGATTAATACTGAATCTCTATTTCAACCCCTGCAACCCTGTAAAAGAGGTAGGGCAGTAATTACAGACATTATGTGAAAGATGAGAAAATTTAGACTCAGAGAGTTTAAGTGTCCTT
Source organism: Xerus rutilus (assembly GCA_028644305.1). Classification (NCBI taxonomy): domain Eukaryota; kingdom Metazoa; phylum Chordata; class Mammalia; order Rodentia; family Sciuridae; genus Xerus; species Xerus rutilus. The sequence continues at coordinate 28,986,166 of CM053411.1, forward strand.
AGGCCTAGGTTGCCCAACACTGGGCCTTTACATTTCATGCTTGTTCAGCTAGGTGCGCTAAAGCCTGAACGACTAGCTCAGTCTAGTATCCCTGTCACCTGTTATTCAAGGTCCTCCATCATACATCAGCAATGCTTGGATCCCAGTCTCTGCCTCAGTCTTCATCTCCCAGCTGAGACTACCTGACTCCCATGAAGCCTCTACCCATGGAAATTTCTAGAATCCACCATGACCTTTAATAGAAAAGATTTAAGAGGTGGTAGCCCAATACCTGGGGACTGAGAAGCACATAAACAAGAAATGCGTCTGGGCTGGATCTTATCACCAGACCTACATTGGAACCTCTTCCCTTGCCTTTTCCCATGGCCCTGTGGACCTGACCTCAGTCCTGTAGAGTTAGGTCCCCACCTTGCTCTTGCCAGTTTCCCTCACTACCAACCATAGCTAGGTATCTTGGTCTCAAATCTCATCCTTTACTTGTCTGATGCTAGTGGGCTGCTGCCTGAACTTCCTGAGGCTCTTTCCTATGGAATACTCCCCTGATACTATAGCTCACATTCTTTCCCTTTGCCTTCCTGACTCTGACCTGGACCACTAGCATAGATTATCTGTTGAGGCGGGTGTGGTGGTGCACACCTGTAAGCCCAGCGGCTTGGGAGGCTGAGGCAAGAGGATCATGAGTTCAAAGCCAGCTTCAGCAATTTAGCAAGGCCCTAAGCAACTCAGTGAGACCCTGTCTCTGAATAAAATGCAAAAAAGGACTGCGGATGTGGCTCAGTGGTTAAGTGCCCCTGGGTTTAATTCCTGTTACCAAAAAAAAGAAAAAGAAAAAGATTATCTGTTGACCTTGCATCTCAGATTCGATATCTCTTGTATTTTCTCAGAGTTTACTTCCTTTGTTGTCACCATAAGTAAGCCATACCTGGTATCTGATAAACCTAGTCCAAAACTATACATCTCATTTTTGCTCCCCATAATGAACCGTCTGCCCTACCAGGCTGGTCAATTTCTTTTCTAAGATCATATTGTGCATCTCTGCTCAATAACTTTGTCCTCACCATTCTCTGCCTATCCTCCTCATCAGACATCCTTCCCATGAATGGTACCTATTTTTCAGAGTCAAATTTAGGTACCGCCTTCTATTCACCTCAACAACCTTCTGAACTCTTTCACTTTTCTGAACTCATATAATTTGTTAGGCAGACATGTGATCTCTTCAGTCAATAGCCACGTGAGTGTTTCACCCACTAGAACCTGCTGTGTGTCGGGCACTGTTCTACACACAGAACAGCAAGCTTATAAAGTGCATAGGCTATGACATCCACATTTTATACACAGAATAAGTAAGGCACAGAGATGCTAAGTTATTGGCCTGAGCTTTTACAGCTAGTAAGTTGAAGAGCCAGGATTTGAACCAAGACAGTCTGCTTCCAAAAGAACATGTTTCAATCACTACCCCATACTACCTAAGCTCGTAACACCTAATACCCTACCCTGTGCAGCCTCTTACATCCTAATATTGCCACTTAACCCTAACATTATATGTCTCCACCACTGTTAATCATAATAAGGTATGTAATTTATTTAACTGAATATGTATTGCTAACAATTATATAATGCCATTTATTGGGGGGAAGATCCTTTAATTGAACCAGAACTTTTGAAATGTTATATTGAACAAAAACGGGTTTGTTTTTTTTACCCTTCTTTCTGTTTGCACATAAGAGAAAGTCAATTCTCATGTTCACCACTCTGCATTCAGTGACACTGTTCATTCCCCATACTCCAAACCCCCACCATACACAAACAGCAGAGGGACAGCAGAGGGAGAACTTCTGTCACCCCATTTCAGGCATGCACATCATTTTACCTGTGAAGCAGTGGTTGAAAACCTTCTTGTCCTTCTCTAGATTCAGCTCTTTTACTCCTCTTTCAGTGTCTCTCATGGACAAATACAAGGCACTGCAGAGGGATCAAAACAGATCGTGAGTAGGGAGCATTTCAGAATAGTGGGTTCTCTTTGGATGTTGCCACTCTGGAAAGGCTGGCCATGAGCTTCCCTCACCACTTTGAGTAGCCCCTGAACCAATCTCTCCACCAGACCATAAGCAGTTAAAGGGAAATATTTATATTTACACAATTCTTTTGCTTGCAGAACATTTAGCTAAATGTGCTAGAAAGATACATAATGTCTCTTAAATTCATTAAGCTCTTTTTTGATTTAATCCCTGGTGCCTGAGATGGAAAGTTGCCCTGAGTTACATACCAAAGATTAAAGGTTCTCAGCACCAATTTTCCACTCACATTCTAGATCTTTAAGATCCCTGGAATATCCCCCCAAAGGCCCATGTGTTAAAGTCTTAGTCCCCAGTTTAGCCCTATTGAGAGGTGGAAGAAATTAAGGAGGTAGCGCCTTGTGAGAGGTATTCCAGTCATTGGGGACAAACCCTCGAAGGGGACTCTCTCTTTCATGACCTGACAAGGAGGTGAATGGTTTTGCTATACCATGCACTCCTACCTAATGTACCACTACCATCAAAGGCCTAAAAGCAAAATGGGTCCAACTGACCATGAACTGAAACCTCCAAAACTATGAGCTAAAACAAACCTTTTCTCTTCCTAAGTCAGTTATCTCAGGTATCTGTTACAGTAGTGGAAAGCTGACTAACACAGTCCCCCAATTTTTTAAAGATCTTCAGGATACCATCTTTAGATATTTGCCTCCACAAAAGCAAATGTTTCCACTAAGCTTATGTTTTATTATAAAAATGATGAGATAAGGCAACATAGAAGTTCTCTCTTTTCTTGTCCTTGGAATAATAAACCAAAAATAGCCTTATTAGAGAAATTCTAAGGCACAAAACAGGCCACTCTCTTGTCTCATATGGTTCCACATAGTTTGAGCATCATTCCCTCTTAGCTTTGACATCACTGGTCAGGAATGTGATCACCTAATGACCCCAACCAGCTGCAGCTGGACCAGGTATCTCCTCTTGGGTGTTTATCAAAAAGTTTGCATGGCAAGGGAAGCTGGTAAGTCTCACTAAACTCAATGCACAAATATTACTCCTGTGACAGGGGTCATGTAGCTGTGTCCCTCTTAGATGTGTCCCATTTCTCACCTATCTCTTGTAAAGAGAATTCTTGTTGGACATGTTAAGCAGCTATCTTGGGATTCTTCCCGACAGTGCTCCTGTTTCAGAGTATGCTCAACTGAAATGCAAAACTACCAGAAAGAAAGAGAATCCTGCCAGGAGAGGTGGCACACACCTATAATCCCAGCAGCTTGGGAGGCTGAGGCAGGAGAATCCAGAGTTCAAAGCCAGCCTCCTCAGCAAAGCAAGGCATTAAGCAACTCAGTGAGATCCTGTCTCTATATAAAATACAAAATAGGGCTGAGGATGTGGCTCAGTGGTTGAGTGCCTGAGTTCAATTCCTCATACTGAAAGAAGAAGAAGGAGGAGGAGGAGGAGGAGAAGGAGGAGGAGGAGGAGGAGAAGGAGGAGGGGGAGGAGGAGGAAAGGAAGGAAGGAAGGAAAGAAGGAAGGAAGGAAGGAAGGAAGGAAGGAAGGAAGGAAGGAAGGAAGGAAGGAAGGAAGGAAGGAAGGAAGGAAGGAGGGAAGATTCCTGTGCCTACAGAAGATATGAAGCATGCAGGAAAGAACTCCATTTGCAATCTCCACCAGGGGCTAGATTTACCGGTTGGTCTCTGACCCCCTTTAGATGATAACTATCACTTGCAACTCCAAGCTAACCAGAATCACAGCCCATTAAACCAGGGCAGGGAACAAATGGCTTCCATCCAGGATGAGTGTTCACCCTGGCTGGCCCTTCCTGACTGTGAGAATGAACTTGAAAACTCACTTGTTGTACACATAATCCCTGCCTCTTCCTTGCTGCCTAGAGATCTTGATGCTTTCTTTCAAGACTAACAACTTATTATGGCTGCTTCATAATGAAATGATGAATCATCCATTCTCTCTCTCTCTCTCTCTCTCTCTCTCTCTCTCACACACACACACACACACACACACACACACACACACACACAAAGCTATCCAATCAGGGGAATTATACATTTCCATTCCATTAGCTTCCTTGCTTCAGACCCAGATAAATATCTAGATCCACCAAGTGCCAGTGCAACTTGGCAAAGTGGATACAGACTTCAGAAGTGGCCAAGGAAGCCTTGAAGCAGGATCTGTTGTGTTCTCCCCCTCAGAGGCCAGAGGGAAAAAAGGAAGAGTAAAGAGAAGCAAACACAGAAAATCACCCTAAGTCAATGGTTTCTGGCAGACGAATGGACCTCCTTGTGGATTTCCTTGCAAACTTCTGGCCTCCTTCAATGCATTTAATGGCTCTCTTGATGTCCTTAACCCAAGCATCTCTCTCCTCCAGGAAGCTTGCCTGAAAGAAGTGGTCCTGCTGCTTGGTCGTAGTGATCTTAAACACTAACTGAAAATCAAAACACATCCCATTAGAAATGACCATGTTTAAGGCACAGAGGCCCATCATGAAGAGAACAGTTGACCCAAACCTGTTCTGGCCAAGAGACACCCAAATGCCATGGTGAAGTGTGGGTGGTGGTGAGAGAGGCTGGTCCAGGGGGCACTGTTTACACTGCAGGCCATGCATGGACTTAAAGGTCAGTGCCTAACACAGGTTCATTGTGGCTTGTAGTGTCAACTCACCATCCTCTTGGGAAAGGCCTGACAAGAGCTAGTCACAGTGCTTCCTTTCAGAGGGATCATCCCTTTGGGGCTGTTGTCACTCTTCTTCTTATAGAACTCAATTCCATCTTCCAACAATACAACCCACATGGCTTTCCAGGTGTTAAACACGCTCCCCTGTAATGACAACAGAAAGAGCTGAGATGAGCGGGGCTCCTTGAGTACAGTTTTGAGTATAGTTCATATTTCTTTGTCTTCACATATTTTTAAGTTTTTAACTACCTATTTTGAGAAGAGGAAAAAAAATTGAAAAATGACAACTACTGGTATTTTTGAAAGGTTTTTAATTTTTAGAAAATTTTAATTCCTAGGGGTGTTTATTGGAATTATAGAGTCTAATGCTCCAGAGTCAAAATAGAGCAAGCAATTTTCTAGTGCTTTTCAAAATATGATCTTCAGGCCACCTGATCTGATTCACTGAAGACTGTTGTAAATAAAACTGCCCACCTCAATTCTGCCCTTGCCAGACCATGATGCCACGGTTGCTGAATTTCAGATGACCTCGATCAAGCTCTGCTGTGACCCTGCTACTCAAACTTGAGCAACCTTTCTGAGCAGTTCCCAGTACTCAAATGGGGATGACGACAACTACCTCATAGGACTCTAGCACATATTCATGGAAATAATGTGGACAGGGCATTTTAAGTTCAACTGTGGTTATAAACAGGAAATTGTATTATTAAATATCTTAAAAGATGGCCATGTTTGTGTGCCATCCATGCTTTGAGTTTCCAGCACGAGAAACAGCTGCTCTTTCGTCTTTTCTCAATGGTAATGAACTGGTGTCACTACCATCTCACAAATGAGGAAGACCCTGGAGCCAAGTGCACTGTAGAATAATGAAAGGGAAAGCTGAAGCCTCTTCATGGATGCATTTGTGAGCAAACAAGTCACCTCTGTTTGGTTTCTTTTCAGATAGAATAAGGTTCAGGGTTGTCCCCGGACTGGGATGCCTCCTAGATCATCGTATGGCATGTATGTATTTAGGTGCTTGAAAGTAGAGGGTGACTTGGAGTCAAACATCAAAACTGCATTTGACCCTTGTGTTGACTATTTATTAGTTGTACATGTCCTAGTGGGAATATGTTTAATTTCTGAAGCACAGATTTTTTTTAAAAAAGACAATAATAACTCATATTATATTAGCAAGTATTAATTAGGTTTACATAATGAATAAAATAAAGTATATATGTGAACAATGCATATATCTATACATGAATTATACAATGTATATATTATGTATGCATATGTATATATGTATTCATATATACATTTTATACACAAAGTATATAAAACACTGTCACCTATAAATTTCCAACAAACTATGTATTTCAGGAGGTCAAGAACCTACCTCTGAATGATATTGCCAGGTCTTCAATAAATAATTTGTGGCATGAATGGTTGTAAATTAAAATCACATTATGTGAGAATGAATATTTAAAACTAAGTGAGGAAGATACAGAATAAACGATTAACATAAGAGTAGAAACAAAGTATAACAATGTTTTCTAAAATTATCCTACGGACACATGCAGAACTTCATAAATAGCACAGCTTTGGTCAATATAGAGGGAGGCGATCCATATTTGGATGATCAGGTTGCTCAGGAAAGCAGCCTTCAATGGAGAAGGGGATTTTCATTTTGTTAGAATTGGGTTTTGGGGGGGAGGCGGGTACTGGGGATTGAACTCAGGGGCACTCAACCACTGAGCCACATCCGCAGCCCTATTTTGTATTTTTTATTTAGCAAGTATCAATTAGGTTTACATAAGAAATAAAATAATGTATATATGTCACTGAGTTGCCTAGTGTTTCACTGTTGCTGAGGCTGGCTTTGAACTCGAAGATCTTCCTGTCTCAGCCTCCTGAGCCACTGGGTAATTAGAGGCCTGCGCCATCACACCTGGCTAGAATTTTAATTAAGACATAATATATATACATCTATAATCAGTCCATAAGCCCCTTGTAAGCCATGACCAAGGGAGAACAATTTGGATCTCCACTCTCTTTCATGTGCATTCCAGGCTGATTTTCTGTGGTTTATTTTCTGCTCCCAAGCCTGCTGATTGTTTAATTCAGCTCAAGGATGGTAAATAGATTCTATCCCAAGTGCCAGCTTAAACTAAGTAGCAGTGGATGCCTGAATCTGGACAACCTGGAAAAGTGTCATGATCTAATAGCTATGTCCACCGTGAGCAGGGAGCCCCTAAATAGTGCTGTGCAGGCTGCAGTGCTTCCGTCCCTTGGTTCAATCAGATTTCATCTGAATATGGATGTCAAGAAGAAACTCAGACAAGAGCCTGTATGCTAGCATGGCTAGGTTGTATGAAAATCACTTGCAAATTGGTCTATAATATGTGTAATGCTATCCACATCAATGTGGCCCTTAGGAAAATCAGTACTTACAAAGTTTCAGTTTGGAGTAAGGCCAGCTGCTCCTTTAGCAAATGAACCATTCTGACTAGACTAAGAAAATTTCTTTTTCTGGTTTAATTGCAGAGAGGGCTTTCAAAAAGGAAGAAAGTAAATTTCTTTGCCTCTATTCCTTGGCCCACTTTGTCACTCTGTCATGACTACACAAATTAGAATTATCATTCAGCTCCCAGCAGATCCTGCTGCTTATCTCAAACACAGAGGGCCTCTATATAAAGGTCTAGTTGCCCAAAAGGAAGACTATTTATGCAAAGAAGATAAATACTTGTGGAACTATCACTTTTTTTGTCTCCAAACATTTCCTTTGTTTTGAGTTCTAAAAGAGTTGGTTTTGAGCCGGGTGCAGTGGCATACGCCTGTAATCCCAGCACTTTGGGAGGCTGAGACAGGAGAATCATGAGTTCAAAGCCAGCCTCAGCAACAGCGAGGCACTAAGCAACTCAGTGAGACCTTGCCTCTAAATAAAACACAAAATAGGGCTGGGGTTGTAGCTCAGTAGTCGAGTATCCCTGAATTCAATCCCTGGTAACAAAAAAAAAAAAAAAAAGAAAGAGTTGGTTGTTTTGTTTTTTTTTTCCCAACTAAATACACTATCACTTTTTTTGCCCAGGGAGAATAATTAATCCAGAATAACACTACATTATTTCCCTTTTCAAAAAATGGACAAGGTCAGACACTGTGCCAACACATTAAATAATTTTAATCAAAGTCCTTCCTGTTTTACATTTAATTCATATCCAGAACATAAAGAGCTCCTTAAAATCAATAAGAAAAGTACAAGCAATATGATTTTTTTCATGGGCCAAAAATGATAAACAGGAATGTAATCAAAGAAGATATCTGAAAAATCTCATGAAAAAGTGTTCACCATCATTATTTATCAGGGAAACATGGATTCAAACCACCACGAGATACCTGTACACACTCACTAAAGTACTTAAAATATATAAAGATAGAGAAGAGAAAGACTTGTCAAGGAGGAAGAAATATATAGACAAATCTGTTCAATAAAAATTGAAATGACTAGAAGAAAGACATATTCACAGAGTTTCAGAGTGGAGTTTGAACTAGATGACTGCTAAAATCCTTTTCAAACCTAAAGTTTAACATTCAACTTTAGGTCTACCTAAGATAAATACCTGCCACAATCACTCAGGGATTTTGACCTTGGAAGTGGAATAAATTGGTAGAAGTCAGCCAGAACTGCATTCCCTCAGCAGACAATTAAAGCATCCAGAGACAACTGTCCAAAGTGAGTGTGTGCTTTCCTTATTCTTACGGAGCTTTAGGGGCTGTTAGCAAACTCCTGGGAGGATGTGTCATTTGGGATTTGGGGCTATTATGCAAATTGAGCAACCTAATACTTGGAAAAACAAGAGATATCTAGCCACTTAGAAAGTTTACACTCTTTCAGGCCTGATAGTGGTGAATTAGGTGAGGATGGTGGAATTTGCCAGTTTTTCACTCTGGTACCCTGACAGTAGATCTTATTGGCCATTCTTATGTTCTTCCCTATCTGGCGTCAACCTTGTTGGTGCTCACCCAAGAACAAACCTGGAAGTGTGGTTGTAGTCTGACCAAACTAGAGAAGAATTTAGGACCATCTATCAACACTTTCACCATAGAGATAAAAAAAAAAGCAGAGGCCCAGTTAGGTGACTAGGCCTTGTATACCTGCCCAGTTAATATGAAACTGAAGCTAGTATCAAGTTCTCTTAATTCCCAGTTTTATGCTCTTTCCCTTCCTCTCAGATGCTATCTTCATTTTGGCTCTTGGATAACTAATTCTAAAATCTGGATCAATTTCTTTATAACACTTAGCCAGCTACTTCAGTTTAATGGAGATTTACACATAGATTAGATATATGATAGATAGTTATAGGTCGAATATTCTTATCCAAAATGATGCTTGGAACCACATGTGTTTCAGATTTGGAATTTTTTCCGATTTTAGCATATATGCATATACTTAATGATATAACCTGAGGATGGAACACAAGTCTAAGCATGAAATTCATTTATGTTTCATTTGTACTTCACCTACATAATTGAAAGGTAGCCAGGCATGGTGGCACATGTCTGTGATTCCAGCCACTTGAGAGGCTCAGGCAGGAGAACAGCAAGTTCAAGGCCAGCCTGGGCAATTTAGGGATACCTTGTCTCAAATTAGAAAATGAAAAGGGCTGGGGATATAGCTCAGTAGTACAGCATCCCTGGGTTCAATCCCTAGTACCAAGCCAAATCAAACAAAATAAAAACCCAAAGGTAATTTTATACAATATTTTAAATAATTTTGTGCATGTTAAATGGTGTGGAATTGCTCACTTGAGGTGTTAAATCAGTGCTCAAAAGTTTCAGGTTTTAGAGCATTTCAGATTTGGGATTTTTGGATTAGGGAGTTCAATTTTGTTTGTGTATTGTGGTTTGCATTGTACGCACACATGTGTGTATGTGTGTGTGTGTGTGTAGCATATGTCCATTTTCTTCCATTATAAACAGAAATCTATTTAATTATGTGCCCACAGTGGGTGAGTTTTAAATGCTGAGTCAGATTTAAAGTTTCCTGGTGAATATGTTCATCATCTTGGGACTGGTCTATCAGAGTCTGACATTACATGACACCAAAATAAGACATCTGCAGGGCGTAATGGCACACACCTGTAATCCCAGTGGCTCAGGAGGCTGAGGCAGAAGGATCATAAGTTCAAAGCCAGCCTCAGCAAGAGCAAAGCACTAAGCAACTCAGTGAGGCTCTAAATAAAATACAAAATGTGGCTCAGTGGTTGGGTGCTCCTGAGTTCAATCTCTGGTACCAAAAAAAAAAAGATGAGACATCTGACCGTATTAAAGAACTCTGCACATTAAAGAAACAAACAAACAAAAAACTGGAAAGCAAAAGAAAATGCATGGGTATTTACAATATATCACCATATGATTAAAAGTTAAGAACCTTAAGATTTTTTTAAAACATTTTAGAATCAATAATAAATATACAAATACTCTCAATTTTTTAAATGGGCAAATGGTATAAACAGGGAATTCTCCAAAGAAGAATTACTGTGGGTCCAACAAATATAAAGATGGATGACTTCAACAGCAACAAAGAAATGCAAATTGAAATTAAGAAAGACACAGTCTTTGTTTAATAAGATTTTTAAAAAGATTTTAAAGTAAAATGTATGGGCAAAGATTTGGGAAAATGGGCATTTGAGGGGGAAAAAGAGCTCTATGACTCAGCAGTTTAATGTGAGCTGTCAAAAAAAAAAAAAAAACTACACTCATTGTGGGTTGTATAAATAGCATAGGATCTAAAACAGGAAAGCAATATTCTAACTTTAAATGGGCATAGCCAGGAGGTGACCACGGACCCTGGAACTGGATGACTCCTGCTCAGATCCCAACCCCAGCACTTTATAGTAGTGTGACTTATAAGCAAGTTTCTACATCTGGCAAATGAGGATAGTAATAATATCTATGTCTTAGGGTTGTTGGGAGATTAAATGAAACAATCCATGTAAATTGCTGAAATTAGCATCTGGCACACAGTGAGCACTCTTTAAGTTCTACCTATTCCCTCTAATGCTATATTTACCAGGTGCCCGAAGAACTATACTGGGTTCAGATAAAACTGGAGCCAGTTCAAAAGAGGATGCCAAGATGGCACCTTCTTTCCTGGGGGATTGCTGAAGGAACTGTTTATGAACAGGCAGAGCAGATGAGAGTTGTCTTTAAAGGTGTGAAACGCTTGAATTGTACTGGAGTCCCACTAGATGGAGGTTTAAAAAAAACAGTTTTATGTATAACTCAAAGGAAAAAATTAAATTAGTGAGTTCCTTGACAAAAGAAATATTCAAGATGCTTGTTAATAGAAAAATAAAAGAAATGCAGACTACAGAGGAAAAGTTCAATTCAACATTTAACATCCTTTTTTACCCTGAGATTCTACACATTTGTCCAAAATAGCCTGCTGTCTCTATTTCCCTTTATTTTCCTATTTCTATACAACCCTGCCAATCATTGGGCCTTCCCAGAAAGTCAAAAAATAATAAATCATCTTAGGAGCATATTTTACATAATCATCTAAAAATGAACATCTTGTCTGAAAAAATATTTTTTAATTTTGTTTATTTACTTACATGTGAGTGCTGAGGATCAAACCCAGTGCCTCACGTGTGCTAGGCCAGCGCTCTACCACTGAGCCACAATCCCAGCCCCTGAAATTATTTTTTTAATACTTAAAAAGCCTCAGCAATGGTGAGGCGCTAAACAACTCAGTGAGAGCCTGTCTCTAAATAAACACAAAATAGGCCTGGGGATGTGGCTCAATGATCAAGTGCCCCTGAGTTCAATCCCTGGTACCAAAAAACAAAAATAAAAGTTACTATAATATAGAACTCTGACTCCTTGGTCTCTGTGAGTCTGTTTTAGGCAAATTTCTTTCAAGTTCATACAACAAATGATAAGAATCTGCTTCAGAGACAACCTGGTATTAGGGATATAAAATGAACAAGATTCAGTCTCTGCTCTCAGTTTATAATTTAACAGGGGAGGTAATGACATCTAATTAATTGTGACAAATGCACGAATTAGAGCATGCCTTCCTGTCTATGTCCAGCTTCACTGAAAGAAGCTACAACTTAGCTCAGAGGGGTGTTGTGTGCCTGTGATCCCAGCTACTCAGGAGACTAAGGCAGGAGAATCACAAATTCAAGGCCAGCCTGAGCAATTTAGCAAAACTCTATCTCTAAATAAAATGAGGGATGGAGCTGGAGCTCAGTGCTGGAGCACTAGCCCAGCATGTGCAAAGCCCTAAGTTTGATCTCCAGCAATGGGGGAAAAAATAAGCCACAACCCATGGCTGACAGTTGGGACAATCAGATTTTTGTGTTTAGACTCTTCCAACAGAGTGAAGACACCTCTTTTAACTTCCCCTTTTCCTCAAACTTCTCTTTTCATACACTGACGTATGACATATAGTTCCAAAGAAATTTACACATAAAGAAAAATTTAAATGATCAAAACCGTGTAACCAAAGCAGAACTGTGAGTTACTATCACCTATTTGCCCACACCCCTAGGACACGACATTTTAAATTGCTGCTGTTCAAATTAAACGCGTATTTTTGTTGCATCATAAACCATGACATCTAGCTTTCCATCTGTGTCACATCCCAAACAAATGGTCGTTTTGTGCCTCTCTAAACTCTTTGAAGACAAGAAAACTAGTCTATTCAGTAGTATGTTTTTTACATAAATAAATTCTTCCAAGTTGAACAATTTCTCAATAAAAGCGTAATAAATAAGAAATACAAGAACTACAGAAAAGGCATGGAATGTTCAACACCACGACTCCTGGCATCTTAAGAAACCTGAGCTCGTGTCTCAATTTTGCCTCTTCCAGGCTCTTC
>CM053411.1:28998835-29012595 GCA_028644305.1 Xerus rutilus
TGGTACTGGGGATTGAACTCAGGGGCACTCGACCACTGAGCCACATCCCCAGCCCTATTTTGTGTTTTATGTAGAGACAGGGTCTCACTGAGTTGCTTAGTGCCTCGCCATTGCTGAGGCTGGCTTTGAACTTGCGATTCTCCTGTCTCAGCCTCCCTAAGTGCTGGGATTACAAGCGTGAGCCACCGCGCCCGGCTTTCCAGGCTCTTCTTGACCTTAAGCAAGTTGCTTAATTTTTCCAAACATTAGTCTCTTCATCTGTAAAATGATGATAACAAATTACCTACTTCCCATTGTAAAGATTAAAGGAGATGATAAAGGGCTTAGCAAAGTGACTAGCTGGGAGTAGGGGATCGAAAAATGGTCACCATATAAATAAGGTAAGAGTTCAATTTATGTATCCAGGCACAGTAGTGTGTGTCTGCAAACCCAGAGACTCAGGGCTGAGGCAGGAGGATCCCAAATTTGAGGCCAGCCTCAGCAACTTGGCAAGACCGTGTTTGAAAAAGTAAAAAGGACGGGGATGTGATTTAGTGATAGAACCTGGGTTCAATCCCCAATACTTGGGGGTGGGGGAAACAAGAACAGTTTTGTAAGCAACAGTAGAATTATTCTGGCTTGAGGTTCTTCTGAGCCCCACCTATCAGAGTGGAGAGTGCTTTGGAAACGAAAGTCACCACAATATAAGCCCAAGGGGGCCAGGTGGAAAGTGGTTATGCTCAGCTCTACATGAAGCTGAGGCTATACTACCGGGTTCCAAATCAGATGTGCCACTTTTATCTGGAGGATCTTGGGTGAGGCCTTCTGCCTTTCTGTACCTCAACTTCCTTATCTATAAAGTAAGGATAATTGTACCTATTGTGTAAGGTTGTTCTAAGTATGTCATGTGAATGCACTAATGCATCAAATGCTTGGAACTGTCCCTGCTGCCTGGCAGACATCACATATGTTAGCCATTACTATGCTAATGAATCAATAGATGCAAATCTCTGGGGATATTTCATACCATCCAGAAGACAAGGCAGCTGTAGGAAAAAATTCCTAGGCAAGAACCCAGGATTCTCCTGCTCTCTCTTTTGCTCTAGACTTTTCCCCTTCTGCCACAGTTTTCTGCACCCCTTTTCTTTCCTGCCTCAGCCCCCTATCCTTCTCTTTTCTACTACCCTAATTCTTGCACTTTCTCCCAGTTTCACAGGACATTCAAGTCCCAAAGCCACTGAGTCAGTCCTGCTGTACCTAGTGGTTGCTGGGATGGTTGTCATGGAAACCATGGTCTGCTCCATAAACCTCTAGGAATGAGGGAAATGACTTGGAGGAGTCTAGTTTATTTATTGTATTCATTTGCTCCTTTCTCTTTTTTAAAGCTATGCATATGAACATATTCAATTCAGCAGTATGTATTCAAAACCATGCAAAATAACCTCCTAATCAGAGAGAAAAAGAGGCTGAGGTTACTAAACCTAGTCTTGCCCACAATACAATTCATCCAGGCCCCTTTCTGGCTCTGCTGAGTTCATCTGGCCTCTCTTTTGCTGCCTTGCATAGCCTGCCTTCCAGAAAACTGCATGAGATGATGATCCTGAGTGAATCCCAGGTCATCCTCTTAACAACTGCTTGATAGGGAACACGTCCCTTATTCTCCCTGAGCCTCAATTTTCTCAACTCTAAGATGGAAATCACAGGGTGGTAGAGACTGAACGAGGTCACATTTGTATACTAGCCAGCTGCTACCTAGTTGGATCTAAATGCTATTTGGAAAAAAAAAAATCAGAAGTGACAAGACTTTGAGGCAAGGAGATCTGGATGTTTGGGATGAAAAGGTTGGAAAATGACAGAATCATGTGTGTTTTCCCTCCTCTGTTAACCATCATCTTTATTTAAGATCTTAGGAGGCCAAAGAGGGAACAGGAATTGTGAAATATTCTCTCTCAGCGGAAGAAAAACAAACATTTTGTAGTTACTAGCCCACTGGCTGTCAAGATCAAGATTTCTAACTTGACAAAATTCCTGTGTGAGCAGGAATGTTCTATTTTTTCCACCCAAAGTATGGTATCTCCAATAAAATTATTTCATAAAACAAGATCTAAGAGAAAGCTGTTCTTTATTACCCCTCAGGTGTCTTAAATTGCATAAGAGAAAAAGGTGACTGGAGGAAGATTCAGCTATTGGTGCTTATCATGTTTTCACAGAAATAGCCATGGTCAAGACTCCTGACAGTCTCATCAGAGAAAGATTTTCATGGCTTTCTTCATAATTAACTTGGCCACCAACCCAGGAAACAGCACATATTCCCTTTAGATTCTAAGAGAGGGCTCACTATATTGTATATTAGTGCTGATACTAATGATCACTTTCACTTATGTGGCACCGGCTATGTGCTAGATTCCTAATATATATAGTTTTTAATCCACATATGAAGTGACTGAAAAAAACTTAACATCTAAGGAAGTTAAGAACTTTTACACCTTATAGGAAAGTCTGGCTTTAGGTATAGTTCCACAACTAACAAAAGGAATATTTCTGAACCAAACTTTTCTTTAAAATGTCAAATTAGCCAGGTATGGTGCTGCATATCTGTCATCCCAGATATGCAGGAGGCTGAGGCAGGAGGATCACAAGTTCAAGGACAGTCTGGGAAAGTAGTGAGACCCTATCTAAATAAAAGCAGGAGGGGCTAGAAGTGTCAGGTGTAGTGGCACATGCCTATAATCTGAGCAGCTCAGGAGGCTGAGGTAGGAGGATCACAAGTTCAAAGCCAGCCTCAGCAACTTAGTGAGGTCCTGTCTCAAAATTAAAAACAAACAAACAAAAAATTGAAAAAGGGCTGGGGATGTGGCTCAGTGGTTAAGTACCCTTGGTACCAAAAAATGGGGGGAGGACTTGGGGGGCGGTGCTCAGTGGTAAAGTATCCCCTCGCCCCCCCCCCAAAAAAGTCAAATTAGAAGGCTGAGGACATAGCTTTGTGGTAGGGCATTTGCCTACCAACTATGAGGCCCTAAAAATAAGGGGTGTGTGTGTGGGGGGGGGTTTGATACCAGAGATTGAACTCAGGGGCATTCAACCACTGAGCCATATACCCAGCCCTATTTTGTATTTTATTTATAGAGACAGAGTGTCACTGAGTTGCTTAGCACCTCACTTTTGCTGAGGCTGGCTTTGGAACTCATGATCTTCCTGTCTCAGCCTCCTGAGCCACTCGGATCACAGGCATTCACCACAGCACCCAGCTTAAGGTTTTTAAATTAAAAAAAAAAAAGACCAATTAGAGAATTTATGTGGAGAGTATTCAAGTGGTCCCAGATAAAAATGCAAAACAGAGAAGATGTAAATTGAAAACATAAAAAAAAATTAAAGATACAAATTGTGGAGATATCAGAATGAAATTTTGCTATGTTTGCTTCAAGGCATTTTTCTAAATGGGCATCTATAGACCATAATCTGGGAGAATGATTCTCACTAATTAGAAGTTGTTTATTAAGTTCATATGCTTAATAACCCTGATTCTATTATCTTCCTTTTATAGTGAAACAACCTCACTTATTGCAGATTTAATATATATTTTGCAATTGAAAGAAGTTTAAATATAAGCATGCAAACTTTATAACAGCAAATTTCATTGCAAGATGCTTTCCATTGTCTAAAAACCAAACAAACAGAAAACAAAACCTTGCAGAAAATATTTCCATCTGCTCGCTTTTCTTAAGAAGCCCAAATGGATCAGGCAAATCAGTCAACATTGATTATTATTGCTTTTCAGAGCAAGCACCAGTGCCTATCACAAGAAAACTACGTACACCTCTGTGTGTAAACCTGTCTCTTCCAAAGGATGTTTCAAAGTATAATTAGCCAGAGAGAGTACCAGCTGGGGGCACATTTATCCTCCAGTACCAACTCATAACTCCCCAATGCAAATACATTGCGAACACTAACTTAGTTTAAATTTGCTTTGCAAAGATCCTGGGGTTCTGAATAGAGCTCAATGCCATGAGTCAGTGCCAGGAGTCAGAGTGTGTTTCTGGTCCCAAATCTGTCACAACCATGTGACCTTGGATCTCAGTCTCCTCTTGTGCAAACAAGGGAATGAGGCCAGCTGATCACAGGTCCCTTTCAGCATGAAATCAGAATGGGACCAGGCAGCAATGTATGGTGTTCAGTCCTCTTAAAAGTAGAACATTTCAGGCTAACATGTGAAACAAAGGGATGGTCTAAAACAGAGTCCTGTTAGATGTTCATTCAATTAAACTGAATGAAACCGAAAAGGATGTACTAAAATTCAGTTTACTTCTGAATCTCTGGGCTCACATGGGTTAGTGTGAGCATGCTTGTGTGTATAGGTGTTGCCCACAGGATGCCAACAAGCTCTATGTGTGAATTCACCATGGGGGCTTTTCACATCAACTCAGAACACACCCAGCCAGCATCAGAAGAAAGACCAACGGCATTAAAAAAATTCAGTGTTCCTGATACCACACCAGTGAGACAAGGCATTTCTTTTCTTTTTTAAGTATACTCGGGTTTCTATTTCATACTCTTTACAATTGTGCTTCTACCACTTTGATGGCCTATTATACAAATTCACTAAGAGTTGTGAGTGAAGAGATTTCAGTTCAATTTTTTAAAAAAAGTTTTTAAAAAAATATTTTTAGTTGTCCTTTATTTTTTTATATGCAGTGCTGAGAATCCAACGCAGTTTCTCACACATGCCAGACAAGTGCTGTACCACTGAGCTACAACCCCAGCCCAAGATAAGGGTTTTTTTTATGCATCAATTTTAAGAAGATGGCCCAAGAAATAAGCTATAATTACTATATCATTTCTCAACCTATTTTTAATTATCCCCCCAAAACAAACAAAAAAACAAACAAAAAAACCCTCAGGGTGGATTTAAATAAAAAAGGAACAGTCTCTCCAAGTAACCTCTGCAGTAGAAGAGTTTGGCTCTTACGGCAGACGCACATGTGTGACTCTTGAAAAGGTTGTTCTAAATTGTGAGAGTGTTAACCTAGGCCCCTCCTTCCATATCCTGCTGTCTGGAATTCTCAGATCCATAATATTAAGTTGTGCTAAAGTCTGAGCTGGATCAATTTCCCTTTAAGAGACAGAAGACGATAGAATAAGAGTTGACTCCCCCACCCCAACCTTCTACATGCTGCAATGAGCTCCTATTTCAACCCAACAGGCCCAGCAGAAAACATTCCTAAAAAGAATCTGGTAGAGTTCGAAACTGGACACCAGTCTTCCCCCAGCCTGTCTTCGGTGACACCCTTGTAAGTGGCGCTTCTACTTACCCTCTTCACAAGGTAGCCCTCCCTGATCTGCTTTGGTTCCATGCCGATGGACAGAAGGACAGACAGTTCTCCTCTCAGACAAGTCCTCTCAGAAGCTCACCATCCTCTGAGACCCCAGGCGGTTGTGGGCTGTCCTTTTCACAGTGAGGTCTCTTTCACAATTTCCCTTCTGCTGACAATCGCATGATCACATCCTCTTCCCCTCAGTGGGCTAGAAGGGCAGAATAAGGAACTATAGGGCCAAACAGCCCATGCTTTGCTAATACTGGAAACATTAAAAATACAGATGGGTACAATATTTGCCAAAGTAAATTTTTATTACCATAAAGAAAAGCAGAATCCTAGAGAGAAGAAAATTAAATGATGAAAAGAAGAAGAAGATGAACAAGAAAACCTTATTTGTAGAAACTATCCTGCTTAGGAATCGTTCTTGAGACCCTGAAAACATTTACTAATAATACCAAGGAATCCAGAGCCGTCTGGTTAGCATAACTGAGGTACCTACTGTTATGTGAACATCTACTTTTTTGCCAGGCCCTGTACCAGGTGTTTGTCAGCCTATCTCATTTAATTTGGTCCTCTCAAGAACCTCATAGGGGCTGGGCATGGTGGTACATGCCTGTAATCCCATTTTAGGAGGCTGAGGCAGAAGGGTCTCAAGTTCAAAGCCAGCCTCAGCAAAAGCAAGGCACTAAGCAATTCAGTGAGACCCTGCCTTTAAATAAAGTACAAAATAAAGCTGGGGATGTGGCTCAGTGGCCGAGTGCCCCTGAGTTCAATCCCTAATGTCCCCCTGTCACAAAAAAGAACCCCAGAGGGGAAAGTATATTCTTGCCCCTATCTTAGAAATAAGGGAACTCAGGGTTAGATATGAAAAGCAGTTGTCTTAAGATGACACAGCAGGTAAGAGGTGAAATAAGAACAGAATGGAGGGGCTGGGATTGTAGCTCAGCGGTAGAGCGCTTGCCTCGCATGCGTGAGGCCCTGGGTTCGATCCTCAGCACCACATACAAAGCAATAAAATAAAGACATTGTGTTCATCAACAACTAAAAAAAAAAATTAAAAAAAAGAACAGAATGGAGAGCCAGGCGCGGTGGTGCATGCCTGTAATCTCAGCACTTTGGGAGGCTGAGACAGAAGAATGGCGAGTTCAAAGCCAGCCTCAGCAATAGCGAGGCACTCAGCAACTCAGTGAGATCCTCTCTCTAAATAAAACACAAAACAGGGCTAGGGATGTGGTTCAGTGGTCAAGTACCCCTGGCTTCAATCCCCAGTACCAGAACAGAAGGGAAGAACCACATCAGGGTGCCCCTGCCTCCCACTGGGTGTGAGAACGGTGCCCACAGTGGACATTCACCCTGCAACAGGCCTGTAAAAAGAAGTCTGCAATCAAACATGTTTGAGAAACTGTTTATTGTAGTTCCAATTTGGTGAACAATCTTACAGATTAACCAATTAAACATCAAGTACCACACAATGATTGCTATAATAGCTTCCCACACTTGCTTGACCACAGAAATCTTTTTTGAACTATTTCCATTAACAGTTTGTTTATGGATTGAATTGTGTCTCCCCAAAAAAGAAGTCCTAACCCCAACTACTTCAGAAAGTGACATTTTTGGAATAGAGTGTATGTAGATGTAAATAGTTAAGTTGAAATGAGGTCATGCTGGAGCAGATGGGCCCTTAATCCAATATGACTGTTCTCTTTATAAGAAAAGGAAAAGGAGAGCCACACAGAGAGAAAGCAGCCATGTGATGATAGAGGCAGGGTTACAGTGACTAATTTACAAGCCAAGCAATGCCAAGGACTGCCAGCAACCCCAGAAGCTAGAAGAGGCAAGAAGAATTCTCCCTTAGAGTTGTCATAGAGAACTTTGCTCTGCTGACTTGAAACCTCCAGAACTCTGAAACAATACATTTTGTTGTTTTCAACTACCCACCATGTGATGATTTGTTATGACAGCCCTAGAAAACATATGCAATTTTGAAAAGCTAATATAGAAGATGGGCAAGTTATTCAATCACTCTGTGCCTCAGTCTTCTCATCTATAAAATGGGGATAATAGCACCTATCCAATGAAGATTCTTCTGAAGATTAAATGAAACAATATACATAAGTGTTCAGAAGTGTCTGGGAACATAGTAAATGTCCATAAATGTTAGTTATCCCTCATCTTCAAGGCAAATTTCTGTTATCCCAGAGTTGGCCCTTTTCAATAATTAGTTCAACAGAGATTATGGAAGTAATGGTAGGACTAGATTTCTGACTAGTTCCCTTTCCTTATTATACCAGTCAGTGTTCTTTGACTGTAGTTGACAGAAACCAACTTTGGCTACTGTAGGCACATAAGAATTTACTGGAAGAGAATAGGAGGGCTCACAGACTTAAAGGAAAAATGAATACTTGGGTCTCTGGAGGGACAGGAACCAGGGCAGCTGTGGGATTCTAGGAAGTAAGAAGTAACAGCCCATCTCTTTGAAGCACCAAGATGAAAGTGTTCCAGTGTTTTGGGGGGCCCTGTGGCAATCTCCACATGTCAGGTCTCTGAATTGACCTAGTTCAACTTGGGGCTTCCCTCTCAGGCAT
Source organism: Xerus rutilus (assembly GCA_028644305.1). NCBI lineage: Eukaryota > Metazoa > Chordata > Mammalia > Rodentia > Sciuridae > Xerus > Xerus rutilus. Next base: position 29,006,715 of record CM053411.1, read on the forward strand.
CTGAAGGGGCAGCAGTGGACTGACGGCCCTAGTAGGCCATGCGCCATGGGGGCAGGGGATTTTTCCCCAAAATAAAATGAAGGTACAGAAGTAGTAGAAGAGTGAGAGGTCCCTAGACAGGTTAAACCAACAGATGTCCTTGAAGGCATCTGAGGAGCCAGGAATATGAGAAGAAGGAAGAAGTTCTCTGCTCAAGATTCTCTGAGAACTTGCTGATTCATCCTCTTCCTTCTTTCCAGCTATGTTTCTAACCAGCAGTCACAACTCCTCTGTTTTTCAATTTCTTTTCTTATTACTATGGATTACATAAAATTGTAGATGACTTGCCATCCGTTTCTCAATGCACTGAAGTTAATTGGAAATTATTAGAAAGCATTGGAGGTGAAAGTAGAAGAATTAACATTTGATGGCACCTGAGCAAAACAAAAAATTAAAGGAATGATTTGCTGTGTCTATATTCAAACAAATATTTTGCTGTATCTGTGCAGGCAATGGAAACCACCATCAATATATTAACCAAGTCTTATTCATGGCTACATTTGTCTCTTTTTAATTGACCATCTGATTTCTAAGTTGCAATACTTTCTCCTTTTGTCCTAGCCTGGTCAGAAGATGTATTAGTCAGTTTTCCACTGCTCTGACAAAATGCCTGAGATAAACAACTGGAAAAAGAGGAAAGGTTTGTTTGGGTTTCAATCCATGGTCACTTGACCTCACCACTAAGAACCTGTGGCAAGGCAGAACACTATGGCAAAGGAACATGTGGTAGAGCACAACTGCTCACCTTGTCACAGCCAGGAAGCAAAAAGAGGAGAAGAGGCAGAGACCCAGATATCCCCTTCAAGAGCACATGGCCAGTGACCTCACTCCTTTGCACCAGGTCCCACCTCTTAAAGTTTCACTAGCAACCATAACTTCATCAGCAAGAACCCAGGCCTTTAATGCATGGACCTTTGTGGTACACTTAAGATACAGATTGTAGCTGGGCGCGGTAGCGCATGCCTGTAATCCCAGCACTTTGGGAGGCTGAGACAGTTCAAATCCAGCTTCAGCAACTGCGAGGCGCTAAGCAACTCAGTGAGACCCTGTCTCTAAATAAAACACAAAATAGGGCTGCGGATGTGGCTCAGTGGTCGAGTGCCTCTGAGTCCAATCTCCAGTACCAGAAAAAAAAAAAAAAAGATATAGACCATAACATTAGATTTTAAAATTCTTTACACAGAAATGCCATGTTATTTAAACTTGTTTTTTATACCTACAGTATAAAAGCATTCCCTGTGTTCTGAATAATTAATTTCAAGAAACATAGGACTGGGTATTTCACTATGTGCCAGGCATTGAAATAAGTGCAGGAATAGAAAACGTCTCGGAACCCCCCAAATGTGTGAAACAATGGAACAACCCGTGGATTGCGACTGGGTTCCTTCCCGAACGGCCCTGAGTCATCACTCCGCTTAGCAACACCTTGTGGTCAGTAGAGGGTACTGCCTCAATCAATACCGTTTGGGACTTGAGGAAGTTTGAGCAAATGTTCTTACATCAGACCCCATGCCTAGATCAGATCATTAGAACTTCTTCCAATATCTTTCCTATGTACACGGACAGGCTTACTTTTTCAAACCTAATCCTGTCATTCTTTTGATTCTCCCACATTTGATCAGTAACCTTGGAAACATTCTTGTAGCACATTTTATTGGTGTAAGGAAAAAGTAAGACTTTGGAAAAAACAGCTTACTATGTGTTTCCAATGCACAATTTTGTATTATTTTCAGCAAACCTTTATAGGGTTGATTCTATGGTGTTTGTAATTTTCCTTGTCTTGGAATCATTTTGCAACTCTAAATTGCAGATAACCGATAGCAATGCAAATAATTCTTGCAAGAATGAAAACTCCATTTCCCTAGACCACCTCGACCCTCTTCTCCATCCCAGTCTCCTCCCATGGAAAAATCCAGTTTTGTGTCTACCTAGAATTGGACTTAAACATTCCTTTACTCCACGTGAATTTGTCTTTGATCTCTTCTTGCAATGAGTTGTGACATCTGCCTGGTTCTTTATTCCATTCAGGAGTTAACACCTCAATAAATTTTCATTTTTCTTATGTAAGAGTCACAGTTGTATCTCTTGTTAAAATTTATTCTTTAGCATTGGCAACTCAAAAAAAGACCTTAAATTTAGCTGAGAAATATCAGTGCTAGTACTAACTCTAAATTAAGGGAAAAATGTCCAAACCTGTGAAGAGTCTGATATTTTACCCAACTGCAAGCTAACAAGTCAGGCTGCCAGTTCTGTGGATGCTGACAGGTGAAACAAGACTTGTGAAGATATATATAGATATAGATATAGATATAGATATACATAAACATATTCTTTTGTATAGGGGATTGAACCCAGGAGTGCTTAACCACTGAGCCACATCCCCAGTCCCCCTTTATAAATTTTTTTTATTTGTTCCAAATAGTTATACATAACAGTAGAATGCATTTTGACACATCATACATAAATGGATTATAACTTCTCATTCTTCATACATAATGTAGAATTGTACCAGTCATGTAGTCATATATGCACATAGGATAATAATGTCCAATTCATCCTACTATCCTTCCTAGCCCCATAACCCCTCCCCTCTGTTCACTTCCTTCTGTCTAATCCAAAGTCTTCCCTATCCACCCCCCACCCCCTCCACCCCCACCCCACCCCTCGCTACTTATTGTGAGCTACCATCTGCATATCAGAGAAAACATTTGACCTTTGGTTCTTTGGGATTGGTTTGTTTCACTTAGCATGATGTTCTCCGGCTCCATCCATTTATCAGCAAATGCCATAATTTCATTCTTCTGCATGGCTAGTAATGCTCCATTTTGTATATATACTACATTTTCTTTTTTTAAAGTATTATTAAATAAAGATTTGATGCCAACAACCACCAAAAACTAAGAGGATGGATACTCTAGAAGAATTCCATTAACACAGACACGTGGAAAGCAATGCCTGCCGCAGGCGTGGACTGCTGAGGTTCCGGGCTGAAGGTCAGTTCTGCTCGGATGTTTGGAGGAGGGCAGCACACAGAGTGCACGAGACAGTGCCTCTGGGAAATGCCTGCCAGTTCACACCTGGCACGGACAGCATGCCATCTGGACTCCATCTGAAGGAGGAGAGTGCCTCTTCTGCTTGGGACTGAGGGCAATCTTTCTAAAGAAAGTGATGCTAGGGGGAGCTGCAGGAATACAGAACCCTTGTGCAGTTTTGTTTACTGCACAATGGTGGCCAGCTATGGGGGCAACTGGAGGCCAAGATCCACGCTGGGGCCCTCCAGCCCACACTTCAGCACAAGCTGAGACTGGCTCTGGGGAAGGGGTGCCTTTCCCTTTTGTGCAATAGCATTCTCCTTCAGTGAAGCAATCCTGCCCAGATATAATGAGACTAAAATTTTGCTTACTTTTCTTGTTTCAGCTTGAATGTCATGAACAGGGACAAAACTGATGGTAACTCCCCAAAATACATAGATTCCCCTTTCTGAAGGACAACAAACAAACACAATCAGTAGATAAGAAAAGATTTGATATCCCTGAATGTAACACATTCCTGAAAGCACAAGCACAGAAAGCACCTACTTTTTTCCCTCAGCACTCCTCACTCTGATAGTTTTTTTATTTGCAATATTTTTATTGGATATGATTCATATCACGTAAGATTCACTGTTTAAAATTTTTACAATCACAAGAACTTATTCCTCCTATCTAATTTGATCAACAATCCCCTATTCTCAATCCCCTGCCCATTCCAGATTGACAGATTTTTTAAAATTTTTTCTTTTTTTGTAGTTGTAGATGAATAGCATGCCTTTATTTTGTTTATTGTTATGTGGTGCAAAGGATAAAACCCAGTGCCTCACACATGCTAGGCAAGCGCTCTGCCACTGAGTTACAGTCCCAGCCCCATGACAGTTTTATTCTTTGCTCCTTGGATGAAATCTTGGGAGGACTCACAGATTTCTTAATATCACTTAGCTTTAAAAAATCCAAATTAGAATAATAATCTTACAACTCTAGTTCATAATAATGTAAAATACTGCAAACATTGTTTTTTATTTCAGTGATTTCTTGCTCCCAATTTGCAACCTGAAATAGAGGCAGAAGGTTGCAATTGGCTTTGTCACCCTAGCCTGGCTTCTTCTCCAGCCCCATTTGCTAGTTCCTTTTGGTGATCTCTCCAGAGTCTCAGGAAGAAGATGGATATGGTGAAAGACACATCATCAGGGCTGTCTCTGGGGCACAACATCTGGGACAGCTGCTTTAGTTCCAGTGCCTGCAGAGAGGGGCATCTATTAGGTTTTGTGCCTTAACTCCTCATTTCTATACATCAGGAAATTCTGCTTTTCATGATAGTCTGAAGGACCATGAATGATCTCCTAGACCACAGATTCCTTTTTTTTAAAATATATTTTTAGTTGTCAGTGGATCTTTATTTAATTTATTTATATGTGATGTTAAGAATTGAACCCAGTGTCTCACACATTCTAGGCAAGTGCTCTACCACTGAGCCACAACCCCAGCCCCCACAGACTCATTTGAAGTGACCTAATCATGAGTAGCTCTGCTTGTTCTGTTGCCCATGCCTGTGTTCACAGGGCCAGCTCTAGATTAAGTTTTGCCTGGCTGGTTCTGCCCCTGAGTGGCATTAGCACTGGGGCATAGCACATGTACTACAGCCAGCTCCTTCCATGCTGATTCTGCCCACAGACACTGATGACAACAATTCCCACAATGTAGAAAGAGAGCCTTCTCCCTGTTGGCTTACCACTCTAACCTTCAGCCTCTGGAGTGTGTTCTAGCAGTCAAGTTGTCTGTCAGGGGTTCTTCATCCTTCCTGTTGGTCCCTTTCGATAGGATCCTTTATTTAAAAAAAAAAAATTTCTGGTACTAGGGATTGAACCCAGAAGTGCTTTACCATTGCACTACATCTCCAGCCATTTTTATTTTTTATGTGAGACACGGTCTCGCTAAAGTTGTTGAGGGCCTTGCTAAGTTGTCAAGGCTCTGGCCTTGAATTCGTAATCCTCCTTCCTCAGCCTCCTGAGTCCCTGGGATTACAGGTGTGCACCACCATGCCCAGCTTTGACAGGATTTTTTCAAAGCTTACTCTAGCAGGCTTCCCTCAAAGGGTCTGCATGCAGGCCCAGAAACCAAACTTTCAGCTTCCAGCAGTGGAAGAGCAGCTTTATTCATATACATATATATATATTTTTTTTTTTTTTTTTTAACTCTGTGTCCTGGTGAGGACATCTCTGTCCAAGATCTTTTTTCTTTAAATCTTTCAGGCTGGGAACACTTGAAAATTTTCTCTGATAATTCTCTCACTTGGTGTGAGGAGAGTGCACCATGTTCCTGCCCAATGAGGCCGTGTAGGGGTGAGAGAACACACCTACAAGATTCCAAAGAAACCCTCTTTCTACCTTCCCAACCTCTGTGTGCAGCAGGAGCCAGGTGATTGATGCTAGTAGAACCTGTTTACCCTTTATGTAAGTCCTTTGGGAATGGTGAATGGTCCCACTGGGGTCACAGACTACAGCCTGTAGGTCACATTTCTCTCTTCACCTGTCTTGGTAGGGTCCATGAGCAAAGAGTTGTTCTTTCTTTTAAGATGGCTTTCCAAATCATAAAAAGTATAATATTTGTGGCACACAAAAATTACATGAAATTCACACTTTCATGCCATAAATGAAGTTTTCTTAGAGGGCAGCCGCACTCGTTCATTCTCATATTGTCTATGGCCATTTTCACACCATAGAATGGAAGAGCTAAGTAGTCCTGACAGAGGTCATGTGACTCACAAAGTCTAAAATACTTACTCTCATGTCTTTTAAGAAAATGTGTGC
>CM053411.1:29012695-29058780 GCA_028644305.1 Xerus rutilus
ATGTTTAATATGAAGAATGTAATCTGCTTATAATTTTGTGCAAAGTTAGAAAAATTATGATTGTAACAATTTTTTTCTATTTGCCTCAACAAATGTTTTCAGTGAATAGTGTGTACAGCTTCTGATAATTTGTTTTTTTCTGTTATGTTTGCCAACATGTATTAAAATGCAACTTATGGGAAAAAAAATAAAATAATTTTAAAAAAAAATAAAATAAAATAAAAGCCTTCATCAAAAAAAAAAAAAAAGAAAAGAAAAAGAAAATGTGTGCTGGCCCTGATCTAGAACCTTCCTCAGAAGGAAGAATGTATAGGTTTTTGACACCAGTGGGATCCATTCTGGCTTTGGAGACTCTCGCAAATCTCTAAGATCCAATTTATCATGTTACAATAGTTCCAAAAAAAAAAAAAAAACCAGAATGGACAGAAGTTGCAGAAAGCCAAATTGATGAATCAGAAAACTAGCTACTCACAATTGATCATATATGCTAAAGATTTGAAAAGACATTTTCAAGTGTTTGTGGATTTGGCAAGTATATACCCATATACTTTCAGAGAGAGAGACATGTCAAGTCTCAAGTATGAGTTCACAAAAAAATTATCCAAATAACACTAATTATTTGTAGAAAGTGAAATCAGTGAGAAGCCTGTTTCCTGAACCCAGAATATGGGCTATAGCCAAAAATGAAAAAAAAATGTATTTATGGAAGAGGTGCAGCCCATTCCCTCCCAGTGACTTCTCCCATTGCCACTCTGTAGAGATTGGGAGGCTGACTGTAGAGAGCAATGGTTCCCACATATTTTTAGTCTTAGTACCACTTTATACCTTTAAAAGTTACCAAGGACCCCAAAGAGCTTTATTTTATGTGTACTCTATATATTGACATTTACCAACTAGAAATTAAAGTTATTCACTTGATTAAAATAACAATAATAACCTCATAACATCAAATAACATCTCAATGAAAATGGTTTCCAAATAAAATAAGTGATATGTTTATACAGGCTGGCATATAAGTGATAAATAAATATTAACTTTTGTATTTATTGGTGGTATTGGGTTAAGAATTCTTGCCATCATCTCTAATACATTTTAGTTGTAAATATACATCTTTTCTGAATTCTCCCACTGCTTAACATTATAGAATATTTGTTAATCTTGGAGCTACTCTACCTCAAATGTTATCTTTATTAAATGAGCTATAACACTAAACTATAAAAACTGCTTAGTTTTCCAAGACAAACATCAAGGATGGAGGTGTGGCTCAGTGCTAGAATGCTTGCTTGATATGCACGAGGCCCTGGGTTCAATTCTCAGCACTGAAAAAAAAATCAATGATAAAAAATACTATTTTATATCTTTTCCAAGCTCTTCAACACATAGCTTATTAAAACAGCATTGCAAGCTGGGCATGGTGGCACACGCCTGTAATCTCAGCGGCGCAGGAGGATTGCGAGTTCAAAGCCAGTCTCAGCAAAAGCGAGGTGCTAAGCAACTCAGTGAGATCCTCTCTCTAAATAAAATACAAAGTGGGGCTGGAGATGTGGCTCAGTGGTCGAGTGCCCCTGAGTTCAATCCCTGGTACAAAAAAACAGTATTGCATGCTCATGCTGCTTTTGTGTTCGAACTATTATGACATGTTACTTAGTTGAAGAAAATACAACCTCACATAGATATGGAAAAAGGAACAGTATTTTAATAGTCTTTTTAGAAAATTGTGTCTATATTTCTTACAAACAAAATTTCTTACACCAAAACTCATAGTTTCTAAAAGTTAGTTTTAATGTAAAATTTGAAGCCATCTCAATAAACTTTTGATAAGCTATTACATTGAAATTATAGGTCTAACTTGCATTTGAGTAGATGTTTGTTATTCCTGCACAATTTGATAGCATCATGCATTGGTGATTTGAAAACATTAGTTCACCAAGACATTGAGATTTTCCAGGTGTTGACAGCTTATTCTAAAATACTTTTAAACTGTATTTTTAAAATGCTGTCAGCAAACTCATCCAAATACCCCTAAACTGTTCAGAAACTGTCAAGATAATAGTCACAGATAAAGTTTTCTGCAATTTTCACTTGAAAGTTTGGATTATGTCATAGGCAACGAATATCATTTTCTCTGAAGTGACAGGGTCATTGTAATCATTTTATAAGAGAATGTGTGCCAAATATCCACATCTGCATAAATAGCTTTCCAGTCTTTCTTTCAAGGAAAAATTATGTTTCCTGGGGCTGGGGCTATGGCTCAGCGGTTGAGCGCTTGCCTCGCATACGTGAGGCACTGGGTTCGATCCTCAGCACCACATAAAATAAATAAAGATACTGTGTTCATCTACAACTAAACAAAATATTTTAAAAAATTATGTTTCCTCAAAAAAGCAACTATTTCAGCTTATAACTACAAGAATCACACAAGTATTTTTTCCTTGCAGGATATTAAAAAGACTTGTACTCAAGGGCAAAGATCTAGCAAAATTGGTGACTTTAATGTCTTTATCAGGGACATTCCTAAGTATACTGTATTTCTTTCTTTCCTCCTCCTCCTCCTCCTTCTCCTCCTCCTCCTCTTCCTCCTCCTCCTCCCCCTTCCCCTCCTCCTTCTTCTCCTTCTCCTCCTCCTTCTTCTCTTTTTTTCCCAGCTAAATCATGGTGGAAAATGCACTAACCATTCTGATTCATGCTAAGGTGTCAGCAATGTTACTTACTACTCTTTTTGCACCATCAAGGCAAAGTTCCGCACATTTTTAAAGGCAAATAACATCTTAGTATTATTATGAAGATAGTTTAGACATTATAGACCACTGAAAGAGTTTGAGGGACCCTTCAAAGCCCTGTGGATCACACTTTGAGAACTGCTCATTTGACAGAGGTTGAACAAGAAAGACAAGGAGGATTCTGAGGAAACCATCACAGCTGAGAATGGAAATAGAGCACTTCCTTACCTACCAAGCCCTGAGAGCAAGCACTTGCCTTCTACTTGGGCACAGCCTCTTGGCAGCTGGGCTAACACCCATCTGCAAGATGATTGCACGATTCCTCTCTGGGAAAATGACCATTTGATGGACATTGAGAAACTGCGAACAAAACTGCCCTACCAACCACTAGGAACAACACAAATTGACAAATTCCACCCAAGCACAAGCAGACTTTCTGTGCCTTATTTCTGAATATGAATGGTATCAAAAGATAGCCAGATACAGGAATAAAAGTGTTGAAATGAAAACAAACAAACATAAAGAACTTGTGAGAGAATAATGCAAGGAACAAAACCAAAAAAAATTAATTATTATAAGTAGTAATCTCAAAGAATGACAAGAATATATTGCACAAGGCCTAGAAACATCATATCATATATATTCTTCTGCAAGTTGCTTTAATCACTCAATATTATAACTTGAAGGCTCACCCAGGTTGAGGCATGGATTTGTGTGTGCATTCATTTATACCTCTGATTAACGCTTTGTGATATGAATACACCTGAATTTACAGTTCTCCTGCTAATAGATACTAGCAGTTATTTCCACATACTTATTTGTACAATGATCCTATGAACATTGAGTACTTGTCTTTTTTTACATGTGTGCACTCATTTATTTATCTTGGGGATATACTGAGGACTGGAACTACTGGATAACATTTTACAAGACAATGTTAAATCATTGTACAAAACTTACAAATTTATTTTCTCATTAGTGGAATTCTAGTCGTTCCATATTTCTTTTGTCTTAGTATTGTCAGACTTCTCAATTTTTCCCAGTAGTGAAGGTAAAATTGTATCTCAGGGTTTTAATTTGTATTTTCTCTGATTACTAATACAGTTGAACATCTTTCTGTATTATGATTAGTTGTCTTCACATGTAGGTGATATAGAAAAAATAAAACAGAGGCTTAAACAAGGTACATTTATTTATTTCTCATATAACAGACTGAGTCTAAGCATTTTAGTACTATTACACAACTCTGAGGTACCGAGGATGAAGACTCCTACCACTGATTGTTCCATTTCCTCACCATGCGCTTTTCATCTCGTGACCAGTTCCCACGAGAAGGTGAATTTTCTGGAAGGCTGCCCATAATACAGAGATGGTTTATTTTAGCACCACCCTCCCCCATTCACATTAACTTGTTTGCAAAAGCAGAAGTGGGTAAGGCAGGATGTGGTCCAGAGCAAGGGGAAAAAGATACTACGACATGCAGGCATTCTAGATTATGTTCCATCAGAGAATGGCCATAGTGCAATAATGTCATATCACACTATGATGCATGTGTGGTTTGGGGATGGGAAAAAGGAATATTCTAAATAAGCACAGTCAGAAAACTGGGCAGATCGCCAAAGGAGCTTAGGAGGGCTGGACACAAAGTCCTATGACTCTAGCAGTTCCTAACCAATTGTTCCCAAGCCCATCTCAGCTCAGCCAACCCAGCTGAGACCTCTTCCTTTCAGGAAAGGTCCTTACGTTAAAAAAAAAAAAAACAAAAAAAAAAAAAACAAGAAACAAAAACAAAAAGATGCCTGGGAATTGTAATTTGGAAAAGGAAATGGGTTTCTAACGCAGATTTGTATTCAAATTTCAGTTCTACAGCTTAACTGTACTTCCCTGAGTCTCAGTTTCCTCATCAGTTAAACATGAAAATAATGGTATTCACCTTTAGGACTGTTGTTCCAAAGATTAAATGAAGCTGTATGCAGTGGCACCCACCTATAATCCCAGTGGTTAGGGAGACCGAGGCAAGAGGATCTCAAGTTCCAGGCCAGCCTCAGCAATTTAGTGAGGTCCTGAGCAACTTAGGGAGATCCTGTCTCAAAATGAAAAATAAAAATGGCTGGGGATGTGGCTCAGTGGTTAAGTGCCCTTGGGAACCAAAAAAAAAAAAAAACATTAAATGAGATGTTGAGTAACACCTGTGGAAGGAAGGTAACGTGGAAAAGTCATGAGGACTGGGTTCTTCTAATTCCGGTTCTGTTTCTTCCTTAGCCATGTGACCTTGGGCAACTTATTTGTTTTTCTGTGACTCGGTTTCCTTATTTGTAACAATAGAGTAAGAGTAGTCCCAACCTCAACAAGTTGCTATGAATATACACACAGCTCTTGGCTGAGTGTCTAGTACATAGTAAGTGCTTAGTAAACAGCATTAGTGCTTAGTGCTAGTGCTAGTGTTAATTTTTTAGAAGTTAAAGCATAAATGGCAGGCTAGAAAAACATTTGAAATAAGCATCAAATACAGAAAGTTACTATTTATAATATATGAGGAGCTCCTACAAATCTGGTAGAAAAAGAAGATCCAAGAAAAAACTGGATTAATGACATGAAAAAGCATTTCACAAAATGATCAAAGAAGAAAAATCCCCACTTTACTAGTAATAAAAGAAATGGAACTTAAAACAATGAGAATGTACTATTTGTTGCCCATCGGATTTGAATTTTTTTTTCTATTAGTGAGAATCCAAGGGCATTCCCATATATTGTTAGTGAGCATATGAAATAGTAAAAACATCTTTGCAGAACAATGTGCTAGTAAATTTCAAAAGGTTAAATGCATGCTGTGAGACAGACCAACTACTCATCCCAAGGATCATCTACTTCCCACATTTTCTCCTTCCTGAATGGACCATTGATTCTTCTAAGGGTATACTTAGTCTCCAAGATTCCGCTTATGACCTGTGCCTCGAAGTCTCTGATTCCTTTCCAATATCCACCATGGAATTATTCCTTTTATTTAAACTGATAAACAGAGTTTTCTGCTGAGTAGTGGAACTTGTTCATTTGAAAATCTAAATCAAGTTGAGTGTGGTGGCACACGGCTGTAATCCCAGTGGTTTAGGAGGCTGAGGCAGGAGAATCGCAACTTCAAAGCCAGCCTCAGCAATTTAGTGAGGCCCTAAAGCCACTTAGTGACACCTTGTCTCTAAATAAAATATAAAAAGGACTGGGGATGTGGCTCAGTGGTTAAATGCCTCTGGTTTCAAACCCTAGTACCAAAAGGAAAAGAAAAGAAAATCTAAATCAGGGGTTGATGCACTTTTTCTGCAAAGGGTCAGGTAATAAGTATTTCATATTCTCAGAGCCATGAGGTCTCTACTTAATTCTACCATTATAGCACAAAAGCTACTGTATTAGTCAGCCTCTAGTTACTATAAAAAATACCTTAGGTAAGGGACGTTCCTGTCCGTGATTAGTTGGCCTGGTTGCTTTGGGTCTGTGGAGAAGTAGCACATCATGGTGGGAGCGCAAAGCAGAGCAAAACTATTCATCTCATTACCAGGAAGCAAGAATAGAATGAGGAAGGGATGAGAGTCCTGCAATCCACCTCCAAGATCATGCTCCCAATAACCTGAAGACTTCCTATTAGGCGTCATCTCTTATAATTCCACCACCTCCAAACAGTTCTACCGTGGAACCAAGTCTTAAACACATGGGCCTTTAGAGGACACTTAAGATCCAAACTATAATAGTCACCAAAGAATACATAAATAAATGAATGTGGCTGTCATTCACATGCATATTTCATATGCATATATGACATAATAAATTCCATGTTTATTGTTTTGGGAAACAACTGGCATCCCTTACAGACTAAAACATTATTTGAGGGCACTGAAATCAGGTTCCATACATTTTCATGTCACAAAATATTATTTTTTTTAAATATTTTTTTAGTTGTCAATAGACCTTTATTTTATTAATTTATATATGGTGCTGAGAATCGAACCCAGTGCCTCACACATGCTAGGCAAATGCTTAACCACTGAGCCACAACCCTAGCCCACAAAATATTCTTGTTGAGTTGTTAAAAAATATTCTGTTAAAAAGATATTCTTAGTTTGCACAACATACAAAAACAGGTGTCAAGCTGGATTTAGCCCATGGACTGTAGCTTTCTGTTTCTTAATCTAGTGGATGGAAGTCTTGTTCTTTGCAGATTGGACAAAAGGATGTAGGGTGGTCCTTTATTATCAACTCTACACAGCAACAGAAAAATCCTCAACTAAATTTCTAAACAGTATTCTGAAATATGCCTATATGACATGATAATAAAGTTTTGGGAAACAACTGACATCCCTTACAATGAACCTAATTCTAACATATTTTGTAAATATATCAGTGAGTTTTCTGGACTATCAAAGTAATATAAACTTGTAAACTTTCAAACAGTACAGAAATGACTAAAATGAATGAGGAACGAAACAGGGTGAATGAACGTTTTCCTTTAAAACCAGTATCTTGTATTTCAACAGGGTTGTTTTCACACATTAGAAGTAGATGCCAACATGTCCTACTCGCCTCCTCCCTCCTGCACATGCACAGAGGAACATCTGGCAGGATACACACAAAACTAGTGATATAGTACCAAAAGTTTCAGGCCACGAATGGGAAAGTAAGGTGTAGGGCTTTCACTTTATACTTAAATCACTTGTATATTGTTGAATTTGCTACAACACGTGTGTCACTGCAATGATTTTTTTACACCAAACATTTATTTTAGTGATTCACTCAGGCTTGACAAGAACATGGTAAGAAATATAAGTTGATCCCACCATTTCAGAGAGCAGCTAGATAATATGTATCAAACACCTCAAAAAACAAAAAGCCCTTTGATTTAGAATGCGTTCCCCAAGGAAAAATTTACAATTGTGAAAAAATAGCCATAGGATGCTCATTGCAGCCTAGTGTATAATAACAAAACATGAGGGAAATCTAAATATGCAAAATAAAATGTAACTAAAATTGGGGCTAGAGTTGTAGCTCAGTGGTAGAGCACTTGCCTAGCATGTGTGAGGCACTGGGTTCAATCCTCAGCACCACATAAAAATAAAGATATTGTGTCCATCTATAACTAAAAAATTTTTTTTAAAGTAACTAAAATTAATTATGAAGTATGTGTAGAAAAATAAAAGTCGTGCAATAAAAATACATGGGAGAAAAACATATCATGAACCAGTTGAAGAATTTGTTTTGCTTTATTTTGCAGCAGACTCTTTTTATTAGACGGAAAATATGGTCTCTAGTCCTATAATGATCTAGGTGCTGTGGAATAAACTGTCAAGTTTTTAGTAGGAGCATGTTTCATAACGGCTTATAAGTACTTCAAGGTAACATGCAGCACTAGGAATTTTAGGGTATAGCTTTGGTGTTCGATTAATAGACCATTCCACAATTGCCAAAGTGCACCATGCATTGGTGTGGCTTCTGCTCATGAGGGCTCTGGACTACTAAGTGCAGCTTTGTGGGGACTTGGCCCACTTAAATTCTGCAAACTGCAGCACCATCAGAGGGGCTCTCCAGGAGGAAGATATGCTATGCTCTCAGTTCAGACAACAGCACCCCAGACATGAGGCACCCGTAGTCCGGAAGCAGAGAAGCTCAGCAGCATTGCCGACTGTGGTGGACACAAGGGCTGCAGGACAGAAGTGTAAGGAAGGTCCACAGAGGAAACCCACGGTGATGATAGACTGTGTCTGGGTCCGCAGGAGTCATCCCCTGCAGGATCTCCAAAATACACAGAAGACGGGGAAGGCGCTAGCTATCACAGAAGGTATGCACAGAACTTGAGAAAGACCATATGCAACTGCCCCATGATGCTAGATTTTCACCAGACTTGTGCAGCTGGGGACACACGGGTTCTACACGTGCATTGTGGTTACTAGATTCCAAGGGGATCTTCAATCTTCAACTTGTTCAGACAAGTTCATTCCTAAAATGGGCTTCTTAGGATACAGCTGCTTGGAGTTCCAGTTGTCACCCTTCCTTCTTACATTTCCTGCTCAAGTCCAGATGATCTAAGTGGTATTAAGTGTAGCTGAGGTCACTGAAAAGATTTTTAAATAATCTATTTTAAAAGTTACTGACATCATCAGCCCCGAGCTGTTATTCCTAGGTCAGCACACCCTCCTCCTTCCTTGCAGCAGCGTGGCAGTTCTGGGGTGACCGCTTGACTGCGCAGCCGCAGCTGCGGTGGTGGAGCTGGGTGTGGCGACGCGGCGGGAGCTCTCACGCCCTCCAGCACTTTACCTCAAGCTACAAGTAGTAGAAACTGTTTGCCGAAAGAATTCAAAACAAGCCAAATATCAGATCACGACTTGGTTCTGAAAATATGTTGATATGCTGAAGTTTAGAAATAATATCTATATATTTCATTGTGATTCAAGCAGACTTCCCATTTGTTTAAGAGAGACTTTAGTCTCAGACACAGTTTAATGTATCTGAGTTTATTTAAATAGTTAACAATTAACTTTAGGAGGGGATACTGCGATAGGTAACATCTAACTTTTCGTTCAGTGCCTGGATTCTGTAATTCCAATGAATTAAATAGGGTTCACCTACATTCTGTTGTTCTATATCCGTTTATTTTGGGATAGTTTGATCCCCCCCCTCCCAATCCCTAGTTTCTGGAATTTTAAGAACAATATTCAAAGAGAAATAATTCACCTCTGCATGGGAAGGCCAGTTGTCAATGCATGTAAGACTTGTGTTAATCTTCCAAATGCTGTCAACCTTTTTTAAAATGACACGCTTCTTAACACCCTGATTGACATAAATCCATAATAATAATAAGAGCTAATGGTTTTAGAATGTTTACTGTGTGTTGGTATTATGCTAAACCCTACACTTATTTTTAATCTCATTTAATCCTCTCAACTTAATGTGGCAGCTGCTATCATTATCATCCTCATCATCATCTTTGCCTCACCGATGAGGCAGGAAGCACAGAGAAGTTAAATTACTTGCCCAAGGCAACTCAGCCCAGAAAGGTAACAGCTGGGATTTCTCCCAGGTCTGCCTCACTCCAGAGCCTGCGAGCTCTACTGCAATACCTGGCTTACACTCACCTCTAGGCTGTGTTGTTTGGGAGCCAAGAGAAATCATTAAATTTACATCAATCCTCACTCCCCAAATACCCACATTTCACAGGACAAATGGATTCTTAATTATTGAGGTGGGGGGTTGCTTTTTTTTTTTTTTTTTGGTTTTGCCTGTTTGGGTGGCGGGGTGGATATGGGATTGAATCCAGGGGTGCTTAACCAGTGAGCCACATTCCCAGTTCTTTTTATTTTTTAAATTTTGAGACAGGGTCTCACTAAATTTCTTAGGGCCCCACTAAGTTGCTGAGGCTGGCATTGAACTTGCAATCTTCCTGCCTCAACCTCTTGAGTCACTGGGATTACGGCATGCACCACTATGCCTAGTGTTGCTACATATTTTTATATAGAAGGCACTGAATAGTGCCGAATAAAATATCTCTGCGATAAATGTAGTCTTAGATTTTTCTATAACAATTTCTTAAAGTCTCTCAACAAATCTAAGGTAAGAAAGTAAATCCTTACTCAACTTGGAAAAGGCCCTGTTCTGATGGAGGTTAAGATAGTAGGAACTATATATAAAATTCTAAGCATCTGCAAAGTTAAACTTGGAAAATACAGATAAACACACACATGCACACAAAGCTTCATGTAAATGTCCTTTAAACAATCCTCCATATAAATCAATTTTTATCACAGTGCTTACAGTAAAACGAGCAAAAATTAGAAGTTACAGACCTTAGCAAAGGCCTAAAATGTGTGTACTTTAGGTCACCAATTAAGAGCAAATGTAAATGCTCTGAAGTAGTCTAGTTGTTGTTCAATAAATTATAACGTTTTAATGCATTTTAACATTTAAGACATTTTCTTGCATAATGTCAAATATTAAATTCCGTGAGTTGGCTGTCTTGTTTACTAGAAGAGCTACAAATTGGCACTCAAACTCTGGGTGCCATTACTGGAATCCTATTAGAAAAATTAAAAAAAACAAGTGGGGAATTAGGGCTGTGTGTTTTCTGTTTCAAGATGAGTCATATATATCTTAACTTGGTTCAGGCAAACTAAATTTGCAATCCCAGCGAGTAGTTGCTGGACTACTGATGAGACCAACGATGTTTGCATGTTGTTTTCCCTGACTTATTTCTATCTGTCCATAGAGTAAACATGGTGCTAGACGGTCCTTTCATGCCTTACTAGTTGGATTGCCAGTTCAAAACTTGGAACTCTCGCTGGTGATGGGACAATACATCATAAGGTCAGCTATATCCCCAGCATGCAAAACAGAATCCAGCACATATAAGAAACATTATAATATTTAAATGATAAACGACTGGATTAATGAATATATTAAGTGAAAAAGAGCAAGGTGCAGAATGGTAAGTTTGCTTGTGTCTCTCCCTACCACTAACCCCACACAATCCCCTCCTCACTGATATTTTGCCCTGCAAATTCTAGCTAGCCTCCCCTAACTCTCATCTCTGCCTCTTGCGATTCAATGAACCAGCTAGGGTTTGTTTCAGTTCCCCTTCCTGCCCCATAGACAGGAATTGACCACAGAAAGTAAATGGGGACACTTTACTCAGAGGGCTTGTCTTATTTTTGTTTCCCTTCTCTCAGGTTTCACAGTCCTGCATTGCCTGGTGTCTACTGTCTGACCATGGTTGCTGCATGTATTTGGTTCAATTTTCTAGTTGTTTATTACAGGAGGGAAATTCTTGCAGCAGTTCAATTTTCGTGGGAATAAGTACAAGGCAATAATTTTATTCTTTATAATAGTGATAGAGGATCTCCAAGGTCCATTTAAATGGTATTGTGGTGATGATAAAGGCACACACACGCCAAGCACAGTGGTGCATGCCTATAATCCCAGCAACTCAGGAGGCTGAGGCAGGAGGCTTGTGAGTTCAAAGCCAGCCTCAGCAACTTAGCAAGGCCCTAAGTAACTCAGCAAGACCCTGACTCTAATAAGATATTTTTAAAAGGGCTGGGGATGTGGCTTGGTGGTTAAGATACACATACACATACATACATACATACACACACACACACACACACACCCCCATAGGGAGGGAAGGGAGAGGGACAGAGAGAGAGAACCTAATCTTTAACTTCTTCAAATTTCTATTGAAATATTTGTGGACTATGTGATATAATTTCTGGGATTTATTGAAGCTGAGTGATGAATACAGTCTACTTTTCTTTTTTTCCCTGTGGTGCTGGGGATTGAACCCAGGGCCTTGGGTATGCAAGGCAAGCACTCTATCAACTGAGCTCTATTCCCAGCCCACAATCCACTCTTCATGTTTGGAATGTCCCATCATTAAAAACTTTCTTAAGGGGCTGGGATTATGGCGCAGTGGTAGCGTGCTCGCCTAGCATGCGTGAGGCACTGGGTTCGATCCTCAGCACCACATAAAAATAAAGATATCCTGTCCACCTACAACTAAAAAATAAATATTTAAAAAAAAAAAAAAAAAAAAAAAAAAAAAAAAAAACTTTCTTAAATAAGTTTACAGGAATCTCTGTGTTTCATGCTCATTAAATGACTTCTGTGTCTACTTAGTAAGAACGAATGGTCTGAGAGCAGGTGGTAGAAAGGGGTGGACCATGAAGACATGCTACCAAGGGAAGGAATCTGCGAGGCCAACTGCAATTTTAACCGCCACGATTTATCAGTCACATCTCTGCTGTTGATGAGGCCTGAGATCCAGAATGTCAGGCTGACAATGGGCTCTCCACTCCAGTGTGGTTGAGAGGTGACAGAAGCTCTACCCCCCACCATGTTGTCACTGCCACTGAGACTGCCTGGTCCTTATTTTTAGAGAGTGAGATTTCACAAATTGCAAAAACAATCTGTCCTGTCACAAACTCCTTCTAAAATGAACCTGGATCACCATGGTAACAGCAAAGGCAGGCAGGCAGAGAGGGGCTCATACTTTGTCACAGCTACAGAAAAGCAGGTGAAAAGCAAAAGTCAGAGAAAGCCTCCTCTCCATCCCTCAGGCTCCAGCCCAGAGCTCTCTTCAGTGGATGCTGGTGAGAACGCAATCCTGTCTCTTCTCTACTCTGATGGCCTCCTCTATAGAGTTCAGCTTATAGAGCACCCGGTTTGGGCATCCAAGGAAAGTACCATCATCTCTAATTTACAGAAGGGTAAACTAAGACATGGAAAGGCCAAAGCTGTCTCTAAAATCTAAGTGCCAATGCTGGGACTGAGACTAGTTCAGCTGGGTGCCAAGGCCATTGTTCTGCCCTCTGATGCTCTAACTTTCAAGTGCTCAGTATTATCCATGTGAACCTTTATAAAATTAACAAAGTACGTGACATGACAAAGGCAAAAGTGAACTTAAATTGTAGACATTTAAAACTCCAGAATGTTTTTAGAACTTATGTTTAACTTCTCCCCCTCACAAATTTCTACCCAGTAAGAACATAATATTAGAAAATAATGATAAGGGGACTTTTTTCCATTATGGAAACCAGAGAAAAAATACATAAAGAACTGCATTAAAAGGTGGGCCAAATAGGCAATATTCTGGGATAAATAAAAGTCATACAGTTCAGTGTAGGTTTCTTCATATAACTCCTCAAACAAGCAGAAAAATATTAATTAGTCACATTCTTGTCCAATGCCTACAATAAATCCATTATTGTTATTATTATTTGTTACTGGAGGTTGAACACAGGGGCACTTTGCCACTGGAGGTACATCTCCAGTCCTTTTTATGTTTTGAGACCCTAAGTTAGGGTCTCCCTAAGTTGCTGAGACTGGGCCTTGAACTTGCAATGCTCCTGCCTCAGCCTCTAGATTTGCTGAGATTGCAGGTGTGCACCACTGCACCTGGCCCATTACTTAATTTTTAAGTGTGGTAGAGAAAAGCATATTTATCATTCATCATCTCTTACTGGTTCCCAAGGAAAATGTTTTGTTGTTGTTGTTATTTGGTGATTTTGTCTGAGAATTTTTTTAATGTTTTCTTAAACAGAAAAACAAAACACTCGTTCTCTTCCACAGTCAACACAGCACACTTTGCCTCTGGTCACCAAAATGTATGGAGCTTTGTCCCCACACAGCAAGTAATTCTCCAGTGGACACCAACTGAGTGTCCTCTAAATCCATTCAATTCAATTCTGAGACTATACTTGGCATTCAAGTGAGACTGCACAAGTTAAGGGCTCAGTCCCTCAAGACTGTCCCCCACTACAGATGCCATTTGATGTCTGGTTACTCACAGCTTCTTCAATTTGACTGCTAATTGGAGTTTCTCTCCACGCCCTCCTTGGGTTCCACTAATGTACTAGGACAGCTCACAGCACTCAGGAAAACACTTATTTACATTTACCAGCTTACCATAGAGTGAATGACAAGCAATACAGATAAGCAGCCAGATGCAAGTGAGGCACAGGGCAAGGAATGCCAGAGCTTCCTAACTCTCTCTAGGCACCTCCCCCCACCTTCCGGCAACCTGGAAGCTCTCCAAAACCCATAGTTCAGAGATTTTTTTCCAAAGACCTCATCACATAGGCATAATCAATTAATAAATTTCTACACCTCTCTCCATCCCAGAGATGGGATGCATGGTTGAAAATTCCCAGTTTCTAATCTTGGCTTGGTCCTTCTGTGACCACCAAAAATCATCTCATTAGAACAAAAGATGCTCCTATCATCCAGCAAATTCCAAGGGAGTTAGGGCCCTGTGTCATACATGCCTATCACTCTGAAACTTATGAAGGTCTTAGGAGCTCTGTGTCAGGAACTGGGGATAAAGACCAAAATATGCATTTCTCAACATAAACCACAATATCTGAAAGGAACACTGTGACTACAAGGTTGCTGTACTGTGGAATATCCATCACTAACCCCCACCATGGCTAAGAAATTCTATTTTAGTCATTCTATTATTTATTCAAGTTTCAAAATCCTAAGGAAAAAACTCATGTATCACATCTCATACAAAAATTTATTTGTATATAGCTCTAAATGCAAAACTTAAAACTAAGAATAAAAAATTAAAAATCAGAAGAAAAAAATCACTAACTTTAGGTAAGAAAAAGATTTCTTAGGGCAACAAATTCATAATTAATAAGAAACGTGAATTAATGAGTTGGAATTCTTCAAAATTAGCAACCTCTTCTCAAGAGATACTAAGAAAATGAAAGACAAGGCACAGATTGGGAGGAAATATTGTACAACACATTTCTCTGTATCTAGAATAAATATATGAAGAACTCTTACATCTCAATAATAATTTAAAAATACCCATCTAATACAAATATGGGCAAAGAAAGAAATGGACAAACACTTTCGGTAGGCTGAAGAATGCTTCCCTCCCTCCAAAGATATCCATATCTTGCCCCTGAAACTTGTGGATATGCTACCTTAGATGACAAAAGCAATTTTGCAAATAAGGCTTAAGTTATAGATGAGGAGTTTAGCCTGGATTATCCACTTGGGCCCAATATTCACCAATGTTCTTACAAAAGGGAGGCAGGAAATTCAGGGTCAGGAAAAGGCAATGTAATGATGGTAGCAGAAAGAGAAGCTGGAAGACCACTGGCTGCTGACTTTGAAGGAGTCGGGGCCACAAGCCAAGAACAGTGGCCTCTAGAGAATCTAGAAAGGCAAAGCCAGGTGTGGTGGCGCATGCCTGTAATCCCAGCGGCTCGGGAGGCTGAGGTAGGAGAATCATGAGTTCAAAGCCAGCCTCAGCAACAGAGAGAGGCACTAAGCAACTCAGTGAGACCCTTTCTCTACATAAAACACAAAATAGGGCTGGGAATGTGACTCAGTGGTTGAGTACCCTGAGTTCAATCCCTGGTACAAAAAAAAAAAGAAAGAAAGACAGACAATCTAGAAAGGCAAGGAAACTAATTACCCCCTAGAGCCTTCAGAAGGAACATAGCCCTGCCAACATCTTGTTTTAGGACTTCTGACCTCTAAACTGTGAGATAATATATTTCTGTTGCTTTGAGCCACAAACTTTGTGGTAATTTATCACAGCAATAATAGGACACTAAAGTATATGTCACCAAAGGATGATTAGCACTTGGAAAGACACTCAACGCCATTAGTCATTAGGGAATTGCCAAGGCCACAATGAGATTTCTTTACTCACTCCCAGAATGGCTAATATTTAAAAGGTTAAAAATTATAAATGTTGGTAAGGAGGTGAAGGAGCTAGAAATATTGTGCACTGGTGAGGGGAATGTAAATTAGTAAAGCTATTTGGAAAGTTGCTTGGCAATATTTACTAAAGTTAAACATTTGCAGATGCATATGAATGAGAGGTATAAGGAGTTCATAAGTGTATTGTTTGTATTAGCCAAAACAGGAGAAACTATTCAATTTCCAACAACAGTAAAAAGAAATAAATATTGGTTATATTTGCTCAATGGAAGGACTATATAACATTAGCACCAATAGACAATTGCTAAACGTAGTGATATGGATGAATCTTACAAATATGCTTATCAGTGCTGGTGTACACCAGCAGATCTGGAGGCTGGGGCAGGAAGATCTCGACATGATCCTCTCTCAAAATAAAAAAAATTAAAAAAAATTTTTAAAGGACTAGGGATGTGATTCAGTGGTTAAGCACCTCTGGGTTTAATCCCTGGTATAAAGAAAGAGGGAGGCGGAGAGACAGAGAGAGGGAGAAAAGGAAGAAGGGAAGGAAAGGAAGGAAGGAAAGAAGAAAGGAAGGACTGGGGATGTGGTTCAGTTATTAAGCACCCCTGGGTTCCATCTTCAATCCTAGATACCAAAAATAAAATCATATTGTGTGATTCAATTTTATACAAAATTTTAAAACAGGAAAAACTAATTCATGATTTAAACATCAGATTGATGATCATCTTTTGGAAGGAAAAATTGGGCAATGATTAGGTGGAGTTTCTGGGATACTATATCATTTCTTGATGTCAGTGATAGTTACACAGAGAGTTCTTCAGCTTATAGAAAGAATTCTGCACTTTCTCCATGCATGCCCTATTTCAATATAAAAACTAAAATAATTCTAAGAGATTACATATAGACATAGAAATACTGAGAGGTATTAATTTTTAAAACATCCCTGTGAAACAGTAAGTAGAGGATGGTCTTGTATCTGTTGTTTCAGGCTGCCCATCATTTTATTCTCATTTTTATGGTGAAATAACTGTCCCCTTCTCTCCCTCCCTCCAGACACACACTCTTTTGGTCTCAGTCCTGCCCCGCTACACATTGCATGCAATTTTAGTGGGACTGACTAAGGCAGTATTCCATTTCACTCAATAAGCACCTTTCCAAGAGGGTTCAGATCCAGAGTGTAACAATTCAAAAACAAAAGATTTTAAAAGATGAAACAACCCACAGAAGAGTCCTAGTCCTAGGGAGATTGCCAAAGTACCTGTACTATGGTACTTGTGTATCCTGAGGCCGAAGCATTCTGCTTGAATTGTACAAGCTCTCTGGGATCCTTTTAATAAATGCTTTTTTTTTTTTTCACTGTTGAAGTAAGTCAGTTTTCTTTACTGGCAACCAAATAACAATAATAGAGTTGGGGTGGGGTGGTGAGTGTACAATCAGAAAATACACACCAAGATTTTAAAAGTAACAAATCCTTTTTTTTCATATTTCTTGTCTATATTTCCTACAGTAAATAATGAATTTGCACTATATTTATAATATAAAAAAAGGATAATGAAGCTGTTTTTCAAACAAGATCAGACATAGAGGCCTCTGGAATGAGGTAGTTACCCCAACTGAGCTCTTAGCACAGATTGGGCTTTTCTGGACCTTATTGTAAACATCTCCTCCCACTCTGTGGACTGATTTTTCTCTTCTTTAATGGTGTCTGGATGAACAGGCACTCTTAACTATAATACTAGGTACTTTAAATTTTTTCTTCAGTCATTCCGGGGGCTTGTCGTTATTTTGTTTTTTCAAGAGGCAGCTCCGATAGGTTGTTTACTGATGAATGTGGTCAGATAAGTATAGCATAATTGTCCTCATTTGTGAAACTATGGATCCTTGTATAGCTTTTTTCTTTGTTTTTGTCACGTGATAATTCGCAAAGTAGTGCATAAAACATATAAATGGCTTAAGGAAAAACTATGAAGTGAATATATGTATAACCACCCAAGTAAAGAAATAGAACATTCTCAGCACCCTAGAAACCCCAGAGGTCCCCATCGTATACCCTCTCTCCCTCTCACCAGAGATCACTGAGATCTTAACAGCATCATGTTCACTTTTTTGTTTCCTTTATCATTTATGTGTGCATATATAAATGTACACATGAGTGTATATCTCTAGCCAGTACAGAGGTTTTGCCTGTTGTCCAAATACACGGAATGCTAGTAGTTTTATTTTTGGAGATCTTGTCATGGAGCATTGAGAAACATGTTAATGCGGTTGCATATATTTCTAGTTGCTTCATTTTCATCCAGGTATGGTATTTTATTGTCCATTTGTTGATTCCACTGCTGGTAGATATTTGATTCTTTCCCCAGATCTATAATTTTTTGGAAATGGACTGCTGCTAACTGGTCCTTTTTTGGGGCTGGTTATATTTAATAATCTTTTATGACCTAATTCATCTTTGTGATTTCTGGATTTCTACCTTTTAGAAGGTAGAGTTAAAGGGGGACAATTGAAATTACAGTATCAGCCTTGCAGTTGTGTTTTGTGTGGGTTTGAGTTTTTAGGTGAGAGGAGAGCTTTTGGTCTCTTTAAAACGACATGGTCCACCATAATGTCAAAATCAGAAGTCCTGCCGGGCGTGGTGGCATACGCCTGTAATCCCAGCACTTTGGGAGGCTGAGACAGGAGAATCGTGAGTTCAGAGCCAGCCTTAGCAACAGCAAGGCACAAAGCAACTCAGTGAGACCCTGTCTCTACACAAAACACAAAATAAGGCTGGGGATGTGACTCATTGGTTGAATACCCCTGAGTTTCATCCTCAGGGAGTTTGTTTTGTTCAAAACAAAACAAAACAAAACCAAAAACAGAAGTCCTTAAGAGAATACATTTTGGTAGATTGAGAAGGTGTTACAAGCCTTGTTTAAGAACAATAAATGAAAGTTATTTCACTAAACAAGTCAGATTTTTGCTTTGTTGAGTAAAGGAGGCAAGAGCTGGATTTTCCTCAGCTGAGAGCAAGTGGTGAACTTGTATAACAAAGAGAATTTATAGATATTTGGGGGAAGAAAAAGGGTAAAAAGAGCTAACTGGGGGAAAGAAGCAACATAACTGGACAAGTTTAAGTTTCTGCTGGAATGTGAATCACAAAATAATGACAAAAATATCCATTTTGAAGAATAACGTTGTGAATTTGTATAAGAAAAGAAATGCTTTAAGTTAAGTGGAAGAGCTTGGCTCAACCTACATTTGGTGTCTCTGGAGAGTGAAAATTATCTTAACTTTATTATTTTGGTCTCTGGCAGAAATTTCTTCACTATGTTAAGATTTAATGTTAGTCTCAGTTTTATAACATAGTAATATAAAAATCCATTTGAAGAACAGACTGTCTTTTGCAAAAACCACATTTCAAGATAATATCCATTAAGTTACTCAATGTACCTTATTCAAGAACCCCCACACACAAGATTTCTCCTTAAATTCAGTGCCAAGAAAATCCTTGTCTCTTTAGAAAAACATGTTTGCTTCTTTTTATCAGACGAAATAACCCATGTGTTTCCTGTTTTAACTTTGTTCCATAACCCCCAGAAAAGTCACACACATATGTATATTTATTACAATGACACTGGAGAGCTGGAATCATTCAAATGCAATACACAAAGTGGCAGAATGTTCTGTGGTCCTGAGCCCCCTGCTCCCAGCGAGGAAAACCATGAACAACCTTCATAGGACCCTGCCATTGACAGACATCTACAAACTGCTTTTTTTCCTAGGTGGCAGGCAGTGTAGAACTCTATACTCTGTGATTCCACTAAGACTGTGTGGGATGGGGCCAGGCTCATCAGTACAAATAAGTAGAGTAGGGGCATAGTTCAGCTATCACAAAACTGGGGTTAGTAAAAGGAGGTGTTTCAAGCCACTGAGCTGGAAAACACCTTGGGTGTGGTATATGCCTGTCTCTTCTCCTTCCTGTATGGTCACAGCCAAGTGTTCATGAATTCACACGACCCCACACCTATCGCCATTGCTGTGGGCAAGAAACCCTACACTGAGACAGAGACTCACTCTCCTGGTGGATTTTCTGAGCAGGACTCAGTTGCTGGGGGCTGTGACTGTCCATTGCCTCCATTGCTCTCCCTGCGCTTTGTCCCACCAATGATAGCCAGGTCATCAGAGAAATGAGAAGGAGGCCACACTAGGCAGGAGGCCATAATATTTAGCTTGAGTTCATTACACATAATTAGAGCAAAATAAAAGTCGATTTTTTTAAATTCTAAAAATGAATGTGTAATGATGACTTTAAAATGATGGTGTAATTCTGCTTTGTATCTTCAATAAATGGTATTTAGGTAATATCCTGTTATGTCTCTCATCTGATATTTCTCAATACTCATGGCAATGCTAGTTTATGGAACACTAGTTCCCTTGGTGATATTAATATTAGCTTTGAGGAAAAGTTTTGGCAGTTGAAAAATCTGAGAAAATTGCATATCATATCATATTTTTTGAAGTGAAAAAATTTATTGTATTAAAGTAAAGGCTCTGGAAAGCTCAACAGTTTTGTGTATGTTTACACACACATATACACACAAATATATAAGTATATACACATATCAATAAGTTCAAATTCTGAATTCTCTGGTTATTTGATCACATGGAACACCATAATTCTTGTGGAATTGCTGTTCTTCTTAGTTTATGAAATGTTGGTTTAATATTTTGGAGATACTTAACATTTCAAAATTTGGCAGCCTATTAATAAGATATCTACCTACCTGATATGTGACTGTTAGCTGAAGATGTCACACAGAATTAAAAATCAATATTAAATAGCAGATGACACCCTTTTTTATTTGGTTACTGCTCAGAGGTAATTCAGATATCAACTGTAAGCTGTTAACATAATAAAACTCATATTCAGAATATCCTTTTTCCTCCCACCATTTAAGTCATATCCCCAATACCTTCATTAATGCAGAGTCCAGCTCACTTTAATCCTATGCTACCATGTACAGAAAGCATTGTTTGACTTTTAATATATTCACTCTCACTAAATAATAAAGTAAGAAACCGTTTTTCTCCCATAAGATTTTCAAAGCTTAAATAATAACAATCAGTGCCATGACAGGAATCAAAATGGTACCATTCTAATGGTGGAGTAGTTTGACATAAAAGATACCTTGAATAAAAGCTATCTCAAGGGACAGGAAACCTTAGCTGACATTTGTGATACACACACACACACACACATCTACCTGTAGGAAGGGATGGAAGGATATACACTAAAATAAATAATTATCCCTAAAGTAGGTGAGACTATGGATATTTTCTCTTTGTTTTGATTGTGATATTCTGATTTTATAGTCAATATATATATGTAAGTACATATAAGAAAGAATTTGCTTAGCAGTTTATATAAAACAGATAGTATTTTAAACATTAAATATTTGTTTAAATACAGCAAAAGAAGACAATTAGTTTTCCTCAAAGTGTTTGTAGGAATCTCCCATCATCTATTAGGATTCAGCCCATTGTTCCCTAAATATGGTGAGTTCATTCATTCATTCATTCATTCATCAGAGTGCCTACGAGAGTTGTAAACAAGAGCCAGATGCAATGGCGCACACCTGTAATCCCAGCCTCTCGGGAGGCTGAGACCAGAGGATTGCAAGTTCAAAGCCAGCCTCAGGAACTTAGCAAGACTCTGCCTCTAAATAAAGAAAAAAAGAAAAAAAGGCTGGGGATGTGGCTCAGTGGTTAAGCACCCCTGGGTTCAATCCCTGGTACAAAAAAAAAAAAGTTATATTTAAATAGTACTATTTGTTACATAATGTTAATCCCTAAGGGATATTTTATAATCAATAAAAAATTAATTGTATTCTTTAACCACTTACAAGTAACAAGGACTTTATTTTTCAGACCACTTAGTCTTCATCTCTGCTATTTAGAGCAACAGCAGTCACAGGCAATACCTAAACAAATGAGTATGATGAGCATATGTTGTAATAAGCCTTTATTTACAGACACCAACATTTTTGTGTCATTCCATATAGCTATTTTTTGACATTTTTTCCAACTATTTAAAAATATAAAACCATTCTTAGTTCATGGATCATAAAAAATTGGCAGAGTCAGATTTAATCCAAGAATTATAGTTTGCTGACTCCTGCTTTAAATATTTGTAGAGCAGTGATTCTACAAATGTTATTTGTTCAACAAAAACATGTATGCCTTTAGGCTTCTCTATTATAAAACTTTGAGGTTTGACCTGGCATTTCCTAAGGAGAATGAACAAACTTGAAAAATGCTTTTATACTGATGGCACTCAGCCTCCGGATCAGCCTTTGCTATGATTTGCATATGGGTTAAGTAAGTCCCCCACTATGTTTGTGTGTTGGAAGTTTGGTCTCCAACATGGCTTTATTAAGAGGTGGTGGCCAGCTGGGCGTAGGGGCATACTCCTGTAATCCCAGCGGCTTGGGAGGCTGAGGCAGCAGGATATTGAGTTCAAAGCCAACCTCAGCAACAATTAGGTACTAAGCAACTCAATGAGACCCTGTCTCTAAATAAAAAATACAAAAAAGGGGATGTGCTCAGTGGTTGGGTGCCCCTGAGTTCAATCCCTGGTACCAAAAAAAGAAAAGGAGATGTTGGAACCTCTTCAGAGCTGAGGCTTAGTACAAGGTAATTAGGTAACTGGAAATGCTGCCCTCAAAATGGATTAATGCTGGTCTCCAGGAATGAGTGAGTTCCCACAACAGTAGGTTGTTATCAAAGAATTACACTGGCGGGCTGGGGCGGTGACTCAGTGGCAGAGTGCTTACCTGGCATGTGCGAGGCACTGGGTTCGATTCTCAGCACCACATACAAATAAATTTTTAAAAAAAGGTCCATTAGCAACTAAAAAAAAATTAAAAAAATAAAGAGTAACACTGGCTTCTGTCTGTTCTCTGGCTCTCTGTCTCACCATGTGATTGTTGTTACACAAACTCTCACCATTTTGATGCCATTTGCCAGGAGGCCCTAACCAGAGACAAGCAGAAGTCAGTGCTGTGCTCCTGAATCTCCAGAATTGTGAGGTAAATAAACCTCTTTTATTTACAAATTACTCAGCCGAGAGTATTTTATTATAGCAACAGAAAACAGTCTAATTCAGACCCCTATAATCCCCACTCCACTTCCTGGTAGCCACCTTTTGTGAAATCAATTTCTTCTCAACTCGCAACGGTGACATAGAAATGATGGTATGTCATTTCCAGGATGAAGTTATAAAGACTACAATTTGTCTTGAATGTGTGCTCTTCCTTTCTCTTGGATCTCTTCTTCTGCATTGTGTGGGGAGGCCCACATAGCAAGGAACTGAAGCCTCCAGTCAACAAAGAGAAACAGAGGCCCACCAACATCCATGTGAGTAAGATTAGAAGGCAATCCACCAGCTTCAAGAGAGTCTTCAGACGATTGCTGCCACAGCCCAAAGATTGAATGTAACCTCCTGAGAGATTTTAAACCCAAACCACTCAGTTAAACTCCCCTAGACTCCTGAATACCTAGAAACTACAGTATAATAAATGTTTGTTGTTTTTAGCTGCTGAATTTGTGTGTGTGTGTGTGTGTGTGTGTGTGTGTGCGCGCGCGCGTATACTAGGGATTGAACTCAGGTGCTTTACCACTGAGCTACATCCTTTTTTACTTTTTTTTTTTTTTTTTAATTTTGAGACAAGGTCTTGCTAAGTTGCTGTGGCTAGCCTTGAACTTGAGATCCTCCTGCCTCAAACTCTCAAATTGCTGGAATTACAGGATATGCTACCATGCTTGGCTTACTTGCTGAGTTTTGGGGTCATTTTTTATGTATCCACAGATAAGCAACGCAGTGCCTGTTAGGCCCAGACCTGTTGTATGCCTCACACTCGCCCCTGCATATTGCAGCACTTGAGAACCCTCTGCTCTGAGTATAACCTAATCCTTCATCTGTGCCCAATCCCTGAACTCTGCTGTCCCAGACACTCCCTAAAACCAGGGCTTAACTGCAGCCTTTGGCATGTCTGTGTGTCACATATGGAACTAGTAAGGGAAAAGGGGGAAATTCTTTGCACATTATTTTCCATAAAACACTGGTCAGATTTTCTAAAACTAGTAATTTAATATTATCTTTCTCTCCTTAAAAAACAAATAAAAGTTTATTTGCTGCTGCCTAACCTTGCTTATGTAACTTCCTGTATTCTCTTCATTCACACTTTTCAACATCTTCTTTAGAGACTATATTGTACTTTACCAGGAGACAATCTGATCTTTGGGAATTGTGCTTTGGTTTTCGGTCGCCCGATTTTCCCTGAGAGTGCATGACCTACTCCACTGTTGGTCACTTTTGCTTGTCAGTGTCACAGGTTCCATGATTACTCAGGAATGACTTTTTTTTTTTTTTGGTACCAGGGATTGAACTTAGGAGCACTTGACCACTGAGCCGCATCCTGAACCCTGTTTTTTTTATGTTTTATGTAGAGACAGGGCCTCACTGAGTTGCTTAGCACCTCCCTGTTGCTGAGGCTGGCTTTGAACTCGCAATTCTCCTGTTTCAGCCTCCTCAGGTGCTGGGATTACAGGTGTGCGCCACCGCGCCCGGCTGACATTTGGCAAAATGTAAGGCAGGAAAAGCAAGGACATAATGGTCACTCTGCCAAGTCAATCAGATCCTGATCTTGACAGAAGCTTGGAGACAGGCCAGTCATCACCAGCAGGAAATCATTTTATTGTATTTTGTGAATTAAGGAGATTGAGATATCTTCCCCTGCCCCTGGTACTGGAGACTGAACCCAGGGGTCTTCTACCACTAAGCTATATCCTCAGATCTTTTTATTTTATTTTATATTTTTATTTTGTGATAGGGTCTTGCTAAATTGCTCAGGCTGGCCTTGAACTTGTGATCCTTCTGCCTCAGCCTCTATAATCCCTTAACTGGGATCACAGGCATGTGTTGCTGTGCCTGGCAAGAACATTGGGATTTCTTACTATCCACAAAAACCGTCTCTACATTTAGAGAAGTGATTGGGATTGTGCATTGTTTCACTGTGAGGGGGTTTCAAGTCCCTGAGCACATGGACATGGCCATGCATGGCAGGAGAAGAAGCTGGGGTCACAAAGTAGGCAACGTCCAGCTGCTTTAAATTCCTTGAAACAACTTGTTTCTTAATTAATCATAGAACTCGAGATTAAGAACAAATTTCAAGAGATCATTACAAATTCTCATCTGGCCAGGCATAGTGGCACACCACATGTAATCCTATTGACTCATCAGGAGGATTGCAAATTTGAGGCCAGCTTTGGCAATCCAGAAAGATCCTGTCTCAAAATATAAAATAAAAAGGGCTAGGATTAGCTCAGTGGTGGGGTGCCACTGGGTTCAATCCCCAATAAGGCAACAAAAACAAAACAACCACCACAACAAAAACCTCCATTTGGTCTTTGACCTCCCTAGCAATGACTTCTATAAATCCAGGGTTTTGGTATGACGAGAGGCAGCACTGATCAATCGATCATAGGCCTCCCAGGTCCTCTGCTCAGAGTCCAAGAACCAGAGTTGGACCATCTCACCTCAATTTCCCATTTTTGTTTCAATGTTTTCTTTTTGCCTTCCCAGAACCTTGAATAATCCTTTCCTTTGGGAACAGCACTTCCTTTGGGGAAAAATGATTCATCTCCAACCATTGGCTCTGAAAGTTCTAATTGCAGTTGTCCCTGAGGTCCAGCTTATCCTTTCCCTCTTCTATGTATTGCTTCATCAACTTTTCTTTTTGTTACATAATATACCTAGGTACTCTTTCTATTAAGCTGGTTAGAATTGAATGCCTTTCTGCCTTCCTTCCTTCCTTTCTTTTTGCAGTGCTGGGGTTTGAACTCAGGGTCTCACACATGCTAGGCAAGCACTCTGCCACTAAGCTACACCCTCAGCCCAGAATTGACTTTTTTCTTCGCAACCACTTACAAAAGAATCCTGACTAATTCAACTGCATTAGGTGTTGTGGCATAAATAAAAGGAAATTATGGTCTGATTAAAACAGAAAACATATGAAACAATTGAAAAATTACATAAGATGGTACATAAAAATAATTATTATAGTAATTTGGTAGTGGGTTGAATGATTTTCAACTTTAGTATATTTTAAAAGCAATATTGTACCTGTAGAAAAAATGAGTGATTGCCCCAGTTTCTGCATATTAAAATGCCATATGCTAAGCATTAAATCTCTCACTGATCAAATACAACTTATGATATCGTGCTCCAACCTGACATTCTGCCCCTATTGTGTGGAAATCTGAGTTATGAGCTGTTGTTGAACATCTTAGTGTTTGAGTATAACTAAAATAATCTTGGAAATAATATATCAACATCTTAACATGGAAGAAAATGTTTGAAACATTTGAACAATTAAAAAATGAGAAGGTGGCAAGATGTTAAATAGCCTTGCTCCCTGTCGCTTGCATTTAATAGAATAAAGAAATGAAAGGGTCATGGAAAAAGTGATTTTATGAAAGAAAAAAGACAGCCATGGCTTGGGTTCCTCACAGAGGCTCAGGGAATAGTCCTTGTGTAGGTTGAGCTGCACTAAACAGCAACAAAAACTTTGCAGCCTTGAAAACAGATGATAGACCAGGTGTGGTGGTGCACACCTGTAATCCCGGCACTTTGGGAGGCTGAGACAGGAGAATGGCGAGTTCAAAGCCAGCCTCAGCAACAGCGAGGCACTAAGCAACTCAGTGAGAGCCTGTCTCTACATAAAGCCCAAAATAGGGCTGGGGGTGTGGCTCAGTGGTCGAATGCCCCTGAGTTCAATCCCTGTTGCCAAAAAGAAAAAGAAAAGAAAAAGATGATAATTTTGAAGTATGATTTTGCTCAGAAACCATATTCATACAATACTATGAGGTTCCCAAAGGACACACTGAAGAAAATGGCAGTGGCCAATGGCTAGAGAATAAGTGGAAACCTTATTTGTAAAAACTGAGAAATGACAGCTTTGAGAGGTCACTCAGTGTGAAGACAGGGAATGATTAGTGGGGTGGAACATAGAGCAAAAATAAATCATGATCACTATCTCAAACCATGCCTGGAAAATGTAGAACCTTAAAAAGGGAGTTTGTTCAATGATATACACTTATTCCATAGGCTTTACTGAATTATTTGAAAACAAAGAGCAACTTGGTCATTTTTTGGTTGAACAATTTATGTGAAATTCCATATCCCTAAAAGTAGCTGTATGGCTTTTACCTTTGGTTACCTAAAATATTAGGTGTCCTATAAATATTTGATTCATTTTCCATTAGATTTTTTTACTAATTCTATATTCATGAATTTGAGTTATTCATGACCATCTCCTCTCCCAGCCCTCATGACTATCACTATTCCAATTAATTAGAAGCCAACTAGACCATGATTGCTGTAGGACTTCAAAGGCAATGAATACTTAAGTGCTGGCTAGTCAGTAATAGATTCAAGGAGAAAGTTGCACTTAACTTGTGCCTTGATAGATGAGAAGAATTACAAATAATGTGAAGAATTAATTTATCTATTCATTCATTCAATAATTATTAGGTGCCCCTATTTACTGGGCTGTTCTAAGTACTAAGAAAATAGGTTAGAATCTCTGACCTTTAGTGACATTCATGAAGGCAAGTTTATCTTACATTTTCAATGGGTGATACATGCTCTGAAGGAAAGCAAGGTAGGACAAGAGCATGGGTTATGATACCCATCCTAACCAGTGCCTTTGACATTGAAACCAGGCTTTCTTTCCTGGTTTGATTTGCTATACTGAAGATAAACCTTCCTCCTGAACCAATGCTGAGGAAGGAGCCCAGGCCCTTCCTAGGCCCGGGAGGATCTTTTAGCCATGGCAATGAGAAATAGACTTCTGTTTGTCTGTGAGACTCTTCAGGGAATCACACAGGATCCTGCCTGGATGAGGTGATATTTACAATAGACTGTAAGGGTAAAAAGCAGAAGCAAAAAGACCAGGAAGGCATGGATAGCACTCTGTGTGAGGGATGACCGTGACCTTCACTTGAGTGGTTAACAGTAGAAATGATGAGAAGTGATGGAGAAAGGACTAATTGTGAAGAACTCGTAGGACTTCCTGATGGGTAAATAGAAAGGATTCAAGAAGAACTTCAACACTTTTTACCTAAATAACTGAATCTAGTGTGGCATCTTTTATTAAGATAAGAACCCTAAAGGAGCATGAGTTGGAAGTGAAAGAATTAAGAATTCTCTTTTGGCCATGTTAACATTGGGATACCTACTAAACACCTAAGTAGGGATATCTGTAGGGAGTTGCTATCTGAATTGAGAGCATAGAAAAAATGTTTGAAACTGGAAGTATAAAATTATGAGGATCAATGTGATAGTGGTTTTTAGTAGAGATATTTGCATCTAGTGTAAAGATATTTAGGTTTTCTCCATGGGACATGGGCCATTCAGCATAGGAAAAGGTGTCAAGAACAGACAAAGTAGAAAATTGTCTTACTGGAATCTAGTTTATCGAGCAAGGCTGTTCTGGTTATTGAGATAATATCCATGGCAATAAACAGTGTAAGTTTTATTTGGAATGTAAATTGCTATGTGAAATTGGTCCAGAACAAAGGCAAATATGACCTGATATTAGGATCACTTTCACTGATCCATGAAGTGGATTCTACCTGTCCTCTGACTGTGTGAGGAGGTAACCAAATTCCCCCAGGAGTCTGGACAAACAGAAGCCTATTGCTCATCACTGTGGCTATAAGAGCCTTTGGGCCTAGAAAGGGCCTGGACTCCTCAGCATGGGTCCAGGAGGAAAGTTTGCCTTCAAGTCTATCAAATCAGACCAGGAGAGAAAGTTTAATGTATGTGAAGTATGCTGGTTAAGATGGAAATGCATCATGAGGCAGGGAAAAGGGAAGGAGTCAGACACATCAAAAATCATTGACACTAACTCGAAAATAAAAATAAGGAATAACTCCTGCAGATGTTAAACCTAAAGGTAGACATGAATGAAGAAGAAAGTAAAGTGTGCGGCAATTGATTGTGTATGTGTGTATGTGTATGTGTGATACAAGCTCAACATACATTATAACTCAATACATAGTTGTGTTGTGTGTGTGATCCAACTCCAGTACACTTAACAACTTTATTTTTCATACACGCAGGTATGTGAGCACACACACACACTCTCTATGTTGTAAATGCTGATTGCTTTCTTAAGCATATGATATGAATTCAGCACAGACACTGGGACTGGTGGTGGAACTGTTGTTAGCCCGATGTCTTAGTCCATTCAGGCTTCTATTATAAAATACCTTAGACAGGGTAGTTAATAAACAACAGAAATATATTGCTTACAGGTCTGGAGTTTGGGAAGTCCAAGGCCAAGGCACCAGTAAATTTGGTGTCTGGTGAGAGCTCACTCTCTTCTGCTTCATAGATGGCACTTTCTTATTCACATGGTAGAAGGGGGCATACGAGCTTCCTCAGACCCCATTTGTCAGGACCTAACCATCTCCTAAAGGCTCCCCCTCTTAATGCTAATGGAGATTAAGTCTCAACCTATGCATCTGGGGGTGAACACAAACATTAAGACCATAGCATCTGACTCCCCTGAATAATAGCCAAGTCCATTATGTACTTGGGCTCCATTTCCCATTTCCAAAAGAGTGGTAATAATGGTTGTCCTACTGATAAACAATGTATAAATTCATTAACTAATGAATCCACATAAAGCTGAAAGCACTGGGACCTTAAAAATATGTAGTATGTTTTAAATAAAAATCTAACTAAAATTTAATTCATATCTATATGTGAATTTTATTCATTTGATTCTATGAGCTTCATATATACCATCAGCATCAATTTGCAAAGGGAGAACTGGGCTCTGAGAGGCTAGTGTAACTTGTCATCAGCAGATCTGGTACAAATACAGATCCATTAGACATCATACTCATATTCCTTGTACATGAGTATCACTGATGAGAAATTTTCCAGTTACTTTTACACTAATTAAATCCAAAAACATTGCATTGTATGTTTCTGAAAATATAATTCCTAATGGATGTTGTCCCCATTAGTAATACCTCTTATTTGGGGGGGTACCAGGGATTGAATTCAAGGGGCACTCAACCACTGATCCATATCCCCGGCCCTATTTTGTATTTTATTTAGAGACAGGGTCTCACTGAGTTTCTTAGTGCCTCACTGGCTTTGAACTCTTGATCCTGTTGCCTTAGCTTCCTGAGCCACTGGGATTACAGGCCTGTGCCACACCCAGCCAACATTTCCATTTTTGAAAAGCAGCTTATTATCATTTTTTTGTTACACTTTCTCATTTAATTCTCACAATGTTGGGAAAGAAGTACTTTAATCCCCATTTTATAAATAATGAAAATTGAAACACAAAGATGTTAAGAGCTTTGCATAAAGACACATTTAAGTGGTTGAGCCAGGTTTTAAAAAGGAAATATCTTACTCCAAGTTCATCATTTTTTAATACACAGGTGGAAGCTGGTTTGAGACTGTGAGATACTGAACAAAAGGTTGAAGGGGAAAAAGTAAAATTTCTAAAAATATTTTTAATTCTCAGAGGACATTCATCCTCTTTTCACTACCTAACCACCAAAGTAACCAATATTAAGTTTATTGTGCACACTCTCATTCTTTTAAAAGTGCTAATAAAAACATTTTAAAATGTTATGTGGTTTAAATTTTTTCCATTCTGCTAAAATACTATGGATGCTATTTGCAACTAGATTTTTTTCTTTTTACTCTTATTCCAGGTAAATCACATGGATCTCATTACTTTGAAAATTTGAAATAATTTGAATATGACCAAGTTTCAAAGGACACCAACTCAATTCAATAAATATTTATGAAACACCTACTATGGGCCAGGAACTGTTTGGTGAATGCTGGGAATACAGCAA
Source organism: Xerus rutilus (assembly GCA_028644305.1). Taxonomy (NCBI): domain Eukaryota; kingdom Metazoa; phylum Chordata; class Mammalia; order Rodentia; family Sciuridae; genus Xerus; species Xerus rutilus. The sequence continues at coordinate 29,043,565 of CM053411.1, forward strand.
CCAACAAAACAAAAATCCCGTTCTGAGGCTTCCACAGTTCTCCAGTCAATCACTTTCATCATTAAACTTTAGTATATGTGTTTGTCAATGTCAGATATAACTCTTTATTTTAATAGTATAAAATTCTGTATAAAATTTTGTAGTATAGTTACCCACTTCTTTTTGGGGTGACATTCCTTTTAGATTTTGATTTTTGCAACCAATGTTGTGAAGAACACCAATATCACATACATATTTATACACATAAGCAGTTTATTATTTTTAAAGAAAATCAGTCTGACCTGGGTGCATAAAAACTTACAGACTCATCTATCTATGGCTGTTCTCACTCACCGCTCCTGCATTTCCCAGGTGTGTTCAGCGGCTCTGGTACTATCCACCTAGGTGGTGCTGAAGCAGGTATTCGATCTTGGCCTTCCGAAGCCATTTCCAGCCCCAATACACTTGGTCTCCCCTTGCTTCCCCAAATCACCAATTGTCGACCAGTTTCTACCCAAGGACTTTCATATCACGCTTAATATGCAAATCTAAACTGTGTGGTGACACATGGAGTGCTTTGCCAATAATCCATACCTCCTCTTGGCCTTTGTCACCAGCAGTGCCTTAGGCATGTGCCAGTTGCCTTTTACAGGGTTAATAGCTCTTCCTTCGAGATGTGTAAATATGTGTGACTAATTACACCATGTCATTCTGGAGACAAGATATGTGTAATGGAAATAGACACCTACAAGAAGATGTAGCTCCTTGAATACGGTTCTTTTTCTTATGTACATTCCGAATCCAGTGTGGCTCTCAGCCCACGTTAGACGGAACTGCGCCTTCCCTCGGCCATTTCCCCTGAGCTTTGGAAAGACTTATTTCCTGAAATTTAAATCATTAACTAGTGGTTTCCTAGCCCACTTCGCATCTCCAGCCTCCCTTTCCCCTCTCAGCCTTCTGCCTGGCTGGGGCCGGATCCAGAATCTACACCCTCCGGTTGACCCAGGCGATCTAGATTCAGAGGGTCTTGCTCCTTAGCGTAGCAGTCACTTAATCCCAACGCCTACGGTCCCCCACATCCTCTCCTCCCGCCCAGCGCTGTTCTAGGAGGAGCCTAAATGTCCGCTTCCCCAGTGGAAGGGGATTGCGGTGCGTAAACAGGATTAACTCTCTCGCCCCCAGCTGTGCTGATTTGCTGGGCTGTCAGCGGGTCGCAGCGAGCCCTCGCGTGCGTGGAGGACGCAGCAAGGGGCACGGGGGATGGGGCAGCTAGCGCTCTCTGAGCAGTGTCTGGGGCCCGCTTCCTCGCCAAGTGTGGCTGGGGGCTACAGCCTCCGGAGTTGCGGCTTGAAAGCCTGGGCGGAGGGCGGCGACGGCTCCTAGTTGCTGCCTCCCTCTCACCACCTCCTTTTCCCTCCCCGCGCTTCCTCTCCGCCCACCGAGCTCCAGCGGCTCTATAGCCGCCGGCAGTGTCCTCCGCCCCCCGGAGCTGCCGCGCCAGCCCCTAGCTCAGCCATGGGGGACCTGCCAGGCCTCGTGCGCCTCTCCATCGCTCTGCGCATCCAACCCAACGATGGCCCAGTGTTCTTTAAGGTGGACGGGCAGCGCTTCGGGCAGAACCGCACCATCAAGCTGCTCACCGGCTCCTCCTACAAGGTGGAGGTGAAGATTAAGCCCACCACGCTGCAGGTCGAGTAAGTGCTGGGCGCGGGGTGGCGCTTGGGTTACAGGAGAAGAACCGAGGCCCCCGGAACAGACTAAGCTTCTCCTGGGTTTTTCTTGGCTCCCTATGCTCAGAGGACTCGGGGGGGGGGGGGTAGGGAAAGAGGTCAGTTCTCTGTCCTCTCTTTGGTCCTCTCCTCTGCCTGTCTCTGGTAGTCCTAATTCCTGCTTCCCTCCACCCATTGCAGTGACCTCAGTGGGTCCGTTTAAATCAGCGACAAGAAGCCAGGGGGGTTTTGTTGTTGTTGTTCTTGTAAATTGCCTTTCTGTCCACCCTTGGAACCGCAAGAGGAGGGTTGGGGCAGATGGCAGAAGGTCGCTGCAGGGTTCATGTACCGCAATCCTAGCCCTTCTCTTCTGGGTCCTGGCGTGCCGCCCGCTTCTGCAGGCGAGGCTGGAGAGAGAAAGGGTGAGGAAAGAAGTGTAAAGGCGGAGGAGGGGCGGTTATTGGGGTTTCCTGAGGGATGCTCCCCACTCCTCCATCTGCCTTTTGGTGGCAGGGGACGCCCAGCGCAGAAGCAGCAGGAACAAATCTTAGGGCTCAGCCTCTGCTTAGGCCTAGTATCACGATTTTCCATGCCCTTTTTTTTTTTTTCTCCCGAGCTATCTGTTCAGCCTTGTGATGTTGCCTGGGATTAACATCCTCACGACAAGAGGATGTTGGTTTTTTTTTAAAATTTATTCCAGGCAGGGATTATCTCCTCCTAGCTACCACAGGGATGAGATGATGCACCCAGAGGACCTCTGGCGAGTAAGGCAGTAGCCTATGGGAGAAGAATCCATGGCTGGGTCCTTTACCTCTCGGCTTCCAACTAAGCGTTGTGTGAAATCTAGACTAGAAGGAGGAGATAAATCATTTATCCTAACATATGCTGGGGAAAGGGCCTTGAATCCATCAGACACGTCCATAGTTTATTATAATTCAATAAACTTACATTAGCATTCAAGGTGCAAGGACCTAGAACCACAACTGGATGGTTTCTAGGGTTTCTGATCCACCAATTTATTGGAATCCCCCCACCACACACACACCACTCCATACATTTCTCAGTGTTCCCTGCACCTGGATATAATCCACGCTTTTCCTTTCCCTTTCCTAGAAACCTCTTCCTGACTCACCTATTCTATATTCCATTTTCTTCGGGGTAGTTCTCTAGATTTAAAGCAAACCTGAAACTATTCGTTAGTGACAACACTTTTTTTATACTTGTTTTAATTTTATCAAGGATCTTTCATCTGGTGATTCTAACTCAAAGGTGAGTGTACGTCAGAATCACCTGAAGGGCTTGTGGGAACAAATGGCTGGGGCTCACTCTGGTGTTTCTGGCTTGCTGTCTGGGATGGAACCTAAGAATCTGCATCCTAATGTGTCCACAGATGATGTGGATATTGCTGGTCCAGGGACTTAGCTTTGAGAACAATGATCCTAACACACAGGAATGATGCCAGTGAGAATTTCGGTGGTGTAGCTGGCTTGAGAAAGAGTACCTCAAATCAGTACCCATGAGTGTTGGAACAGAAAGAAAAAAAATGATTACAGTATTAGTTCACTAGTCCTTGATCTGACTTGCACATAAAGATCACCTAGATCACTTTGAAATAAATTAACCAGTACCAAACTATATCCCAAACCAACTAAATCCTATCTCTGGGGTTCGGGATGGGACTGGCTATAGTTAGGTTTCTAATAGCTCTACAGATAACTTTAATGTGTAACTAAGGAGAAGCAATTCTTGATAGAGTTCAACTCAGCCTTTATGAGTATCTGAATGAGAATATTGAGGTTAGCCCAGAGAGTAGTTGGTCTATGGTCACATGATTGACTAGTTGGAGAACTCAAGCCTCCTGAATCTTCATAATTTTCTTGGTGGTTTTATTTTATTTTGTTTGAGATGGGGGTCTCATGATGTTGCCCAGGCTGGCCTCTTACCTTCTTGAGTGGCTGGGATTACAAGTACATGCCACTGTACCCAATCAGAACTTTTTAGCATATCAATATATCCCCCTTAGCCAAACTCTGTAGGTTTCCTGCTCAGGGTTTTGGTCCAGACCAGGACAGGGTACCTAACCTAATTCCTACTATATATGGTCAACTCAAGTCCATTACAGGAACATTTCCATTGGTGGTGTGCTTGTCCCACTGGAGCTGAAGGCTAAAGAACCTGATGGAGACAGAGTTGTTTATACGGGCATATATGACACAGAAGGTGTGGCCCCAACCAAGAGTGGAGAACGGCAACCTATCCAGATCACCATGCCGGTAAGGCCTGGTCAGGAGTTTGAGGGGTGGGGTTTCAGGGCACATGGGAAGTCTAGAAAAGAAAACAATCACTATCTCTTCAAGAAAAGGTATATTGAAGCCAATTACTGTGAAAATTAGGTTGAGTTTCCTTCATGGATCTGTTAGAACTAGGTAATGAATGCTGTTTTGCACAATAGACTGACCCTAGAGACACCAAGCAGGTGATACTGAAAGAGACATACCTCCATTGCCATTTTTCCTGTTACATTCTGTATCAAGGACTGGTTTAGATAATTGACCCTGAAGAGTTCCTATTCCAAGTAGCCCACAAAAGTTGATTTCAATGACATTTTGTTAGTTAAATCTAATCTAAATAGAAGAGCCCCCCAGAAGTAAATTCCACAGAAAATAGTGAACATCTCAGTTCTCTAGTCCTGCTGGATATAATAGGTATCCATAGGGGATTGGTTCTTGACCCCTTTCAAACACCAAAATCTGTAAATGCTCCAATCCTTTATATAAAGGGTATAGTATTTGCATATAACCTATGTACATTCTCCATTATACTTTAAATCATCTCTAGATTATGATACCCAATGCAGTGTAAATGCTATGTAAATAGTTATCATTATTCCATAAATAATACAGTAGAATAAGAAAAATTCTATACATGTTCGGTATAGGCACAATTTTTTTCCTGAGTGTTTTCAATCCAAAGTTGGTTGAATTCATGGATGCAGAACCCATAGATACATAGGGACATCTGTATATTATATACAATATTTATAACTAAGTAATGTTGACCCCCAAGTAAAGACATCAAATTGGTAAAAGGATGGAGTAGAGATATAGTTAACTATATGTGCAAACACAATAGGGAAGGAAGTAAGCTTGCCAAAACACAGATAAAGGAAAATTCACCTAAACTGCTGCTATAAATCTTGGGCAGCCTTTTCCCTCTGCAAGAATGACCTTGAATTATCTCCCTTCTTGCTTCGTAGGGGGTATCACAGAGGTTCACAAATATATGTGTGCATAAGAATCTCTTTGGGTATTTAATTAGAATGCCAGTCCTGGGTCTCAGCTCTGGTGATTTTAGTTCAGAAGAGTTGATGTGGGGCCAAAGAGACTGAACTTTCAACTTGCCTACCAGAGGATCCATGCTGATGAGGAGAATCTGTGAAATGTACTTTGAGAACCACTGATCTAAGTAAAAGCTAATTCATTCAGTCCTTTGAAACCTTCAGGTTTCATTGTACCCAATATACTTACAACAAGCACAACAGCAACATAAGAAAATAATCTAGCAGCCCCATCCCTTTGCATCCTATACTTGAATTATTTTTGGAAAGAATTCTATTTTCCCTTAGAGATTCTTCAACAGAAAAAAAAAGTACAAAAATGGAAGAAATATATTATTCCTGTAAGATAACTTAACATTTTTGTAATTGTTCATACTTAGAAAGTTGTTTCTACTATATCTTAGAGAAAGAGAGAGAGAGTGTGTGTGTGTGTATGTGTGTGTGTGTGTGCGTGTACATACTGGGTATCATTAAATATGTATACTTTTTTCTATTTATGTACATCTTTGGATGTCAAATAAACAAAAATAGATGTAAATATGAAACACATTTGAAGTCTACCTGGACACTCTATTATATGAATGTATCAAATTATCCTCGTCATTATTGCTAATTATCAGTATTATTAAGAAAACTACATTAAAAATTAAAACTACATTTAAAACTACATAAAAAATTATTAAGAAAACAATATTAAAAAACTACACTCACTACTGCAAAAATTGCCTAATGTCTTCTTGGGATAGATTCCTAGAAGGAATTTGCACGCTAATGCATCTTATAGTACTGATCTCTAGAAAGTTAGGCACCTTACATTCCAGTCATCTGCATTTAACTATCCATCTCCATATGCATTAGGAATAAAAGGAAAAAAAAAACCTTTTAAACTTTTTCATCTGATAGGCAGTATAATCTAATTTTTGTTTCTTTAGTTATGGTTAATTTGAAATATTGACATGTTCATTTGCAGTTTGTATTTTCTTTGTGGATAATACATTCATAGTTTTTACCCATTTTCTACCTGTGTGTCTTACTGATTTTAAGAAATCTTTATAAATTTTAGTCATATCTTTTGTGCTATCTCAAGTGTGTTCATTTATTATTTTGCATTTTAACTGTTTTTAATATGAATTTAAATTTTCATGTATTCCAACATATTACCCTTTTCCTTTATGGTGTTTGTAGTCAGGATCCATTCAGCTTGGAAAATCTTTCCTAACTCCAAGATTAATTATGTGTATACATATATACAACTGCATTTGTATATTTTTATTTGAACTTTCATGGTCTCAATTATTACATTTCAGAGTAATTAGATCTAAATATTGTTTCAACTCATATTTTCCTGATGGAATACACTTATCCATGTCCTAAAACAATTATTTCAGTAATCCATTCTTCTCTAATCATCATTTCAAAATAATTTCTTACATGGCAAATTTAGTTATATTAGTTATACATTAGTTATAAATTTATTTATATTTTCACACTTCTATTCCATTGACTCTCATGCCAATTTAATGCCAATATTATGTGGTTTTAAAGACATAATTTTTATAATTTGTATTTATGTATTTATAACTGACCACCCTACTGAACTTTTTTACTACAATTTTCCAGTGAATTATCTTGGATTTTTAGATTAAAAAGTCATAATTTGCATATGACTGTGTCATTTTCTGATTGTTTCCCCTTCTCTTATTGCATCGTCTAATGATCCTAAAATAATGTTGACAATCAATGGTGTCAAGGGGTATCCTTGTCTCTAGGATTTCATTGTTAGGTACAATTTTAGTTTCAGATATTTACTGTGTTAAATTAACCTTTTTCATGTTCACTAAGAGGTTGTTGTTGTTGTTGTTTAATTAGGAGGTATATTGAATTTCATCCAATTCCTTTTCCCATCTCTGGAGATACTTTATCTCCTTTGATATATTAATTGATGAATTATATAATATTACTTTTAAATATTAAGCCACTCTTTAATTCCTAAAACAATGTTTAGTATATTGCTCTATTTGATTTGCTAAGATTACATTTAAGATTTTTAGAATATTAATTTTTTTATTTGCTTGTTCTATCAGCAAATATTTCCTATGTGAGGCACTAGAAGGAAGAGTAGTGAACAAAATAAATATCCCTGGCTTCACAAGCTTCTGAAACAAAGAGGAAAACATAACTTTACACTGTTAAATGTTGTATTAATGTATATTGTCAAATATTATATAAGTAATCTTTTTTTTAAAAAACCATAGAAAGTAATAGTGCATATGGCATATATGCTGGGGGAATCTTACCCTAGGTTAAGATTTGGGAGATGGCTTTCTTAAGAAAGGAATTAAGGATGAATAAGAGTAGGGAGAAGAGGGAGCATTCCAGGAAAGAGAAGCTGCAAAAGTCAGGAGCTAGGAGAGAGCATGCTATATTCTAATGGAGGAGAGAAACCCAGCATGGCTGGAGCAGGGAGTATAAAGGGAAAAGTAAGGGTAAAATGACATAGGATGTGGCAGTTGGGATATGGTTTGAGTGTGTCCCCCAAAGGTGCATATGCTAGAATCTTAGTCCCTGTTGTGCCAGTGTTGAAATGGTAAAACCTATAAAAGATGAAGCCTAGTGCTGGGTAGTTATGATGCCTTTGAAGGAATTAATGCTGGTTTCAAGAATGGGTTGTTATAAAGCAAGGCCACCCCAAGTGCTTGGCCCCTTCTACATATGATCATTGCCCTTTCTACCAAAGATTGAACAGATGGAACTGCCTGAACTTAAAGACTTTCAGCCTCCAAAACTGGGAGCTAAATAAACTTCTTTTATTACCCACTCAGTACTAAGGATTGAACCCAGGAGTGCTCTTCCACTGAGCTACATCCTCAGCTCTCTCTCTCTTTTTTCTTTTTTTTTTTTTTTGGTTCCGGGATTAACTCAGGGATGCTTGACCACTGAGCCACATCCCCAGCCCTATTTTGTGTTTTATGTAGACAAGGTCTTACTGAGTTGCTTAGCACCTCACCATTGCTGAGGCTGGCTTTGAACTTGCAATTCTCCTGTCTCAGCCTCCCAATGTGCTGGAATTACAGGCGTGTGCCACTGTGCCTGGCTTCTCTTTTTTTTAAGTGAGGAGTGAGGGACAGAATCTTGCTAAGTTTTTCAGGCTGGCCTCAAATGTGGGATCCTCCTGAGTAGCTGGAGTTACAGGCATGTGCCACCAATCCCAGCTTCTTTTCTTTCTAAAGTATCAGGTATTCTGCTATAGCAACACAAAACAAACTAATACATAGGACCTTCTTCCTAATTTGATTTATCCTAATGCCCACAGGAATTCATTGAAAGTTTTAAAATCAACTTTGAGATATGATTTACATACATAAAATGTACCAACTTTAAGTGTACAGTTTATACATGCTTTAACAAAAAACATACTACTGTGTGATCATCACTTTAATACAGATAACAGATACAGAACATTTCTACCACCCTAAAAATTCCTTCATTGGTATTTAATGCCCTCGATAGCCCACTCTGAGCTTTCTGTCTCAATATGTTACTTTTAACTATTTAAGATTATTATTTAATAGAAGTATAATGCTGTATCTAAATTCTTTCATTTAATATAATGATTTTGAGATTCATCTATGTTGAAAGTATCAGTAATGGTTCCTTTTGTCACTGAATAATACAAATCACATTGTAATACATTTAGCCCCTTACCCATAAATGGATATCTGGGTTATCAGCTTTTGATATCATGAATAAAGCTTCAGTGAATTTGAGTCTTGGTATAAACACATGTTTTCATTTCTCTTGAGTTAGTAGTACCTAAGAGGAGAATTGCTAAGTCACAAGATAAGTGTATGTTTAACTATGTAATGTATGAGGATTCTAGTTGTGCCAATATTATAAGTTTGGAAATTCAAAAGACCTGGAAGAGCCAACACAATTTTGTTTCATGATCTGTATTGTAGTCTTTACATCAGAACTACAGATTTGTATTCAGAGATTGGTTGGTTGATTTTGAGCTGCTGAAATCACTTTGCATTGTTACATAGATTTTAGAATGAACTTGTGCATTTCTCCAAAAACTTAGATATTAAGTTTGTGTTAAATCTATAAGTGCTGGGCATTGTGGCATGCTTGTGGTATCAGCTACTGGGAGGCTAAGGCAGGAAGATTACCCAAGTCCAGGAGTTTGAGGCCAATATGGACAAAATAGCAAGAATCAAGACCCTTAAACAAACAAACAAACAAAAGTCAATTTGGAGAGGTTTGACATCTTAATATTGAGCCTTCTAACTCATGAACATAATATCTATATTTAAACCTTCTTTAATTTTCTATTTTTAAATTATCTCTGCAAGCTGGGCTCAGTGGCACACGCCTGTAATCCCAGTGGCTTGGGAGGCTGAGGCAGGAAGGTCATGAGTTCAAAGCCAGCCTCAGCAAGAGTGAGGTGCTAAGCAACTCAGTGAGATCTTGTTTCTAAATAAAAACACAAAATAGGGCTGAGGATGCGGCTCAGTGGCAGAGTACCCCTGAGTTCAATCCCCAGTATCCCCCCCCCCAAAAAAACTCTGCAATGTTACAATATTCCCTGTCTAGATTTCATTTATACTTTGTTAAATTTATCATTAACTATTTCATATTTTGTGCTATTATAAATTGAATTATTTTTATTGCTGATATGTGGAAATGAAACGGGTTTTTATATATTGATCTTGAAACCTGAGACTTTGCTAGTCTCATTTACTAATACTCATAATTCTTTTATAGAATCCCTAGGATTTTCTACATATACTATCATTTTTAAAAAGTTTTTCCCCTTTCTTTCCAATCTGTATTCCTTTTACAAATGGCCTACAATGAGTAGGTCCTTCAGTATAATGGTAAATAGAAATAATGAGAGTAATTAGTCATCCTTGTCCCTTGACCTTGGGGAGCAAAAATTCAGTTTTTTAACAATAAGTATGATGTTGGCTATATAGTTTATTATTAATCTTTTTATAAGGTTAAGGAAGTTCCTTTCTATTCCTAGTTTACTGAGCATTTTGATCATGATTTTTACAAAATGTTTTCAAACTTTTCTGTGTCTTTTGAGATGATCATTAGCTGTTTTCTTTATTCTGTTATATTAGATTGCATTGCTTTTTCAATGTTAAATAACCTTGAATTTCCAGAATTAGTAATTCTTGATCATGGTATATTTTCTGTATATCTGGCTGAACTTGATTTGTTAATATTGTTGAGGATTTTTACATCTATGTTACTGAAAGATATTAGTCTATGATTTTCTTTTCATATAATATGCTTATTTAGTTATGGTATCACTAATGCTAACTGTATAAAATGATTTGGAAAGTGTTCACTCTTGTCTGAGACAGTTTGTGTAGAACTGATATTATCCCTTATGTTGGATAGAATTCACCAGTGAAGACATACATTTTTCTTTATTTTATGAGTTTTAATTACAAATTCAGTGTTTAAATTGATATTGATTGGGCTATTCACATTTTATTTCTTGAGTTTTATAATTTGCCTTTAAAGTGATTCGTTTCAATTAAATTGTCAAATTTATTGGAATAAAGTTGTTTATAATCTTCTACCATCCTTTAATGCCTTAGACTCTCTAACAAAGTCCACTTTCATTCTTGACTTTTAAACTGTCTTTTTCCTGCTCAATCTAACTAGAAATGTATGTTTTATTGGCCTTTTCAAAATTCTAGCTTTGTTTTCACATGTTTCATTCCCCATTTTTCTATTTCATTGTTTTCTGGTTCTATATTTTATTTCCTTCTTTTGATTGCTTTGAAATATTTTAATTGAGACATAATACATGTACAGTGAAATGATCCCTTTATATATTGTAGAGTTCTGGCTTTCAATAGATTGGCTATGATGCAACTAATCATATTTCTTTGTATCTTTCCTTCTGGTGAATCACTGAAATTCTTGAATCTATCAAATGCTTTCACCAAATTTGGACTATTACTGACCATTATTTTGTTAACTATTTTTCTACTCCTAAAGGCATAAACTTAATTTGAAGATGTTTAATTACCAGTTCACTTTTCCAAATACACGACGATCCATATTTTATTTCTTGAGTCTTTGTAACTTGCCTTTAAAATTTATTGGCATAAAGTTGTTCATAATAATCCTTTGTTTCTCCTTTCTTTGCAGGACTCCAAATAAGCATATGTTGGAAAGCTTGGTATTATCTCACAAGTCTTTGAGGCTCTGTTAAATTTTCTTCAATTTTTTTTAATGTATTATAAGAGTAAATCATTGTCATTGATGTATCTTTAAGTTCACTGATTCTTTCTCTGGCTATTTGCAGGTTTATATTGTGTTCTGAATTTTTTCTATCATATTTTTCAGCTCTAGAATTTTTTTATTTATATTTTTTATAATTTCAATTTCTTAAAATTCCTCATCTATTTTCTCACAGAGACATGTTTTTCTTTATTTCTTCAAGCATATTTATAATTGCTGGCTTGAAATCTTTGATAAGCTCAACATCTGGCTCCATTTACAGTAAGTTGCTATAGATTGACTTTCTTCTTGGATGTGGATTGCACCTTCCTATATCATTAGATGTCTGGTAATTTTTTCTAAAACCTAAACATTGTAGATAATATTGACTACAGTATTTTCTTCATTCTTCTGAGTACAAGTTGAATGTTTCCTATCCAAAATTATTTGGACTGTAAGTATTTCTGCTTCCAGTTTTTAGTTCTTGAAATATTTGTGTAGACGTTATCTGTTGAGCATCCTTAATCTAAGAATCTAAGATCTAAAATACTCCAAAATTCAAAAATTCAAACATTTCAAATTTCTTAGAATTGCCAGATTTTTGGATTAAGAATGTTCATACTGTATTACTGTCTTTTTATATTCTAGTCAGCAGTAAATAGTTCTGGACTCAAACTTCAAACTCTCTTCCTGGCATTATACACAGTTGCTGTCTCTGCTCAGATTTCTCATCTTCTATTTGCTGCTTTTCTAGCCTGGTCCCTTTTTGTGCCCATAGGATTTAGCAATCAGACACAGACTTGAATTTTTATACTGAGTTTTTGGACTCAACTACCCTGAGGTTCCCCTAAATTTCCAGCTTCTCTGCCAATCCTAGATTCTTTGCTTTGATTCTTCAAGCCAGTAAGGTGCCAATTTCTCAGGTTTGAAATACACTTAATTTTTTAAAAAAAGTAAATTTATAAATCTTATTCAGCACAACTTTTACTTTCAAGGATTGTCTCTTTGCTGGTTTTTCTTTTTCAGTGAGTCCCCTTCCACTATCCTACACAAGCCATCAGGGATTGTGGCAAAGTTACGGTCAGACTTTGGGTTTCATCTTTTCTGCAGTTATTTTTCTTTGGGGAATTTCTACCTAAATTTTTAGCTTCTCTATCAGTGGTTTTTTTTTTTTTTTTTTTTTTTTTTTTTTTTTTTTTTTTGACACTTTCCACAGATAATACTACCATTTTCTCCTGCAGGTCCCCAAGGGATGAGAAGTACCTTTAGGGGGTAGGGGGAAGCCACAAACAAAATTCTTAAGTGATACATTTGAGATCTTTTAAAGGTGATCTTCCTCTAGCTTCTGTCCTGCTTTTTGTCTCTGGAAGGAATTCAAACAGTTTTTGTTAACATTTTGTCATATTTTATAATATCTGTGTAAGTTTCACCCCAAAATTCTCTCTCATCATTTCTGTCTTTAAAATCTTGTCAAAAATGGAATGTCAACAATCACTGTAAAGGCTAATGTATAAATTGGAAAGGGAGATAGGCAAAGAACAATTAAAAGGCCTTATATAGTCTTCAGTTTTAGGGTTAATAGCTTTGTAAAATGAATTAGGAAATTTTTTATAGGTTATGCTCTGAAGCAATTTATATAGCATAGATCTGAACTGTTAGCAGAAAGTCTGACAGAATTTGCCTATAAGTCAGGGCCAAGAATAAAGATATTTGGGGAAAATGTCTTTAATTTTCAATTTAGTCTGTGATTTTTGCCTTTTGGAAGTCTTATGCAATCAATATTATAATTTTGTGAGGAAAATATTTCTATAGAATTTGAAAATGTATTTTTAACCTCTAGGATTATTAAATACTATCAATAGAGTCAAAAGAATGTTAAAAACTACATTCTTAAACAAGTTTAGAGCTATTTTCATGGGGCTACATTTTAACATTAAGCTTTCAAATGTTATGAAAGTTTAAGAAGTAGCTGTGTGTAAAAACCACTCATAGCTAAGTGCTTGTTAATGTTCCATGTGGAGTTATTTAGAATTGGTGCTAGAAAAGCCTTTTATTTTTTGCTTTCAAGACAATATTTCCTTTATAATGACTAGAATGATTTAACTGAGTATTTTTCAAACTATTTTCTAAAGTCTTGGGGTTTCCGTGAGGTACTTCTTGGCCCCTTGAAAGAAGCAGGATGGGGGCTGGCAAACCTCTGTCCTTCATCTAGTCATTACAGGACTGTCCTTTATATCATGAAGAAAAGGAGTGTACTAGTACTGTAAAACATTTTAAATCACTAATAATTGACTGTTGTAGTTGGGCAACCAGAAAGCCCAGAACCAAATCTAACATTATTTTTATTTGTATATTTTTAGTTTTATGCTAAACCCCATAGCAAATCTTCTATAAAGTAATGGCCAGTATAAACACATAAGTCAAGGTTGAGTAAAGTGGGAAAGTTAATCACATCAGGTCTAAAATTACAAAAAAATCAAAATAGGCTGTCAATTATGGAAAAATGATGTTCTCAATTTTAAATAGAAAAAAAACGGGAAATTTATGTTTCTACATAATGAAAAAATAAATAGTAAGAAAATGATATTTTCTATCTTTAAAAGGCTGATTTTTAAAAAAAAATACCAATCAATCTTCAATAGAAATATTAATATAACATGTTCCCACACTTATCACAAGAAATAAAATTGACATTCCTAAAAAATCAAGGTAAAAAGAAAACTAGAAAATCTATTTTTGAAAGTAATTTCCAATGATGTCATAATTATAACCAGGCCTTTTAAAACTTTTATTTATTTATTTTTCCATGTATTTAACCAAGGGCCTTGCACATACTAAGCAAGTGCTCTACTACAGTGATATACTCCCAGCCCCACAAGGCCTTTTTTATTGCTGGTAACATGGTAAAATGGTATGTATAACACTTTGAAAAAAAATGGTGGTAACAACCATAAAGGTTCATTTCTTTTGACCAAATAATTTCATTCCTATTAAGATACATACACAAAATTAATACTTTTTATGGTAGGAAACAAATAAATCTAGTATCTGGTGAGTAGTTTAATTGTTGATATATCATGATAAAGTCCTAGTCACCATTAAAATTGTAACACTGAAAAAAAAAATTGTAACACTCAATATGCAGTTGGACAACAGATAATTCTAATTGTCCAGCTTTTAATCTTAGAAATAATTGCAGCCATAAAAAGTATGTATGTGGAAGACAAACTGAATCAAAATGTAGGAAATACTCCTACTTTAAAATTTTGCTCAAGTTTCTGAGCCTATTGATTTCATATTTTAAAATCATACAACTCCTCTAAGATATGAGGATGTACTACTCCCAGCCTTCCTGGAATGCCTAACCAAAAGAAATCCAACAGGGACTTGCTGACTTATTACTGTGATCCTAAATTATAGTATTTGAGAATCTGACTTTTTTCAAAAAGATAATGACTGTCATACTCTTAAGGGTGAATTTATACTTTCATACCATGTTAAATTTAAAGTGGCCTCAGAGATCAGATAGTGAAATTCACTTATTCTACACACCAAGTTAGGTGTACCTGGGATCACACAGGTAACTACAGGGGTAGAGAACATCTTGATGTCTTCCTGAATTGCAGTTCTAATTCTGACATTTTTTATTTTTCCTTGGGCACCCATGCTGATTACATTTCTCTTGATGAACTATATAAATTTTAATAATCTAGGCATTTGTGGCTTAACCAAGTGGATTGACCTGGACATAACAAGGTTTCAGTGCTGATTATAAGAGCATGTTGTCTACAATATATCTTTTCTTTTTAAGCTTTAAATATTGGTGACTTTAAAATGTACTAGATAGTGTTAGAAGCTATTGAAGGCTCATCACTAGAATGAAAATTCAAACTAAACATTAGAACTGCTGGCTTGATTGGAAAACTTTTTTTTCTTTTTCCAATTTTC
>CM053411.1:29058880-29080784 GCA_028644305.1 Xerus rutilus
TTGGTATTGGGGATTGAACTCAGGGGCACTCGACCACTGAGCCACATCCCCAGCCCTATTTTGTGTTTTATGTAGAGACAGGGTCTCACTGAGTTGCTTAGCGCCTCGCCATTGCTGAGGCTGGCTTTGAACTCGCGATTCTCCTGTCTCAGCCTCCCTAAGTGCTGGGATTACAGGCTTGAGCCACCGCGCCCGGCTCTTTTTCCAATTTTCTTATAATTGTATTAGAGATCAGATACAAATAGATGGCCAATCTCACACCAACAGCTGTGCAATCATTATTTGGAATAATTAACTCTCAATCACCTGCTGCTTCTAAATGTAAAAATGTGCATAAGAACCTCAGCTTTACTTCTGGGGCTAAGGATTTGTGAGTTATACTAACTAAGGCTCTCCAATTTTTTAGAAGATGCCTGGGTAGGCAAGCAAGAGTTATGGTAAGTTGACACCTTTCTCTTCATGACTAAGTCTAAATTATTCTCATCCTAAAACAAAACCTCATTCTTTAGCCATTCAAAAGAATGTAGAAACTCACTTTTTACAGATCCAGTTAGGAAGAAGTTCTGAATCGGGCCTTTCTAAACTGAATTAATCTCCCCTGAACCCCCATCCTGTGTTCTGTTTATGCCTAGAGCTGAAGAAGTATGAATCCATCCTGCTAAGACCAGAGGCCCAGGAAAGAATAGCGACTTCAGGAAGTTGTAGCTTTATTTCCTCCAACCCATACTGGCTCCAGAGAATTGGGGAGGTCTCCTCTCCTGCCCTGTGAGTCCTTGGAAGAGGTTTAGTCGCACGTGTGGCAGTGTCCTTCACACTTACCCAGTGCTCAGTGTCTGTCAAATGAAAGGATGAACAACTTAAAGGTAGCTCATTGACCCTCTGAGACCTCATTACAATTCTGACAATTTTAGCATTTACAATTCTGCTTCAAATTAATACTCACTTCAACTCTTTTTTAAAAATATCTTTAGTTGTAGATGGATACAATACCTTTATCTTGTTTATTTACTTATTTTTATGTGGTGCTGAGGATCGAACCCAATGCCTCACACATACTAGGCCAGCGCTCTACCATTGAGCTACAACCCCAGCCTCCTCACTTCAACTCTATTACATATGCTATTCCTCTCAGTCTTGCTTAGGAATCTAAAGTTATTGTAAAGTAATTTTTTATTTTAAAATCAGTGAATGAATTATGCTGAGATAATTGGCTGTGTGTAGGAAACATTACTGTTATTCTTTTTTTTTTTTTTTTTTGGTACTGGGGATTGAACTCAGGGGCACTTAACCACTCAGCCACATCCCCAGCCCTATTTTATATTTTATTTAGAGACAGAGTCTCATTGGGTTGCTTAGCACCTCACTGTTGCTGAGGCTGGCTTTGAACTTGAGGATCCTCATGTCAGCCTCCTGAGCCACTGGGATTACAGGCATGAGCCACCGCACCCGGCACTGTTATTCTTTTCTGATACCACACTCCAAAATATATTTCAGATGGAAAAAGTCAACTTTTTAAAATCTCTTAACTGAAAAGAATTAATTTAAACTTTAAAAGATCATGGAAGAAATCCAAAGGTAAAATTTGAAAACTTTTATTATGTGTAATGTGAAATTTCTGTCAAAGATCATAGATCTCATAAATTTAAAAGATGATTTAGATTAAATGCAAAAGACAAATGGTAAAAAAAGAAAAATATTTATGACATGTAGTCTCCTAAGTCATGTTGTCTTTATCTACCACGACCCCCCACATTGCTGTTACCTTAATGTCACTCTACAGTCCATTGTCACCCACTGACGCAGTGAGTGGCCTCCAAAGTCAGGTAGTTAGATGCCCTCTCACAGTAATGGCAGTGATCTCATATAATTCAAGAGACCTGGTCCTTGAAGCTAATAAAGCAATACCAAGTTCTGATACCTTTCAGCTCCTACTTCAAATAGTGTTGAGTCAGGCTTGATGGTGCATACTTGTAATCCCAGCAGCTTGGGAGGCTGAGGCTGGTTGGTTTTTTTTTTTTTTTTTTTTTTGGTACGGGGGATTGAACTCAGGGGTACTCGACCACTGAGCCACATCCCCAGCCCTATTTTGTGATTTATTTAGAGACAAGGTCTCACTGAGTTGCTTAGCTCCTTGCTGTTACTGAGGCTGACTGTGAATTTGGGATTCTCCTGTCTCAGCCTCCCAAAGTGCTGGGATTACAGGCGTGTGCCACCATGCCCAGCTGAGGCTGGCATCTTTTAAGAATATTTTTAGTTGTAGATGGACACAATACCTTTATTTTATTTATTTATTTTTATGTGGTGCTAAGGATCAAGCCCAGTGCCTCACACATGCTAGGCAAGTGCTCTACCACTGAGCCACAACCCCAGCCCTAGAATTCGCATTTTAAAAAAAATTTATCAATGAAACCATTTGAACCTAGGTTCAATTTCATTAGTAGCAGAGATCTACTCATAGTCTGTATCTTTCTAGGAGGAATTTATCCATCTTTATTAAAATTATTGGCATAAGGTTTTCCTAATTTAAAGTCTATGGGATCTGTAATGATGACCTTTTTTTCATTCCTGAGTTATATTTTTTTCTTGCTCAGTTTTATTAGGGGTTTATCAAATTTGAGGAATTTTTCTTTAAAAAGCTAGATTTTAGCTTCATTGATTTTCTTCCTCCTTTGTAATTCTTCCTTCTCTGGTTCATTGATTTCTGCACTTTATTTCCTTTCTTCTCCTTGCCCTTACAGAGTCACTAGATAGGCTAAAATTAAAAGGACTAGCAATGTCAGGTGTTGGAGAGGATGTTCAGAAACTGGTGGAAATATAAAATGGCATAATCGCATAAGACTAAAAGTTCAAACTTTTTAAAAATCTGTTTAGGTAAGAGAAATGAAAAACATTTTCACTAGTAAAACTCCAAGCAGTACAGGGATAGAGAAGTTTGAAATCCAGTGGAAATTGATAGGTCACCTCACACTAAAAGTCACAGATGAGTATTGATACTCAGTTTATAATAAAGCAACATCATGTTTCTATAAATATAATTGTTATTGCTTTGTCCTAAGTCAATGGGCTGTTGAGTGATCTTGTTCTTTATGAGTTTCACATGTCTAGAAGTGGGTGGCATGATGAACAGAAAGAAGTGTTCTGAGGATTCTGTGACAGTTTGTTATAAGACTATGGAAAGTATTTGAAATGAACTCTTCTGATTGTTTATTGTTATAGGCCACAAAAGAATCTTTTTCCTTGGAACTGGATATATTCTATTCCATCTTTATTATGAAATAAAAAGATGCCTAGACTTGCAACTTGTAGAACACCATGGCAACTGCAGTGCCCAGCTAGAGTGTCCATAGCAATGTCCTAGACACATGCTACACGTAAGCTCTCAGGAAGGAAAAAAGCAAAAGCCCTTTTTATCATGTAAATAGTTTGGTATAATAATAATAGCTCCTAACTATGAATTAAGAGACAAAGTTTCTTGTCCTGTCCTTACCATGAAGTGGCTTTGGAGTCTAGACCCAAAGCAAATTTCTTAATCTCCCTGAATCTGTTTTTGGGTTTTTTTGTTTTGTTTTATTTGTGTGTTTGTTTGTTTCATCCTTAAAATAACATTAACAAAGTCAAGCCCAAGATCAAGGTGGAATGATACAAGTAAAAGATTGTGGAAAGAATGCTATTCAAGAAGTTCATTGGATTAGATTAAGGGAAATGAAGGGAAAGGGGGGGATGGGAATAAGGAAACAGTAGAAGGAATAGAACATAACCTTCCTGTGTTCATATATGAATACACGACTGGTAAAACTCCATGTGTGTGCATAATATGTCAAAACATACTCTACTATCATGTATACCTAAAAAGAACAAATAAAAATATGCTAAAAAAATGCTGTTCAACTGCACAGAATTATCCCAGAGTATAAATTGCATCACCCAAGAGCTTGCCTGGGTAGATTTTCCTTGAAAGGGACAGATGGGCTAGGAGGGAGTAGAAAGCCTGCGTAGGTGCTTCTGTTCTTTAAGAAGAATGTCAGCTTTTGAGACCCCATCTGTTCTTTGCCAGATGAGAAGAAATTCTGAACTGAGAAGTAAGAGGCCCAGGAGGTAGAACTCCGAAAGAAAGAACAGGAAGAAAGCCAATGGGAAGTGTGAACAACTAAGGCACAGGAAAGTGGAAGGCAGATCCTTAGTAAACAATAGTTAAGTTTACTTTCACATAACCTTGGATCTAACCGTAATAAAAGAGAAACCCAAACTGAAATATAAGCAAGGAAACAGCCCATATCTTTTGCTATGATTGTTGTTGTCAGTGTATTTCTATTTTGGTTTCTTGTGTGACCTATATTTTTTAGATTGGTTTTAAGTTTTCTTCAGATGTGTAGTGCCTTACGTTTTTTCTGTGGTCATAATTTTTTTTTCCAAACAAGTTTATTTTAAAAAGGATCTCAGTATTGTTTCTCTCACTTTCCTAGCATGTTTCAGGCTACTGCTTTTCAAAAGATGAACTGGTGTTTGAAAAATGTTTACAATAAAATATTTCATTATAAAATATATTATTTAACCTGGTGTCACTGTAATCCCTCTGATTTAGGAGGCTGAGTCAGGATGATTGAGGTTTGAGGCTGGATTTAGCAACTCAGCGAAACCCTGTCTCAAAATAAAAATGGTTGGAGATGTAGGTCAGTGGTAGGGCACCCCTGGGTTGAATCTCCAGTACCTCCAACACAATATATATATATATATAAAACACATTATATATATATATATATATATATATATATATATAATTTATAAGATTTTTAACATAAAATTTTATAACATAAAATTCTAGGGGCTGGGATTGTGGCTCATTGGTAGAGCACTTGCCTCGCATGCATGAGGCACTGGGTTGGATCCTCAGCACCACATAAAAATAAATAAAGATATTGTATCCATCTATAACTAAAACAAAAATATTTTTTAAAAAATTCTAGTTTTGTTGAATTTTAAACATCAGTACCCCTTAAAATTGCAGTGCCTTGTTCTGGTTAAAAATATTAAATCTTTAAATGTCTTATTGAATTATAAAGTCAGATTTCAATTTATTCTTGTCACCATTACCCTATTGTTGACAAAGTTGTAATATTTTCTTTAGAATTTACATATTTCTAGTAGAATTTACCAATTCTCATTTGGAGGCTTATATGTATTTTTGAGGGAAGATAAATCCAATTTGCCATATAAAAATTCTGATTAAAGAAGTTTTTTTTTTTTTCAAGGAAAATCTGTGTGTGAGGGGGGTTTACGTTGGGATTGAACCCAGAGCCTCACACATGCTAGGCAAGAATTTTATTACTGAGCTACATCTCCAGCCCTGCTGTAGGAAAATCCAAATGAAAAGATAGAGATAACTCTATTTCTATAAGTTGGTATTTTTCTTTGCTTTTCTTTTTCTTTTATACTGGGGATTGAAACGAGGGGCACTTAACCACTGAGCCACATCCCCAGCCCTTTTTTTTTTTTTTTGTATTTTATTAGAGACAGGGTTTTGCTGATTTGCTTAGGGCCTCGCTAAGTTGCTGAGGCTGGCTTTGAATTCACAAGCCTCCTGCCTCAGCCTCCCGAGCTGCTGAGATTTACAGGTATGTGCCACTGCACCTAGCTAAGTTAGTATTTTTCATTTTCTTTTTTCTATGCATCTGATTTTACATATTTGAGTTCATGTATATAAATTGTTCTCTTTCCTGTTTACATGTTCTCAGCATTTTCTTGCATCAAAAACTATAATTTTCCTTTTAAGTTCATCATATGGCTATGCCACCATATTCATATTATTTTCTTAATGTTGAATGCTTAGATTGCTTCTAGCAAGAAACTTAGAAATGTTTTACTAAGTTGTCAAATGAATAGTATCTCTGTAAAAGACTATATTTCTTTAATTGCTAATAATACCACATCTGAATGTTTTTCAGATTTTAGACTATTTTTCTTTTTAATAAATCTGTATTCCAGTCTTTTATCTATATATTCTCAGTAGTTCTTACTAATTAACTCATACAATCTTTTATACTAAGAATATTGACTATATAGTAAAACTCAAAATTACAATTTTGGTTTAGGAGCACAACTTTTCATTTCTCTAGTTGTATGTGATGTAGAATCACAACATACATGCAGTCACACATAAAGCTGGGGCTATGATGTCCATCATATTCCACCATCTTTACTGTCCCCATGCCCCCTCCCCTGCCCCACCCCTGAGCATTTTCTTTCTGATTATAAAAATTATTAAATTTTGAAAATAAGCACATGGAGAAAATAAAATGTATTCTATCAGTTTTCAGCATTAACTAATAAGACTAAGATTGAATAATAACACCATGCTAAGCAAAGTAAGCCAATCCCGAAAAACCAAAGGCTGAATGTTCCCTCTGATACGTGGATGCTGATCCATTATGGGTGAGGTGGAGGGGAATGGAGGAGCTTTGATTGGGCAAAGGAGGAAGGGAGCGGGGCAGGAATGATGGCAGAATGAGATGGACATCATTACCCCAGGTACATGTATGACTGCACATATTGTGCAACACTACATCGTGTACAACCAGAGAAATGAAAAGTTGTGCTGCATTTGTGTACAATGAATCAAAATGCACTCTGCTAACTGGGCGTGGTGGCTCATGCTTGTAATCCCAGCACTTAGGGAAGCTGAGACAGGAGAATCGCAAGTTTAAAGCCAGCCTCAGCAACAGCGAGGCACTAAGCAACTCAGTGAGACCCTGTCTCTACATAAAACACAAAATAGGGCTAGGGATGTGGCTCAGTGGTCGAATGTCCCTGAGTTCAATCCCTGGTACCAAAAAAAAAAAAAAAAAAAAAAGCATTCTGCTGTTATATATACAAAATTAGAATAAATAATCAAAAAAAGTCTACCTTTTCTAAAAAAAAAAAGATTAAATGATACTACACATTCTTAATAGTACACTGCTTAGTTCATGTAACAATACAAAACAATGGAAAAGAGTTAAATATTTTACATTTAAAATTGCTATATCATATCCATTGTTTGGATATTCCATAATTAATGTCTTAAAGATGCCCATTTATAGTTTAATTTTTCATTACTCTCAACTTTGTGATGTTCTTAAGATAAATTTTAAGAGGTAGAATTGCTGGACCCAAGTGTACTCACACCTTTGACTTAATGGAAGTTACCATTCCAAAAGGTTATATAATTCAATTCCCATTCATATCATTTAGAATATCTGAATCCATATAGCTTACTGAAAATGGACATTTCTATTTTTCTTAGTTAATGTAGTTTAGCTCATATATAATACATGTACCCATTTTAAACATACAGTTTGATGAGTTTGACCCCACATACATCTATGTAACCACCACACCAATTCAATTATAGAATGCTTCCATCACCTCCAAAAAGTTCCCTCTTGCACACCCTGGACCTTAGATAACCATGAATGTTTCCTGTCAGTATGGATTCTATTCTATCATTTTTAGAGTTTTACATAAATGGAAGCACGTGTTCTTTGGGGTCTAGACTTTTGCTCAGAATGTCTTTAAGATTCATCCCTGTTAGCCAGGTGTGGTGACAAAGGCCTGTCATCCCAGTGATTGGGGAGTTTGAGGCAGGAGGATTGCAAGTTCAAGGCCAGTCTCAGCAAATTAATAAGATTCGGTCACAAAATAAAAATATAAAAAGGACCGGAGATGTGGCTTAGTGGTAAAGCGCCCCAGGTTCAATCTCCAGTACAAAAAAAAAAGAAGAAGAAAAATCCATTCCTGTTGTTGCCTGAATTAGCATGTATTTTTATATTGTTGAGTAGAATGTCGTGTTATAAATATAACCAAACTTGCCTATCACCAGGAGAATGAGTAGACATTTGAGTTGATTCCAATCTGGGACTATTATAAAGAAAGCTGCTATGCTTGTATAAATAGTTCTTTAGCCATGACGATCCAAAAAGAGATACCTTATTTTCATACCTGGGATTTTGGTGGACTATAGGACTATCATCCACTGTTTCACATGAAGCAAATTTCCCAAAGGAAAGCCCAGATCTTGTTTTGGGACCAAATTAGCAGGATGAGGCAATGGTGCAGGATATAATTTTGAGAGCATCTTGGAAAGCTATCTGGGAAGCACCTGATCACCCTCCTCTTGTATCAGCTGCAAAGCATAAGGCTCCTATTGCTCACTGCCCTTCTTCTCTCCATGTCTTCTGGCTCCTGACATGTCTAAGAATCCTGCCAAGTCAGTCCCTGTCACCTCCCATGACAGGAGGGTCAGAGGAGAAAATAACGATAGGCATCACGCTATTTAATGCCAGATCCCCTAAATAGCTCCAGAAGGTGGTAGTAGGGTCAGGCAACCCCACAGGCTACTTGAGCATCTGCCTCTGGTCTCTAGGGTATTCTGTGCCCTCTTCTTGGCTACAAGAGAAATGCAACCTTAGGCT
Organism: Xerus rutilus; assembly: GCA_028644305.1. Classification (NCBI taxonomy): domain Eukaryota; kingdom Metazoa; phylum Chordata; class Mammalia; order Rodentia; family Sciuridae; genus Xerus; species Xerus rutilus. Next base: position 29,067,328 of record CM053411.1, read on the forward strand.
TAGGAGAATTCTGTGCAGTGATTTGCCAGGCCTACCTTCTAGAAGTAGAACGCAACCTCCTTAAGAGCAGGAATCATGCCTTATACAAAATTTTATATGTGCAAGATACATAGTAGATGCTCTCATATAGTTTATAGTTTCCAATAAAGTATTCTCTAAGCCTGAGATGTGGGTGTGGACTCTTGACTTACAGTCAATATTTGATGGTTAGAGTATTTAACAAATACTTTCAATAAAATATTTGTGGCTGTCACCTCAAGTTAAATATATTTTCCTGGAATTGAAACTAATGGTAGAGGGACAAATGTATCTTCTGTGTAGATATGCTGTACAGGTATTATCTGGTACCACTGTCTTCTGAAATAGAAACCAAAAGACAGCCAGTATACATAATTCCTTTTCTTCCCAGTAACCCTTCTTGAGTGGGGTCTGTTTTACTGCAAGCCATAAAATTCTGAGACTCTAAGATGGTTTTTTTTAGAAAATTAAACTTGGAAAAATATAAACTTGAAAGTTTTTTCTTTTTTTGTTAAAAGCAATATGATAGCAAATGCTAGACAGCTTTCTAGAAAATACCTCCGGTAACAAAGAAAGATAGTTCACAAATGCAAAGGCCTAAATTTTACAGACTGAGAGGGAGTTGATTGATTAGGCATGATGTTCAAGCACCATGCCAATGACTTTAGCTCTCTTCCATTGCTTATCGCAGAGTGAGGTCTTACTGGCCATGTTTCTCTTCCCTCAGTTCACGGACATCGGGACCTTCGAGACAGTGTGGCAAGTCAAGTTCTACAATTACCACAAGCGAGACCACTGCCAGTGGGGAAGCCCCTTCTCTGTCATTGAGTATGAGTGCAAGCCCAACGAGACACGCAGTCTCATGTGGGTGAACAAGGAGTCTTTCCTCTGAAGACAGCTCTTTCAGATGTTGCTGGACAGTCTCTCCAGAAATCTACTTTTAGATAAACCAGCACAAGCCTTAAGCAAGGCACACACACCCTGGCTGTTTCCCATCTGGTACTGATGACCTACTATCCCCGATTACTTGAAAGTGTAATTTCCCTCTGATACAGCACCCCCTGACATAAAAGATGGTGATGTACCACTCCCCAAAATACTCCTTCCTGTATTTTGTGCTGGTTTTCCTCCATCTAGTTGTGCTCAGTCATGCAGTTGATCTCTGTGACTGGGATTCAGTGGAAGCGGTAGGCTTATCCTATACTCGAATGTTCCACTGAATGATAATGGTGTTTTGTTTCCAAAATAAGTAATTGCCTCTTTTTTTCATTGTTAATTTTTTTTAAATGTGCTTGGGTCCTCCCATGTGTAATGTGGTAACATGAAACACGTTGTTTGCCAGCTTTCAAAACAGGCTTTGTGAAAATGTAATACAAACAGCACTAAATGGGACTCAAATGTTGTATTTCCTAGAAACAGCTTTCAGGGGATAATGACAAAACAAAAGGACAAATATGTAAGATATCTTCATAATGTTATTCCTTCAGGTAATCTAAGATATTGTGCTATGACCTAATGGAAATTGGGAAAAAGCATTGCTGTGGACCACTGGGCAACTAAGTGACTGGAGTTGTAGGGTCACCCCTTTGGCAAGCTTATGGTGTTCAAATGTGCACATTGATGGCATCCTACATTTCCCCACTTGAACTTTGTAAAACTGTGTATGGAACTGTAATGAACTTTTGATATTTCTTAATAAAGGTATTAAAAATCGTGTGCCGACTTTCATTCTTAATTGGGGTAACAGCTAGCTAGCCAGGATGGCTTGTGCTTCAAGCCATGCTCTCAGGTCTGTATGCTACAGGGCAAGGGGGATGTACCTGGAGGAGAATTAGCACACTTGTTTAATGGGAGTGCTCCAGCCAGCTCCAATGGGGAAGCACAGGCCCAGGAACTTGGTGGACAATCAGAAAATGCTTGACCCTTTCCCATATGACCACTTCCCCATATGAACACAAGCCATGCTGTTCATAGCCAGAGCACACGGTGCTGGCACAGCATGCATAAACTACAGTACCTAGCACAAAGCCTGCACTCCAGACAGTTCCATAAGAGGAAAAGAAACTTCCTATTAAAAAGTAATATCCTGCTTTCCAACAATATTCCCTTGGGCAGCACAAATTTTATGGTGTTGTATAAGGTGGTAGGAGGTGTTTTGATACTTGTAAACCATCTCTTTAAGAATATGCAAGAAAACTGGGAGTGTTTGGAAGAGTTGGCTTATTATAACACTGAATTTGGAAGGAAAGCAATCAAAAGCTTTTCCCACTTTAAGTAGCTCGCTTGCAATGAGGCTGTACTGCCACCAGGGAACAGCAATGCCCTGGCTTTGGGCTAAGAAATGGTGAAAAAAGAGTGCAGCATGTTTCTCGATTAGCTTGTTTTTTAAAAATAACTATTACAACTGCCAAAGATAAGCATTAACCCATTCTTAATGGCCATATTTTGAAAACCAACATTCATTTTTGGAGCAGACATTGAGAGATTTAATACAGCGCTTTAAGTATTACAGAGGCTTCAGTTTTCTTCCAGAATGTTCAACAGAAATAAGGGCAGTTAGAATGTAGAAAAATATGAGAACAATGTCTATTACTCAGTGTCAGCATTTGATTTGTAAACATTTTCATTTGCAAAACAAAGTTTTAAGCCAGTGATTCACTTCTCAGAGCTTTAGTATTTGTTTTCAGGGGTGGAAATAATATGACATTTGCAATATTCCATGCTTAAAAATACTAGAGGCTTCATTTCAAGTTTGAAATTAGTCAAGGCAGGGCTGAGGGAACTGTGGAATATAGAATAAATATAGAGAATTTTATAAAGTTCAAGCAATTTTTTTGGTATCAGAGATTGAACCCACGGGCTCTTAACCATGTGGCCACATCCCTAGTCCTTTTTATATTTCATTTTGAGATAGGCTTCTGCTAAATTGCTTAGGGCCTTGCTAAGTTGCTGAGACTGGCTTTGAACTCACGATCCTCTTGCCTCAGCCTTCAGGGATTGCAGGTGTGCCCCACTGTGCCTGGCTTCAAGTGTTTTTTGATTATCCACCAAACCATACATCTTAAAGGATTTTTGAAGTCTCCATCATTCAAGCAAACCAGACATCCAGACAAGCAAACTGGAACACAGAGAGGTGACGCAAACACTCAGGCTCACCCAGGGTGTGAGTGGGGCTCATGACCCCCTGCTCCTGCAGGGCTCATCTTCCCACTCCTCTGTGGGAGGAAGGGTGTGGTGAATGTGTGTTTCCCCTTCGGGTCTGAGGCAAGGTTGAATCAAGGGGGGGGTGTGGGGGACATGGAGATGAAGTAACAGGAAATCTTAACAGCTAATCTGCCACGTTAAGTGATCGCTCCTGGCATATACTGTTCTCCTTAGGATTGGACTCGGGCCCGGTCTCTCTGGCCACTTCTCTCACAGCTCTCCTCCCACTCCAAAATATGAGTGCTCAGCTATATCAAGCTGCTGAGTTGTAACTTTGCCCCTCAGCCATCTGGAAGGGCTATTTATATTCAAGTTGTAGCCACGTCTCTCTACTTCCAAGCATCAGATGGCTACTCAGAAGCTTGAGGAACTAGGCCACCCTTCTAATTAGGATGATGACTAAAACATTTTTGAACAGGTGGAAGAGGAGAAATGCCTTGAATTTATATTTTGTGACATCTTACTTTTTGAGAAGTCATTTATCCAGCCATCTGAACTATCTGGACACAGTTGAGAACAGAAAACATGCCAAAAAATAAAGATCCCTGTCACAGATGTCACAAAGTCCATTCACTAAAGGCTTGGGTTTTCTCCTAAGGCCGCATGATTCCTAGCTTAGACACAATTCTAACAGGTGGGGTATTCGGTCTCTGGCTCTCTGGAAATTGAAAGCAGAATAATTAGAGGAAGTCAACGGGTAAAGGTAAGTATATGGAAAATATTTTCTAACAGAGGTAGGACCAAAAAAATGTAAAAAAAACAACAACAAAGTAAGTGAAAATATACTAGATGGGAACATCTCTTATACTTTAGGAACACAATTCTCTACTAAACCACATTAGCTTCTGTAGATATTTAAAAATTTATATGTACAATTGAGGCTCCGATTTATTTAGGAAGATGGTCCATTATCTTCAGTAATATATATGCCTGGTCAGTGTTTAAGAGTTCAGATTCTGGACCCAAAAACTTCCATTCATATCCTGGCCCAGTTGCTTATTAGCTATGTGATCTTAGGCAAATCACTTAATATCTCTGAGCCTTGATTTTCTCATTTGCAATATGGAGATGATAATATTTACCATGTAGAGTTGTTTTGGAGATTAAATAAGTTAATATATGTAAAATCTTTAGGACAATGCTGGGTATGTAACATTTGGTACATTTTAAGAAAAGGGAAGAGGGCTGGGGTTGTAGCTCAGTGGTGGAGTACTTGCCTCACATGTATGAGGTGCTGGGTTCAATCCTCAGCACCACATAAAAATAAGTAAATAAAATAAAGCTATTGTGTCTATTTACAACTAAAAATATTTTTTAATATTTATTTTTTAGTTGTAGGTAGACAGAATATCCTTATTTTATTTTTATATGGTGCTGAGGATTGAACCCAGTGCCTCATGCGTGCTAAGCAAGCACGCTACCAGTGCACCATAACCCCAGCCCTAAAAATATTTTTTTTAAAAGGGAGGAATACATTTCCAGACAAAATTATTTAAAATGCCAAGAGAAAAACTAAAGGCATTTAAAGAAATGAAACTCATTTCCCTAGAGTAGTCTGTATATGGATTTGAATTAATGGCCAGAGATTATACTCTTTCTCTCTCTCTTTCTGTCTCTCTCTCTCTCTCTCTCTCTCTCTCTCTCTCTATATATATATATATATATACACACACACACACACACACACACACACATACATACATACATACATGCATACATACTGAGGAAATGCACATGGAGATTACATTTTTAAACTATTTTTTAAAAGTAAATGATTTGAAGTAATATATAGTTGGCCCTCTGTATCCTCAAGTTCTACACCTGGGGATTCAATCAACTATGGATCAAACACATTTGGAAAAAAATTGCTTTGTGCTAAATACATGTTGACTTTTTTCTTATCATTATTTTCTAAAATATGGTAACAATTTACATAGTATTTATACTGCAACAGATATTATGAGTAACCCAGAAACATTTTTAAACTATACAAGAGGATGTGTGCAAGTTAAAATTCTACATCATTTTACATGAGGGACTTGAGCATCTGTGGATTTTGGCATCCACTGGGGCTCCTGGAACCAGTTCTCTATGGTCAGCAAGGGACAAAAGTCCTTAGAAGATACTAGGAAAAGACTTTCTCCACAGACTTCATTAAGTCACTTTTATAAAAAAAGATCCAGCTTTGAATAATATACAAACATCAGGAGAAGAATCTTGACCTTAGGTAAAGGTCAAGAATTATGTCAAAATTTCTATTTAGTTTTTCAATCCTCTTAAGCCTGTGAGGTAAGCAGGTAAGCAGCATGTGTCATATCTTCACTTTGCAGAGGAAAAATAAGTCTCAGAGGTTGAAAATCAGGCTCAAGTTTAAACAGCTAATTCTGTAGAGACTTCTGTACTTGATCTTTGGTTTTCTCATTAACAAAATGGTGAGGAAAAAAGTCTGTTGGTATTCAATGATGCATCTCATATGTAAGTTTCTCTTCTCCCCCTCATCTTCCTCTTGACAAGCACATTTTATTTGAAACTACCTCATTACATGCCCACATTCCCGCAGTATTTGTTTTTAACCTGGTGGCTTTGCCCGAATTTGTTTGTAGCCAAGTAGAGTACTTGCTTTTCACAGAGAAAACTCCCATGGATATACTATTTACAATATATGACAACTATTGCCAAAAAGCCAGAAATATCCTGTTTCTAGAAACTCATCTACCTATATTACAGCAGTCCCCCTCTTTATCCATAGAAGATATGTTCTAAGACCCCTCCCTGAATGCTATATTTTTCCATGCATTTTCTATAACCCCTATACCCATGATAGAGTTTAGTTTATAAGTTAGGCACTGTAAGAGATTAATAACAACAATAATAGAATAGATATGACAGCACAGCATGCTACAATGAAAGATTTTATCACACAGTGGCATTCAGTTTAAAACTTATAAATTGTTTGTTTCTGGAATTTTCCATTTTGGACCACCATTGACTCAGCTGACTAAAACCGTGGAGAGTGAAACCTTGGATAATAGGGGACTACTGTATTCCACAAAGCAAATTACTCAGAGATGGTCTTTTCTCTTTGAATTCAGCATAACTGCCATTAGGCCACTAGATTAAGATGAATTCAAAAGTTTTCTTTGGAAAATAGGGTATTTCATTCCCTGCTCACTAACATTAAAAATATAGCACTTTGGGGCTGGGATTGTAGCTCAGTGGCAGAGCACTTGCCTTGCACATGTAAGGCACTGGGTTTGATCCTCAGTACCCCATAAAAATGAATAAATAAAGGTATTGTGTCTATCTAAAACTAAAAAATATTTTTAAAAAATACAGCATTTGAGGTCCTATCTTAGTACTTTAATGTAATCCTGACAGACACAGAAGCTTCTGGCCACAGTGAATTTCTCATTCTCCTTCAGATATCCCAAGCCCAAACAGTTTCTTTGCCTCTGCACAACCTGTTCCCTCTGCTTGGAATGCCCTGCTCCACTTTCTACCTAGCAAATATCTTCAAGTGCCAGTTTAAATGTCACCTCCACTGTGAAGTCGTCCTGACTCCTCTAAAAGGGTGAGTCGACAATAATTCTGAAATACTTTTTATTCAAATACTTCATTTTATTACCCCATTTCGGAAAAGCTTCCCCAGGCTCCCTCCGTCTAAATTTCTGTTTTTCTTAAGTTCTTTGGAAGACTTCCACATCTTACCGACTCAGTGAAAATGAGCTGACTCAATAAAAAGGTGATGTGATTCTAGAAAGAGCTAGCTGGCTGGCTGGCCAGCTGGATGGCTGGCTGGCTGGTTAACTGAAACACCAGCCAGAGAGAAGTTTGGCATGTATTAGCCTTCAGTGGCTTAGTTCTCCTGCTCCATTTAAAGGAGACTTTTAAAGAAGGAAAACAGATGAGAAAGAAAACGCTTCTGAATTCTCTGATGACATCGCTTCTCATGAATTTGCCTTTTCATGTTAGTAGCATGAACGATGATGCTGCTGAAGTCTGCAGTTCTTTGAAGGAGTGTCTGAAGTTGTTTATTTATGTCAGGGTAATAACCACCTGTGCCACTGACCACATGTTTCCAGCCCTTCCCCATCCAGGCACATGATAAGACTGTACCTCTGTGGCCATCAGAAGGCTCATGGGCCAGTAGCCCTGGCCAATGAGTTGTGAGCAGAAGTGACATGTGTCACTTCCAGGCTGGAACAGCCTCTGACTGGCTGTGCAATGCTCCGCAGAGCTCTCTTTCCCTTTTCCATGGCAACCAGCCACTTCCAAGAAGATCCATTATCCTGGGCCCTGGAGTGAGAAGAGAGTAGAACCCTATTAATTTTTGTTGGAGCTGTAGCATAAAAAAACAATAAACTTCTCCCCCAACATGTGATTGTGAAAAAATACTGAAATATATATACATATGTGTGTGTGTGTGTGTGTGTGTGTGTGTGTAAAGTTGAAAGACCTGCACAAGAAACATACATATCCCCATCACCTGGATTTTTCAATTAACATTTTGCTTGGTCATTTCTCTATCCTCCTACAGTACATCAGTTCTTCTCTCTCCCTCCCTCCCTCCCTCTCCCTCTTTCTCTCCCTTCTCACCCCCTTCTCTCCCCCCATACTCTCCCTCTTGCTTTTTTCTTTTTTGTAAAATTATCAGAAGGCTTGGGGCTCAGTCATTACAATAGCATGGTCTTGCTTTTCCTACTCCACAATGTCTGGAGAATCTAGACCAGCGGCTCTTCTTTTTTTGCTGAAGACCCAACAGTGGAACTAGATTAAAATGAAAAAAGCAATTGTTTTAAGTTAGTGACAACAAATCATTTCCTGTCAGGGACAGTTAAAAGTCATAGGATGGATTAGGAGAAGAATTAACACATCCTTTTTCTATCAAATTCTTAAAAATAAGATAAACTCAGAGTGAGCTAGTTTGGATGTGGCTCTATTTGGAGGTCAAGGGGTGGATTAAACTGAGAAAGAAGAGGCAAAATTAGCAAACATTGAAGGCCTGTTGTATGCAGATGTTTTATATACACTACCTCATTAGAGCCCTGAAACTGTTCTAGAAAGTATATATGATTTCCATTGAAAAAATGAGGATATGAAGCTCAGAGAAGTTAAGCTGCCTGCCAGAAGTCACATAGCTCGTGTGAGTGGGAGAGGCAGAATGGAAACCTAAATCAGTACAATTCTAACATGCTTTCCCTCCTCCAGAAGTCGCTGAACCCTCGGCCTCTGACAGCTCCAGAGGCTGACATTTCCTCCCTCTGAGATGACCATCCCTGTGGAGGCCAAGGCCCAAGAAGTAACAATGACATTAATGACATCCTCTCTCCGTGTTTGAAGCAAAATTTGAAATGTTAAAGTTACTTTCTTTTTTAACTTTTTCAATAGAGCTTAACCTTTCCCAAGAGATTTTTATGAAATTAAGCCCTTAAATAATGCTTGGATATACTCAAAGGGACACCATGAGGGAGTTTTCTAAGGTGATGGAACTACTCTGTATCCTGATAATGGTGGAGGCTGCGTGAACCTATACATGTGTTAAAACTCATAGAGCTACACACACACACACACACACACACAGAGTTATTTTTACTGTATGCTTATTTAAACAAACAAACATAAAAACACTAGTGCACTAAGTAGCCCATGAGGCAAGAGCTCAAGCTGTCAAGTCAAGCCAACGCCAAAGAGCATGAATGATTATCCCCAGAGGGGCAGACTACTAAACAGATATCCCAAGGTGTAGCTGCCAGTGTGCTTCCCTCCTCTTTCCCTTTCTCTTTTCCCTTAGCTGGTTTGCTTTGAATATATGTGTCTTGCTTTGGCTCATAAGTGATACTTTATTGAATCTGCAGTAATGGAGCTGGGAAGTACAGACCATGACTTCAGAGGCAGAACCTAGCAAAAGCAATCAGAGAAGTATCTTGATCAGACACTGTGTTTACTCAACTAGGCTAGCCTCATTGGGCTGAGAACCCATATAAGAAACCAGAGTCTGTTGGAAAATGCAAAATTAAGAACTGACAGGGGGCTTGCCCAAGATTAATCATAGGATGTGGAGCCCAAGTGAGCGAGTCCAGGTAGATCCAGGTAGCTAAGGCTAGAGCCCCCAGACCTTTAGGAGACTAGTGGGCATCTGCTGCCTCAAATTTCTTATCTTCTGATCCATGACTGAATCTTTGTTTACTATGGTTTCTGCAAAACCTCTTGGTTTAATTGTTCGAGGTTTTGTTTTGCCCAATGTGGTCCTTGCATTTCTGCAGTGCATAGAACCTGTGAATCTTTTTGGAGCTTATCTATCTTGGGAGGGAAATTATCTGAGCAGACTTGAAGGCAGGGGTGGAAGCCACCTGCTGAAGACAATATGAGCATTTGGCAGGGTGGGTGGGGAAAATGAGACAGAGCAGAGGGGAGGGGGCTGGGAATTATCCCACTCCCGCCTGCATCTGGTGTCCCAGGAGCTGCTCCTGAGCAATGCCTCTCTAACGTGTCGGCGGCATGAACTTGTACTTGTTCCTCCCTCGGGGAATGAGAGAAGACAAGCTTAAAGCTGCTCAAATGCTTGGAGAACCTCCAAAGAGACACTTGACACAAATGCAACATATTAATGAAAACAGCTTGAGCTTGGCTAAACAGTGACGATTCTAACAAAACAAGCATATGGGAATTGATGACAATTGTCCCAAAAAAGAAACAGCCCAGCCCTGTACTTTGCTTGATGCTTCTTTATAATTCTTCACTGTCATTTTCTCAAACTTAGGCTGGTATCTATTTATTCTCAGGAGTGCCAAGAACAACTGCCTCAAGGGATCTCTTAAGGGCATAAGCACATTCTTCAGTGAGTGCCATCTCCAGGAACAAATGTTCTTTGCCTTTTTTTTTCTTTTTCCAAATTACATGCTGTGCTTTCTTAAGGAAGGAAGGCTTCTCACAGCCATCAGAATTATCTGGGATGCTTGTTAAAATGTAGATCCCCTGAGCAGCCACCTTTGTAGATCTGTCAAATCAAGTGAACTCTCCCAGAATAGGTCCAAAGCATCTGCATTTTTTTTTTTTGGTACCAGGGATTGAACTCAGGGATATTCAACCACTGAGTCACATCCCCGACCCTATTTTGTGTTTTATGTAGAGACAGAGTCTCACTAAGTCACTTAGCTCTTCGCCATTGCTGAGGCTGGCTTTAAACTCGCGATTGTCCTGTCTCAGCCTCCCCAAGTGCTGGGATGACAGGCGTGCGCCACTGCGCCCGGCTCAAAGCATCTGCATTTTAATGAGCACTTGAGGTGAGCACATTAGAGTTTGGAAATCACTGCCCCAGGGTTGATTCGTTATAGTCCTTCATGATGGATGCAGGTTCATTCAACAAGCATTCACCTGCCAAGTACCCTGGGGGCAGAAGATGGTAATGGAAGTATCACGATTCCAATTGCTTATGGCTAAATAACAATGATAAAATAGGGTAAGTGCTGTACTAGAAGGGGATATAAAATACATGAAAGCAGAGAAGAGGAGTCTGTAGGAATAGGAGGCAGCTTCGTATGGTGATAGTTGAGCTGCATTTTGAGGAATGAGTGGAATCTAATCAGGAGGACAAGACAGAGTGCTTATTGCAGGCCTAGAGAAGGTCCGGTGAGGTGCCTGCATTCGTTCTGGAGGAAGAGATTCTGTGTGGCTGGAGCCTAGGAAGTTGTAGGAGAGAAAAGAGGCATGGGCTGAGGCCTATGAAGAGCCTTGTATACATGCTAAGCTATTTAGGTTTAGTTGTACAGAAAGTACAAGCTAGAGGAATTTTTTAAGCATAAAATGACACAGTGATATCTGCATTGTAGAGCAGTCTTCCTGGTGGCCCTTTGGAGGCAGAGAGATGGATTCAGAAGCTTCTGAAGTGGTGAGAGGTAGGGAGGCTTAAATGGGGACCATGGCAGAGAGGCCTGTGAGAGGGTTAGCAGACTGAGAATACAGGAGAAAAGGAGGAGTCATGGAGACAGACCACAGACTGCTAGCTTAGGGGACAGGGTAGAGGGCTGGAGGAAAAATTGCCCAGAATCAGGAAGCATTCAACAGTGGAAGTGGTAATGACCAGTCAGAGTTAAGAACCTCATCCAGGGGAAGGCATAAACAGCCATGTAACTCTTCCAGCTCAGAATATGAAAGCAGGCCTAACGCTGTGGGCAAATCCTAGTGTCTGGGCTCAATAGCATATTCTACTGTGCTGGGAAATAGGTTTAAAGATGTCTGTTAAGTGCAAAAAATCACCCCATAGTATGTAGTTTGAGTCCATTTATGTTTTTACAAACTAAGTACAGAGAGAAAGAGAGAAGGGGAGAAAGGTTGAATTTGCATCAACTATGCAGGAAAGGCAGGGTTATTGTTAATAAGGAAGAAGAGCGAGACTGGGAGACAAAATGAAAGAAGTCTTGACAATTTGCTCTGAATTCTTATGCATTTTTAATTGTTTTTAACAGTGAGGTTTCTGTTTTGTTTTGTGTCCTGTTACTGAGGATTGAACCCAGGGGTGCTGCACCACTGAGCTACATCTCCAGTCCTTTTTGTTTTTTAATTTAGAGACAAGTTTGCTTAGGGCCTTGCTAAATTGCTGAGGCTGGCCTGGAACTTGCAATCCTACTGCCTCAGACTCCTGGGTCACTGGGATTACAGGTGTGTGCCACCACATCTGGTATAACAATGAGTTTTTTTTTGTATTGGTCCACTGCTTTTACAATTTTTGGAAGCAATTTTTAGAAAGATGCTTACACATCTTCTTGGTGACCACTAGGTGGTACTAGTGGCAGGACAGACTGGATGGCCTTCAAGCTTCCTGTGTTGGTCTGGGACACCTGCTTCTGCAACCAACTTTAGACACCATGTGGGTTCAACCTCCTAACTTTACAGAGTGAAACGCGTGCCTTTGCCAATTTTCATTAGCACATGTCCTCAGAGCTTAGGGGTCAATGTCCCCATGACTTCCCTTTCCTTTCCCCTTAAATATGAGATGCAGGATTTTCTATTTAATTTGTATTTTTAAAATTTACGATTAAAAAAAAACTACATCAATTCAAATTTACCCAGATTTGTTCACCTATATGTAGGTTAACCCCGAACTCTCCACCTTAAAGTGATGTTCCCAAGTCAAATCTTCATCAGATGCATAAACATAATTGAACACTTTGCTGTGATGGCCCCTTGACCTGAGCTTCCCCAAATTCCAGGACTCAGCCTTGTTAATTCTCTTAAACTGTTGAGGCTTCTATCACCTCAACTGACATGGCAAGGAGACAGTAGTGTCTTTCTGCATGCACCCAGCATAATGTAGATTTTGTGATTTCATTTCTGGATTTCCTCCTTTTAAGCAAGACTTATGTCATTGAATGGACTGAACTAGATACTGTGCTGTCCCTTGCTCCAAAACAAAGCTTTGTTACAAAACTAAGCGCCTGAGAGTCCTAATGCTGGAGTTAGTTTAACTCTCTTTGGGATTATCCACCAGGCCATCCTGGGACACACAAAGCTACTCAGTCCCATAGAGTGCAAAGCTGAGGGGTGTCTGTGGTGGCTCTGACTTAGTTGAGGCGTAGTGCTGCCCATAAGTCTGTCTGAACAGGCATAATTCTTCACCCTCTACCCCATTCCACACTGCTGCCTGGGCAATTTGCTGAGTTAGTCCTTGAAACAAACTGCAGAAAAGATTGATCAGTTTCTCATAGAGTTATAATTCATACTCCTTGCCTGGTGAGTTGAGCCACTAGTAAATTCAAGAGTCAGGAATATTCTATGAAAGGCATACTAGACATTAAATAGATATTAGCCACTATCCATCATTAATGGCAATGAAGACTACTGTGTATTTGAACTCTTCCTCTTTACCATGCTCTATACTAAATACTTTAGATATGTTATCTTATTTGATAAAATAACCATCCTGTAAAGTAGAATAATTGCTCCCATTTCACAGATGTGAAGAGACTTAGAAAGGTTGAGATGAACAGCTCAGATTTAGCTATTTTAAAACTTGTCTTTTAGCCGGGCGCGGTGGCTCACGCTTGTAATCCCAGCACTTAGGGAGGCTGAGACAGGAGAATCGCGAGTTCAAAGCCAGCCTCAGCAACGGCTAGGCACGAAGCAACTCAGTGAGACCCTGTCTCTACATAAAACACAAAATAGGGCTGGGGATGTGGCTCAGTGGTCGAGTGCCCCTGAGTTCAATCTCCAGTACCAAAAAAAAAAAAAAAAAAAAA
>CM053411.1:29081284-29169355 GCA_028644305.1 Xerus rutilus
ACGCTTGTAATCCCAGCACTTAGGGAGGCTGAGACAGGAGAATCGCGAGTTCAAAGCCAGCCTCAGCAACGGCTAGGCACGAAGCAACTCAGTGAGACCCTGTCTCTACATAAAACACAAAATAGGGCTGGGGATGTGGCTCAGTGGTCGAGTGCCCCTGAGTTCAATCTCCAGTACCAAAAAAAAAAAAAAAAAAAAACTTGTCTTTTTATGATAGTTTGAGTGTTCAGAGTTTTATTCACCCTCCTCCCAATTAATAGAATACTAAGGACCTTGCCTTTTTCTCCTCTTTACCCTTTTGTTCACAATCCTCTTAATAGGAGAGAGACAAAGTCAAGGTAAGAAAGTGCATGTAAACCTATGCATATGCTTTGTACTGACATTCAGGTTTAGCCCTACATTTCTTTAAATGCAAGAATTATGCTTTTTGTCTCCCTTTAGCTCTTCCATAATGTTTCACTCACAGTAATTTTTTTTTTTTTTTTTTTTTTTTTGGTATTGGGGATTGAACTCAGGAGTGCTTTATTACTGAGCCACATCCTCAGTCCTTTTTATTTTTCATTTTGAGACAGGGTTTCCCTAAGTTGCTTAGGGTCTTGCTAAATTGCTGAGGCTGATCTCAAATTTGCAATCCTCCTGAGTCACTGGGATTATAGGCATGTGCCATATACTCAGTTACTTACAGCAATTTCTCAATACCATGTTGCTTCAATGATTGGCTAGTTCCTTGTTCACATTTGGGGTCAAGAAGATTAGTCAAAGTTTGTGTTTTTCTATGGATCAAAATTATTTTTACTGTTTCTCCTTACCATGAATCCCTGAAAATTAAACGTAAATTAATCTCCAAATCGAAATTTTATTTTATTGATGAGTCTGCTTTTATTAAATGAGTTAAATTTATGGTTTTAAGAAAAACTAATCAAGAGTGGTTGGTCAAAAATTGTAAACAAGAATAAATCTGTTGCACCTTCTTTTTCCTAGGAACTTTGAGCTAGACCTTGTTTTTATGGTGTAATTAGGCAGGGACTTTTGTGACTTAATTTAAAAGACAGATTTCTAATCACCTTTTTTTTTTTTCAAAACATTTTTTTTTCTCTGCTACCCCTGGATGAACCTGGCTCTGCCTCTCCAAATTCAATGATGTCAAGTCAGCAGGGAGCAAATTCGAGACTGTATAATTCCCATCAGCCATTAGCGAGGGAGATATTTTCATCCCTCAGGTCCAAGTTCAATTCTAAAGGGCATGTTTTCTTTTCTATGTATCTGGTTATCTCCTATTAACAGTAATGGGTGTTATGCATGAACGTGCAGAAGATTCTATACCCCTAAGATTTGCCCAAGCATGAATTTCATGAGGCCAAAGTAAACACATTTTTGCTTTTCGGAATCATCCTTCTCTGTTAGGATAAATGCTGGTACCTGAATAAGACTCCACATGATAAAATGACAACACGTGTTGCTTCTGCATTTGTCCTTTAAAGTACATTGCTTTTAAAAATGGGTCCCTTTCTTCTCTGTTCAATGCTTGGCCTGGAAATCCACTGTAACCCTGAGGGGGAGGTAAAGAGACATTTCTGAACAAATTTTTTTCTGCTCAGATGTCAAATGACTCATGCCAGTAAGACACACCCTGTACCACTATTCTAGTCTGAAAAGCTTGCATATAGACCCAGCATGTCCTTGTCTGAATACATACCTCCTAGTCTACCTTCCATTGATCAGTATCAGATGCTCCGATGACATCATGAAATGAAAAACAGGTGTGAAATAAAGAGGCCTGAAATATGAATAACAAGCTGTTCAAGACCAGACAGAGTGTTCTAGAGGGTTGGCTCCACTTGCCTGAGAGGTGTGTACCAAGGCCAAATCAGCCAGAGCGAGAGGCAGCCTTGTTTGTAGAGTACTTAATAGGCCCCAGAGGGAAAAGACACAGCTGAATGAAAGAACCTCGCCTGATTTTTTTCTTTGGTTCTTTATTTCACATAAATTATGTTTTAGAAAGGTCTCTAAAATATGATGACTATAGGAACATTAATCTGCCAAGACTCTTAAAATGTATTTTAACGACTTTAGTCCTGTTGCAGAGACAGTTGTCAGTAGCAGCAATGACATTTAGCATGTTTTTAAACACAGTAATTTCTATATATGAAGGACTTTATGGGGGGTGGGGCTATAGCTCAGTGATAAAGCACTTGTTTATCCTTCCATGAGACCCCAGGTTTGATCCCCAGCACCACAAAAAAAGTGTGTGTGGAGGTATTTTACTGACATTTGTAAATTCCTCCCCAGAAAAAGCAGTGGGAAATAATATGATTAGTAGTGACATGAAGACTTCCATTTCTTCTGAAATTATTTTTAATGACATAAACAACTCCCTCTTTATTTTCTAGTATTAACCTACAAAACACAAAAAGTCAATTTGTGGTTACCTTTTCAATAGTGTTGACCTCAGTTCCTGGCTCAGGAAATAATAAAAAGCAGTTCGACTGGTTTTATCTTGTTTGAGAAACTAAAATTAAAGTCTCAGGAGTTATTTAACTTTAACCTAGAAACAGGAAGGAACGTGGTTTATCAGAAATAGTCATAAAGACAGTTTTCCAAATGTGTGGATTGTTTTAACTTAGTGCCAATGGTATTAAAAAAGAAAGTGGTTCTTTAAAAAAAAAGTATGTGTGTGTTTATAAAATATAAAATGTCTTTCTCTACTTGCAACTGGAAACTTTAGGTTTTATTCTTATCTTCCAGCTACAAGCTTGTCATAATCTAATCTAGGGAATGACTATCTAAATTACTATATCCATAAATATTCTAGTGAAAAACACTTGCAAGTCTCATTTTCAGAAGTACACTGCAGTACCTCAAAGTTGAAACCTAGCTCATAAAACCAAATTCAATTCTGGTTTTCTGTGTTACAGTTAACAATTGCAAGGTATTATTTTATGCATCACAACTCCAAAATTATGAGAGAAAAGAACTTACATCAGTGCTAACTAAACCAATGTTGCAGTTTTTATGGGGAAAAAAAAACTTAGCAAATGGTGGTGAATTCCATTTTTCATACTACCAAATACTAGTGGTCAAGCAGCCCCTAGCATTTCTTCTTGTCTAGGAGTGATTTGGGGGAAAATAAAATGTGGAAAGATGTATTTAATGCAGGCTCTTGACATAGTCAATATATTTTTTTAAATCATAAATCATATCCCAGTTGCCAAATATTTAGTTTTGAAAGAAGAAATAGCACTGGTGTTTATTTACCAAAGCTAACTAGTGGAAGTAAACACAGGCCCTGCAGATTAATTTCCAGGATTGTTTAAATTACAAATTACTTGGCTAAATGAGTAAATATGCTATATTAACTGAATGTTTTAATGAGCAATCTTGTTTATATGATGTGTTAGTCATTTTACATCATCCTATGCTCATCCCTGATTAATCTACAACTGGGAGGACTATTATGTTTCTGACAATGTCTTTATTGAGTGGTCTCTATACACAAAGGGGTGGAGACAGGAGGATATCAAAATGCAATTCCTGTGTTATCTTATGAGTTAACAACTATGGGGACAAAGGTATAAAAGTTGAGGCTGGGGTGTAGCTCAGTGATACAGCATGCCTAGCATGGTTGAGGCTTTGGGTTTAATCCCCACTAACACACACTCTCTCTCACACACACACACACACATTTTTTTTTTTAAATGGACACAATACCCTTATTTTATTTATTTGCTTTTTATGTGGTGCTGAGGATCGAATCCAGTGCCTCACACATGCCAGGCGAGCGCTCTACCACTGAGCCACAACCTCAGCCCACACACACACATTAATAATAATAAAAATTGTGTTTGTAAAAACAATGAACAAGTAAATCACTTATTTGCTTAAAGAAGTTTGTTTTATTTTCATTATTACTCAGTCTTCATTTTCTTATTAAATTCCATTTTTAATAAATATAGGAACAATTTGAAGCTTACTGAGTAAACTCAGATCTAATCCATTGAAGTGTTTGTATTATGAATAAGTAGTTTGTAATTATAGGTCCTGGAAAATGAAGAACTAACTTTCGAGGTTGGGGGTGATTCTCAGTAGTACATATAATCTAATCCCCACTTCAGATACATGGATGTAAAGAAAAGCAGAGATGATATGCATAATGAGATATCTTAAAATATAAGCACATGGGGTTCTGATTCCAACCTCCTGGGTTCTCTTTTCTGGCTTAGCAACTTCTTCCAACATCCCCAAGTGAGTTGCTTGGTCTCATATAATCTTTGTTTCCCTGCCTGTTCAAAGGGGAGGTAGGGTAATAAAATTTTTGCCGCAGGGGTGTTGCTAAAATTAATTAGTATTTATTATGTGCTCCATTAAGGTCCTCAGGCGATATATGACTTATGTAATTTATGTTGATCTTTCCTCAAAGTTTTAAAAACAATTCTTGATTTTTCAACTCAGGAAAAAATATGTACATATGTATATATGTGTATATACATGATATATATATATCACATCTTTAGACTTTAAACAGGAGGATTAAGTATAGAAACATTTTGGCTTTTCTAGGAATAATAATTATTTTCCTGGGGTGAAAATATTAGCAGGTCACAAGAGCTTACTTCCTCAGCTTGAAACTATCAACAGAGTAGAATTAATTTATAGTTGATAAAAGTCAAAGAAAAAAAGTTTTATGAAAGCCACTTTCAGCCAGGCGCAGTGGCGCAAGCCTGTATGTAATCTCAGCACTTAGGGAGGCTGAGACAGGAGAATCGCGAGTTCAAAGCCAGCCTCAGCAATGATGAGGCACTAAGCAACTCAGTGAGACCCTGTGTCTACATAAAACACAAAATAGGGCTGGGGATGTGGCTCAGTGGTTGAGTGCCCCTGAGTTCAATCTCCAGTACCAAAAAAAAAAAAAAAAAAAGCCACTTTAATGACCTACTCTTACCATCTTTGGCAGTGGTTGAAACTACTCACAACTGAAAGGAAATTGGTTCATCTATTTTATAATTATATAATTTTAGTACTTAGGACCAAGTTGTTATTTTGTGGTTCTCTCCTGCTGCAATAATAGTATTCAGCACCTACTTGGCAAAGCAACCTTCTCATTTATAGATGAGGAAACCAAGGCTCAGGGATCTGGAGAAACAGCAGAGAATTAAACTCCACAGCTCATTCATATCTCCCATCCCTTTGTGTGTGTGATACTGGGGATAAAACCCCGGGCTTCACACTAGCTAGGTGAGCATTCCACCACTGATCTACATCTCCAGCCCTTTCTATTTTTTATTTTAACAAGGTCTCTTTAAATTGCCCAGACTGGCCTTAAACTTGTAATCATTCTGCCTCAGCCTCATTCATTCTCTTTGCACCATTTCAAACAGAACTCCAAGAAGTGATACCTGAAGCTTCACTGTACTGGTAGAAATTTACTCTCTGCTTTGTCCCTTTTCTGTCTCTCTAAACTTAAAAACTAGTGCAAAGTATCCTAATGAAACCTGTTATAGCCCCAGAGTTCAAGACCACCCACAAATCATCAGAGTCATTTTGAAGGACAGGTAGATAAAAAATCACTCTTTTTAAAAATTTTTTTTAGTTGTAGATGGACACAATATCTCTATTTTATTTATCTTTATGTGGTGCTGAGGATGGAACCCAGTGCCTCATGCATGTGAGGCAAGCACTCTATCACTGAGCCACAATCCCAGCCCCAATAACATCACTCTTAAAAGATACTTCTATACATTTTTATTTTTTTTAAAAAAATCCTTTCTTAAGAATTGACTTAGTTCACTCCGTTTTAGAGATTTTTATTCCAAATTAATACACATGTAATATTGCCAGAGACTTTTAAACTTTGTATGGGAGTATAACATACATACAGCAATGAAGAACACATATTTTAAACTAAAATTCACTCCTTTTCATCCTAAAAAAATACAAGTATGTTTCATTGCCATTTCACACCTCAGAGTAATGTACTTTGTGTAATAAAGAACTCTGATTATGTATAAATTAGCTTAGGTACTTAAGAGTGCTTTGAAAGTTTAAGCTCAATATTTAAATTAAGGCATCATGCCCAAAACATCATTATAATTGTGATTATCATTTTAAACGATGATATATTTTCTTATACCTTTGGGCAGCTGGTAAGAAAAGATAAAGACAAAGTAGGCACCTCTGTACACTATCATTGTTTTTAAACCCACATATTGTACAGATGTGTAAAATCTTGTTCATATAATAAACCTCCACATAAATTGCATAACTCATATTTATCACCTATTATTGAAACAACATGGCATTCAAATCTCTAAGGACCCAAGAATTTGAATAGCAGTTGAGAAAAATCCATCTTTGCCCTTTAATTTTGACTCATTCCTTTGCTTAATATTCAGTGACAGTTCAATGGATGGAAGGACCTTAACCAACCCCACCAAGCTAGTAAATATCAAATTGCTATCACAGAGGCACTATGATGCTGCTGTGCTGGGAACACACAATCTTCCTGAACATGGGTCTTTGATTGTAGTTGGTTGCCACTACTCTTGTCTCTAGACAGTAAATCAGTTCAGCCCCATCTTTAACCTGAGTAGAAGTTCCATAGGCCACAAAATACCATGCTCTATGCCAAGACTTTGATTTAAACAAATGAAAAAACAAGCCCTTTCTTGAAAGATTAACTTGGACTTAATCCCTGTCCTCAATGTCTCTTAGATATATAGAAGAGCTGAGCAGCGGGCTGGGATTGTGGCTCAATGGTAGAGCGCATGCAAGCATAAAGAACTGGGTTCGATACTCAGCACCACATAAAAATAAATAAATAAAGATATTGTGTCCATCTACAACTTAAAAAAATATATTAAAAAAAAAAAGAAGAGCTGAGCAGCCCTCTGGGTACTGTGTCTCAGCCCTGGGAAGCTCCCTCCTAGCCTGGCACCATTAGCAGAACACCCTGAGAAGGTTCCCTGAGGGACCAAACTCAGTGCTTTTGTCTGCCTGGTGAAAAACATAATTCTTCTCTAACAATTCCCATAGGATTTCCCCCTAGGGATAGCATGTAACACTAAACTGACCCAATTGAATAACAAGTTAGAGAGATGAGAAAGAAAAACAATGTCATATGACTGTACTAACTTTGAAACCATAGTTTTAGTTTAATTTCTTATCAGAAGTCGGTTAATTATCTGGGGATGGGGGTACAGGCTTGTAATTCCAGTAACTCCAGAACCTGGAGATCAGAGGATCACAAGTTCCAGGTGAGATGCAAAAATTTAGTGAGATCTTGTCTCAAAACTTAAAAAATTAAAAATATAAAGAACTGGGGATGTGATCCAGTGATTAAGCACCCCTAGGTTCAATCCCAGCACCAAAAAAAAAAATTGGTTACTTATAATCTTTCAGAATTAATTCCCATTCTTACCAATGTAGCAATGGAATCTGGCTATAAATTTTCAGGAAAAATATTTTTAGAGATTAATTATATGTGTAAGTATTAAAACAATCATAAAATCATTTTTTCTTTAAGAGTTTTGTTGAAAGTAACTACTTATGAAGTTTACTATAGTTCAATGTAAGGACTTATTTGATTTTTTAACTTTTTTCTTTTTTACAGTCTCAGATCTAAGAAATTTTTATTCATATGGAAAGGTTTTTTTGTTTTGTTTTGAGCCCAGAAGCACTTAACCACTGAGCAACATCCTCAGTCCTTTCTATTTTTTATTTTGAGACAGAGTCTCACTAAATTGCTTCTCTCTAAATTGCTGAGGCTGGTCTTGAACTTGCAATCCTACTGTCTCAGCCTCCCAAGTTGCTGGAGTTACAGGCATGCACCATCACACCCAGCAATGTGGAAATATTTTTAAAGGTTTTCATTTTATAAACATTATATAGTCATAGAACTTAAATAAAAAATAATAAACCATCAATAAAAGAAGTTATAAGGTGAAGAATGGAGAAAAGTTAGGACTGATCCCTTGGTCATATAACACATTTTCCCCTGTGAAATCAGACAGGAATTCTAGGTTGGCAAATAAAAAGCTAGTCCAACTTTCCTTGTAAGTGCATGCTGATGGTTTAACAACTCTCATAAAAGAGAATGTGTTTTAAGGTAATATAGTATTTTTAATAAGAAATAATGAGAGGCTATTCTACATGGAAACACTGTACTTTTGTTTTTTGGGTTTTTTTGTACAACAAAACTAAAAAAAAACAAATTCATAAAGTAAAAACAAATAAACAATCTGTATGAACCTATTTCAGAGATGAAGTCTCTTGAATAACTCAAAAACAAAGGTTTTCCCACCCGTGACACACTCACTAGAGTACCCTAACTGATCTAGTTATGTAATTGAATCTGTGACTTGTAAACAAACATCCCCATTGCTTGACACTTCTGGATCCGTGGGTTTGTACTGCTGTTTCCTTGTGGAGGTTGAGAACTGCACAATGATTTATTCTTTCCTCGCCCCCTGCCTTCTTTCTCTATTTTGCTTTTTTTTTTTGTCAAAGTAAATTAAAAAAAAATTCAAGGGAACTAAATGTGAAAACAAACCCTGGTGTTATAGCACTGGGGCCACCAATTTAAACAGCATAGGAACAAGAAATGCAAAATTGAAGGGTCTCATTGTTGGATAGCACCCCACAGGGAGACTACAAGTGTATAGTATTCTTCAAAGCCCTTTGGACTCCTAACCAGTCCTAACCAGATGCTTTTATATAAGGTAGCTTTGATTTCCCACACATGAAACTCTCGCTGGCTTTAAAGAGAACTCTGCATGCAAAAGACACATGGGGGTGTAGTTCGGGAAGAGAATGGGGATAGTAGGCAGAATGTGGGTGAGTTAACATTCCAGTGTGTGTGTTAATTCTAGTGCTACCTTTTGCTGGTGTGCCCCAGTTATAACTTAGCTGACAAACGAGAAGCTTTTAATATTGATGATTAAACCTAATCAGTCACCTAGAATTAAAACACATCTAATTCCACCATAGAGAAGCTAGGTTCCAGATTTGTGGCTTCTTATCTATCCTAAGATAGAACTTAGGAAGATTTTTTATTTCTAAATATTTTCAAACCATTTTCTTCTCCATGGACCCCTATCTCTTCATTTGTCTAGGCACTGTAAATTATATCTATGACAAAGAATCGCTTACAACATTAGAGTCTAATCTCTAGTGGCTTTTCTTTCTTTCTTTTTTTTTTAAACATTTTTTTAGTTGTCAATGGATCTTTATTTTATTTATTTATACGTGGTGCTGAGAACCAAAAAACATGCGAGGCAAGTGCTCTACCACTGAGCCACAACCCTAGCCCCTCTAGTGGCTTTTCTTAAAAAGAAAACAAAGTCCCCATTAGTTTTTTATTAACTACATCAGGGCAGGAAAAAAGATTTCTTTAAATTGCAAATGTTTTCTGTGATGTGGTCTTTCAAGGTTTTCCTTATTCCAAGGAATATAAGTAATATGTGATTAAGGGATATTTGATGATCCTTTTATAAAGTGTTAACATTCCCCACTTTAAAAATTTTACTCTAGGAACTTTTTTATATTAGTATATTTCATAGTTTTCTTTTTAAATATTATTTTCATGTGCATATCTTGAACAAGAAGGCCTGATTCTCTCTGACATCAATCCAAGTGATTCAGATTGCAAATGAAAGTGGCAGGCGCCTTGTTCTATAGCCAGCAGAATAAAATGAAGTTCTGAATTGAAATGGTTGCTGAGCCCAAGAAAGTAATAAGAACCTCTGCATTTCTCCCAGAGGCTACAAACTTGCCTGTTTTTGCCCTGGCAAGTTTCATAGGTCTTTTAGAAACAGTAAGAGCATAAACCTTTGGAGCTGGGAGGGATGATGCTGAGCCTTTATCTATTTTAAGTCCTTCATTTTAGAGATGATAAAAATGCATCCCAGACATGGATTGCGATCCTACAAGGCATGTTTTCTATTTCTACTCTTTTTTAAAAAAAAGTCGTTGTAAATTCAAGTTTCCATTAACAGTATTCATATACTACTAATGTGCTGGGACCCCAAAATTTGTTGTGATCGCTCTGTCCACATGGTAGAAGAAACAGGGGGAAGTTCAAGTTTGATCTTCTGAAAGGCCTGAAAAAATGTAGATAGAGCAAAACACAGAATGAAACTTAAAAATGCCTGAATCTAATTCACCTCCCTCCATATCCGTAAAACACATTATCAGATTTCAGGATGTGTTGACTGCTTCACCAAGAAATCCTTCCACAGGGACACTCATTTTCATTTTGTAAGTCTAATTAGCCAATTAGTGGTCTTGATTGAAACACATTTGAAAAAGATGACGAAGAGAAATCAGATTTAAGAATGGATGTTAAAACACCAAATCAAGATTTAAAGGAACTTAGGAGTGATCTTCCTCCAGCCCCTGTGAGCACTATGTTCTTTTTTGGGGGTGGGGGTGGGGAGGATTCTGGGTATTAAACTCAGGGGTACTCAACCACTGAGCCACATTCCCAGCCCTATTTTGTATTTTATTTATTTATTTATTTATTTTTTTAATATTTATTTTTTAGTTGTAGGTGGACACAATAGCTTTATTTTATTTTTATGTGGTGCTGAGGATCGAACCCAGTGCCTCACGCATGCTAGGCGAGCACGCTACCACTGCGCCATAACCCCAGCCCTTGTATTTTATTTAAAGACAGGGTCTCACTGAGTTGTTTAGTACTTCACTTTTGCCGAGGGTGGCTTTGAACTCACGATGCTCCTGCCTCAGCCTCCCAAGCTGCTGGAATTACAGGTGCGTGCCACCGTGCCTGGCCAAGCACTCTGTTCTTAAATATTCTAAACTAACTTAAGTTTAATACATTTTGGAATGATGAAATAAGAGAAGCATATTGAGCTCAGTTTTATGTATCCAGAATTAATCACTTCTCCTTAGTTACACATCTGTCATCCTCCAACTATCACACTCTTAATTGTGTGATCACAGCAGGGCATCTATAGTGCTCTAACCCACATATAGGACACACAGCACTAGAGGCGCAAAGTATCTCTTTTTAAAAATCCAGGCCATTTAAAAAGTAAACATTTGGTCATTTTAAAACATGCAAATCAAAATAGAGATTCATTTTTATGACACCAAGGCAGAATTCCCAACTTAAAAACCATTTTTTCTTCATTTGTTTGCTTTGCTTTTTGCCATGTTGGGGGATTAAATCCAGGGCCTCAAGCATGCTAGGCAAGCTCTCTGCTGTGGAACTACACCACCCTATCTCAAAATTTAAAAAGAGCTCGGAATGTGCCTCAGGACATTATGGTAGAGCACCCCTGGATTCAATACCCAGTACAAAAAAACACAACATAAAACAAAACACAAAAACAAACAACAAAGCAAAAACAGAAAAAATGAAAAAACAGAAATCTCTTCCTATCTTTCTATTCTATATTTTCTTGTATTTCTTCTTCTTTTAGGCTCTTGCACTTGTTAACTGCTTATTGCTCCAGTCTTTGTAATGCACTTCATGGATCTTGTTAAAAGAATAACAGCTAAACTTGAAATTTGAGAAATAAAAATTAGTTTTAAAAAACATTTCTCAGATTTTCATATTAATGCCTTATTCTCAGATTTTCATTTTAGTGCCTTATATAATTAAAAACTCCAAACATGAAATATAATCATAAAATATAATCACTAGAGTGCTACATGTTTAGGCAATGGAATCATAAACCACAGTTGTGGCTCAAACAACAAAAAAAGATAGTTTAAAAATCAATTTTCTTACTCCACATATCTGCTTATTTATCTTGGAAATACATTTACTATATAAACAAAATTGTAATTTTAAAAATGTTTACTGTTACATATTATAATCTAATGAATAAAAACACTGGTTTAGGAAACAATAGAGAAGACTGTATTTCTGCTATTTCTATATATAGCTCAAAACATTCCAAATGAGAAAATGTGGGTGAGTTTGTGGTCATAAATGTCTGCATGATTTGGGTGTTTACACAAAGTTAGAGAAGTTGGACCATTGCTTTTCTTCTCATCTCAGCATCTGGGCTTGCTGTCTGACAGGCTAATAGACATGCCAATGTAGCTATTACATGAACTTCTGGACCCGTTTTTTATGGAAGGAACTGACTTTTAAAAATTAGTCTTAAGTTTGGGTTTACGCGTCTTGAACCATTGTTACCAGAGCTCTCCAAGCCAAACATGTCACAAGAGCACCAGTTGGTAAGAGAAACAGTTACAAAACAGCAGGATCCTATTTCATTTAGAGAATAAAATGAAATGCATAACACATGTGTGTACACATGACACACACACATTTGCACACATGACATGTATACACACATATAGTCATGCACCAAACTGTAGAATAAGTGATGAAAAGCTTGGGTTTGAGAGTCACATAGACCTGTGTTCATCCTATAGCTCCAGCACTTAATCTCCACTCTTTTTAGATTCACAAAATTATTTTGAGACAACTTAAAAACAGCCTATGGTAGAGACTTCAAAATGCTTAAAATTGTATTTTTAGGAACTACTAAAATTCATTTCCATGATCTTGCCATCAAACCTACAATTTTTATGCCCTGCTAACCAGCCAGGCTCAGATCCCTCCATGCTTCTCCACTATTGCTGAGTACTTGGAACCCTGTTGGGGTTCAAAGTCCTTAAACCTGGCGATCATAGTAACTAACACTCCCACTCACTACTACCTAAGCATCCTTCAGTCCCTGTGTGAAAGGTGTCTATTACCATCACAGAACATGACCATCTCTACCACTGCTTGATCTGAGTCTTCTGAGACGCCTTCATGATCTCAATCCTATGCAGGTGTGAGATCTCAAACACATATCCTTTGAACACCAGGATCTTTTAGTTCTGGTCCTCTGAAGGCAAGTCCTTTTCTCAAAGCATCTGCTAAAGGCAAATGATCAAAATGTAACATCTCTGTTGTTCAGATTAATGAAGTTTTACACTATTTTGAGACTATCCATTACTAATTAGACCTTAACATTTACATATTTAGGTTTAAATTAGAATGAATACTAGTATGAAATGTTTGATTTTATACTCTCTCTTTATCCTACATCATTAAGAATTCCTTGTGTTGTTGCACAACTAAGATAAAAACAAGAGATATATTTAAAGAAAGACCATACAGTGTGTTTTAGAGGGTTTTAGACTTCTTAACTAGAAGAAAGGTCTTTTTTCCATACTATCAAGGTAGTTTTGAAATGAAGAACAGACTGAGTTGGGTGTGGTGGTGCATGTGTGTAATCGCAGTGACTCAGGAGGCTGAGACAGGAGAATTGTAAGTTCAAAGCCAGTCTCAGCAACTTAGCAAGACCCTGTCTCAAAATAAAAAAATACAAAGGGATGAGAATGTGGCTCAGTGGTTAAGCTCCCCTGGATTCAATCTCCAGTGGTGAAACAAAACAAAACAAACAAAACCAGACTGCGGTATATCATGGTGGGTAGTATTCATACTTTGCATTTACTCAACTGTGTGACACAGGGAAATTCTGTTTATTCATATCTAAGGATTTACTCACCATTGTAGACAGTGCAATCAATTTTAAAGTATTTCCTATAATTTTCTTTGTGTCAATAAAACCATCCTTCAGCTCTTGGGTAGATCCATTCTAATTACTAATTTCAGTGCCTTACAGGATCCCATAAAGAGAAGTAAGGAAATAAAGGGATCCAGAAACTAAGTGTGGTTTGGAAGGGAAAGTAGATTGGGGATTGCAAAAGTTGGGTTTTGATATCAGTATTGGGGAAAGTGTACAGCTGAACTACAAGTTTCTGGGAGGACCTGGATGCAATTTTTATGCTGGAGACTCTACTGTTTCCTCACTCTTTCATTTTTCACTGTTCCCATTGTTATTTGCAACAAGTGCTGAGCTGGAAAGGATACAAGTCATGCTAACTGTAAATACCTTGAGGGTAAATGACAGACTCTCCTCTGCTCAAGTGGAGTAATTAGTGATTCACATAATGGTATCTTGGAACTAAAATGGGCAGCAATTTTGACAAAAAAAATGGAAAATGCTAATTGAGATTAAGAAGAATTGCCATTGACAAATTTGTGCCTAAAGAATAGGTCCTGAAATTCAGTGTTTTGGGGCTTAGGTAATCTGCTTATATGTTAATATCTTTCTTCCCTCTGATGTATCACTTGTGTGGTTACAAGAACTCTGATTTTCATTTTGATTTGAAAATGTCCTTTAACATTATAGAACATATAGGATTCACTGGAAAAAAAACTACTTACTAAACATTTCACCTTTACTCATTTTTATGTAAATTTTCTTAGCGATACAATTTTCTCATTCTATCAAAAGTCATAAAAATATCTGCATTGTGATATCCAGTTGTGACCCTGAGAATTTTAGCATTATTGTAATTTGCCATTCATGCAGAAATAAGTTCTATTTACAATTCATAAATTTTGTATACCTTGTACATGTTTGTAAATTGTTTTAAGAGCACATTTTAAAAAGCATATTAATTTTAGTGATACAATAATGAATAAGTAGGCATGGCTCATCTACTGAATTCACCGTTTACGACATTCTATTGTATATATTTATTTCTACTAGTATATTTCTTCAAAATATGCCTTTATGGTTAATCTTATGTTTTCTGAAAGAATAACACTATAGAGCATATGCTAGTGAATATTTTAAACTTGCTTACAATTTGGCCCTAAAAAATTAATTTCTATGGTAGTTTAAATCATTATAAAAAGTAATGATATAATCAGTCAATTCTTTTCTATACAGAAGACATTTCTGATTAAGAATACTGCATAGGGCTGGGGTTGTATCTCAGTGGTAGAGCACTTGCCTAGCATGTGTGAGGCACTGGGTTCGATCCTCAGCACCACATATAAATAAATAAAGTCCACTGACAACTAAAAAAAATTTTTTTTTAAATATTGCACCAAGAAGAACCCATTCTACTAGGTAAACAGAATGAAAATTAAATGCCTAGAATGGAAATCAGGCTTGTAACTGTACCTAGTTATGATGTTACTTTTGCCAAAGCAAAATTGTTTCAATGTATTCATAGAACATGGCATAAAGAACAATGTAGGGGGGCTGGGATTGTAGCTCAGCAGTAGAGCGCTTGCCTCGCATGCGTGAGGCCCTGGGTTCGATCCTCAGCACCACATACAAAGCAATAAAATAGACATTGTGTCCATCTACAACTAAAAAAATATATATTTAAAAAAAAAAAAAGAACAATGCAGGCTGGTTTAACCGACAGTCCATTACTTCAGGTAGGTACCATAAAGAGAAAGAAAAAATGATATAAAATTTTGTGTAATTTTGAGAGTGCTATATGTGCTTGGATAGAGAAACACTGTAAAGCACTGTGTGTCACACATGGAGTATTTATACTGTATGAATAGGCTGGCTATATGAACAATAGGTACAGATTATAATCAAATATTATAAATAGCTGACCCTAGATCATAAGACTTTTTTTTTTTTTTTCGGTACCACGGATTTAACCCAGGGTACTTAACCACTGAACTACATTCCCAGCCCTTTTAAATTTTTAAATTTTTTTTTTTAATTTTATTTAAATGCATTTCAAGTCATAGTACATAACCAGATCTCTGTTTTTCCATTTCTCTGATTGCAAACCAAATAAAGTCACCCCATTAGAGTCTTCATAGATGTGCCAGGGGTAGTAAACACCATCTCAAATAACCATCATTACTATGCCCATTTCCCTTTCCTTCCTCCCCCCTCCCCCAACCACGTTTAGAGTTCCTGCATTTCTCCTATGTTTCCCGTTCCCACCCCCCCTTATGTATTCTTATCCACTAATCAGAGAGAACATTCGGCATTTAGTTAAATTTTTAAATTTTGAGACAGGGTCTTGCTAATTTGCTGAGGCTGGCCTTGAACTGCTTCAGCCTCCTGAGCCACTGAGATTACAGGTATGCACCATTACACCCAGCAGCATAAGACATTTAAAAATACAGCTGTTTGTTCAATCCTCAAAAATTTTGCTTTTTAATTGTATGAGTAGTTCAGTATGTGGCCTTAATGTAGTATTTGCATAGGTTATTTACCTCTTCACTTAAGAAATAATTGATAAATCAGTTTTGCTTATTTTTAAGGTTATACTGAAATTTTGAATGAATAGGATTATCTCTTCAATAGATAACAGTAAGTAGCCAATGTCAGGACAGCCTTAATTAACCCATACTCTGTAAGTAAAAAATTGTTGGCAATTTACTAGATACACTGTCTTCAAATCTAGCCATTGGATACATATGCAATGTTCGGCATTGGCAAGATCTTAACAAAATATCTTAAATAAATATTTTAGAAGGATATTTATATTTTAAGGATATGAACTCTTTAGTGTCATTCAATGTTTGGTTTTCTCCTATATATAGAATAGAAAAAGTTTAAATGCCAAAACAGAATAAAAAATCAAACAACAAACAAAGAAATCATCCTAACACATGACAGGGGAATCATTTCCTTCATCTACGAAAAATTCTTACAAATTTCCTCAAGAAAAGTGGACAAAGAATAGGCAAGTCACAGGGATATATTATTAGACATTAAAAGGTCAAAACTTAGAAAAATGTTCAATAAACCAGTAAATTAAAAAATGCAAGTTGAGATTCCAGTTATTTTAAAACTTACAAAACCTACATTTAGAAGAAACATCAATACGTAGCATACATAGCTATGGGAAATGGGCTCTGCTGGTGAAAATGTACAATGTCACAAACTTTCTTAAGGGCAATTTGACCAAATATATTAGGTATTTTTAAAAATTACACACACATGGTTTTAAAATACTTTCACCAGGTGTGGTGGTCCAGGACTATAGTGTCAATTATTATGAAGGCTGAGGCAAGGGGATCTCTTGAGCACAGGAATTTAAGGCCAGCTGGGGCCATCTCAAAAAATAAATTTTTTTTATCCTTTTGAATGTATAATTCCACTATTATATACATATCCTAAAAAAATAGTGATGGCACAAAGATTTACAAAGATGTTTAATATATCACTGTCTGTATTAGGGAAAACCCAAAAACAACAAAAATGAAAATTCATAGGGGTTATTAAAATAAATTAAAAGCAGGCATTAACATTACTGAATATATAAAAATTTTAAAATATTCTTGAAGAATATCAATATGTGAGAAATAACCCCTAAATATTAAATGGAAAAGTAATAAAACATGATATTCCCAATTAATAAATACATATACGTAAGATTATATATATATCCAAATATAAACAATGATTATGGTAGTATGATTACAGATGATTTTCCTTTCTTTGTACTTTTTTGTATTTAAAATATTTTCTATAATAACCATGCTATTGATCTAATAGTCCCCCCACCAAAGGATCTTTTAGACTTAAGCTATTCCATTTTTGTCACTAAGCAATTACTTAGTGTCCAGAGTCAGGCAAAAGAGAACAGTCTTGCTCAAAAATAGTAAAGCAATGTTCAGAGTAGTTCCCTCTGGTGGAAACAGTGGAAGTATAGGACAGGCAAAGACAAGTTACTAATTTTTACTCAGTATCCCCTACTCTCTCTACAACCCCACTTAGAAAATGCCACCCTAAGCTATTCTCCAGTTATGATTTATCAACAACTAAATGGCATTATAGTGGTATTTCCTCTCTATTCCCAGGAGAAGTCAGTAGGGATTTCTGAAGTCCACCATCTGAAGTCAATTAAGCCCTAGTACATATGACTTATAATCAATAAAATGTTCCCTTTTCTAGGAGTCAGCCTGATCTTGAAGCATACAATTTTTCAAATATAGAATCAGTTAATAAATAGATATTATAGCTGAGTGTGGTTGGCATAGGCTTGTAATGCCAGTGACTAGGTAGGCTGAAGTAGGAGGATCACAGGTTGGGGACCAGCCTCGGCAACTTAACATGACCCTATTGCAAAGAAAAAAAGAACGGAAGGAATAAAGAAAAAAGAAAAAGAAAAGGAGGTGGTGGTAGGGGGAGGCTGGGAATATAACTCTTGTATAGAACCCCTGGGTTCAATTCCCCAAAATGAATGGATATTCTAGTTTACTCATTTCCTTTATTTTCAAAAATAGCTTGTTGGCTGGGGATGTAGTTCAGTGGTAGAGCACTTGCCTAGCATGCACCAAGACTTGGGTTTGATCCCCAGTAATGGAGGAGTGGAGAAGTCTTACTCTTTTCCCCTTTGTGAGCCACAATCTGCTTTGAAAAGTCTCTGTGAAAAATGCTCACACTTGGAAGAACTGAATTCAGTATCTTGCATGCACAAAATCCTGATTCAGCACTTAAGAATTTTATTTTTAGATAGACCATATAAAACTATATACAACTGAAATACTAATCCTTTGTTTATTAAAGATCTCCTCAGAATCATTATGAAATGATACAAAGATACCTTCCTTCATGGCTTTTCTATATTCTTTTTGCATTTTAAAATTTCTCTATAATATTTTTATTATTGCTTGAAATCTACAAATGCTGTGGATAAAAGGTGGAAATTGAATGATAGCAAAAATTAAAAATAGTGAAAACAAAGTACAAGTTCATGAATTCAATTTGCCATTTATTCTGTTTAGTTTCTATTTTTATAAACTTCAAATTTCCCATTATGTTTATTGTACTGATCTTGAAATAGCTACAGTAAACATTTTAATATAGAATATATGCATTTTGGTAAAAGTACTGATGATATTCTTTAATAAGTTTGTCTTCAGTCTTGCTACTGGCTACCGTCTTAAGATAGCTCAGACTTAAATTAAATAACTATTCAAATTTCACACAGAAATGGACTGGAGCCAGAAGTAAGATTAGAATCAGGGCCTAATCTGGCCTTGAACATGATCTCACGTGTGGAGCTATGCCTACAGATATTTTTGAGTATATAAGAGTATTAGTCAATAAGTATGACAGATAGTGCCACAGTATTTGTTTTACTTTAAAATCTTATTTTCTGTTATGTTTAGGTAAACGGTATAAGTTAAGTGCTCTTAGCAAACTAGTAGAATGGAAATATACTCAAAGTTCAAATGACCAGGTTTTTTTCTAAGCAATCACAGGCTTTTTTTTGGCATTCACTTTAATGTGCAAGAGACTGAAGAAACAGTTTTCTACTTCAGAGGAAAAACTTTAGATGATCTAGGACATCTTACATCCTGATGGAGATACATCGATGTAAACAATTCACCTGTACACTTGCATCTGATTTGGTCCTTTTTGACCACACTGCTGGACCAATCAGCAGCTCTATAGGATGATCACCCTTTGACCTTAAACTCCTCTCCTTCAGCTTCCAGGCATCACTGCACAGTCTTCTGCACTTCTAGCAGGCCCATCACCTCTCTATTATTTCTTTCTCTTTACCACACCAAAATGGAGACATTATCTCTAGCTCTTTTTTTTTTTTTTTTCCCTTTTGGAACTGGGGAGAGAACCCAGGGCGAGCTTCATGAATGCAAAGCAAGTACTTTGTTCCTGAGCTACATCCCAGCCCGCTTTTAGTTCTTTCTGTTTTTGGCCTGGCTGTATTGCTTCTCTGCTCTGTCCTCTATTTTATGAATTTAATAGTCATCTTTATGCAGATAATTACTCAGTTGTAACATACTCCTATATGGAAAAATAGCACAAAAAGAGAATAAAGTTTATTATATATAGAGTGTTAACAAACTGCCTTTAAAAACACACATTAGATGTGGATCTAAGAGGCTTAGGAATAAATCTTAGGGCACCTCCCCAATCCCTTTTCTTTGGAGTGTAGTGTTTAATATAAAAACAACTTACACAGTTTCTTTTTTTTAAAAATATTTATTTTTTAATTGTAGGTGGACAGGATATCTTTATTTTATTTTTATGTGGTGCTGAGGATCGAACCCAGTGCCTCACGCATGCTAGGCAAGCACGCTACCACTGCACCATAACCCCAGCCCAGTTTCTTTTCTTTTTCTCTAATTTTTCCTAATTTAAAAGCTTTCCTGCCCAGTATGATGGCACCTATAGCTCCAGCTACTCAGGAGGCTGAGGCCAGAGGACCATTTTAGTCAAATTTGAGACCAGCTTGAACAACATAGTGAGATTCTGTCTCAAAAACTGGACAAAACAAGGGCTGAGGATATGGCTCGGTGGCAGAATGCTTGCCTGGCATATGTAAGACCCTGGGTTTGATCCACAGCACCATAAAAACAACAAAAAAGTCAACAAAATTTGTCTTAATTCATGTTTCATTTAAGTAAGGGATACAGGTTTTATTCGGAACAAATTCAATGCTATTAATTCTCTTGTGGAATTGAAAAAGTTGCATAAAGTCCCTAATTTTTAAAGTGGTTTATGCATAAAATGAAGAAAAAAATTCCACCTTGTACTTGGGATATGTTTTCTCTAAACCTATTAATTCATAAAGATAAATATTTCTAAGAGTATTGTTTTCTACAATTGTGTTCATTCAATAGCAAATACACAGAATTTCAGTTACATTATAATTTAGGTAGGCTTTTGTAGGAAGGCTATTGTTTATAGGACTCTGAAATAGTTTCTATGGAGAAATAAATTTCCAAGATGGAATTTAGAATTTATAGCAAAAACCTCTGCTACTTAGCAAGAAGGGAATGGCCTAATTTATCTGCCAATTCAGATGCCAGGGAACCCTTCCTTGACCACGCCCTGGCGCAGGAAGTTAACTTTCATCCATACTTTCTCCTCCCTACAAAAAAGGATTCTGGGAAGGAAGGTGATCTATTTTCCAGGCAACCTAAGCACCCACTCACAAGGGAATTTTGTGTGTGACACTAGGTGACCAAAAGGTACAAAGTATTTTAAAATCTGAGATTCTTGAGCTAGGACATTCTATGTAAGAAGAGAGTTGATGTTTCCTCTAAATTTGTGTTAACAACATGCATGTAATGAAAAGGAATTACTTTCATGTATTTTTCATTGACTATGTATGAGCATTAAAATCAAGCATGGTTTGTAGTTGACATTAGAAAATATAATCTGGAAAAAAAGTGAACGTTTGGGGGAGTAATGTACTGGAATGCCATAAAGAACAGGAATGGTGATTTGTTTCTTCTGTAACCCAAATGTTATATAAAATATATGGCAGTGATAAATCATTGAAGAATAAAGCAGCATTTTGGATATCACTAATACTGAGAAGATCTACAAATGTCTCCCTTGTGACATTTAAAAGTTCTTTTCTTTTCTTTCTGGGGATAGAACCCAGGGGCACTCTACCATTCAGGTACATCTTTGGCCCTTTTAAAATTCTTATCTATTTATTTTGATATTGAGAATTGAACCCAGAGGGTGCTTTATCACTGAGCCACATCCCCAGCCCTTATTTTTATTTTGACACAGCGTCTTCCTAAGTTGCTTAGGGCCTTGTTAAATTGGTGAGGCTGGTCTCAAACTTGAGATCCTCCTGTCTTAGCCTCTGGAGTCACTGGGATTACAGACACGCACCACTGCACCTGGCTATTTTTCTCTGTTGAGACAAGGTCTTACTCAATTGTAGAGGCTGGCCTCAAACTTGCAATCTTCCTGCCCCAGAACCTCCTTAGTAGCTGAGATTACATGTGTGCCTGGCTCATTTACACCTTCTTAAAAATAATTGTGACAACATTGAAGTCTGAAGATATCGATGGTCGAACATGACTGTAAACACTGTTTTTGTTTTTTGGTACTGGGGATTGACTTCAGGGGCGCACAACCACTGAGCCACATCCCCAGCCCTATTTTGTGTTTCATTTAGAGACAGGGTTTCACTGAATTGCTTAGCACCTTGCAATTGCTGAGGCTGGCTTTGAACTCGTGATTCTCCTGCCTCAGCCTCCCAAAGTGCTGGGATTACAGGCATGTGCCAGCTTGTTTTCTTTCTTAAAAGTTTTTTCTCAATTTTCTTTTCCCATTGCAACTCTATTACCATCTCTGTCCCCTCCCCCAATCATTAAATAAGGAAAAGGTTGAAAATATCAGTTTCAAAGTTGATTTTGACAGCTCTGTTTCATTCTAATGTTCATGTCCAGCTTCTATTTCTATATTTCTACTGGTATAACTCATCAACTCAAACTTTGGAAAAAAATTTTTGGGGTGCTGGAGATTGAACACAGGCTAAGCATATACTACACCACTGAGTGATATCCCTAGCTCAAAACTTTGCATCTTTAAGACCCAACTCTTTCGTTCTCACTCAGTAACCAAACTTCCCCTGACTTCTCTTATTCTCTCAATCATATCACTGTTTTCTATCACCCAAACTCAAACTAGTCATCTTTAATCTTTCTACATCCACTAAACTGCATTATCAGTCCATTTTTGATTCATGTCTTTCACATTCACCCTTCCTTTCCTCTGCCATTGGTATTTATCACCACATGTCTACTTGTTATGATTCTTTTAATTGGTATGTTTTTAATATCTTTCTAACTTACCTGACATAGCATTTTCTGATAATCATCTTTGGTTGCTGATATTTCTAGGAAAAATAACCCACAAAAATATGGGGTTTATTGCTTGTTAATTTGTCTAATTTTTTAAAAATGTATTTGCTTTTAGCAGGACTATTTGGCACCTATTCCCTCTCACACTAAGCTTCACACCAAGACTTAGTGGAAAGAAAAGGAGAATGATGACTTATACTTTCTTTTTCATCCTGGTGTGTGTGTGTGTGGGGTGGTGGTGGTGGATCTGGGTATTAAATTTGCATTTTGGACTTATTTCTCACTGGATTCAAAATAATTCATTTCAGGTCAGAGATATCACTGCCTTTATGCAGTATACTCCTGAGAGAATGTTAAGTGGTGAACTTTGGGAGATTTGCAGGAAGAGTAGGAGTAAATAGACGCTTTATTTCTGGTTTGGGTCAGTAACAGAGACTAACCAATCTTTCACAAGCTCTCTAACTTCTGATTTAGGTTCACAATAGATATTTGTTGAATGATTATAGTCTAAATTGCTGCAAATATAACAAAATTGTGGGTTAATTTAAATCTACTGCATTCCATATAGCTCAAACTCCTTAGTATTTAATGTTCAGTCAAAATAATTTGATTTTCATTGAAAGAGTCCAAGGGACATACAAAAATGCAATGATCTCTGAGAAGCAGAGATGAGAAAGGGATTTTTTTACATAGTACTTGTATAAAAAAGCATATCTTGGGGCTGGGGCTGTAGCTCAGTGGTAGAGCGCTTGCCTGGCACGCTGAGGCACTGGGTTTGATTCTCAGCACCACATATAAATAATAAATGAATAAAATAGGGATCCATCAACAACTAAAAAAAATTTTTAAAAAAAGCATATCTTAATTTTATAAAATTATAACAAGTAGTAACACATCTAACTCAAGAAACCCAGATCAAATAATGGAAGTAACAGTGTTACTTCTTGGCCTTTCCTTGATACAGTCACTGTGTGATACAACTTGTATGTCTAATTACTTTTCCTCATTTAACCAGACACAGAACTAAAGAAGCTGGGGGTGGAGGGCATGGAGGGGCAGCGAGACATACACACAGAGGCAGAGTCTTTATAACAGGTGATTATCATAGAGAAAAACAATTAGCACAGAAAAAGAATAAAATTTCCCTATTAACAGACTGCCTTTAAAAGCAGTATTCTAGCTTTTTACAAAATTACTCAAAAGAAGCTGGGCGCGGTGGTGCAAGCCTGTAATCCCAGCTCTTAGGGAGGCCGAGACAGGAGAATCGCGAGTTCAAAGCCAGCCTCAGCAACAAGGAGGCGCAGAGCAACTCACTGTCTCTACATAAAACACAAAATAGGGCTCGGGATGTGGGTCAGTAGTCGAGTGCCCCTGAGTTCAATCTCCAGTACAAAACAAAACAAAAAGCCCTCAAAGGATTAATAAATCCTTTAATAAGGAGTTCTATTGACTCAGAAAATACTCTGCTCTTTATGAGATACACACACGCCTGTTTGCCTATCAGGACTTAAAAAGGAATAATTGGTTAAAATTTGCTAAATGTTTTCTTTTCGTTATCCTTATTACATCTCTCCTGACAGTTTTCTTTTTTGTCTCGAACATAACTTTTCTCC
Organism: Xerus rutilus; assembly: GCA_028644305.1. Lineage (NCBI taxonomy): Eukaryota > Metazoa > Chordata > Mammalia > Rodentia > Sciuridae > Xerus > Xerus rutilus. The sequence continues at coordinate 29,105,339 of CM053411.1, forward strand.
TTATGCTTTTCAGAACTTCTTTTCCTATTTTAGTCTAAATTTTCTGCCACCAGAATGGATATAGCTTTACTAAAGGGATTAAGTGGGCAATCTGCCTTGGCGTATTTCTCAAAAAATAAACACGGCTGTACCCTGACAAAGGGCGACCTGGAAGGTTTACGGAAATTAGAGATGGGTGGGAAAGTCTGCGGGAGTGGGAAGCGGCCACTGTTGTCCAGTGGCTCCCCACGCCTCAAGCTGCGGCCACCTTGGTTGCCTTGTCTTTCCAACCACGTTGCTGACCGCCAGTTCATACTATAGCGTGGTCCTGCGGGTGCTGGACTGGAGTGACGACAGTCCAGATGCGCCCTGCAGTTCTGTAGCGGTCCAAGTCGGTATGCAGATGCAAAGATACCTTTGATTCCTCTAGCTCCAGGACTTGGATTTTTCCTCTTTTTTGGTGTGGCGCCTGGGTGGTTCTGACACCTTCAGGCCGCTCGTCTGCTCCTCCTCCACCACAAGGCTCCCATTCCTGGGCCCAGGTTCCCCCTCCGCTCATTGCTCGCTCACCCCTTCGCGTTTCCTCCCTCCCAGGGCACCCTCGTATTTCCTCCTCCTCCCTGCCCTACCTTCCTCCCCTCCGCCTCCAGCCACGTGACAGGAAGGGATCCGCCACACGACGTCACGGACGTCTGCGCCCCCGCCCCTAGCCTCCCCCCACCCGCCCCGCACGCAAGGGGCGGCGGGCGGAGGGCGAACGTGGTCCGCGCGCTCCGCGCTCCCCAACCAGAGCTCGCCAGAGTGCCGCGGCGGCAGCCGCCGATCCCGGCGCGCGGGTTCCCGGATGTGCGGCGCTCGCGGAAGCTCCACCCCCGCCGCCGGCCCCGCGCGCCCCCGCCCTCCGCCCCGCGCGCCGCTGCGCTCCGCTTTCCCCTCCCTCTCCCGCCCTCCCCCTTTTTCGTGCCTTGAGGTTGCGGGTCAGCGCGAGCCACTGCAGTGAGTCCGTCACCGCTCCGGCGCGAGCGCAAAGCTGCAGCCCCCGAGCCGCCCAGCCCTTTCGGCCCCTTTTCCCTCTCCTTTCTGCCTTTGCGCCTCTCCGGCTGTCCTCCCTCCCGCCGTCTCTCCTCCCGCGCTCTCTCTCTAAATCTCGACCTTAATTTCTTTCCCCCGCCCTGCCCGCTCTCTTGCGTGCCCAGTCACCCGGCCGGCGCGGGCCCCGCGGCGCCGCTTCCCCTCCCCCAGCCCGCACCCCCTCCCCGGGCGTCCCGAGGGCCGCAGTTGGGCCGCCGCCGTCGCCGCTTCCTGCGGAGCTCGTCAGAGCCGACTCTTCACCGCGCGAGTGAGCCGCCGACCCGCCGAGAAAAATGGTGAGACCTTGGCTTCCTCCTTGCACCATCCGTCCCCTCCCGCGGTTGCAGGGGTCGAGGGATAGCCCGGAATATCCCGGTCGGCCTCCACCGGTGGAAAATTCGAGAGACCCGGGCCCCACCGGTGCCCCTGGGTGCGGACGAGCCTGCACTGCCCGGGTGCGTTGGCGGCCGGCGGGGGCGGCGGACCGCCTGCTTGACAGGACTGCGGCCGGCCTGGCCCTGTACCAGGGCCTCCGCTCCCGCCCCCGGGGCCTCTGGGTCGCCCCTTGGCCGTCCCACCCGCGACCCCCGGGATTCCGCCCCAGCCTCCGCCGCCTCACGCCCCCGCCGACAGCCTCGTGGCTGCGCGTTACTCCTTTCCCAGCCCTCCTCCACGTGGAGCCCCCCCTTCCGCCCCCAGACTCACTCTCTCAAGTTGGAGGGTATTCCGAAATCCTATGGAAATGAAAATATGTGACAAATGGCGCTTTATGTAAGACCCACTTTCTCTCCAGAGCTGCTGTTTCTCCCACTCACTCCCCATTTTCTACCAGTGAGCCTTGGCAGGAATCCTGCCACTTACTTCCCACCTCTCCAGATAGTATTTATTTCGCTGCTGTTTGCAACCTTAGGGGGTTTCTTTCCTTGCTGATTCTCCTGCGTTGGAGAACCGGAAAGATTCAAGGTGTAGAGTCAGTAAAACAGGACAGCTTGGTCTTGGAGAAATGGGGATACTCGTTTTCTGTTGTTTTCTTAACTACCCAGGGCTTTTCATTTTCTTTGTTACCTTCGTGTGTGTGTGTCTGTCTCCCTCTCTCTCCTTCTCCCCCCCCCCTCTCTCGGTGGTTGTTTTTGAATCATGGCGATTTAAATTTGTCTTTCCTTACCCTCACATTAATCCCTAGGTAGAATTCACTGCTGTAGTGTTTCAGACCGACGCTAGGGGTGTGTCTCCTGCCTGTCACTGTAGCCAAGAAATCAACGACGCCCTTTTAGCTTGTTACTTTACCGGTTTACTAGCCCCGGATAGCCGGTGTATTTTCCTCTTTGTAATCAAGAATTGTATGTACATAGTAGGAGAAATTCTCGGTGCTATTTCGTGTGTATCAGTTATTTGAATAGGAGCTGGGTTGTTACACTTTCTCTAAAAAGCCTTTGAACAGTTGTCGGAGTTTTAGACTGATGTTGGATATTATCTTGCACCTTTAATTGTATAGTGATTGCACCCTGTCTGTAGAATTTAAGTACTTCAAAATACGGAGGTGGAATATGAAGAGAGAATTATGTTGATTGCAATTGAAAATCAGTTTGGTAATGGTGAGGGGAGAAAAGGAAATTAAAATATTCAAGTAAATCAACTTTTATTTAAAATATAGGGTGAATGATTGTGTTTATTAGCATACTTAAATCCAGATTAGGAACAGACTACTTAAATGATTCGTGATTTTGATATGTAGAGGAAGTTTTCTCTTGGGGAGATAGTTTAGAGACAACTTTCCGAGCCAAAGTCACGATTTTTTTTTTTTTAACAGACTATTACAGAAGACAGTTTGGAAAGATGAGAGCTGGAGTACAGTCTTTTTCTTGGCTTAGTCTTTTGAAGTTAGGAATTGCACTTCAGTGTTTTAGTAGAACTTACAATGCATGTATTTTTCTGGACGATTAGGACCTTGAAGGTCTTTGTTTATTGCAGTGACCGTGTATAAGCTCTACTATTCTATACCACCAACCTCTTAGCTCCTAAATTTATCTTTTTGGTACTCAGTATTTCCTAACCTTTTAAAATTTTTGTGTGTGTGTGTGGAGGAGGTGGTGCTGGGGATTGAACCCAGGGCCTTGTGCATCCAAGACAAGTACTGTACTAACTGAGATATATCTCCAGCCCCCTTTTAAAACATTTTTAAAATGTGCCTGATGATATTGTTTTTATTCCAAGCCATTATTTTCCTGCTCTTTCCAACTTCCTTTTAAGTTTTCTGGTATACCCTTGGCTCTTTTCTCTTCCATCTTCCCAATAGGATTTTAGGACCTACATAATTTGTGGTGACAGGATTTTTGGTATGCTGGACATAGCGTTGGTTTAGAAATGTGGAGAACATAATCTATTAACTAAATTTTGCCATATGGATGTTGACTCACTCATATAAGTCAAGCTTGAGAGGGATCTGGTTAATTCTCCCAGTGAATTGAACATGGAATTCTGAAAATTTTCACTGCCTTTGGGAAACGTCTATTATAACTCTTGCTTTTGGTATCATGAACATACTTATATTTTTAAATAGATTTTATAGTATTTATATAACTGAATAATTCAAATGAGAAAGTAAAAGAGATTTAATTCAATCTCTTAAGGACTTTTGCTGACAAGTATTTTAATTACTGCTTTAAAAGTAGTTTTCTTTTTTTTAAAAAAATATTTATTTTTTAGTTGTAGGTGGACACAATATCTTTATTTTATTTTTATGTGGTGCTGAGGATCGAACCCAGTGCCTCCCGCGTGCTAGGCGAGCACGCTACCACTGCGCCATAACCCCAGCCCCAGTAGTTTTCTTTTTATCTTGAGCTTTAGTCTTTCTCTCTTTTCATTCTTATTTGAATTAAGCACTCAGGAGGATGAGGGTTAGGTATATGTGTATAAAAATCTGATTACTGAGTTCCTAGGAATTTTCCCTGAACCAGGTTGTTTTTTTTGGAATAGATAATGTGGATTTTGTTCTGGTTGCTTATATAAACACAGTCTATTAAGTTTTGTTTCTTAAGACAGCTTTAAATTTTATAAAGGACTTTATGTCTTTGCACTTTTCAACTTTTCATTACAATGGTCTTCATCTCTGATTCTGTAGCTAGAACTTAATTCTTTTTTTTGTTACTGGAGATTGAACTCAGGGGCATTCGACCACTGAGCCACATCCCCAGTCCTGTTTTGTGTTTTATGTAGAGAAAGAGTCTCACTGAGTTGCTTAGTGCCTCACCATTGCTGAGGCTGGCTTTGAACTTGTGATTCTCCTGTCTCAGCCTCCCTAAGTGTTGGGATTACAGGCTTGCACCACCCCGCCCAGGTTAGAACTTAAATTTATTGTTGTCTGCTATGACTATTTTTTTTCCTTTTCTTTTCTTTGGGTACTAGGGATTGAACGTAGGGGTGCTCGACCACTGAGCTACATCCCCAGCCCTATTTTGTGTTTTATTTAGAGACAGGTTATCACTGAATAGCTTAGTGCCTCGCGGTTGCTGAGGCTGACTTTGAACTCGGGATTCTCCTGTCTCAGCCTCCCAAAGTGCTGCCTGGATTTTTCTTTTTTTTAATGGCAAGCAACCAGTCTTAGGACCACAGAATTAAAATTCATGTCAGTTATTAGGAGACAGTTTCTCCACTCATTGTGTCCCATAGTGGATGAAAAAATTAAAATGATTCAGTGTAAAGGTAAGGAAGCTGACTAAGGATCATCTAGTAAGAGCAATAGGCAAGCGTGGAAGAATCAAGCATCTATCATTGATACTAAGGCACTATAAGGAAGTCAGACGGACCATGGGCCTAGAGTCTGGGGCAAACAACAGGGACTCATTCATATTAACAAATGCTTGTAGATTTTGTCTGCTGTTTACTGGTTTCTGTGTAGGTTTTTGTTTGTTTGTTTTTTGAGAATATTGAGGTAATTAGGGTAGGTTTTCTACTCTCATGTAAGTAGAGAACATGAGACACATGCCACTAATTGTAAAATAAGTTAGCATGTGATGAATCTTGTAAGAATACACACAAAGCATGAAAGCAAATTGAGGAAGGAGTAAGGTAAGTTGGAAATTAAAGAAAGTTTTATGAAGGAGGTAAAAATTGTGCCAGCTCTTTTAGGATTGCTGGGTATAGTGGCCCATGCTTGTAATCCCAGCAACTTGGGAGGCTGAGGCAGAAGGATCAAAAGTTTTGAGGCCAACCTGAGTGACTTAACAGGATTCTATCTCAAAATAAAAATAAAAAAAGGGCTGGGGATATAGCTAAGTGGTAGAGCATCCCTAAGTTCAGTTCCCAGTACTGTCAAACAAACCAACCCAAAAGATATTATTAGAATTGTAAAGGGAGAGTTGGAAACATCAAAAAATACTTTAAATCCTGAAGGTAGGGAGAGACAGGATATTCTCAAAATCTGATTCCTGGACCAGTGGCATTAGTAGCTATCTAGAAACTTGTTGGGCTCCATCCTGCAACAACTGAAACCAAAACTGGGGATGAGCTAAACAGTCTAGGTTTATAAGGCTTCCAGGTGATTGTGATGTATTGTAAATTTTGAGAGCTACTGTTTAGAGAATACCAAGGAATATATTTAAATTTTACTCAGGTGTCTGTTAATCTGTTTAGCACTGATTTTATGAACATAAAACATGATTATTATCTTTAAGCAACTTAATCAAGTGGGGTAAACAAGACCATGATGATGCAGTATGGTATGTGCAATTAACAAACTAAACAGGGTGCTATAAAAGCATGTGACAGGCAAGAGGCTTAATCCAAATTGGGATGGGAATCACTCAGAGCTTTTTAGAAGATAAGATGCCTGACCTGAGTCTTAAAAGGATGAGTATTTAGCCAAGGGGGAAGGATACTCCTGACAGGGAGCTTATGCTCAAAGTCATAAGAGGCATGAGCTATACAAAGCATTTAAAGAACTAAAGTGCAGATGGATCCTGACTAATAATGATTTGATTTATGATTTTTCACCTTTATGGTGATGTGAAAGTGGTAAGCATTCAGTGGAAATTCTACTTTTTAGCATACATTGACCATTTTGTTTTTCACTTTTCAGTACAGTATTCAGTGAATTATGTGAGATATTGAGTAGTTTATTATAAAATAGACTTGGTGTTAGATTTTAGCCCTATTGTGGGCTGACGGGAGTGTTCTGAATACCTTTACGGTAGGCTAGATTAAGCTGTGATGTTCAATAGGTTGGCTATATTAAGATCATTTTTGATTCAAGGTATTTTAAACTTATGGTAGGTTTAACAGAAGGTAACTTCACTGTAAATTAAAAGTATATTAGTTTAGCATGATTGGACAACAGTGAAATAGGGTGGAAGGGAGAAAGTGTCAGGGAGATTTAGGTTAGATCATAGATGGGCTTATGTGTCATATGAGGGAGTTTAATTTTTTTCCTTCCCAAAATTTCAATCTTGTATTTTTAACCAGGAAAATGACATTGTCTCATTTACTTTCAAAAAGAGATCAGTTTGGTGGTCTTGTGACATTAAAATAAGAGATAAATGTAGATATGGGAATCTATTAAGAAATAATTACAGCAATTCATATGAGAAATAAGAACCTGAAAGAATATAGTGACAGTGCAGATGCAGAGAGAGGGTATGAGATACATTTTGGAGGTAGAAGAGAGGACTTCATGACTGCTGGATTATGGGAAAGAAAAGGAGTGAATCCTCCTTTTGTTTTTGGCTTTGGTGACTGGATAGATGATAATACTGTCCATTTAAGCCACTATTTCTTGAGCATCTACTTGGGTTAGGTTCAGTTCTGGGGTGCATGGCAACTTCAAGAAACTTGAGTTTGCTAGATGACCATTATTTCATCTTTAGTCTTATTTTTTGAAACTAATGCTTGGAATGTTGTGTTGCAAGATTCTAAATTCTGTAGACTAGATTAACAGTGCCTGCTGCATAGATATCATGACTTAGGAGATATCAGCAGAAACTTGATTGCCTAGAGGTTGAAAGGAGCACATATGTTTGTGCAGTGATTCTCAAAATGTGGATCTTGAAGAATCAGCATCATTTGGGACCTTGTTAGAAATGCACATTCTCTTAGGAAATATAGAAGAAGGAAATTTGGGGGAGTGATGAGGGTTTCTGTTTTGGACATGAGTTGTCTATGTGGCTATGGCCAACAAATACTTGGCTATCTCTATCCAGAGTTCAGAAGAGAGATCTGGGCTTGGATTAAAGATTTTGGGAATTGTCTATATTAGGCAGTAGTTGAATCCATGAAACTGAATTAAATCTTAGAGAAAGAGAGTATAAAATGAGAAGCAAAGAGGGTGAACTCTAAAGAGCATTGCATATAAGAGGCGGATAGAAGGTGAGGAGCCATTGATAGTTGCCTGCCAATGAATGGCCAGAGAGATAGTTGGGAAATTAAGAGTGATGCCAGATTGAAAGGAGTTTTAAGGAAGAAGGAATCAGAAGTGAATAATATTGTAGAGATCAGGAAAGTAGTAGTTTAAGTTTGTCTTTTGGAAGGATTAGGAAAGTTCTGGTGCCTTTAGCAATAGTTTATTGTAATGGCAGCAAAGAAGGTGAGGATGTAGTGAGTTAAATAATAAATGGGTGGCCAGATGTTGAGTATTGATTGCTCTTTAAAGCTTTGAATAGGAGAGAGAATGGAAGCTGCAAGACTCGGGTTTGAGGAAGGACTAATTTTGGGGTCAAAGAAATAAGCCAGGAAAAGGGGAGAAGTTGTCTTTTGAATTTTTTCATTGAGAAAGAATGAGGTTATTGACAGTTTGATGTCCCTAAGGAGGTAGGAGGTAATATGACTCCTAAAATAAGAGGAGGATTTTTCTCATCCTTTGACATAAAAGGGAAGGAAGTAAAGATAAAAAACTGTTATGTTATAGCCTAGAAAGGAAGTTGTATTAAGTTGCAGATGGCCTTAATTGTTTGAATTCAGTTTGATTCCATTGGGTAACTATTGATTAATCTGGAAATAAGTTGCTGGTTGCTTTGAAAGAAGGGGGAATTGTAGGTGGGTGTACAGCTCTGTGATATTACGGGTATGAACTTATAAGGATTTGAAAGTGAGTAGAGGTGGAAACATTGTAAATATAGAGTTGAAAGAGAAATTATGAAGAAAGTAATTAAAGGATGACCCAACCTAGTGATTGGCTGTAAAGATAGTTCTAAATTATTAATTCAATGTAGGAAGGTAGGACTGAGTTGCTGGTGGAAATAAGTTGTTAGAAAAAGGTAAATTTAGTTTTAGAAAGTGAATTGATGGGCTTGAAACATTCCATTGAAACTTTTTAATGAAGAAATTTAATAATGTACTTGAAAAAAAGGTAGGTAGAGTTGGAATGTTTGTGTGAAGTTGATAACTGAAGGGTGGGTTATGATGAGGATTAAGAAGTTACTGGTGGGTTTAGGAGGCTGAGGTAGGAGAATCGCAAGTTCAAGGCCAGCCTCAGCAATTTAGCGAGGCCCTAAGCAACTCAATGAGACCCTGTCTCTAAATAAAATACCAAAAAGGGCTGAGTGGTTAAGTGCTCCTGGGTTCAATCCCCAGTACCAAAAGGAAAAAAAAAAAAAAGTAGTTGTTACTGGTGGAATTGGCCATTAGAATAGTATTTAAGACAGCTAAGTCCTAGGTACTGAAAATAAGATCTCAAGGGAATATAATCAATATGACTATAGAAGCCTGTCTTTTCATTGTTAGTTTCCAAATACTTGGTAATATATATGAATAAATAAGTAAAACAAAGAAATAGGTGCTGGTGAGACATTGGAGGCAATGTCAATTCCTTTTTTGAGACATCTGTGAAAAAAAAGGACAAAGGATAGTTTAGTGGTTTACAGTTGGAATAAATTATTGGGATGGAGGAAGATGTGGATATTCTTTAGAATTAGAAAAAAGAAGCAAGGAGAAAGAGCTGTAAGAGAGAATGATTCATGGAATGAACCCTAGAAAAGGTGAAGAGAAGGGAGTAAAAAGAAAGGAGGGCCCATCTATGGCACACCTGTAATCTCGCCTACTCAGGAGGCTCAGCAGACAGATCACCAGTTTAAGGCCAGCCTGGGCAATTTTGTGAGACCCTGTCTTAAAATAACATTTTGTAAAAAGGTCTGAGGATGTGGCTCTGGTAGAGTGTTGTGCTTGGCTAGCATGCATTGGTGAGTTTAATCACCACTGGGTTAGGGGGAGAAGAAAAGAAAAAGGAGGGACATCAAAAGAGAGGGAGGAAAAAGTCAGAATGAGGAGACTAGGTCCTGGCCATAGGTATATTTTAATAAGGCAGTTAATACTAGGTATCCTAAATCTCAGTCTCAGTATAGTTGGAGGCAGAATCATTTGCTGAGTTAAGATTGAGGTTGAGGCAGATGGGGTACCATTGAGGGTGAGGGCTGTGGAAGAGGATTGTTACTGATTTGGGGGAATTTGCTAATCAGTTAATGCGGTATAAAGTAAATATTATTAAATGTAGATAGAATCTAGGCAAGGGCAGTATTGGGTCAGTGCCCTAGAAAATGAATCTAGGAAATGAGGGTTCTAACAAGAAGAGAGATTAATACTTTGCCAGTTTTTTGCTTTTGTCTTTCAGATTTATTCATGCTTTTGGTCAAGTTACATAGGTCTAGAGGAAACCATTTTCTGAGTTCACATTTTACATGGGGGAACATGTAGCTGTTGGACAGTATTATTAAAGTTTTTATTTAAAGTTCTAAAGATACTGCATCAATACATTTGCTTAAAAATTCAAATGATGCTGAAAGATATAAAATGGAAAGTAAGTCTTCCTTGGCCACTCCTCCCCTTGTATTTAGTTTTATGTATATTCTTCTAGGGTGGAGTTTAATTTTTTTTCTTTCTTCCTCTTCCTTATATGGATTTTTAAAATATAATTTTTATTAGAAAGATTACAAAGGGATTTTAATGATAGCATGCTCCAGTTCACTCATTATAATCAGTTTTATTCCAAGGTTTTAAATTGTATTTTAAATGTAAACATTGAACCAAAAACAACTAATAATTCTAACTAGATAGCGATTTTATAATGATTTAGGTTGTTGTTAGACTCTTTATCAAGAGTCTGAACTATGACAATATTCTTATGAAATTATTCTTAGAACAGTTTTTGTACTTATTATTTCTACTTACCATCTTATTAAGCATTAATTATACAGATAACAAAAGTTCTTGAAAAAAGAACATGACTTCCAACATGTGGATAAAGCATCTATTTTATTTCATACTTTCTAGAGTAAAATTTCTTCATTTTGGTTTTACCAAATGAGCTTTTTCTTCAGTAGCCCTCATTCATTCCATTTCTGAATTTTCTCCTTACCATTCCGTATTCCCTTCATTGTCATATGTTAAAGTATAATTATAGCTAATGTATGGGTCTGGTGCAGGAATAAAATTTTGATGCATGGAATGTGACTAATACATGTTCTTTGTCTTAGTTTTCATAATCTTGTACTATGAAACTTAAAATAGTTGAATTTTTTTAAAAATAGGAGATCCTTGAAAATCCACTAATTCAACAATTCCAGTTTCTTTCCTTAGAGAGTTTTCTTTTGTTTACCTAGCTATTATGAGTATCATAGAGAGTGCCACATAGGTAGTACTGTTGGTTTAGTACTATTGGTTTTCCACAAAACATTTCTGTAGATGAGATTTCATGACTTGTTTACTGCTAATGTTACTAAATTAACCTATTTTTTGGCCAGATCTCTTTTGTAAAAAATACAGAGTATTCATTTTTATTTGCATGTTAGAATTAAGTAAGCATTTTAAAACCCAGTACAGCACAATAAAGTATCACAACCTGTAACAAGGATCAAACCTTTATCCTTGGTGCTTATTAGAACTATTTCATACTTTTTATTTATCATTTATCTGGTTTCAAGAATTTTTTTTTCATATCCTTCTGAGTGCAATGTCATAAGCAAGCTCCTTTGTAGGTGTACAATAAGCAGATATTCTCTAGTATTTGTAAGTCAATCTTTAATAAAGATTAGACTTTTAAGGAAAAATAAGTGATAGTGGGTAATGAGAAATTAGTGATTTTGTGTATGTTTATAGTATAGCTGTTCTCTTAAATAGAATTTTATGAATTATAAACTAACTCATAATAATGTTTATCAAGTAAAAGTAAATTTGTGATCACAGGTATACTTCAGGTCTGCCTTCCTGACTGTTGTTCCTCTACCTTTACAATCTTACTTTTTGACTCTTATCTGTATTTTCTTTTTCTTGTTTTTCAAACCACTGCAGTTCTGTGATGTAAAAGTCTACAGATATTTGCTATTTGTAACTTGTCTAAAGTTTAAACTTAAAATGTGAATTCACTTCTTCACTTAAAATAACTACATTAGCAGCGCTCAGTAGCTACATGAGAAGGTATCACATGGTGAAATAGTAGGAGTATGGAAGCTTCAATTTCTCTTCCTCTTATTAAACCACCAGTCCTGTTATGGGGCCTCCAGCCTCATGACATTATTCAACCCCTTTTACCTCCCAAAGGTTTTATTTCCAGATACCTTCAATATACATTTGTTCTATCCCCATAGTCCCAACTTAGTTCCAGCATCATTTCAAAAATCTAGTCTCATGTGAATCAAGTATAAATGAGATTCAAAAGCAATATTCCTCTCCATAGGCGAGCTCATGAAATTATCAAGTTATAAGCTTCCCAAATACAGTTTTGGGACAGACATTCCTATTCCAAACTTTGCTGCTTAGATATTTCTTCCACTAGATATTCTAGTTCATTGCTCTTCAGTTCTGTGGACATGAATTTGTTCTTTGCAGCTGTATAATAAAGATGGTCTTTGCTCCAATTTTTAATACCTTATTCCTTATTTTCATCTGAGACCTTATCAGAATGGCCTTTACTGTCCATATTTCTGCCAGCATTTTGGTCAGGACCACTTAAATCTCCAAGAAGTTCTCGACTTTTCCTACATGATGTTCATTTGAGCCCTTTCCCACATGGTGTTAATCCATTTTTGAGGACAGAGTCCTCATGACCTAATCATTTCTTAAAGGTCTCACCTCTTAATAGTATTGTAATGGCAGTTTCAACATGAGTTTTAGAAGGGACATTCAAACCATATTGCTGTGTTAGTTTCATCATTACAGAAATTTCTGTTTGCCCTGGTCTGGAATGAATGTGCATCTGCATTTCAGTGAAACATGGTGACAGTAATCTCCCAATTACTAGCATGAGGTTTGGAGTTGGGAAAGATCTGAATTTAGATTTTGGCTATATCTTATTAGCAATGTGACCTTGGACAAATACCAGAAGCTCTTTTATTTATTACATCGGTAAAATGGGAATAATTCCACCTCAGGTTTTGGTGACAGTATAGAGTGTCTGGAAATCTTGTAGGTACTCATTAAATGTACTTGGCTTTTCATCCTTCTTACTTGACTTTGTTATATTGGACCTTCTTGGGAACTCTTAGAATTCAGGGAGAATTTAGTAGTTGTTTCCGACGTTTTTTAGTAGTTGTTTTTCTTCTCTTCTAACCATTTTTAGGCTTTGTTGCTAGCCTTCTGAGTTTGGTTCAAATCTCTCTTAAATATGATTGTATCACTTTCTCATTTAAAAATACTATATATTTTAAAGACTAAATTTTTAACATGACTTGTAGACTCCATAATTATTATTTATTTTTTAATGGAAATATTCACTCCCAAGTGGAAACTTAGTATGGTCATACTCTTTTTAAGGCCATCATTAATTGCAGTCTGTGCAGTATTTATTTCTGTAACATAAATTGGCTTATATAGTATCATTAGATAGGAAAATATATGCCATTTCCAGCATATTAGCATTAATCCAGTGGTAGCATCTGAATCCAAAAGTAGCAAGCTACAGAAGAATATGGTACTGTGTATGATACAGAAGAATACTGTGTACTGTTCATTTAGTTTGCATTCTTCCTGAATTTGGCCATTTATCTGGGTTGGAAAAATTTATACAATTCCCTAGATCTTTGAAAATTTCCCTTTTGTTTTCATACCTTAGCTTCAGGTACTTTTTTCTATTACTCTTATCCATACCTTTAAAAACTCCTACTTTATTATTTTGTTATTCAGCACATCTTTATTAATATGTTTATTAGGATTTTTTTTTTGCATTTGTTACTACTGTGGTTACAGAGTGACATTGGTTTTGAAGTATCTGCACCCAACTCATATTATTTTTAATGTGTAGTTTTAAGAACATGAGGTTTTTGGAGGGAACATAACTATGGTATAGCAAACATGTTCTTTCATTTGGATCCCTCAAATGCCTCTTGAATCAGCTGCTTCTTTATTCCAATTGTCACTGACCCATTTCTTTTTCATATGAACCATGTATCTATAGCCTATCTACTGCTTTTTTCTGGTTTCCTCCTTCTTTATTCCCTCTTCCATATTGCCATCAAAGTTTTTCTTCTGAAATGGAAATCTGTCACTGACTTCATTTAAAAGTCACTGTTACATGTTCTAGAATTAAAAATTTACAATTCCTTTGCATGGTATTTATGCCCTAACCCTTATTTCTAGTCACCCTTATATTGTGACCAAGGTAAACTGCTTGTTTCTTAAATGCCTCATTCTTTTGCACTTATTGATGCTGTTGTACTTTGTTCTATCTGAAGTGTCTTTTCCCTTTCTTTTTGGCATATTTCCAGATTCTGTGCCAGTGGCATTTTGTGAAAACTTTCCCAACTCCCTCAGGCAATTAGTGGCTATTTATAAGTAAGTTTAACTGTAGTCCATCCGTATTATCAGTATGTTTATCTGCCACTGTTCCTAAGCTGTGAACTCTTCTAGGGCGGGGGATGCATTTTTTTTTTTTTTAAGTCTTTGTAAATCTAGTCCCTGTCATGGTATTTTTCATGTGATGCAGAAGTGCATTGGAGCTAAGTTATATTTGTCATCTAGAGCTAGGTAGATCTTTGCAAGTGCAGATAAATGCTTTTAAGACTACAAGTAAGTTACAGAAAAGCTTCCAGAAAGGAAAGTGCTATTGATTGTAAAAATTATAGGACTTTGTGTGTTTCAAGTTCTCTTTACATATTTGAGTAGAGAGTTTAATTAAATAAAGGAAACTCAAAATTTAATTAAATAAAGGAAACTCAATCACAGAATCTTGAAATATGCCAATTAAATAAAGGAAACTTTAATTAAATAAAGGAAACTCAAAATTTATGAATAAAGGAAACTCAAAATTTATGAATATGTTTGTTAAGGTGATTTATCTTAACACTGGTTTTTGTTTCTGAGATTATAGGAACAGCTGACAGTGAGGTGAAAATTTAAAATCTTTGTTTTCCTTTATTTAGCCAATATATAATGTTTACATATCAAACACGATGTCAGATACAAAGCTGAAAGAAAAAAAAAAGACAACAGCCACAGCTATGTCCTAGCATAGTGAGTTAGCCATATGCAGGAAGAAACTGTAGTACAATGTGATTGCTTCAGTAGAGCTATTGTAAGATGGTTTGAACTTCATATGTAGCAATTTGGGCTTTTTATTACTAATTATAGTCACATTACTGAAGGAGTTTTGTAATGTCAAGCAGTAGTTTTAACAGCTGAAAAAATATGGTGATATTTTTGTTTATATTATTTTTAGTGAATTTTATTTGATTTAATTTTTAGTTATACAAGGACATAGTATCTTTATTTTGTTTATTTCTTTATGTGGTGCTAAGGATCGAACCTAGTGCCCCACATGTGCGAGGCAAGCACTCTGCCACAATCTGAGCATATTTTGATATTTTGGAAAACAGCATTAAAATACTTAGGTTGGAGTACACTGAAGTCTTTTTTTTTCTTTTTCTGTATCCATAAAATGGCCATAAGACTGACTGCTTGATTCAGAATTCTTGTGGGTACTGGGGTAGGTAATTATCTTAAGATGCATGATAACTTGCAAAATGCTGTTTACGTCTTTATAAGAATGAAACCACTAGAAACTAGTATGTAATTTTCTTGTCAGGTTTAGGTTTCAAAATTAGTTCTTGTTTCTCTGGAGCCCTCTCTATACAGTAACATTGGTTATCAAAGTAGAAAAAATGTATCAAAATGTATCAAAATGGTTTAAACAAGAAGGAATGTATTCCAAAGAATGAGAAGCCCAGAGCTAGAGAGTTACAAAGGGTAGTTTAGCAGTTCATCACTTTTGTTGAGGACAAGCCCTATTTATTTTAAAGGTCTGCTCTGCCAGGAGAGGGCTGCCATAACACCAGACACCAATATCTGACCAAAGAGTGAAGAATTATTCCCTAGTGTCTCTTTCTTATTAAGGAGGAAACTCCCTCTCATAGTAGGCCTTTTTTTTGTTTTGTTTTGTTTTGTTTTTTAAGGTCTTGTTATATTCTTTCTGGCTCTTTCATACTATAAAATGACCAAATTCCTTACTGTGTCAGTTAAGTTCTTGTAACCTGGCCGTCGCTTACCTTCCATCACCAGACTGGGCCTTACAGTACTAAAAGCAACCTCATCAATATTTTATTTGATACTCTGAACAAAAGTCACAGATTACTGATGGATTATAAATAGTGAAAGCTCTATCTGGCCTCTGATGTTATACTGTGTTTCTTGCCTCACTGTTATATAGCTGTCCCCTCATGTGATCAGCCTTTTCATCAAAATATTTTCTCTGCCTAGTTTTTCATAACCAAAATTCTGTTTCCCCTTGGAAGGATATCATCTCCCTTATTAGCCCTTTCAAGTAAAGAGGGTCGTTTTTGGTTAGAGGTGGGTGGGAGTTGTTGGCATTGTTTTAGACCACAGTTGGAAATTGTTTTCTATCAAGGACCAGGTAGTAAATATTTAGACTTTGCAGGCCATACAGTGTGTTGTAGTGATTTAGCTTTGCCATTGTAGTATGAAGTAGCTATAGACAATTCAAAAATAAATGATCATAACTGTGTTCTCAAAATAACATATTTATAAACACAGATGTGGACAGTTTCTTATATATGTTGCCAAAGCACAAGCAACAAAAGAAAAAAAGATCTACTGAACATTATCAATGATAACAAATTTGTGCTTCAAAAAAAAAAGACACCAAGAAAATGAAAAGTCAACTCACAGGAGAAAATGTTTGCAAATCATATCTAGTAAGAGACTTCATCAGACTACATAAAGAATTCTTACAACTCAGCAATAAAAAATCTCAATTTAGGGGCTGGGATTGTAGCTCAGTGATAGAGCACTTGCCTTGCATGTGTGAGGCACTGAGTTCGATCCTCAGCACCACATAAAAATAAATAAATAATGATATAAAAAAATCCCAATTTAAAAATAGGCAAAGAGTCTTGGTGGATGTTTCTCCTAAGAAGATATATAAATGTGAATTACACGTGAAAAAATGCTGAGCATAATTAACCATTAGGGAGTTACAAATCAAAACCACAGTGAAATGCCACTTCATACCTAATATGGTGTCTCTCATCAAAAAGACAAGTATTAATAAGGATATGAAGAAATTGGGCATCTCCATACATTGCCGATGGGAATATAGTTGTAGCTGTTTTGAAAATAGTTCTTCAAATGTTAAACGTAAACACACACACATACCCAAAGGAAATGAAGTATGAAATGAAGCAAAAAACTTATACCTGAATGTTCATAATAACATAATAGTGTTGTTCAGAATGGACACACACAGAAAAAAAAAAATAAGAAAAGAGATAACTCCCAATGTCTCTTGACTGGTGAATGGATAAATAAGATGTGATATAGTCACACGATGAAATATTATCCAGTATTAAGAGGTCCTGATTCTTGTAGCAAGCATTGGTTAACCTTGAAAATATTCTGTGAAGACACTTGCAAATGACAACATATTATATAATTCCACTTATATATAGTATTCAGAATAAGCAAATATGTAGAACTAGCAAGTAGATTAAGATGCATGATAATTTGCAAAATGCTGTTTACGTCTTTATAAGAATGAAACCACTAGAAACTAGTATGTAATTAATTTAAATTTAATTTAAACTAGGACTGTGGTGGGGGAGTTGGATGAATACATTTTGGGGATGATGAAAATACTGTAAATTTCATTGTGGTTATGGCTGCATAATCCTTGAATGTACTAAAACCCTTAAATTGTATACTTTAGATATCTGGATTGTATGCTATGAGTTATATTGCAATCAAGTTGTAATAAAAACAAACTAGTGGTAGGACTGACTTGGCTTGGGCCATTGTTTCATGAGTCATGAGAGACTATTCTTCATTCTCCTGGGAAGGAGTTTCCTTTTTTGGGATGACACCTTAATAGATCTCTTCTAATTCTTTTTTTCATCTACCTTTTTCTGGATACTCTAGTTTTTCATTCAAATTTTAAGTACCTGTTTCACATCTTCCTTCTAGTTTTAGATTTTACTTTAGGTTTATTGGTTACCCAAGCTTTTAGTGTTCCTTGACCCTCCTATTTGATTCTTATACTTTTTTCCTTCTTTATTTATTTTGGTCATAGTATGGATTCTTACCATCATCTAAACTGTCTTACTGCTAGAACTTTATTTTCCCTGTTTTGAGATTATTTTATCAATTCCAATTACTGAAAATGCTGTGTCTATGGAGTTTTCTGGTTTTGGGGTGATTTTATGTATTTTAAAAATTAAAATGTACTACCCAAATTAGTATTGCAACCTACAAGTAGCTGGAAGATTTCCATGTTAAAGTATTTTATGTTTTCCATCCTTTTATTCCTCTTGCGAGCTGTCTTCACCTATCTCACACCCTCTTATTGTCATGTTTATGTGCTTATGACTCCTGTGTTAAAGGAGTGACACATTTAAAATTGCTGTGCATGTCCCTGTGAGTTGGTAGTGATAAGCCACTTGAATTTAAGTGTTCTAAGATGAGGAGAAAATGGCTTCAATAACATTGCTTGTCATATAAGAGAGTAAGACTATGGCTTTATGATATATAGGTAAACATTTTAACGTTATCTGAGGTTGAGTTCAAATTTGGTTTCTGCCACTACCAGCTGTGTGATCATATGCAAGCTGATTAATCTTCTTGATATTCCTGTTTTCCCCCCAAGATTGTTTGGAGGATAAATGAGATAATGAAAGTAAAGTCTCTAACAGAGTGCCCAACATGTGAATGTTACTTCATTTTTTTTCCATGTAGTAAACATTAACTTTCCTTTTTTATCCATATTTATATACACAGAGTTAACTTCTAAAGATTATTTTGTAGATCCATTAGTTTCTGCCTTTAAAAAAAATTTCAAAACTTCAGAAAATAACATTTACTTTGTTTAAACTAAAAGTAGTCATTGAAATTTAAATTAATACATCTGAGGTGCCTGAATGTACTTTAAGAATTGCGTTTTTCCTGACATTTTTTATTGGTGCATTATAGTTGTATATAATGCAACTTTGGATTATACTTTGGGATTTGTTATTACGTATTCATACATGCACACAATATAATAATATAATTTGTCCAATATCATTGCCCGGTATTTTCCCTTTACCTCCCTTTCCCCTCCCCTGATCCATTTCCTCTAGTCTACTGATGTCCCTTTGATTTTATAAGATTCCCAGCCCCTGACATGTTTCTGTTGCTTTTTGCTCTCTAGCTTCCACATATGAGAGAAAACATACGACCCTTGACCTTATGAGTTTGGCTTATTTCACTTAAAATTTCTTAAGTTCCTTGATTTTCTTACAAAATGACATAATTTCATTTTTCTTTATGGCTGAATAAAACTCCACTGTGTATATATACATTTTATTTTATTCATTCATCTGTTGATGGACACCTAGGCTGGTTCCATAGTTTGGCTATTGTGAATTGTGCTGTTATAAAGATGGGTGTGCATGTATTGTTATAGTATGCTGACTTTAGGATAAATACTTAGTCTTTTGAGGAACCTCCATACTGATTTCCAGTATGATCGTACTGATTTGCTATCCCGCCAGCAGTGTAAGTTTTCCTTTTTCTCCATATCCTCTTCAGCATTTAAAGTTTGTATTCCTTTTTGGTACTGGGATTTGGCCCAGAGGTGCTTAACCACTGAGCCACATCCCCAGCCCTTTTTAATATTTAGTTAGAGACTAGACTAGAGGATCTCACTGAGTTGCTTAGGACCTTGCTAAGTTACTGAGGCTGGCTTTGAACTTGGGATCCGATCCTCCTGCCTCAGCCACCTGAGCCACAGGGATTACAGGCATGCACCACCCTGCCCGGCTTGTTTGTATTCTTGATAACTGCTATTCTAAATGTGTGAGATGAAATTAATTTGAAAGAGTAATTCTGTTCTTAAAACCAGATAAAAAGAGCTAATGGGCTTTTTTTTGTTGTTGGGTTTTGGTAAACTTAAAAAGATCTCTAATAAAGCTTTTGCCATGTGTCTATTGCTGCTTAAGAGATAGCTTTATACCTTTGGGAGTGAAATCTTATTCTTAAATCATTCCATTTATTAATTGATTGCTTACAGTGTCCTCAGCACTTCATAAAATACCACTTGCCTTTTTGTACATAATATTCAGTATCTTAAGAGTTTGTTTAAGTGTTTAGAGTCTCATTTCTGGACAGATTGGGGTTTGGCATGCAGAGGAAGTAGGCATTTGCAAATGGACTATGTTTAAAATTTATATATCAGTAGTTTGAGAGTCAATATATTTTTCCAGTTTTGAAAAAACAAAAAGGGATTTGCTTAATAAGTATTTACAAAAGCATATTTTATTGATACTTAAAAATATTTAATTATCTTTTATATGTAATGCACTGAAGCATAACTACAATGAACCAAGTGTTTTACTATCATGGAATTTGCAGTATAGTAAGGTAATCATGAGAAATTATGATGGGAAACTGATACCATGTGTAGAAACATCTCTTTGCATTTAACTTAGGTTATAGTTAAATAGTCACTGAGTTCCTTATCCACAAGCCACAGTGATTGTGTGGTTACTCAAAAGATATTTTTTCTCTGAGAGGGAAACCCAGAATAATGTAGTCTACCTTTGTGTGATCAGTAAATGTGAAAGTACTTGTGATTTTATGTTATTGTAAATCAGTGATCCATTTGAAAATTTTATCTCTTTTTACTTTTGTACCAGGGATTGAACCCAAGGGTGCTTACCGCTACCCATATCCCCAGCCCTTTATTTTGAAACCCGGTCTTGCTCAGTTGCTTAAGTCCTCGCTCAGTTGCTGAGGCTGGTTTTGATCTTGCTATCCTCCTGCATTAGCTTCCTGAGCTGGGATTACAGATGTATACCGCTGTACTTGGTGAAAATTTTATCTCTTAAGGTCATTTAAAAGATAATTTTATAGGGATAGTGTTGGTAATTTCATATTGTCTGTCAACCTGCATAATTGTAACTGAATCAAATTAAATTTATACTGTGCTTTAAATATGATTTATAGAAAGAATTTAACAAAAAATGGGAATTGTTATTTGTCCCTTTTGCTACTCTTAACACCTTCATATTAAATATTTCCCTTGCTTAATTTCCAGAACCCTTTTAGAATGTGAATTCTAATAATTGAATATATATAATATATATATATATATATCTCCACACACTTATTCTGTTATGGCATAAGAAAACAATACAGATTGTGATCGAGCAATAGAGAATATTAAAACCCTTAGAATAGAACCATATGCTCTTTTTTTCCCTGTATTTACTCATTTGTTTTGTCATTGGTGAGTTTTTCCCAGTTGTTTAAATGTTGGTATTTTACATTTTGATTCATGTTCCATTTTTTTAATTTTACCTTTTTTTTTTTTTGAGATGGAGTCTCACTGTGTTGCCTAGGCTAGTCTTCAACTCGTGGATTCAAGCAGTCTTCCCTCAGCCTTTAAAGCTGGGACTACAAGTGTGCACCACTGTATTCAGCTTCATGTTCCATTTTTAATGATCTCTCCCTTGTTTGGGAAAAGTGATCAAAAGCTGAAAATTTCCAAAGTTGTGTCTTAGATATGCTCTTTCCCCTAAGCCCAGTTTCTGTAAGTATTTGCTGGAATGTCTACCTGGATATCCATAGACTCTCTACAATTTCAAAATTATGTTTGAGGCTACTAAAAATATGCAGTGTTTATACTTTGATCATGCCTAGCATATAGGCATTTCCCCCTTTCTTCAGTGGTTCTGTTAAAGGATATAAATAGTAGGCTCTTACCCTCTTTACATTTAGAAAAAATATTTCAGAATATTAATTCAGCAATATAAATAGATACAAATTTATATAATAAAAGTTGTACTTGATTTAGACAGCTCAGTAAAAGTATTTAAATCAAGTGTGTTAGTAATCACAGTATAAATGAAGAGATGAGTAAATTGCACTACATTAAAATTAGGAATTTTTTATTAAAAAATACCATTAATGGTTTTCTACTAAAAGAAGCTAGGGTTCTTTAAAGAAAACAACTGATTCTAGGACTGGGACTAGGAAAGTGCAATGCATATCTCTAACATCTTGTACCAGAGAGTAAGGAAGTAATTCCAATGATATGGTCATGTCAGAAGGACACAAGAATGATATTGAAAGGGAGGGACTGCCACTGACTAAATATGGGGCAATTAAGGCATCCTATAACATGGTGATATTATATGCAGATGTTATATGCAGATTTATTTATCATCATTGTTAGCAACCACAGAATTCAGTTTTTAATGGGATGTTGATGGAAGGCCAAGTGACTAAAGTTAACATTATCAGTAATGAGAGAAATCAACATTATCTGCCTCCTAGAATTTAGAAAGACCACATGATTACCACCTCTATGATATTTTACATGAAATGCATCATCAGTATCTAGTCATGAGAAAGCATGAGGCAGATCTGTTGAGGGCAGTGTATAAAATCTGTTTAAAATGTCAAAGTCATGAAAGACATGAACAGACTGAGGAACTGTTCCAATTTAAGAGTACATGGAAGTGAGATTACAATAAGCAATCCAGGATTTTCTTTGCTGGTTTTTTTTTTTTTTTAATTTTTGCTATAAAGAATACTACTGTAGATATGAATGTCAAAAAATAGAGCTGCAAAATACATGAAGCAAAAACTTACAGAGCTCAAAGAAGAAATAAACAAATCCAAAATTATAGTTGAAGACATCACCTGTTTCACAACTAATGCTAGAACAACCAAGCAGCAAAATCAGTAAGGATAAGGAAATATTTCATAATGTGGTCAATCAGTAGTATCTAATCCATATTTACAGAATACTCTATTAAGTTACAGTGGAACTACATCACCTTTTCAAGTGACCATAGAACATACACTAAAGATAGGCTATATCTGGGTCATAAAAACAGATCACACAGTGGATGCAGTGGCATTCCAGGAGGCTGAGGCAGGAGGATCACAGGTTTGAAGCCATCCCAGGAATTCAGCAAGACCCTGTCTTAAAAATAAAAAGGACTGAGGATGTGGCTTAGTGGTTAAGCACCCCTGCGTTCAATCCTGGGTACCAAAAATTTTAAAAGATGAAAATGGGCTGGGGATATAGCTCAGTGGTAAAGTGCCCCTGATGCTTTCAATCCACAGTACCAAAACCAAAACAAAAAACAACGAATGCCAAATAATTGCAGGTGGAATCAAACTAGAAAACTGGAAAAACTCCATAAGCACTAGAAAAACTAAAGAGCATACTTCTGAATAATCCCTAGGTCAAAGAGGAAGTCTTAAGGGAAATGTAAAAAATATATTGAACCTGGGAATATAGCTCAATTGGTAGAGTGCTTGCCTTGCATGCACAAGGTCCTGGGTTAAATCCCCAGCACTGCAAAACCAAAACAAAACAAAACATTGAACCTAATGAAAATAAGGATACAACATATGCAATTTGTGGGATGTAGCTAAAGCAGTGCAGAGAGGGAAACTTTTTTGGTACTGGAGATTGAACTCAGGGGCACTCGACCACTGAGCCACATCCCCAGCCCTATTTTGTGTTTTATGTAGAGACAGGGTCTCACTGAGTTGCTTATCACCTCGCTGTTGCTGAGGCTGGCTTTGAACTTGCGATTCTCGTGTCTCAGCCTCCCTAAGTGCTGGGATTACAGGCTTGGGCCACCGCGCCCGGCTGGAGAGGGAAACTTAAATGCACACCTTGAAAAAGAGGGGAAAAAATAAGTTCCGAGGCTGTAGATGTAGCTAGTGGTAGAGTATATGTTTAGCATATATCATGGCTCTAGGTTTAGTCCCTACACTAAGGAAAAAATTTTAATTCCTACCTCAAGAATTTAGAAAAAAAAGATGAACAAAACAAAATCTACCTGAAACAGTAGAGATAACAGAAAAAAATCAGTGAAATAGAAAATAGACTAAATCAAGGAAACAAAGGGCTGATTCTTCAAAAAGGTCAATAAGACTGAAAACAAAAGAAGGCAGAGATTTCTAGTATCATGAATGAAATATAGGAAGTATGATTATAGACCCTGCAGACATGAAAAATGTAGTATGGAGCTATGAAAAGTTCTATACACATAATTTAACTTCGAAGCAATGGAGCAATTCCTTAAAAACTTAAAACTATCACACCTCTCCCAATAAGAAATACATAATTTTTACAGCCTTATTGCCTTGATAACAAAATCTAAAAAGAACAGTATGAAAATAGAAATGAATGGGAACATGTCTTTATCAATGAAGATCCCCCAAATCCTTAACAAAATATTAACAAATAAAAATAAGCAGTTACTTTTTTAAAAATTATATACCATGAACAAATATGGCTAATTCAGGCATATTAGATGGTTTACTATTTGAAACTCAGTCATTATAATCCAGCATACTAATAGGATAAAGAAGAAAAGTTGTGTGATCATGTACATTAATTGATAAACATTTGATAAAATCGAGCACCTATTCATTGTAAAACAAAAAATACCTGTAACAAAACAAAAACTTAGAGTAGAGAATTTCCTTAGTTGTTTAAGGAATATCTATAAAAACCTAAAACTAACATATCTGATAGTCCAGAAATGAGTGCTTTTCCCATAAGATCTGTCTCAAAGTGAGGATTTCTGTTTGTACTACTCTTTTAGCTGGGTGTTGGAAGTTTTACCCATTTTAATAAGGCAAGAAAAGAATATAAAAGGCGTACAAATGGGAAAGGAAGAAAAACTCCCTATTTGTAGATGACACAATTGTCTACATAGAAAAATCCTAAGAAATTTACAAAACAAAACAAAAAACCCAAAAACAATTTGTAGAACTAATAAGTGAATCCAGAAAGGTTGTGCAGAGTAGAAGACAAACATACAGAAATCATGGTTAATATTGGCTAGTAGAGAAAAACAGAGTTGGGTAGTTTAGATGTCATTTATTTAGTAAGGATATACATTTTAAGTGTAACATTGAGTAATAACTATGATTATCTCAGGCCCCAATATTCAAGAGTTTTTTATTTTTATTTTTACAGGCCTATAAAAGACAATAACATACTCTATTTGTTGAACTTTTGGTCTCTTGGACCAAAAGGTGCTTTTGGATGCTTTTTAAAGAGTTTCTTGACATGCAGTTTCTGTTTTCTCCCCCTCTTCCTTTCTCTCCTTTCCTGCTTCCTTCCCCCTCTTTTCTTAATGTCTGTATCTAAATATGTCTAGAAGTTTCATTATTAGTCAATAATTTTGGCTAGAAGGACTTGTTAAAGTCATTTAGTCTCTCTCTCTTCCATGAAGGAGTTGGTGTCTTCAGGGATACTTCTGGCCTCTGACTTTTTAGAGACAGACTTGTCCTGGAAGTAGCATTTGTTGGTTTTTATTTCCTACTTCTATCTTTTAATCTTTTTACTTCCTCTCCCACATTCATGCATCCATAATTTCATATCTTGCTTATATTTCTAAGAATAAGGAATATTTTTTCTAAAACAGTTTTTAAGGTGGTTAGTGATTTCTGGAAAAAAATTGATTTGATTATGATAATCACATTAATTTGGGGAAGCAGACAAATCATCTTTGAGCAGATAAGACGTTTGGGTTGATTCCTAAGATAACCTTTCAAGTCCATGTAATTTTGCATTTTAAAGAATTTTTTTACTGTATAATGAATGGCAATTTGGGGATAAAATCAATAGGAATTACGAAAAATTTTTCCAAAGAGAATTCTGGCAAAGAATTGAAGAGTAGTTTTTAGACCTATTTTGTTTAGAATTACTTTGATCAAAGTGTCAAGATTTGGGAGAACAAAAATTTTATTGATATATTCTGTGAAATTTAGAATAATTTCAAAGGATATGCTGTCAGAATATTTAGACATTTGTCTTTCTCATAGTAGTAGACTTCAAGAAGTGACCATTGCTTTATTTGGTTATAGGCTTTCCTTATGAACTATAAATATTACTTCAGTACTAGAGTGCTGTTTGCTTAATTAAAATATATGTAGAAGGTCCAAATATGCAATATATAGTCATTATAGAAAGTAAACATCAAGGAAAGTAAAAATCAAAATTACTTTAATAGTTGGACGTCTAAGAATTTATTGATTCTTAAACCAAACTGTCTTTAATACACTGATACTTAAAATGCTTTTTACACTAAGTTCTAGATTGTTACCATATAACTATAAAATCCTTTCTCAACATAAATCTAGGACAATGTTAAATCAGGCAAAGGATATTAAAAAATAATAAGACAGGTGCTGTCTTCATGGAGTTCAAAGTATGGGATTTAGTAAGGGATGAAAGAATTATAAATGTCAAAATTGCCGTAACTAGTTATAGTTTTTGATTTCTTATGTTACTGTAAGATGAATCTGGAAAATGTTATTTGCTACATGTGTCTTAGGAAAAATTTTGAATAATATGACAGTTATGAAACCCAATTTATAATTTAAAAAGTGATGAGTTGTTTCTTGAGGTTTATGTCTGTGTGTTACTAAGAAATTACATTAACATTTTAAATTTTTTCTCTAGAATGTTCACTTTAAATATTGTTAAAGATTTTTGCATCCGTGGTCACGAAGAAATTCTAGACTCTGTGTGTGTGTGTGTGTGTGTGTGTGTGTAATAATGTTTGGCTTTGTTATCAGGGCAGTGCTAATCTCATGTGTTTAGAATTATTCCCTCTACTTTCTGAGGGAATTTTTAAAGTGAGGTGCTTTTTTATTTTTATTTTTTTTCCCTTTTTTTGTGAAGAGCACATAGCTGCATCTACATATTTATCATTTATGGTATTTTTCATTTTCACTCTCTAGTATTTTTCTTCTGCCTGAAATATTTACTTTGACATTTTTTGTCATGAACATTCTTTGAACCAAATTGTTTTTGATTATCTAGGAAAAGCACTGTACCTTAATATTTGAAAGATATTTTTGCAGGATATAAAATTCTAGACTGACCTGTGCCCCCCAATCCAATTCTTTGTACAGATTTTATTGTTTACTGGCCTTACTGTTTCAGAGAGAAAGGTCTATAGTCATTTTGTCATGTGTATGTGATATTTTTTCCCTAATTTCAATTAGAATTTTCTGTATCACAGGTTGGCAAATTTAATTATTATGTGCCTTGGTGTGGGTTTCTTCATGTTTTTTCTGCTTGGGATTCATTGAACTTCTTTGTGGGTTTAATCTTTTCTTCAAGTTTGGAAGTTTTTTTAACTATTATTTCTTTAAATACCATACTGTGAGTGTGAGTGTGTGTGTGTGTAGATGCAAATTTAAATTTTCTTGATGAAATTTACGTAGCAAAATTAGCTGTTTTAAAGCGTGCAATTCAGTGGCATTTGGTTCGTTCATAATGTTGTATGATCACTATCTTTATCTGTTCAAAATATTTGCATCATTTGTAAATAGAACACTATGGCCGTTAAGCAGTTACTCCCTATACCATCCTTCTGCAGTGCCTGGCAACTACCAATCCCCATTCTGTCTCTAAGGATTTAATTACCAAGATGTTTCATATAAATGGATTGATATAATTTGTGGCCTTTTGTGTCTAGTTTCCTTAGTATGTTTTTGAGTTTTATCCAAATTATAACATCCTGTTAACATTTTGTTGGTTGTCATACATTGTGAATTTTATGTTGTGCTGGATTTCATTTCATTCCTTTCAAGAGTGTTAATTTGTTTTGGCACACACTTAAGTTACTTGGAGTCAATTCTGAAGCTAGTTTTAACCTTTTAAATATAGGTCTAGAGAAGCATTTAATTCATGGCTAATATAGCCATTCTAGAACTACCTCAGTACCTGGTGTGTTCAAGATTTCTGAACTCTGATTCATGGGATCATGAATTATTTCCAGTTTGCGCAAGCTCCAAAAATTGTTCAACCTGCTACTAGTTTTTAACCTGGCCTTGGGAAGTTTTATACCCAAAGTCTGGAGGGAACTTTTCTGCAGGTTTCCAAAGTTCTCTCTCTCTGCACCTTCTTTCTCTAAGGTGCTCTTCCTCACAAATCTAACTTCCTTCACCTCTTGAACTCTTACTTCTCAATTTGACAACAGCATGTGTCAGTAATGCAACTTGGAAACTTTCTCTAGAAAATAAGCTGGGGTATTTGTTTCCTTATATCAGCGGTTAGGGATAATGTCTAAAAAATACCTTTTTTTTTTTTTTTTGGTACTGGGGATTGAACTCGGGTGCTTTATCATCACTGAGTACCATTTTTGTTTTTATTTTGAGTCAGGGTCTTGCTAAATTGCTTAGGGCCTCAGCCTCCCATGTTGCTGGGATTATAGGCATTCACCACTGCACCCAGCCGAAAAATACTCTCACATGCAGTTTTACAACTGTACTAGTTTTATACTGGACAAGTAGTTCACATAGCATTATTCCTTCATAGATCTTACTGAATTTTCTGATCAGTATAAGGAAAATCTATCTTGAATTTCAAGCAAGTGGATTTATTTAAGGACTTAATCATTGAGTAATCTTGCCAGTAACTTGGTAGTATGGCACAGTGTTTGATTTTTGCAGGCTCAATTATAAATTCAAACTTTCTAGTTTTAGAACTTTTCCTTTTTAGATATAATTTTATGGTTTTGTTTAGTTGAGAGATTCTCTTATAAGTAAATACCTATACATTATTGAATATGTCTCTCATAGTAGCTGTCATTATTTCCCACCCTATTATTGGAGCTGTCAGCTAGAAATTTATTGTAGAACTAATGTTTAAACATGCTGACTTTTCTCATTAAGTGATATACAATAATATACAAAGTGATGTGTATTTTTTGTTTAAATATAATTGTATTTTAAGCCAGTTGCAGTGACATATGCCTGTAATCTCAGCTACTTGGGAATCTGGGGCAGGAGGATTACAAGTTCAAGGCAAGACTTTGTTTCAAATTAAGAATAAAATGGACTGGGGATATGGGTCAGTAGTAGAATGCCCCCTAGGTTCAATCCCTGGCACCAAAATCAATCAATCAATTAAGTAATTAAAATAAGCACGTAAACATACATATTTATTTTTGCTGTAGATTCAGAGGTAGACAAACTATAGCTCATAGGCTAAACCTGAATGAAACTTGCTGGGAGAAACTCTAAAACTTCTAATGATTAAGCATAATAAACACTGAATGTGGGGCAAATTTTAACTGTGTTGACAATCATATTTATACGATGTTTTTCTTTAAAAATAAATTTTTAGAAAAAATTATTTTTAATGGCCAACAAAGACATTGTTGCCATAAAAGTTTTAAACAATACGGAATATGGAGTAAAAAGGTGGTAGTTCTAGGGTAGAAATGGTGCTGTTGCTTGAGAGGGTAACTAGAGAAATGAGTCTGTCTCTTAAAGGACTTTACATGGCTTTCTAAAGACTGTTGGTCTTTATCCTGAAGGCAGTGGGGGAGTCATCCCATTTTAGTAGGGATATAATATGATCAGTTTTGGATGGGTTGAAGTTGTAATAAACATTTGGATATATGGATTCCAAGTTCCCAAGAGAGAAGAGATATTTAGTGTTGATGGTAAAGCCCTAGAGGCCTTGGCCTGGCTGGTTCTTAAGTCTTATGGATCCTGGCTAGCAGGAGTAATAAAGATAAAGGAGATGAATGGGTATCATTTATAAAGAATAAATAACACTATAAAGGTCAGTGAACTGGCAAAACAAGGACCTGGTTTCAAATTCCTGCCTGAAACTACCACATAAACATATTACCTTCCTTTATAAAGCAGTAAGGGTACTCATTTTAAAAAAGTTAAAAAATAAAACAGCATAGTAATAATGTAAAGGTTAGTGAGTAAATACCAATATATTCTTGAAAACCTTGCAAAAAGCATATTTGAGAAGTAGTATAAGGAAAAAGGAATATTTTAAAATTTAGGCATAGCAAGAATATGTGAGGAATCATGGTAAGAATATTAAAGCCAATTAAGTAATGGGCAAAATAAATCTCAATAATGTCAGGTTCTGTTTTTGCTATTTTATCTTCACTTTAATATATATTTGATATTTCAAGTGACTTAATTAGCAAATTCTGGAAAATTACGTTTACTTGTTATGATTTTCAAGGAAAGGACTAGTTACTGGCAACCTAAAGAATTGAAGATACTAATTTCCTGCTAATTTTTTCTTAGTTCTTAAGTTTTATATGGGATTAAGGACACTTAAAAGTTTAAAAGCCAGCCAATTATACTAAGTGATTTTTCCCCCAGGCTGTTTTTAGTTGTCTTTTAGGATATATGACTGTAATCAAATATTCTAATGTCAGTTCTATTGTACAGTTTGTTAGGGTATAAACAATTTAATTGTTAGGGTCACGGTTAAATAAATGGAATACAGAATGCTTGGTACTCAGTTTACCAATGAATGTTAAAGATTCAATTTATATTATTTTTTCTGTAGACGTTTTAAAATATCTTCATGTTTCCACTTCTGTGAGTCTGTTAGACTTGGAATTTTCACTGTTTTAGATTTAGAACTACTTATGGTACTACTGATAATCAAATGATATGATCTTCTAGATATTTGACCTCCCTGAGCCAGTCCTCAAAGGTTGTTAAATGTAGGCATTGACTCAGGTCTGTAGTTTGTCTAGAACACTTTTTTCCCTGTATACATGCCATATAGAATCCTAGTATGGGAAACAGCTAGTTTTATGCTTTTTTAAAATTTTTTAAGTAAGAGTTGCAATAAATTGTAAGACTTCTCATGAAAAGAAATATTTGAAATATATCTCAAATGGATTTACCTGCCCAAAGTGTATTTCATGGACTTACCTACCCATTAATACTTTCCTTATTTTAATTGTACAACATGTAGAAAATTCTCTTTCATGCAGGTATAAATGGTAGTAGGTTTCTGGTTTTTCTTTTTTCACAGTTCATTTGCAATTTTAGTAAACTCTTTAATTAAATAGAGATGGTAGGAGAAGGCTTTTTTCCAAGTTTTCCAGAATGATTTAATCCAGCGTTACAAGTTAGAGCACTGACAGCATCCGATATGTGAAAATTCGGTTTATAGTGTGTTTAGGGTACACAAATATTTGAAATATATTTTAGTCAAATGCTTACATAAGTTCCAAGTGGCAGAGCCACAACTCAAGCCTGTTTGAGTGAAGACCTCTTTCTACCATATTGTATAACTTGTTTCCTTATTAAGTTTTAAAAAGGTACAATTTATAAATCTAGAAATATTTTTTATGGCTAATTTCCCTTTCTTT
This sequence comes from Xerus rutilus, assembly GCA_028644305.1. Lineage (NCBI taxonomy): Eukaryota > Metazoa > Chordata > Mammalia > Rodentia > Sciuridae > Xerus > Xerus rutilus. The sequence goes on from CM053411.1 coordinate 29,135,986, forward strand.
TGTGACATAAAATATTTGGTACATATTTTAAAGAAATTTGTGCCAATCTTACGATTCTTCTTTTTCTTTCCCCAGGGAAATGAGGCAAGTTATCCTTTGGAAATGTGCTCACACTGTAAGTTGAATATTCTTGTTGTCAAGAATTTCTTTTACTTATAAACCTGTGTGTGTGTGTATGTGTGTAAGATATACTTCTGTAACATAACGTATGTTTATCCATATAGCAAAGTTAGTCATTTGGTGTGTTAAAATGGGTAATGAATTTGACAAATTAGTTTTAAAATTACCAGAATGAGATTTTTAAATAGACTTTATTATTAATATCTCTACTATACTGTAGTTACAAATAAAACCTCAAATCTCAGTGACTTAACAGAAGTTTTTCAGATTAAGAAAATATCAGTGTGGATTTGTTGAAGGTTTTTTCTGTTTGGTGACTCGGGGGTCCACACTTCTTTGTTTTGTAATGCCAACAACTCTGTGCATGATTTACAAGTGATTTGCATTATTTATGCTCATATTTTATGGGCCAGAATAGTCACACAGCCTAACCAAACTGCCACAGGACTGGAAAATACACTTCCCCTTTATTGAGGAAGGAGAAACACACAAGGTGCATAGTATTCATTAAATCTGGGGTTTTGTTTTCTGAACAAATGGAATCACTTAATTTTCTTGTTGGGGTTTTAAATATTTTGAAATAAGGAAAGTATTAATAAGCAGGGGTAGGGGCGAATTCTTTGTCTTTATCTGACTAAATAGCAAATTTTCAGAATAAAATCTGTTGTCTAAAAACTTTTTCTAATATTTAGAATGTTTTAAGTTTGAAAAAAGTCTTACATTTTTATATGTGTATTTGATAGAAGGTTAATAGTTGAAAGATTGGCTATTAGAATGAGTTAATTTACTTGTATTTATATTGCAATAAGAGCTTTAAAAAAAGACTTAAGCCAGTGGTCTGATCACCTACAGTATATGATGGTATATGATGGTAGCCCTTTAATGGAATGCTTTATTGAGGGCATGTTAATTTTGACACCCTTTTTAAAAATACAGGATGTACCTCTACAGTTTTTCCATTTCAACATATTTTAGTTTTGTTATATTACTGTTAGTTCTTGGTGTTAGGAATTAAGTCTTTAAAACCTACTGTTTGAGCTGATCATGGGGGTGCACACTTGTAATCCCAGAGATTTGGGAGATTGAGGCCGGAGGATTGCAAGTGCAAGGCCAAGACTCAGCAGCTTGGCAATACCCTGTCTCAAAATAAAAAATAGAAAGGACTGGGTATTCGGCTTAGTGGGTTCAATCCCCAGTACTGCAACACAACAACAACAACAACAAATCTACTTATTCTTCCTCATAGTCTGCTAGTCATATTCCAGTATTTAGAAGTAAGACTTAACAGTTCTTAAGTCCTTGATAATTCTGTCCTTATTATGGTTCTATTAATTCAATCCTATCTGCCCTACTGTTTTTCTACCTGATTCCCCCTAAATCTTTGAATCCTAATTTCTTTATATACTAAGCAACATTATTCCCTTAGTTGTTTTAGTTTCGTTTTATATTTTCCAATTGTTGTGTGTCTGTTGGTGTTGACACTAAACTTTCATTTTATATATTTAAGGGTGGTCAACAACATCATTTAGACTTTTTGGTATTTAGAAACTTTAAAACTGATAAGTACATATCTCAGATTCCTTTGGACCAGAGTTCTTTTTATTTCTGCCACAGATAGATGTACTCATGTCAGATTTATAAAGTAGAAAATGAGTTGAAGTTTGTTCTACTGTTTCTGCTGGTAAGATTCTAGTTGGATTTGGATTTTTGTGTGGGTGGTGTTCTGGAGTCAGAAGCTTTCAATTTCACTGTGCAGCTTCTTGATTTTAGGATGGTCAGTATGTCTTTTGAAAACACAGTTCTGCAGTGTTGCTTTGTAAACTGCTCCCCCAAATTACTCCCCTTTGGTCCTGGAATGGTTTCTAATATTAAAAAACTATTTCTGCTTCAACTAGATAAAGTTTGATTTTGTTGTCTTTAGTTGGACCCTGAATAAGACAATATAACTTCAGGAATGGTATAGAAGCTGTATTATTAAAGGTAACGGAGGGGCTGGGGATATAGCTTGGTTGGTAGAGTGCTTGCCTAGCATGCACAAGGCCCTGGCATCACCAATAAAAAAAGGATAATGGAAATTTTGGGTTGGCTGACTGACCTAGTTCGATTTGAAAGAAAGGGGGTGGGGAGGTTGGTAAACGGCAAGCGTGAGTAAAAAGTGAACTTATTTATCTTATGATTGTATAAAATAAAGTACTTATGAAGGCAATGTTTGGGTAGAACAAATAGCTGTTGCAAAAGATTTTCTGGGGAGAATGAGGAACATAAACAGGCTGATTACTTCTGACTATACTGAAGAGCCTAAGGAAAGAAATCAATGCTAAGTAATTCTGTTTGACGGACCATTTTGTTGACCAGGGACCTTATGTGTATTCTTTGGAAAAAATCAGATCTCTGATTTGAAAAGCACAGTGATTGGGAAAGGAAGAGATCTTTAGACCTGGAATGGAGACCCTTGGTAGGTTAAAGTACCATGAGATTCCTGAACTCCCAAATTGTTCTGCTGTTCAGAGAAGCAGTCATTTTCAGCCTGTTTGATGAATCTTGGTCCTACCTTACTTGGAGACCTCTTACTCTTGCAATGAAGTGTGTCACTATTATATTGTTAATACCACTTTTCCCAGTGCTCTTTATGTTTTGAGCTAGTCTCCTTTCTTTTCCCAAAATGCTTGTCAGTTTTTTGTATTCCCACCACCATTTTTGCCTGCTCATGAGTTTGAGTGTAGCACTCTTGTCAGACCTTCACTTGGCTACTTCCATCTTTGTGTAAGTGAAACTTTTTATCACTGTTGACCCTCCTTGGATTCTGTCATGGTAGTATCCTGTTTATTTTCTTTATAGCAGTGACCATAAACTGAAATTACTTATTAATTCATTTTACCTTTCATTTTTATATTTTTAGTGTCTCAAAAACTAATATTTATGACCAATTACCATAATTTTCCATCTCAACCACTATTTGCATTTCACTTCACTTTTCCCTCTCAGGCTTTCCAGTATGAACTTTTTAGTTAATTAGGATTGTAGGTAGGCATGCATTTCTTACATGTGAAATAAAATGTTAACATTGAGAATGTTGTTTGAATTGACCAAAACCAACCTAAGTATGACTTTGTATACTGGGGTATTAAAAAAAGTTTTGTTGTAATAGTCATGTCTACTTGTTCACATATTGTCTGTGGTGGTTTTTGTGCTGCAGTGGTGGAGTTTAGTAGTTGGAACAGACTCTATGATATGGTTAACGAAGCCTAAAATATTTACTACCTGACCTTTCATAGAAAAATTTGCTGAACCCTGTTGTAGCCTGTAGTGGCATTCTGGGTTTGAAAACTAGCATTTCTGTCACGACACACAGCTAACATCTCTGGGATATGTTCAAGACAGAAGTTATAGACTGGTGCTCTTGGTGTTATGTAGATCTCTAATTCTTATTCTGGCAATGTTAACATGTTAGTTTATAGCTTAATTGGAAGAGTTCCTTTCAGAATTATGCTTTGCCACTTACTCTTCAGTATGTGATACAATTATTCCTCTAGTTGGTAGCAAGAAAGGGGGTGGAGTCTGTAATTAGGAAGGTTTCAGGCTGGAATAGAGTTGGGTTTCCTTGTTGTTAGTACAACTCTGATAGTGATGACGTTCCCTAGAAAGTTGATTTTTATTTCTCTGTCAAGTAACAGAGGTTGGAAGGAAACCATACTTCCCAAATATTTCTTTTTTGTTTTCCTCTTAAGTCTGAGACTAAATATACTAAAGCATAATACCTGATGTAGGTTCCCTTCTACACATCCAGAATGTCACATGATAGTTTTATTTTTTAATGTGTGAACATTTAAAGTAGATTTCATACACTATGAAAGCAATCCCTTTTTGTCACTAGGCATCATAGTGGACAATGATTGTTTCACCAGCTATGAATATCTGAAAGTTTCCTGTTGTTTATTATATAGTTTTTCCTCTCTGTTCACTGTTTAATATAATGTATTTTTATCATAATTTATGCATAATTTGGATGAATTTCCCCAAAATGAACTGGCCCACATTAAAACAGCCACTTTTTTTGCCCACCCAATAATTATAGTAAATTACTTTACTTTTCTGCAAAACCTCTTCATTATTGGAAGAACTTAGTGTTACTGTAAACAGTTCCTATTATTTGTAACATTATTAAAACCAGTCCTTGATGCATTTCATTATTCGTACTTTTCCATTCAGGTTAATTCCTCTCATGTTTTTTCATGTCTTCAAACCCAGCTTAATTCATTGTTCTCTTCTATGATTGTCCACCCCTTCAGTTCAGTGTCTCTTAACTTTTCATAGTTAATATGTTTCCTTGTTTTTCTATATAAATTGTGTTACCTTTAAAAAGGTAGAAAGACTGAACCATAAGCTATGCTTAAGCACCCACAGAGTGCTTATAATCTAAATACTGGAAAAAGAGGCATGCATAAAAGAACAATGTAAGGTAAAGTGTTAATAGAAATAAAATCACAGGTTCCAAGGAGGGAAAATCACCTTTGGGTAAGCAAATTAAGAAAAACTTCACAGAAAGGCTAATGTTCGGAATTGGTTTTGAAAGCTATGTAGGATTTGAACGCTGATTGTTTGACTGGTCTTGGTTATTTCTCCCTTTGCTCAAATTTCACTCATATCATCAACATTGTATCCAGACCCTCTACATAATAATTTGCAGTTTCCTGTCTTTAATAACAATTTTGCTTTCTAATTCTTGAGAAAACTGAGGACATTAAGTGTTTCCCTCCTTGCTTCCTCACCCCAACCTGTACTCAAATCTCAGCCTCCTTTCCTTCAGCATCAGGATTGGAGTTAAGCCTCCCTTGTTCAAGGTTAGCCTTTCCATTGTGCCTTGGACCGCCTCCTGTCTCATCTCTAGGATCTTTGTTAGTTTCTCTCTCTTTCTTATGTCTTTAGCTTTTCTCTTTCTCTTCAGTTTACAAATATAGTCAACTTTTCTTTGATTCCAAGCCTGCATGTGCCTTTTAGTTTTTCTCCATTCTTCCTCATATTTGATTTTCTCAAAAGAAGAATGTACACAATTATTTCCATTTCCTTATTTCTGCTAGTTTCTTGGCCTGCTGGAATCTGGCATTCTGCTGCTATTCTACTGACTGTTATTAAGGTCAACTTTATTTTGACACATTCCTTAATTGGCAAGTCTGATGGATTCAAATAATTTTTGACTTTGGAGGAAATTTGAAATCAAATAATTACTACTTTTCATGTGTAATAGTGTTATTGTGTTACATTTTTAAAAAGAGTTTATCTTTGGGGCTGGGATGGTAGCTCAGCGGTAGAGCGCTTGCCTCACATGCGTGAGGCCCTGGGTTCGATCCTCAGCACCACATACAAAGCAATAAAATAAAAACATTGTGTCCATCCCCAACCAAAAAAAAATTTAAAAAAAAAGAGTTTATCTTTGGGCTGGAGTTGTGGCTCAGTGGTAAAGCACCTGCTTAGCATGTGTGAGGCACTGTTGGATTCTCAGCACTGCATATAAATAAATGAATACAGTAAAGGTCCATCAACATCTAAAAAATAAAAAGTTTATCTTTTAGAAATAATAAATTAGCTGAATAATTGCAAGGAAATGATATGCCAGAGATTTGCTCTGAAATAACTGGGACAGTGGTATCAATATTTCTTATGTTAAAACTCAGTGATTAATATATGAGATTCATTATACTCTTTAAACATTAGTTCTGAGTATGAAATTTTCCTTTGTAGAAAGTTGTCTTTTTTTAATGGAAGAAGAGGGAAGCAGCTGGGCGTGGTGGTGCACGCCTGTAATCCCAACACTTTGGGAGGCTGAGACAGAATTGCGAGTTCAAATCACAGCGGTGAGGTGCTAAGCAACTTGGTGAGACTCTGTCTCTAAATAAAACACAAAATAGGGCTGGGATGTGGCTTAGTGGTTGAGTACTCCTGGTTCAATTCCCAGTACCAAAAAAATAAATAAATAAATAAAAAGGAAGCAACTAAAAGTAAAACAAGTTATTGATTTAATTACTAAGAAATAACTTTAATTATGATTAAGTATAGCATGCAGGCAATCAGCTTTAAGAATAAATGACTGTGTCTGCTAATATTCACCAATAAAAAAATTGGGGTATCGATAGTGGAAGCATAAGTATGATATTTGGCATCAGATGCTGAGTAAATATTTATTGACAAAATAACCTAGGAAGAGCTCAGAGTTGGACTATATAGACAACTAGAGGCTATACCTTTGCGGAAACTATAGTTAACCCATCACCTCATTTATTGTCAAAAATAATAATAGCTGGGTGCGGTGGTGCACGCCTGTAATCCCAGCACTTTGGGAGGCTGAGACAGGAGAATTGCCAAGTTCAAAGCCAGCCTCAGCAATGGCGAGGCACTAATCAACTCAGTGAGACCCTGTCTCTACATAAAACACAAAAGAGGGCTGAGGATGTGGCTCAGTGGTCGAGTACCCCAGAGTTCAATCCCCAGTACCAAAAAAATACCAATACATACTTGCAAAGGACCAGGTGCCAGGTACTATTCACTTTGCATACATTAATCCTTCTAATTTCTACAACAGCCTCGTGAAAAATGCGCACTATTTTCCCCATTATATGGATGAGAGGCAATGAGAGACCTTAACTTAACTGGCTTAAAGTCACATAGCAGAGAAGTAACAAAGCCATGATTTGGTCTTAGGCAAACATGCCTCAGGATCATTTACTTTTCTCCGAAGCTACCTCCTTCACTTTCTTCCTCCCTCTCTCTCTCCTTTTTCTTTTTGATGAGTGAGGGGTCATTGAAACCATAGCCCCTCACATGGTAAGTGCTCATTCTGCTGCTGAGCTACACCCTACACCTTCAGCCCCAGGGTCATATTTTTTATAACAGTATTATAAAGCTGCTTTTCTTGTAGTAAATCTTTTATTTATTTTTATTTTTTATGAGACAGAGTTTTACCATGTTGCCTATGCTGGCCTTGAACTACTGGACTCAAGCAATTTTCCTCTTCAGCCTCCTGAATAGTTGGGACTATAGGCACACACCACTGCACCTGGCTATTTTGTAGTAAATCTGAAAAGATTAATGTTATACTTGTCTATATGAATGGTTTGGGGAAAATTATGTTGATCTGAAATATAGGTATTTTCTGATTTTTTTCCCTCCCTCGTGATGACTCACTTGTGTTGGTTTTGTTTCTTCTTTCTTTTGTGCTGTGGATTGAACTCGTGTCAGTTTGGGATTTTTATTTAAATTATTTTAGACCATGTGACTTTGTTTCTGTCTATTTGCTAACCTGTCTGGACTGGGAAATGTATACTCTTGGAGTGATTTGCTCAAAGTTGAGCTTAGTTGTAACTTGGCATGATAACTTGAAAAAGTGGCTGAATGCAAGATGCTACTTTAGATAGTTTAGGCAGAGGACTAGATTGGGCATAAGTGAAAATGTGAGTGGATAATCAGGTTCAGCTAATTTTTCACTGTTGATAAAATCAGTATAAAGGTGCAAATGGTTTTGATAAACTTAGTAAATATATGGTCTGTTTTATAGAAAGAATATATATAGATAGAAAATTCTTTTATCCAAAAATTTCTTAACTTGCTTTTGTTAGAAGATGACCCAAGAAGAGCTTGGCAGAAGCTAAAGGAATGTTTCTTTTTGCATAATCTATAGAAACTTTGAAGACTTTCTGCCCATTAGACTGCTGCTCCAACTTTGAGTAAATAATTTTCACAAACTAGCAGTTTTGTTTCTAGTTTGAATATTTACAAATGACTCGAAAGTTTCCACAGTGATTTTGTACAGTTAATTTCTGCTTTTAATCAAGTCTTAGAGGTTTAAGAATTTATATTCTTTACCTAGACTGAGATTTATCTTTGTTTTGATGTTTTCCCCTCCATGGTGCTGGAGGCCGAATCTGGGACCTCATGCATGCTAGACAAATGCTCTACTACTGAGATATAATATCACTAGTCCCTTACTTTTGTTTTGAAAACAGAACTTTCTTGGAGGAAAAAAAAAAAATCAAACTAAAGATCATTTGATTTCTTCCTTTATTTCAGCATTTATTTGTTTTTATTTTTATATTATAGATTGGCTTAACTCACTTCACTTGTTTTGGTACTGGGGATTGAACTCGGGTACTTAACCACTGAGCCACATCCCCAGCCCTGTTTTTGTGTTTTATTTAGAGACGGGTTCACTGTGTTGCTTAGCACCTCACCATTGCTGAGGCTGGCTTTGAACTTGGCGATTCTCCTGTCTCAGCCTCCCAAAGTGCTGGGATTATAGGCATGCGCCACCATGCCCGGCTTCACTTTACTTTTTAATACTATGTGCTTGAAATATTCGTTTCTAATTTACCAAGCCTTTATTCATTATTTCAGAAATCTTTGGAGGAAATCTTGTTACTACCAATGATAATTCAGTTTGAATGTGAACAGCTGAAAATGTTTTTGATTCATTTTATTTCTATGATATCATTTATTTTATTTATTCAATGAAAATTACTTAATACTTTTGTTTACTTCTAGTAAAGCACTGGAGTTGAGTAATGAAGAGAGAGATGAAAGACCTTCTTGAATATGATGCATGAACTTATATACTTTGTCCTGTTAACCTTGTTTTGATCTTATAGGCTTTTATTTTTTTAAACATCTCTGGTTTCTCTGCTATATTTTGAATATTTCAAGTTGTAGACAAGTAGTCTTAAGTAAAGGGAATATTTAGCTGCTTTTATTATCCACACTGTCGAATTTTAATATCATGGCAGCACTCGAAGAATTATAGTTTCAGTTATGAGGTCCGTGACATGTAATATGGTTATATACCATGAAGGTGAAATAATTTTGTAACTAGTATGTAGAAGCCATTTACTTTAGGTGGTTAAAAAGGCCTAGCTATGCATCTAACAAAAGTATAAGTTCTTGAGTCTTTCTCAGACTGTTAGAACAAAAGAATAAAAGATGAAAAGTAAAAGAAAAGAATGACTTGGTTGAATGAATACAGAGAATAATAACATCTGATCAAAAGAAATTCCAGGAGCTGTGTTACATAAAATAGAAAGGGTAATACTCAGTGAACTAGTAGGAGAAAGTTTCCTTGACCTGAAAAATCGAATCATCTAATTCAAAAATCTTTTCTGATTGCCAAGAAAGTTGAATGAAAAGAGACACACATTTATTCTTTAATTCAAAAATTCCAAGAATAAAAAGAAAATCCTAAAAGCTTCTAAACCTCTTTGAAAAGGCTATCTAAAAAGAATAGGAATCTACTGGCAGTAGACTTCTTAGTAGCAGCAGATGCTAGAAAGCAGTGGAGTCATTCAGAGTTCTAAGTTCCTAAATCCAAAATTTGATATCAAACTAGCCAGATAGTTGCTCAAGTACGAGAGCAAATTAAAGACATTTTTCAGAAATTTAAAGACTTAAGAAATTTACCTTCTATAAGTTGATTATAAACCCAGTAAAATGAAATCAAAGTTTAATAAAAAGAATGAAATGAAATTTAAAAAGATACTGGTATCAAAAAATATACTGGTACCAAGTGCCTAAGATACCAGTCAGAATCCTAGGATAACAATGATGCCATGGATCTAGAAAGCAATTGGTTCAAATTAGAATAAAGTAAAAGAAGACACTTGAATATGCATTTGTGTGTGTGTGCATGTGCACTGTGTGTGTGTGAAAATACTATATCCTCCCCACCCCAAGAGACTGGGGTGGAGAGTGAAACAAAACTAAAAGTACAACTTGCATTCAGATGCAGCAGAACATAGAACAGTTGATAAAGTAAGAGGAAAACCTGGAGAGAGTGATATAATGGAATGGGGTTGGGTTGAACTTAAACAAATTTGAGAAGCAAGTCATTTAAATAAGATGCATTATTGAGCTAGGAGACAATACACATTTTGGCTTAAAAATGAAGAGTCTATTGAACAAGGCTAATATTGACAGAAAATTTGAGGTTGTTTTTGTGATCTTATAAGTACATGCCTTTTTGTTAACTTATTGCCTGTTTTGATTTGAACCACAATATAAATAAACAAAAAGGAGAAAACCAACAATACAAACCTTCAGCAGGAAAACCAGTATTATTCAAATTGGGAGATGGGTCAGGGGAACATCTTAGAAATATGTTGTCTGGTTTTTGTCTACATGGAGTTGAATGCTTGTATTGTTCCCCTTTCTTCACATTTAGACCTCAAATGCAGATTAGGGGTTTTAACAGTAATGTGTAGTATCTCTTAGCCTAAGCCTCAGTGCTAGGTCTTCAGACGGAATCAAGAAAAGAAATTGGATGAGAAAGCATTTCAAGAAGTCTGAGTTACCTCACTTTGCCATTGAGCTTTACAGCATTGAGCACTCATCATTTACCTCTCTAGGTCTGTTTCTTCATCTTGAGTGTTTCATTCTCAAAGTTTCTTTCAGTCCTTTATATTATATGGCTTTTCTTTTTGGTACCAGGGATTGAACTCATGGTGCTTAACCATTGAGCCACATCTCTGGCCCCTTTTATTTTTTTATTTTGAGACAGGGTCTCGCTTAGTTGCAGTCCTCTTGTCTCTGCTTGCCAAGTTGCTGGGATTAACAGGCCTGTGCCACTGCACCCAGCATATTACATGGCTTTTCTATGACAAATTTTCTTGTAATACTCACTAAGCTGTGAACATAATTCTATGAATGTACTTCTAGGATTGTTGTCAAGCATTTAGCTTGTCTTTGGATAGACCCCATTCATTTGGCTGAGTGAATTCTGTAGTGTTTTGGGTCATTTTGGGGCATATCTTTTATATAAGGAAGGAGGAAATAAGTGGTGTACGCGGTGTTTACATTTTAAAGGAGCATTCTAGGAGAAAGGAAACACAACTATCATTATCGGTGATGAAATAATTAAAATCACTATAGATCCTACAGATGTTAAAAGGATAATGAGAATGTTATGAATTTTATGTCAGTAAGTTCTGCACCTTAGATGAAATGAACAAATTCCTTGAAAAACAAACTATTAAAACTGACATGAGGAAATAGAAATTGTTAAATGCTTTCTATTAATGAAATTGAATTCTTAATTTGAAATCTTTCTACAAGAAAACTCCAAGGACAAAAGACTGTACAGGTAAATTCTGTCAAACATTTAATGAAAATAAAAATCACAAATCTTACCTAAATTATTTCAGAAAATAGGTGGCATTACCTTTATAAAGCAATACCAAATACATTGTAAGAAAAGCAGCATAGGACATAGACCAATATTCTCTATCAGCTTATGTTCCAAAACCCTTAAATATTTGCAAGTCAAATCTAGCAATGTGGAAAAAAGAATGTTTATTACCCATTTATAAGACTTTTAGCAAATTAAGGATAGAAGGGAACTTCTCAACACAGTAAGGGGCACCTATAGCTAACAAAATGGCTCATCTAAGATGGTAGAAAAAGCAAGGATTTATATTCTCGTTGCTTGCAATCGACAGTTTACTAGGACTTCTAATTACTACATTAAAGGAGAAAAAAAGATACTGAGATTGGAAAAGAAGGAATAAATTTGCCTTTAATCTCAGGTGACATTATTTGACTTACATAGTAAATCATAACCTAGCAGAGTAAGTGAATGAATTCAGCAAGATTGTAGACTATAAAAATTATTCAAAAATTAGGGGAAATTCTTTATGATGTCAAAGTACAATTGGGAAGTTAAATTGACAAGTGTAATTTATAATAAAAGCCATAAAACACTCAGATATAAATTTAGCCATGTGTGTATAAAATCCATATAATGAATTAAAAAATTTTACTGAGAGAAATATAATAATTCCTAAATAAATTGAGAGATATACCATATTTGTAGATTAGAAGACTTGATATTAATATCAGTTCTATTTGTATTTGTCTATAACTTCAGATAATCCCAATCAAATTCTCAGCAGTATTTTTGTAAAAGTTATCAAAGTGATTAATAAATTCAGTGTGGAATTGTAGAGATCTTAAAAAAGAGAGAATTTTGAAAAAGAAAACAGTGGTCCCTGACTTAAAGATTTACCATTAAACATAAGACATGGTGTTACATAGACAAATCAGTGGAACAGAGAAGAAGGTCTGTAGCCCTGTGTGTGTGTTCAATTGATTTTTGACAGAAGTTCCAGAGCTACCATTGTAAGAGAAACCTTTTCAACAAAATAACTATTTTTTATGAAATAGAATGTTTCCTTTACTCTTGCTTATACCCTGTAAAAATTACATGGAACACAGATGTAAGTATAAGAGCTAAAATTATGAAACTTCTAGATGAAAGCATAGGAGCAAATCTTCATGACCAGGGATGGGTAAGGATTTTTAGTGTGCATATAACTTGAATCATAAAGGAACAAACTTGGATTTCATCAGAAGTAAAGGTCTTTGCTCACAGATTGGGATAAAATACTTGAAAAATCTACACCTAACAAAGGAGTTGTATCAGTACACAAAGAAAATTTCAAACTTTAAAAAAAAAATAACTCAGTTTTTAAAAGCACAAAAGATTTGACTAGTCAATTAACAAAAGTAAATGGAAAAAACAGACAAAACCACATGTTGGCAAAGATGTGGAACTACTAAAATTCTCAAACGTTGCTGATGGGGGAGTGTTAGAATCACCTTGAAAAACTGAGTTTGTAAAAGTTAAACACAGGCTGATCTTCTGACCCAGAAATTCCAGAAAAACCTAATAGCTCAAATTGGTAACAACAGAAATGTCTAGCAACAAGTGAGTGCATAAACAAATTGTGATATATCCATATGGTGGACTATACTACTTTGCAATAAAAAAAGAGCACACTACTGACAGGGATTAATATCAGAACCTTGGTGATTTAAAGAAGGTAGACACAAGAGTACATATTGTATGGTCCTATTTATATGAAATTCTAGACAAAATGTAGTTGTAGTAAGCAAAACCCAGGTTGCCTGGGTTTGGTGAAAGGAGAGTAATTGACTGCAAAGGGGGGATGGTCCAAGGGAATATTTTGGGGTAATTGAAATATTCTTTTATTGTGAACATTTGTCAAAACCTATAGAACTATATACTTAATTCATTTTTTGAGTATTGTTCACTAAGTTTAACTTTTTTAGCATTTTAATTATAATTTGGTAATTCTTCTATTGCTGGTGATGTCTACCTTTTGCATGTTTGATAATTGCTTGATACTTTTTTGAGGTATAGAAGAATTATATTCTAGAAGCACCAAAAGTATGCATTACCTCTTCCATTCTAAAATTATATTTCTAAAAGCTATACGTTTTAAGTGGATGACAATTTTTCATATCTAATACAGTACAAATATGTGCTTGTGTCCTTATTTGTTTTTATAATATTTTAAGTCTTTCAAAATAATGGTAGCATGATTTCTTTGCCATGTTCATTTGATAGCTGAACTATTTTATGCAGTACATAAATATTAAACTGCTAGTCTGTAAGTAAGATCCTTATAAAATCTGAGGTTTTTTGGAGCATGTAAGGTTTTTATCTGCTGCGCCCTCTGGTGGTTTTTACTTCTCATTTGGAGTAACATAAAAATAGAACCTTTGTAGGGCATGGACAAAGACTTTAAAATTTCTAAATTAATGTTTATGTTGAAAAACTTCTCAGTAACTTCTGTTGATAACACCATAAGGTTTGTTCTTGTAGTGGTTTTTAGAAGTGTTATTCAATTCATGTTTTTCCACAGGTTATTTTGCTATAGCTGATAGTTCTTTTTAAAATACTTGAGATATTCTGAAATTCTGTTTTGGAGTAATATTTACTAATAGTTCTCATTTTATAGTGTAGTTCTTAATTTATCGCCATATAAAAGAGATTGGGGAATCTCTTTTTAGAAATATTATGTACAGTCAGGATGAGCCTGGAACATCTTATGGTGCCAGAAGTTAAGGAAATGCTGAAAAGCAAAGCAAAACAAACAAAAATCCCACAAAAACCAGACAAACAAAACCCAAAAGGGATTGCTGAAAGGCTTCATAAGAGCAAGCCTGAAGCAGCATCTAAAGACCAAACCTGGAACAGTTTGACCAACAAAGTAATAATGATAGTGTTGGGTTTTAACTCATGTAGTAAAATAAATATAATTAAAAGAATAAATTGAGAAGGGACCATTTTTATTTTTCTTTTTTTATAGGAACATCCCCATTAATGTAGAAGAAAAGACGGAAAAAGAAATTGATTGTTAGGCAAATATCACAGAAATAAATGTTGCAGACATAACCATTGATGGATGCTAAAATTAGGTCAGAATTTGAGGAGGAATAGAATATTTATATTTTCTTGAATATCTTCCTCCAGGATACTTTCAAACTTAAAAAAAAAAAAAAAAGGTAGTGGAGAATTGGCAGACACCACCTTTACCACCTTGGTTAAGAGATTGAAGTCACCATTACTAGTGACGAAATGTGTCAAATTATTTCTGTAGTGTTCCTTCCCCAAATACCTAAATTCATTCTAATCATGAGAAGAACATCATTAAGCTTAAACTGAAGAACCTTTCACAAAATGCTAGATCAGAAGTTTCATGGTCATAAAAAACAAGGAGAAAATTAAGAGCTGTCACGAATGGGAGGAGACTCAGGAGAAATTACAAAAAAACATTATAGGGGTTGGGGCTCAGTGGTAGAGCGCTTGCCTAATGTGTGAGGTACTGGGTTTGATTCTCAGCATCCTGTATAAATAAAGGTACATTGACAACTAAAAAATATTTTTAAAAAATTTATAAAGTAGTAAGAGTTTTCAAATCCTCCTCAGACAGGTTTTCCTAAGGTTAACATTTATAGAATTTAAGTTAATATCAAAATCAATAGGCTAATATTGGCAAAATAATATTAAACCACATATTTTAGTGAAAAAATGGTGAAATTTGAAGTGTCCCTCCCCCCATTGTGTCCAGGATCCCATACTGCATTTAGTTATTTCTTTCAAAATACCATTTCTAGGGGCTGGGGTTGTGGCTCAGTGGTAGAGTGCTTGCCTAGCCCACCTGAAGCACTAGGTTCAATCCTTAGCAGCACCACACATAAATATATACATACATACATACATACATACATACATACATAAATACATAAATATCCATCAACAACTAAAAAAATTTTAAAAAATACTATTTCTGGGAGAATTTTTAAAGTCTGACATGTTTTATTTTTGTTAACTCATTACTTGATCTATTAAGATAGGTATAAAGTGGATATTAATAATTTTCATAAGTGAGTAATAACCCTATTGCTGTTTTCTACTTTACCATTATTGGGAATCAATTAAAATTTGAGGAAAGTTTATTTTTATAACATTCTGTTCTATATTTTTTTATTCTAAGAAAACTCAATTGAACTAAAAGTTTAGATTTCTTTAGGATTTTACTTTTAATAGTTTAGCAGCAGCTTAGTATATATGTATTAATAGCAGTACTTTCAGAGCCAAAGACTTAGGTCTCGTCTCTACTATTTTGGAAACCCTTAAAATCCACCCCACCAAAATAAGAGAAATATATAAATATAGTAAAAGGAATTCATTTATACTTCTCCATCTGAAAGATGGATGAGTATGTAAGGTTTTATATTATTATATTGCTCTAATATAATATGTGCAGTTGAAAATATTAAAATTTACAGCAATGTAAGCTCTCTAAAAGAAAATTCTTAACCGTTTTGTGATAACAATAAGATTCTGAGGGGCTGAGGCTGTAGTTCAGTGGTAGAGTGCTTGCCTCGCCTGCGTGAGTCACTGGGTTTGATCCTCAGCACCACATACAAATAAATAAATAAAATAAAGATATTGCGTCTGTCTACAACTAAAAAAATATTTTTAAAAAAAGTTTCTGAAATCACATGTTAAGTTAACCATCTAAATTTACATCTATCCCTGAGAATACTCACAGTGCACTGATCAAGGTAAGACCTGAACAGTTTAATTCAGTGTTTTCTCTGTAAGCTCTTCATCAATTTCTTATTAAAAACTTTTTATGTTATAAATTTAGACTAAAATATCTTAAGTTTATACTATCTTGTTTAAATTTTAGATAATAGTGTATATGACTTTATAATACTAGTGCTTTTTCTAATATAACAAATTGAATATATAAGTATTCTTAGCTATTAAAAAAGGAGCCCTCCTAAAAGTATCCTTCTAAAAAGTGGAAAATAATGTGTTTCAACTTGGCAAAATGTGAAAAAGCGTATCTCTGAGTCACAAGATGAGTCAGGAGGGCGAGGTTTGTTTGTTTTTCCTTGTTCATCTCTTTTTAAGGGAGCAAGATCCTAAGCAGTAGGCTTAAAAAAAAAAATGTTGAAATGTGTTGCCAGAAAGTGGAATTTGTTCTTTATTTCTAACCTGATGCTGAGTGCAGATCTGTAAATATACTGAAAACATTTAAGTGCTGAGAAGATGGGATTGATCTATTTTAGAGATCTCTGCCTAATTTGTAGATTAGTAAGAGCTGGTATTTCAAAAATTGAAATCTTGCTTCATACTTTAATGTTCTGCCACACATCTAGAGCATTGCTGGCAAAGAGATACTGCTTCTCTGGTTACAGCAGTGACCAAATAAGTCACTTTGTTCATTGTCTAACAGAACATTTTACCACTTATTTTTGAAAGTAGTATTCTTAGATCTTGGCTTTAAAAGACATTTATGGCTTTATTTTCCAATCTAGACTCAACTAGACAGTAAGTGTGAAGTATTTAGTCTGCATCTTACTCATCTTTGTAACTCTTAGCTGAAAGAGAGGAAAAGGAGGAGGAAATAAATGGGTGTTGGAAAAGAGATATTGCCTCCTTGTACATTTTACTGTATTCTTAAAATTCAAGGTAAGTTTCAAGGGCAAGACGTATGAGGGAATGTTGATCAATGGAAAGAATATGTAGAGCTCATTCCATTTAAGTCATACTTAGGGGCTGTTTAAGCAGCCATTTGTTGTGAAAATAAAGTGTGACCACTGGCACTTTGCCTTTGAGGAAAGTTTTATTTATTCATCCAGAACAACTGTCAACTACATATAATATTTCATAAGATATTTAAGACAAAATCAAGTAAATGGATTTTAAGTGTTATTTTAAGGGCTTTTGTCAGAGTGGGTTTAATGAATCACACGACTATGAGATTATGTAGTTAATAACACCCTCTTGTTTTTAGTCAGAGAAAAACTGATGGGATTCTCATAAAGGAGCATTCAAGCAAGGGCCTTCTAGCAGAGAGCTTATAAAGAAGTGGAGATGTAAAATGTATACCTTAGCAGAATTGTACTAAGAGCAGCGTAGCTGAAGAAAAGGAAGTGGGGAAAGAGGATGGAAACTTACACTGAAGCCAAATGTTGTCAAGGGCTTTATGCTTTTTATCTTATTTCTTGTTATTGCCATAAGAAAAATTTTTAGAAATATTTGTAGTTCTAGGTGGATATAATACCTTTATTTTATTTATTTATTTTTTGTGGTGCTGAGAATTGAACCCAGTGCCTCACACGTGCTAGGCAAGCAGTCTTGCACTGAGCTACAACCCCAGCCCCACAAGAAAATTTTAAGCACAAGAGCCAGCAGTTTCTCTGAATTTGCCTTTTAAAAGGATTAATGTTAGCTGGGTGTGGTGGTACATACCTGTAATCCCAGCTACTCAGCAAGTTGAAACAGGAGGATTGGATGTTCAAAGTTAACCTGGTCAAGTTAGCAAGACTCAAAGGAGAAAGGGCTGATGATATAGCTCATTGGTAGAGCACATGGCTAGCATGCACCAGTCCTTGGGTTCTATCCTTAGCAACATGCACACATTTGTGCACAAACAGAAACAAAAGGATTAATGTTAGCAGTGTAAAGAAGGGTGGATTGAACCAAATATATTTATTTGATGATATTCTTCTGTATTATTTTCCAAAAAAAAAAAAATTATTCTTTTTGCACTAGAGGTTGAATCCAGTGCCTTGTATACATACATGCAGCACTTGCTGTGCCCCTGAACCATGCCAACAGCCTCTTCAAAATTCTCAGTGTTATTCAAGACTATGAAATACGGTCTTCCTGATAGTAGAGATTTCTAGTTGACAATCCTTTAACTGCTTCAGTTTCAATTTTTCAGTGGACAGCTTTCTAAACTGTTATATATGTCTATGCTTCAACATATAGAATATAATAGTTTCCACAAATATTATAGTGCTGCATTTCTCCTTTCTCTCATTCCATGAATGATACCCTCTAGAGGAAATAGTTTTGTCTACTTTTGTGGAGATGTCATTTTTCCTTTTCCACTTCTAATATTCCTAGTGTTCTATTTTCCCATTTATTACCTTTTCTGGTCTGTGGTTGTAAAGTAAGGCAAAGCTAGATTTTGAGAAGCTGTTAACTAGTCTGGTACACAGGTAAAACTAAGGCAAGTATGGGGAGAGTAGCTTTTTAGCAAAATCTGTGCATTTCGAGAAACTGGTCTGAACGATTTTGTTACTGAACTGAGGTCCTTGGGTCCAGTGTTGGTGGAAACAAAAACTTGACCTGAAAAGAATTTAAGCACTGACAAGGGTTTTATTAGGGGCTTCTGTCTAAGCCAGAAAGGAAATGGCACCAACCAAGAGTGTCAGAGGACAGAAGTTTATAACTTTTATGGTATCTGCTAGGTAGGCAGGAATTCTGTCTCTGAGCTTAGTTATGCCTATGCTTTTATCGTGCTACTTCATGCATTGTGCCTTATTACCATGTATCTCCATGTTAAGGAATGTTTTACCATGCTGATAAGGTAAAGGTTATTTCAGTGACTATTCTTTTATTTTTTGGTACTGGAGATTGAACTCGGGGGCACTCGACCACTGAGCCACATCCCCAGCCCTATTTTTGTGTTTTATGTAGACACAGGGTCTCACTGAGTTGCTTAGCGCCTTGCCGTTGCTGAGGCTGGCTTTGAACTTGCGATTCTCGTGTCTCAGCCTCCCTAAGTGCTGGGATTACAGGCGTGTGCCACCGCGCCTGGCTTCAGTGACTGTTCTTTGCATGTGTCTTTCCCTTACCATCAGGAATTTGTCCCTTATCATCTGAGGAAGACTCTGATATTATTTTCAGAACAGGGCAGACTGTTGTCCTATCTCATTGGCCTTGTCTTGGTGCTTTTACTTTGGCTCCATTTCTTGGTATTTCTGCTGATCACATAATCTCAAAAGCTGATCTGAACAATTCACAATAACCAAATTAAGAAATCAGCCCAGATGCCTGTCAGTAGATGAGTGGATTAAGAAAATGTGGGAGCCGGGCGCGGTGGTGCAAGCCTGCAATCCCAGCACTTAGGGAGGCTAAGACAGGAGAATTGCGAGTTCAAAGCCAGCCTCAGCAAGGGAGAGGTGCTAAGCAACTCAGTGAGACCCTGTGTCTACATAAAACACAAAAATAGGGCTGGGGATGTGGCTCAGTGGACGAGTGCCCTAAGTTTAATCTCTAGTACCAAAAAAAAAAAAAAGAAAAAGAAAATGTGGTATATATACACAATGGAGTTTTTTCTAAATTTATTTATTCTAATTAGGTATACATGACAGCAGAATGCATTTTGGTTCATTGTACACAAATGGAGTACAACTTTTCATTTCTCTGGTTGTACGCAATATAGAGTTACACCATATGTGCAGTGATACGTGTATCTAGGGCATTGTTGTCCATCTCATTCCACCATCTTTCCTGCCCCCATGTCCCCTTCCCTCCCTCCCCTTTGACCAAAATTTCTCCATTCTTCCCATGGGCCCTCCCTCATTATGGATCAACATCCATTTATCAGAACATTTGGCCTTTGGTTTTTTGGGATTGGCTTACTTTGCTTAGTATGATATTCTCCAACTCCATTCATTTACCTGCAAATGCCATAATTTTATTCTCTCTTAATGCTGAGTAATATTCCATTGTGTATATATACCACAGTTTCTTTATCCATTCACCTATTGAAGGACATCTAGGTTGGTTCCACAGTTTGGCTATTGAGAATTGAGCTGCTATGAACATTGAAGTGGCTGTGTCACTGTAGTATGCTGAGTTTAAGTCCTTTGGGTGTAGAACGAGGAGTGGGATAGCTGGGTCAAATGGAGTTGACACGATGGAGTTTTACTCAGCCATAAAGAAGAATGAAGTTATGCCATTTGCCATTAAATGGATAGAAATGGAGAACATCATGCTATATGAAATAAACCAGACCCAGATAATCAAGGGTTGAATGTGCTCTCTCATATGTGGATGCTAGAACAAAATAAGATAAGAGGGGAGTGGATATCATAAGGTATAGAGAAGATCAGTGGAATAGAAGATTAAGAGGGATGAAGGAGGGACAGGAAAGGTGAGGAAATGTGGAATGAATTTAACAAAATCATGTTATATGCATAGATGAATATACCACAGGGAACCTTCATGTGTGTGTAGAAAGCACCAATCAAGGATGGATAAATGAACAAGGGGAAGATGAGGAAAGGGAAGCCTGTGGGAGGGAGGGAACAGGGACTGACATGGAGTGGGTCAGATTCCATGCACATATGATTTTATGTCTGATTTCGTCAGGATGAAACCAGTTACTATGTATAACTATAATGTATAAATATTGATGACATTTTGATCTATACGCTTTAAGTCTAAAATATTAGTACGTACTTATCAAGCATCTATTATATGCATTGTACAGAAAACCAGTGAAAAAACTGTGGGCTGACCCTTGAGGTAGAAGAGACGTGTAAATAAGAGAAAAGCATTCATAAGACTTTATCATACCCCTTCTCCAAGAGTATGGGTATCTGATTTCCTAAAGGATAAAGGGAAAATAAGGTTTGTTGGAATACTTTGCTTTTGTCATCTGTTCTACTAAATACCTACTCCTTAATAGAGTAACAAAATGTTTTATATAGTTGATGTGAATCATGAAGTATATATTGAATTTTTATCTGATTATTTTGAACATGCATGTTATCTTACTATTTGAAGTGGATGAATATTTTCATTACATCTATGTAAAATTTTCTTTTAAAATACAATATATATGTTTTTGATAAACCACAAATGGTGCGAAATCATGTGGGAAAAATACCAGTAGGCTGGACATTGATGGAAAGTTACAGAGCACTAACATAAATAGTAATGATCTTTAAAAATAGAAGTACAAATTAATTCTGGCATTTGTATTAAATACCATAGTTAATCACTTAGGAGCCTTAAACATTTGAGATACAGTTCTTGAGGTCATTTATTTCAGTAGAAACTAATTTTAACATTAATGGTGAGCTAACGGTTAGCCACCTTTGTTGATAATATCTTGAGGGCTGGTAGTAAAAAAGCCAAAAGAATTTGTATTTATGTCTTTTGCACCCTTAGTTTTCAACAGAAGCCTTGAGGTTCTTGAAACCATTAAATTTGCTGTTAATTTCTCTAAAAGAAGATACTTACCCATCCCCTCTTGGTACTGGGGATTGAACCCATGGGCACTTTACCACTGAGCTACATTCTCAGCCCTATTTATTTTATTTTGAGACAGGGTCTGGTTAAGTTGCTGAGGCTGGCCTTGAACTTGGAATCCTCCTGCCTTAGCCTTTTGAGTTCCTGGGATTGCAGGCCTGTGCTACCAAGATCAACAGGAAGGCACTTGTGTTTACCTTTTTTCCTTAAGGTTTTTATATATTAAAATTTCCTTTTTGAGAAAACCTGCCCCTGATCTTTTTATAACATACCAGATGGTCCCTGACTTATGATGTCTTGAAAGGAATATACACATATTTAATAGAAAATATACTTGAAAATTGAATTTTGATCTTTTCCTAGTCTAAGTGATATGCAGTATAATAATCTCAAGATGCTGGGTAGCACACCAAACTGCAGTTCGCAATCAACCACATGATCATGAGGATGAATGGCTGATGTTACACACAATACTGTTTCCAGTACCATGTACTGTTTCCACTACATATATGCAACCAATTATATGAGGTGTTCAATATTTTTTAGTATAAAATAGGCTTTGCGTTAAATGATTTTGCCCAATTGTAGGTTAATATGAGTATTCTGAGTATATTGAAGGTAGGCAAGGCTAAACTATGATGTTTGCTGGTTAGGCTTATTATATGCATTTTCCATTTATTATGAGTTTATTGGCATATAACCCCATCATAAGCCTAAGAGCATCAGAAAAATTCATGAAGTTTCCATGCTGTACTGGCATTACTCCCCTCTATCAATTATACACGAGCTGTTCATATTAGGATATTATTTTATAGCTATATTTCATATCAGAACATTATCTTATTTAAAGTACAACTATCTGTCTAACCGGACACCAAACCATTCAATTCAAGAAACCGAAATAGAGCCCCCCCCCCCCCGAAAAATAGAACTCCTTAGGATTAAGGGATTAAAACCTTTCAGGGAAAAATACCAGAGCATTATCTGTAGCATTATCAGTCTGTACTTAAGTAGTATAGACAATTACATAGAGTTATGTAGCATTTTAATATAGTACCTTTATATATTAAATATGCACTTTAATTTTTAAGTTCCTACAATGAGGATGCCATACATTTAAACTATTCAAAACAGTAGTTGGGCACAATGGTATACACATGTAATTCCAGCAGTTCAGGAGGCTGAGGCAAGAGGATTGCCAGGTTCAAGGTTAGCCTGGGCAATTTAGCAAGACCCTGTCTCAGAATTAAAAAATATCAAAGGCTGGGCTCAATACCCAGTTCTGCTAAAATAAAACTAAACTAAAAACCAGTTTGTGGTCTCTTTTCTAATATAACTGATACTTATATATATTCATGGGCAGCGTGACATTTGCCTTGTTAATTTTCTTTTAAAAAACTGGTGGTTTTCTTTACTTTTTGGTATGTATTTGTATTATTATTTCTTGAAGCAGTGATCAAAAGTTTTAATCTGAATTAGTGTTTTAAAGGAATGACATGATGAAATTTAGAAGAAAATGACTTAAACCTTTTTCAAGAACTCATGTTAAAAAAAAAAAAAACCCTGAAGCTGGGTGGGTGGTGCATGCCTGTAACCCCAGCAGCTGGGAGGCTGAGGCAGGAGGATCCCAAGTTTAAAGCCAGCCTCAGCAACTTAGTGAGATCCTCTCTCAAAATAAAAAATAAAAATAAAGGGGCTCTGGGTGTGAGTCAGTGGTTAAGTGCCCATGGGCTCAATCCCTAGTACCAAAACAAAACAGAACTGACACTGAATTTTTTAGAGTACTTACAAAGTAATGCGAACATTTCTTAAATTTTTTAGTTATTTTTTTCTCTTGAAGTGTTGACAAGTGAATTTTGTTAGGGTTTGTTTGTTTGTTTGTTTGTTTTGGTCAGAGAAATAAAAGCTGTCTTTTAGTTACTCGTACTTGCAAAGAATTTCAAGAACTGATCTAATCTGTAAGAATATTCAAGAACTGGTCACATTGCCTCCAAGAAAGGGAATAAATAGATCTCAAGGG
Source organism: Xerus rutilus (assembly GCA_028644305.1). NCBI lineage: Eukaryota > Metazoa > Chordata > Mammalia > Rodentia > Sciuridae > Xerus > Xerus rutilus. The sequence continues at coordinate 29,159,535 of CM053411.1, forward strand.
GTGAGATGGGAGGGGAATGTTAGAATTTTTGCATTTTGAATAGCATTTGAAGTTTGCGTCAAACTGTTAAAAACAAAGTAAATAAAAAATTAAAAAAGAAAGTGAAAATGAAGGTGCTTTAGTTCAGAGCAGAGATTGATTTAGCTTGTCTAGTAGGACCTGTGTGATCAGCTTAGTGATGTTAGTCCTGGGATATCATGTGTGACCTCCATGATCAGCTTAGTGTTGTCAATCCTGGGATATCTAGGTACTTGGTGTATAGTTCATTGTGTGTTATGGCAGAGACAAACAAACAGAAAGGTAATCAAATAAAAATATTTATGTTGTACTCTATTAGGAGAAATTATTTAACAGTATATATAATTCCTTTAATGAAATTGGAAATTAAATGATTGGATAACTGCTGGATTTTTTTTCTATAACCATTATAAAATCATTTCTAAAAAATCTTGGTACTTTTTTTGTGTTTGCTTTTAGTTGATGCTGATGAAATTAAAAGGCTAGGAAAAAGATTTAAGAAGCTGGATTTGGACAACTCTGGTTCTTTGAGTGTGGAAGAGTTCATGTCTTTGCCTGAGTTACAACAGAATCCTTTAGTACAACGAGTAATAGATATATTTGACACAGATGGGAATGGAGAAGTAGACTTTAAAGGTAAGAAAATAGATTGGGGTTTTTGTTGTTTGTTTTGTTTTTTTTAATCACAAGTTATGTGTAGCCTTATAGTTTTATATACAAAAATGTCTGGAACTTTTAGATTTTAATTTTAATTTTGATGATGTTATAATAAAAGATTATGTTAAAACCTTAAAATCTGTAGTATATGCATTTTAGTGAACCAGGATCTTTTATTTTTCGACTCATAAGTGATTAAGGTATCTTTAGGGCATTCTGCCTCCAAAAAGAGAAATTCAGTTTTTCATTTGTTTTTAGAAAGTGATTTTCACTCTAGGGTAATTTAGAATATTAGAAGTTGCAGTTTTTAAAAATCTTTTTCTTTTTAAGAATAAGACCTACATACTAAGCAGTTAAACTATAGTGATGAGGATGTGTTATATCATAGTTTTAACTTATTTAATCTAGATTTTAGGAGGACATTGAATAGTGTGCTTTTGCTGCTGTTAACATGATACATCATTTTATACTTCAACTCTATACTAAATAAGTAAACAAATCTCATTTCACTTGCAAATTGTCAGCAGGCTTTCTCATTTTAATTTGAGAAACTGAATTATAAGTAAAGGGATCTAAAATCAACAATGATTTAGTGTTTATCAAGTAATGATGAAAAGTAATAATTTTGCATGCAAATCCCAACAGTGTATTTAAATGATTTCTAATTTTAGAACAGTAATCCAAAATTATTTTTGTTTGGGCAAAACAATTTATAGTCTTTTTGTTGTTGTTTCTTTTTAATTATATTCTAAGAGGAAAGAGTTAAATAGCTTAAATAATATGTTTTTGAGTGTTGTGGTTTATAATACTTAAAATATTCATTCAAATTTATTAATCTTAGAAGACTCCAAATAAGGGGGGAGAAATGTAGAGCCTTGATTGGGGATGTTCTAAATTTGACATTTTCAGTTTTCAACACTGCTAGTATGGAATTGTCTTGTACAGGGGAATATCCTTTTGTGGGTATGTAAGGTAAAAACTGGTTTTCTGTGTGAAAAATTAAAGTTTAGATTTTGTAAACATTTAACTCTTCTTATTTAGAATTCATTGAGGGAGTCTCTCAGTTCAGTGTCAAAGGAGATAAGGAGCAGAAGTTGAGGTGTAAGTATTTTACTTTACTGACATTATCCCTCTCCAACTACTACTATCCCATACTACATTAAAGGCTTCCTTTAAAATATTCTAGGGGCAGGGGTGTGGCTCAGTGGCAGAGTGCTTGCCTAGCACGTGTGAGGCACTGGGTTCCATCCTCAGCACCCCATGTAAATAAATAAAATAAAGGCATTGTCTACCTACAACTAAAAAAAATTTAAAAAAATAAATAAAATATTCTAAACATTTTATTTTATTCTAGATTCTTAGACATAAAAAATTTTACATTTGTACATTTTCATCTAGTATGTTTGAATATTGTATGGTTATTGTTTTTAGCTATATAGAAGAAAAATAGAATTTCCTTCTGCTGAAAACAGCAATATAAACTACATATATGTATGTATGGTTTGGATAAGAGGATTGGGTTTTTTGTTGTTGTTATTTCTAATGAAAGTAGCAAAAATGTTCTGAAGAACCCAAGAGATGGAACCTGTTGTTATTCCTAGTTCTAAATATGGTTAAACAACCTAGGCTATCTACACCGTTTGGCCCAGCCAATCTTGACTGTATAAGCCTGTCTTCTTAACCAACTATGTTAATCCCACCAAAGGGCAACATCTGTACTTAGGAAGGCAACATCCTCATAGTCATAATTCTAGGGTTTGGTAATTTACTGTGACCACCCCCCGCCCAAGTACTCATTTGATTACCTTCTGTCAGCTATTGATTTTCCTCCTCCTTTTTTTAGTTGCTTTCCGTATCTATGACATGGATAAAGATGGCTATATTTCCAATGGGGAACTCTTCCAGGTGTTGAAAATGATGGTTGGGAACAATCTGAAAGATACACAGTTACAGCAAATTGTAGACAAAACCATAATAAACGCAGATAAGGATGGAGACGGAAGAATATCCTTTGAAGAATTCTGTGCTGTAAGTATGAAAGAACTGGTTACTTATTATTTATAATTTTAAAAAAATCTAAAGATCATTTAATAGATAATTACTTATAGATTTTTGCCCTAAAAAATATATGTTCAATTTGCCTGATAGCCTCATTTAGCGTTTTGAAATGTGTTTTGTTTGAATTATTAATAATTAACAATTATTCTCAGGAATTAATGTTCTTAGTCATTCTGTGACAAAATGTCACAGGAATGGTACTAGTAACTTCTGCTTATTAGTAGTAGTCTCCAAATTATAACTAGGTTGTTATTCTTAAGGTTTATTTTTGAAGTAGGCACATTTGAAAAATGCTTCTGTAGATCATATATGTTCATGAATTTCAGCTAGGAATACTGAAACTGCTTCATAAGGACAACAAAAATGGGGAGTCCCTGTCCATCCCAAACTTATCTGTCATACATGGAGATTTACACCTTCCTTTTCAAGCTTGTGGTGGGTAGTTGTTCTGGGGTAAGGGCTCTGTGTAGAGATAGGACTACAGTTGTGGGAGACCTAGAAATCCAAATCCAGATCACAATGGGGCAATAGCTTAGCTTCTCATTTTAGTGATTTTCATCAGTGGATCCATGGAATTGGCACCACTTATTGCTTCCAAACAGAAATATAACCACGCAGCTTTATTTTTCAACTTCTATGCATAAAACAAGGATACTAGCTTTTGGTGTGTTGTAAGGAATTATAATTGCAAACTGGAGATAGAATAGAATTCACAAACATCCAGAGTAGAGACAAAGGTAACAAAATTTTGAAAATTTTCAGTCATGTTTGGATGCTTCTATAGGAAGCCTCCCCTCATCCTTTTTTTAGTTTAAATCACAAGGAAAAGCAGGTCACTTGTGCAAGGACTGAAGTGTGACTACTTCGGCATTTCAATAGAAGTCCATGCTATTCTCAGAGCATCTTCCTTTCTTGCAAGAGAATACTTATCTTATATGTTGTTTCACAAAGTAGTGTGGTACATTAGTATAAAGAATGGGTTATGTCTTTTTGGAAGAGTTAGATAGGTTTGAGACTGCACTATTTCCAGGTGGTACTGGGGCAAGTGTTGGCTCTCTCTTCTGTTTGCCAGATATCACTGAATGACTCTCATGGACTGACAAATGGTTGAGTGTGACATGAGACCAGGCTGGTAGTGGCATTGTAGACAACAATTAGTTCTTAAAAGAAAGAAAAGAAATCTCAATTCTTGGATGAATAAAATAAGTGAAAAACTCTTGGCTGGAGTGGTAGAGATGTATGAGTGAAAACTGCTGTGACGGTGCTTGGAAGTAGATTGGAAGGTCTGAGTGCCACAACCTTCTCTTACCCCTCTGTGGCAGCAGAAGGTAACAGAGTGTCTTGGCCAAAGTGAGCAACAAGAGGTGTTTGGAGTTGGGGAGAGTGAAGATGGCTTACATTTAATAAATATTAGATGTAACATATAGATGTGGTGACACACACCTGCAATCCCAGCTACTTGGGAGGCTGAAGCAGGAGGTTTCCAAGTTCAAGCCCAGCCTGGGAAACTTGGCAAAACATTGTCTCAGAAATCCAAAAGGTGTTGGGGATGTAGTTCAGTGGTAGAGCTCTTGGAAACTTAGATCCAAATTTTATTTATTTATCTATCTATCTATTTATTTATTTATTATTTGTTTGTTTATTCATGCCCCCCACCCCTTGTCTGCCTCCCCTTTGACCAAAGTTTCTCCATTATTCCCATGCCCCCTCCTGCATTATGGATCAACATCTACTTATCAGAGAGAACATTTGGCCTTTGGTTTTGGGGGATTGGCTTACTTTGCTTAGTATGATGTTCTCCAACTCCATTTACCTGCAAATGCCATGATTTTATTCTCTTAATGCTGAGTAATATTCCATTATGTATATATACCACAGTTTCTTTATCCATTCATCTATTGAAGGGCATCTAGATTGGTTCTGCAGTTTAACTATTGAGAAATGAACTGCTATAAACATTGAAGTGGCTGTGTTACTCTAGTATGCTGTTTTTAAGACTTTAGGGTATAGACCGAGGAGTGGGATAGCTGGGTCAAATGGTGGTTCCATTCCAAGTTTTATAAGCAGTCTCCATACTGGTTTCCAGATTGGTTGCACCAGTTTGCAGTCCCACCAGCAATGTATGAGTGTCCCTTTTCCCCCACATCCTCACCAACACTTAAAAAAATTATTTGTATTCTTGATGACTGCCATCCTCACTGTGTGAGATGAAATCTTAGAGTAGTTTTGATTTGCATTTCTCTAATCACTAGAGATGTTGAACATTTTTTCATATGTTTGTTGATCAATCGTATATCTTCTTCTGAGAAGTGTCTGTTTAGCTCATTAGCCCATTTATTGATTGGGTTGTTTGGTTTTTTGGTGTTAAGATTTTTGAGTTCTTTATAAATCCTGGAGATGAGTGCTCTATCTGATGTGCATGTGGCAAAAATTTGCTCCCAAAATGTAGGCTCTCTGTTCATCTCATAGATTGTTTCTTTTGCTGAGAAAAAGTTTTTTAGTTTGAATCCATCCCATTTGTTGATTCGTGCTTTATTTCTTCAGCTTTAGGAGTCTTGTTAATGAAGTTGGGGCCTAATCTGATGTGATGAAGTTGGGCCTACTTTTTCCTCAGTTAGATGCAGGGTGTCTGGTATAATTCCTAGGTCCTTGATCCACTTTGAGTTTTGTGCATAGTGAGAGATAGGGGTTTAGTTTCATTTTGCTGCATATAGATTTCCAGTTTTCCCAGCACTATTTGTTGAAGAGGCTATCATTTCTCCAATGTATGTTTTTGGTGCCTTTGTCTAGTATGAGATAACTGTATTTATGTGGGTTTGTCTCTGTGTCTTCTATTCTGTATCATCAGTCTACATGTCTATTTTGGTGCCAATACCATGCCATTTTTGTTACCATAGCTTTGTAGTATAGTTTAAGGTCTGGTATTGTGATGCTTCCTGCTTCACTCTTCTTGCTAAGGATTGCTTTGGCTATTCTGGATCTCTTATTTTTCCAAATGAACTTCATGATTGCTTTTTCTGTTTCTATAAGGAATGGCATTGGGATTTTAATTGGAATCACATTGAATCTGTATAGCACTTTGGGTAGTATGGCCATTTTGACAATACTGATTCTGCCTATCCAAGAGCATGGGAGATTTTTCCATCTTCTAAGCTCTTCAGTAAAACTACAGAATTAGTGTTCTGTAGTTTTCATTGTAGAAGTCTTTCACTTCTTTTGTTAAATTGATTCTCAAGTATTATTTTTTTTTTTTGAGGCTATTGTGAATGGGGTAGTTTTCCTAATTTCTTTTTCAGAGGATTCATCACTGATGTATAGAAATACATTTGATTTATGGGTATTGATTTTATATCCTGCTACTTTGCTGAATTCGTTTATTCTAGAAGTTTTCGGGTGGAATTTTTTGGATTCTCTTAAGTACAGAATCATGTCATCGGCAAATAATGACAGTTTGAGTTCTTCTTTTATTATTTGTATCCCTTTAATTTCTTTTGTCTAATTGCTCTGGCTAGAGTTTCAAGGACCATAATGAATAGAAGTGGTGAAAGAGGACATCTCTGTCTTGTTCCCATTTTTAGAGGGAATGCTTCCAATTTTTCTCCATTTAGGATGATGTTGGCCTTGGGTTTAGCATAAGTAGCCTTTACAATGTTGAGGTATGTTCTTACTATCCCTAGTTTTTCTAGTGTTTTAAATATGAATCGGTACTGTATTTTGTCAAATGCTTTCTCAGCATCTATAGAGATAATCATGATTCTTGTCTTTAAGTCTATTGATGTGATGAATTACGTTTATTGATTTCCGTATGTTGAACCAACCTTGCATACCTTGGATGAAACCCACTTGATTGTGGTGCGGTATCTTTTTAGTATGTTTTTGCATGTGATTTGCCAGAATTTTATTGAGAATTTTTGCATCAATGTTCATCAGGGATATTGGTCTGAAGTTTTCTTTCTTTGATGTTTCTTGTCTGGTTTTGGAATCAGGGTGATACTAGCTTCATAGAATGAGTTTGGTAGGGTTCCCTCCTGTTCTATTTCATGGAATAATTTGAGGAGTATTGGTATTAATTCTTCTTTGAAGGTCTTGTAGAACTTGGCTGAAAGTCCGTCTTGTCCCAGGCTTTTCTTGGTTGATAAGCATTTGATGGCATCTTCTATTTCCTTGCTAGAAATTGGTCTGTTTAAGTTGTGTATGCCCTCCTGATTCAGTTTGGGCAGGTCATATGCCTCTAAAAATTTGTTGGTGTCTTCAGGATTTTCTATTTTACTGGAGTATTAGTTTTCAAAATAGTTTCTAATTATCTTCTGTATTTCAATAGTGTCCTTTGTGATATTTCCTTTTTCATCTCGAACTTTAGTAATTTGAGTTTTCTCTCTCCTTTTCATTAGGGTAGCTAAGGATTTATCAATTTTATTTATTTTTTTTCAAAGAACCAGCTTTTTGTTTTGTCAACTTTTTCAGTTTCTTTTGTTTCAATTTCACTGATTTCAGCCCTGATTTTAACTATTTCCTGTCTTCTACTTCTTTTGGTATTGATTTATTCTTCTTTTCCTAGAGCTTTGAGATATAATGTCAAGTCATTTATTTGTTGACTTTTTCTTTTAATGAATGAGCTCAATGCAATGAACTTTCCTCTTAACACAGCCTTCATAGTGTCCCAGAGATTTTTATATGAGTTCTCATTTACCTCTAGGACTTTATTTCCTCCCTAATTTCTTCTGTTATCCATGCGTCATTAAATTTAAATTTCGAGTTCCATTTAGAAGCTGTAACACTTGAATGCTTGGGGTCCCAGAAGGAGAATGGAGAAATCATCAATAATAATATGATCAATAATATTGATGAGAAGGAAATCACCAATAAGTAGTCAAGAAAATATCACAGAACCAAAAGTAATGTATTTCCTGATGGAAAGGATTTACTGAGTACCTAGCATGGTAATATAAAACTCATCTGGATGTAGGCACATTGTCATGAAATTTCAAAACAGTGGGAACAGAGATGGGCCTGCAAATTTACAGAGCTGAGGATATAGTAAGGCGGAAGAGTTGGGGAGGGACTTCATACAGAATCAAGAATCATAATGGCACTGAGTTTCTCAATAGCAGAGTTGGAAACCAAAAGAAATTGGAGTATTGCTTTTGCAATTCTGAGGGACATAGTAACTTCCAACCTAGAACTCCCTATAAATTCAAATTAGATGGTAAATACATTTTCAAGTAAGTTTTCCTTTTTTGGAAATTACTGGAAGACTTACTTATTCTATAATGTCATACTGTAAATTAACAGTTTACTGTGTGGGATCTCAGAAGCAGAGAATTCACCATGAGAGAGGAGGAGGAGACCTCCAGGATGATGGGGGAAGGAGAGGGGACAGAGATAAGACATCTGGGGAGCAAACAGTATAAATTGCAGTAGGTTGTGATGCTCTGGGAGTGCCTTCAATACAATAAAAATCAGTAAAATAACATACTATATATATTTGAATGTATTTAGAACAAAATTTGGGGGTTGAATTAGTGATAGAATATCCAGCACAGGAAATGATCAGTTATTCACTGTACTAAAACAAGTGTGTAGGAAGGAAAAGTAATAGTGTGCAATTTTGTTCAGCTGCTAGTAATATTTTATTTATATGTAAATATATAGAGATATATGTAGCTTTCTCTATATGTAGTAGATCGGCTTTAATTTAATATACTTGATTCAGAAACACAACAGTAGAGTACAAAAGTGTCAAGCAGAACATAAAACATGTTTTCTAATAATGTAAAATGGCTAATATCTGTCAATAAAAATAGAGATAACCTTAGGAAGGATTTGGGGGATGGAAGATATATAGGGTGGGAAATGGAGTGGTATATGTGAAAGCTCAGTCTTCTTTGGTGGGAATCCCATAGAAAATGGCCAAAGCTTTAAAATAAAGAAAAAACAATGTAGGAATGTTATTTTCCGACCTCTAAGTGAGCTGGATTTAAGTGATTCTTTATGAAGAGAGAATAGTGAATGAGGGCACGGTAGAAAACTGCTCATTTTATAGCAGAGCTTATAGACTAAAATGGCTCTTTATATTGTATTTTTCAAATAAAAATTATTTTTAAAAAGCTTAGGTCAGAGCATGGCACCGTGGCTCACACCTGTAATCCCAGCAGCTCAGGAGGCTGAGACGTGAGTTCAAATCAGCCTCAGCAATTTAGCAAGATGCTAAGCAACTCAGTGAAACTCTGTTTCTAAATAAAATACAAAATAGGGCTGAGGATGTAGCTCAGTGGCCGAATGCCCCCGAGTTCAATCTCTAGTACCCCACCTCCCAAAAAACCAAACTTACTTAGGTCAGGTGTTGTGGTGTATGCCTGTAACCCAGCTATTTGGGAGCCTAAGGTGGGAGGATCAAAAGTTCTAGGCTAGCCTGGGCAACTTAGACCCTGACTCAAAATGAAAATTTAAAAAAAGCTGGGGGTGTATGTAGAATGGTAGAGTGCTTGCCTAGCATGTGTGAGGTTCTGGGTTCCATCCTCAGTATTGAAGAAAAACCACACAAGAAAACACGTTTAACTATAAAAATAATACAGGGACCACTGTACAGAATAACATGAATTGATCTCACAAACATAATGTTGGGTGAAAAGAAGCCAGACATGAAAGAGATTCCATTTATGAAACAGACAAAAATAATTCCTGGTGTTTAAAATTCAAGATAGTAGCTATGCTGTTGGGATGAGGGGGGATGTCACCTGCAGGGGGCCAGATAGGAGTTCTGTTAATGGTGTGGATGTTGGTTACTTGGGTGTTCACTTTGTGAAACTCAACAAGCTGTGGATATTTACGATTCATGCATTCTCTGTGTATAGATTATATGTGATAAAACGTCCCCTCAGAGCCGGGTGCGGTGGCTCACGCTTGTAATCCCAGCACTCAGGGAGGCTGAGACAGGAGGATCGTGAGTTCAAAGCCAGCCTCAGCAACGGCGAGGCACGAAGCAACTCAGTGAGACCCTGTCTCTACATAAAACACAAAATAGGGCTGGGGATGTGGCTCAGTGGTCGAGTGCCCCTGAGTTCAATCCCCAGTACCAAAAAAAAAAA
>CM053411.1:29169455-29197004 GCA_028644305.1 Xerus rutilus
TCCCCTCAGAATTGTACAGGTGATTACACTTGTAGATACTATGTCAATATTCACTGAGATACATATAACTCCATGGAAAAATAATGGGTAGAAAGTTTTACTTGTCTGGAATTTTCTTAAAATATTGTTTTAGTCATAGATGGACCTTTATTTTATTTATATGTGGTGCTGAGAATCTAACCCAGTGCCTCACACATGCTAGGCAAAAGAACTCTACCACTGAGCCACAAACCCCAGCCCCTGGAAGTTTTAAATACCTTCTAGAATCAGAGTGACAGTGAAGACCAAATTCAGTTTTGAGAACAATGTTTATGTTAACATCTGGTTGTCATGTTATGTTAAATTACTAGAGTGTAGGAGTCAATAAACTATAGAGTGGGACAAATCCTGCTCTGGCCTGTTTTTGAACTGATGAATAGTTTTTATGTTTTTAGGGCTTTTTTTTTTTAAAGAAAATGCAAAAGTAACTAGATTCTAGCCTTTCATAGAATGATTTGATGATCCTTGTATTAGAACACAAAAATGCCTTATTACTCTAGAAGGAGAAAACCGTGAAATTCCAATTGGAGGCACTCAAGTATTTTTGTAAAAATACAGCTTCCAAAAATGGCTATAATTGTAGATTTTTAAATTCAAACTTTAAGCTTTTATTTTGATAAAATTGTTCAGCTACCAAAGGCGTTCCTTGAATGTTGCTAATCTTGCTTTGTTCCTGGCTGTTGCAGGTCGTAGGTGGCCTAGATATCCACAAAAAGATGGTGGTAGATGTGTGACTCTCTACAGAGTACCATCCAACACTTTTGCTTTCTTCTCCATCTCTGAAGATCTGCTCAAGACGTCCAGCAATGCTCTCTGTGTATTTAAATGGAAGTATTTTTCTCTGTGAAGCCACATTTCCAACATGAGCCTCATGAAGCCAACTAAGTGTTATTGAACTCTTCTTCTCTCAATAACTCAGTGTAGCACTTTAAAGTCTGAAGGACAGCAACATGAAAAGAGCATATCCATGTGGTGGAGAAAGGGAAGGGGTTGGCTTTTTAATTTATTTTTCTTCATCTTTTATAACAAGAAAGTATCTATATATACATATGTAAATATTTATATATAGATATATGTAGCTTTCTATATATGTAGTAGGTTGGCTTTAATTTAATATACTTGATTCAGAAACAAAACGATAGAGTACAAAAGTGCCAAGCAGAACATAAAAACATCCTTACTTTTATTTCACACAGTTTTATATGTAGATAGAAGATTGTACAATTTGAGCCGGGTGTTAGGCCAGCTATTTTCCTTTTCCTGTGCTTTCTCCTTTGAGAGATTGACAAAGCATTTGTTAATGTCCTATTATTTACCTTAATTACAGTTTTGTAACAAAGGAGTCTATGACTTTATTTATACCTATGAATATATTTCCAGGGACTAAGCCTCATTGTTGAGCAGTTTTTACCCATCTCTGGCTGAGGAGAAAGTATAGTTCAGTGCTGCTGCCAAGAGCTACTTCTTGTGTTCATATAGTGACTGCACAATGCTATGGCTGCTTCCTTCTGTTATTTTGTGACTAGGAGCCATTACATTTATTAAATGTCCCTGAGTAAACATAATTTTCCAGTTGTGGTTTTATAAAGGCCAGAATCTGAGGCAATCATGATTTCTCTTTTGCATTACCTAATGAAGAGAATCTGAGGTAATCATGTAACTGCTTAGAATATCCGTTTGTTTCATTATATATGAATGAATATATTTGTCTTTAAAGTCCTGTTTGAATACTGAATTTCCCTTGTGTTTCAAAAGACTTGCAGCTAATCTAAGAAATTGGTGATGTTAATGTGCATGCATGTATCTAAACACCCACACAGTTTTTGATTAAAATGGGAGAAATCTTGCTAATCTATATGCCACAAAGAGCAAAATTTTATCTAAATTGATGCTGCATAAATTTTTTTACAAGGCATAGGGAGTGCACGATTTTTGTTTGTTTGTTTGCCCATATAATTGGTAATGGATGGTAACTTAATAAATTTGTGTGATATAAAAGTAGTGAATCATGTTCCACCACTTGATGTTATCCCTTCCCTTTTCTGCAAAGGTACTATTGGCTGGAAGAAAAACATTTTGGGAAGCTTTATAGGACAATAGTCTTTCCCTATATAGTTTTTCTATAAAAACTGGTTTTGTAATCATGAATGGTAAAGGGCAGGTCGAATCAAGGTGAATGAATCTTAAATTGAATACACCTGCCTGCTATCGCTGTTCCTTCAACTGAGTGCTGCACATCATGGGCTCTGTCTGTGAGAGAAAAATCCCGGTGCTTGGTGTCCTTGCATGACATGGAGTTTTGCATGTAGATCGATTTAAAATGTACCTCTTGTTTACATAATTTGCATAATTTTAAAAGATAATGTTGCCAAACTTCGGAAATGTTAATGTTCAAACCGAAATCTCCACTACATGTAACTTTCTTCCTCTGGATCAGTATGTGGCTTACAATCCCAGCCAGTGGTTTGATCTGTTCCAGTGTCAACTGCCATGTGCTCTGCTTCAAGGGGGAACTAGTCTTTTGTGAATTTTTTGTACATAATTATTTGTTACAAATATTTTAGCAAATGCTTTCTATTTCTCTTGCTTGTGCATATCTTGGCTGGCGTTACAGAAAAATAGTGCAAACATTATTTCCTTATTGGGGAATGAGGGTTTTTCTTTCCCTTTTTTTTTCCTTCCTCTTTTTTAGTTTGTGTGTAGGGTGGGTAAGGGAGGGGGTGGTTTATGTTGAATGTTTAGTTTTTCTTCTGCATGACACGTCATGTTGTGGGATCTTTAGAAAACTTCATACTGTATGAATAAGAAAATAAAATATTTGAAACTTGCTTGAATGTATTCAGTGGTCTTTGATAGACTTACACAGCTCTAAGATAGTTTTTCTTCATTTTATATTTCTTAAATGCTGATAAAATGTTTGATTTTTCACTTTAAGTCATGGGTAAAATTTATCTGCTTAGTTGCTGGGTAAAACAGCAAGTCATTTCAAACCCTATGGTACTCCCCCACCATTACTTCCCTAATTTCTCAATATTCACCCTTTCTCCAGGCATGTTAGCCTTGTTGTGATACCTGGAGCTTTCCATTTCCTCTCATCTTCTGGTTAACAATTTTAAAATACACATACCCCTGGGTCTCCTTTACTCCACTCACTCCCCACCCCCGTTTCTTACATAATTATGTATGTTGTCCCTGGCTCCAGAATAAAATGTGTAAAAACTCCACCAGATTGGTGATTTGTCTCTTTCTCTGATAGCTCCAATGGTTCATATTACCTAGTTTTTAGTGTTGGCTGGATATATTTAATAAATGTGACTCCATTTATGCTGGTTGTGATTTTATAAAAAGAACTTTATCACTCTGCATAAAAGGTGAAAAATAGTATTTTTTGAGACTTTAACAACTGTAGAATCCTTAAATGTCCAGCACTGTAATAGACACTTCAGATACTCATGATAGATAAATGTTATCCCTAGCTTAGATGAGTTATGGGACATTGGGTATGTTTTACACTTGAAACATCCATACTGTCAAGTAAACACTAGTTATGAGAGATTATGCATTGGGTTCTATATGGCTCTTCAGTATCCTAAGTGTATAGGTTTGTTCAACCTAAGCAAATGTATGCATTTAAGCCTTAGATCACCTTTATCTGGTTTTAACTGTCTTTAAGAGTAGACAGGATGTCTATCCACCAAGTAAAATGGCAACTCACATGGGTAGGAGAAAATAGTTGCAAGCCATGTATTGAAGTATTGCTGAGGGATTGATATTCAGAATATATGAAGAACTACAACCAAAAACCTAATTAAAATAATAGTCAAAGGTCTTGAATACACATTTCTGCAAAGATACAGAAATGGCCAGTAAACATAAAAAGATGCTCAACAGCACTAGTCATGACAAATGCAAATTAAAGTCACAATGAGATACCATTTCATACTCATTATAATAGATGGAATATAACAGGGCTAGGATAGATTGGTAGAGTGCTTGCCTAGCGTGTATGAGGCACTACGTTTGATCCTCAGCACTGTATCAACAACTGAAAAAAAAAATTAAAAATAGATGGTGTATTAGAGGGAGGATATGGAAAAATTGAAATCCATTGCCACTGCTTTTGAGAATGTCAAATGGTGCAACCACTGTGAAGAGGAGTATGGCATGAACTCAAAATATTAAACAATTCACTGTGATCCAGCAGTTTCACTTCTGTGTATGTATGCCCCAAAGAAATAAAAGCAGGGACTCAGATAATTGTACACCTATGTTCTTGGCAGCATCATTCACAATATTCCATCAAAGGGTAGAAGCAGCCCAAGTGTTCTGCAGATGAAGTGATAAAACCTGGTATACAATGGGATTTTGGCCATAATAGGAAGGACATTTTGACATGTTATATAACATGGCTGAACTCCAAACATGCTAAGTGAAATATGAAATTCCTGGAGTTAATAAACTCAAAGATAGAATGGTGGCTGCCAAAGGCTGTGGGGAGAGAATTGAGAATGTTAAAAATGATGGGTACAGTTTCAGTTGCAGAAGATAAAAGTTTTGGAGATTGACAGTAGTGATGGTTGCACAATGTCAATGAACTTAACTGTGTACAATCAAAAATGGTTTAAAGTGGTAAGCTATTTTAGAACAAATTTTTTTTAAAGGGTAAGAGAATTTCAATCTTTCATAGTTTTCAGAACTTAGAAGTGAAATGGTGTTCAAGCTCAGGTCCTAAAATATTCTTAGTCTTCAAAAACTACTCACACTCAAAAATTTACTCTTCCATTAGCTAAACATTTAAGTCCACTGCTATTTCAATCTTTCACTTCCCTTGGGTATTAAAATCTATCAGCTAACCAGATCAAATGGGTGGAATCCTTACTCTCAAGCCTCCTGTAGACTTAACTGGTTTGTTTGACCAAATAAGTAATTGATTTTTTGCACAAGTATTTTACAAGTTGTAGAATGGTTATGTAGGTTGTCGCTGTATACTTTCAATAACCTAACATTAAACATGCTGTCCCATCTTAACATGGTTAATATGGCTCTAGGATCAGGAAAATGAGTCTCTCACATGCTCGACAAACATGAGGTTTCTTCTCTACCATCATAGTTCCAGGCAGCCTAAGAGCTGGGTCCCAAATCTGGAATGAGGAGAAAACCTCCAAGGTATCCTCCCTTAGCCACCGGCATACCTAAGAAAATACTCCTCTCTCAGGCCTACCCCCAGGCAATGTATTAATTACACCAGTAAACTGTAATAGATCAGGAATTATGATTGAGTATCCAATGGTCATAAGAGGCCTTAGGGGGACAGACATATATGATAATTCCAATAAAACACAACAAATGCTACAGAAATATGGATAAGCCTGGATAAGGTTTGAGACTAGATTTAGTGTCTCTGCTTTAGGGTTTAAAGTGATTTGATCCAGACTGTTAAGATCAACTACCAGTGTGATACAGTCAAAAATGTATTATCTTTATTCGTCTTCATCCATTCCTATTCCAAGAATCAGTTCCCCTCTAACATTTTGTCTCCTTTTAAAACCCAAAGTCCTACTATGCCCCACGCCCCCGAAGGGGTAATATGAATTCTTGACTAAAGAGGGACTCAAAACAAGTCCTTGAAGTTCAGTATTCCAAATTTTTAAATACTGGGGAAACATATTTGCTCTTCTGCATTACCGATGGTTGCAACTACATAATAAATCCTTAAAAGTACATTCTAACAATAGCAAAATGTCATTTCACTTTAACATAGAGAACCCAAAGTTTTCCAATCAAAGTTATGCCCTTTACCTCCTGCCTCAGTTCCTTAAAAATTAACACACAACATTTATAGTTGCCTAGTTATGTTTTGTTTCAGTCCAGCTGCTTGGAACTGGATTAAAGCTGTCAACTTTGTTTCCCAGAAAAGTACATACTAAGGAGTAGTCAGTTTGAATGTACTTTCCTGGGCAAAGGGTCAGGGTTGGGGGCAGTACAGCTTAAAGACTGTACAGGCTGCAGTAATAACAAAGTCCCAACATACACTTTTTCAACAAGGCAGGTAAAGGATTCTAATACCTACACACACACTCTTCCCATGCCAATGGGTGGGATAGTCTCAGCAATTTCAAGCTGGATTCTTGGCTGGTTAAGAATATGCCAACCAATGCAATGTAAAAAGTAGCTTGGGACAGTTACACATGTAACAGAGTAGAAACAAAGCTTAATAAGAATATGTTTAATTCTTGAGTGAACTTTCTGATACTCTCATTATTAAAAGTTTTTCATTTGTACCAGAGCATAGTTATCAACATCAAATGGTTTCTTCCCTTTAAATATGAACAATCAGATTATAGGCAGGCACTAGTTTATCACTGCATTTGTAGAACAGTGGTTTTCTTGGGAGGATTTTTTTTACTACTTCACTGATGAGGAGAAAAATACCCAACATCTTAATGTCTGACTACTTTGTTAAATATTTATTTGAAAAAACTTTCACATCAACCTTGTGATTCAGTTCTTTAATTTTACAAACTTCAAAACTGGTACAAAAGATTAGCACTTATTGGTTCATACAGTATAGTGAAAACTGCTGCTCATGACCTGATTCTAGTATTCACTAATACCAGTATTAAGGAAAGGTCATGATTCATAGGTTATCTGAGAATTCTTTTAGTTACAATTTACAGAAACATTATAAATTTATAAATAAAAACTTAAAAATTCATACAGAAGAATTGTTTAAACAAGACGTTTCCTCTAGATGATAGAATTCCAAATTACAAATCTGTTTTATGTGATTTGAAATAAAAAAAAATGATAAATTGCTGGCTGTGGTGTCACAAATCTGTAATCCCAGCTGTTTAGGAGTCTGAGGCAGGAGAATTGCCAAGTTTGAGGCAGCCAAGACAACTCAAGTAGACCCTATCTCAAAATTAAAAAAAGTAAAGACAAGCTAGAGGTGTAGCTTAGTGGAAGAGTGCTTATCTACTATTCATGAAAAGTCTCTAGTTCAATTCCCACCATTAAAAAGAAGAAGAAGAAAAAAAAGCTAACATGTAGGTATAATAATAATATTAGACTTTGATATTTAAATTATCCTAAAAGCTGTTTTCAGTGTGAATACTATTAAGCCTTTCCTTTCTGTTTATGCTTCTTGCTGAAAATAGAAGAACCCAGGCTTACAGTGACTGAAAAATACTTCACATGGTTTCATGCGATCACCTTCAGAGTATAAGGTCTTTTTCTTTAGAGTCCAAAGATAAGATAAAAAGTCTCTGATTTGAAATCAGAACCGATCTGCTGCTCTGCTAGCCACAGCTCGAATATTGCCATAAACCTTTGATGGAGGATTTCCTGTAAAGAAAAAAAAAGTAGTCTCTATACTCACATAGACTCTACAGGAAAAAGTCTGCAACCCTAGTAAGACCAAGGACATTTTTAAAATTAGATATACCTTATATCATGAAAAGAACTTACATAAAATTATACCCAAATATTCTCAGAGTCAAAGGCACTGAATGTCAAGATAATTCAAAAAGCAGCCAGTCAGTCATATCCCAGCAACAGGAGAATCCCCAGGTTTTCTGAGCAACCTGGACTAAGGGACTGATTGAAGCTGTTCAGCAGCTCCCCTGGTGTTCTCTATTCTGGAATGGCTCTCTTATAGGGAATAGCACCAGAGATTTAAGTAATATTATCCAACAAAACCTTTCTCTTCTCTAGAAGACAAATGAATCTAAGCAAACATTTCTACATTTTTCTCTAGGTCTACATTTGCCAACTTCCAAGGGCTTCTCCACGGTATCCTTTTATTATTATTAATTTATTTTTAAGGTTTTTTTTTTAGTTGTTGATGGACCTTTATTTGATTTGTTTATTTATATATGGTGCTGAGAATTGAACCTAGTGCCTCACATATGCCAGGCAAGTGCTCTACCACTAAGCTACAACCTCAGCCCCTTCATGGTATCCTTAACATTACCTTAAACTGCTTTGCAAATGTGGTTTGAGTTCCTAAATTCCCTATTCTTTCTAGAGAAATTTTTTTAAAAAGTACACTGTAATTACCCAGGATGAGGTTACAAATGGCAGTTCTTGCCATCTTGATGTTTTGGAAAGAGCCAAGGATGTGAACTTTCCTGAAAGAGAGAAAATGAGCCAAGTTAGCCACAAACAGCATTTCCTTACCTAAATCCTACAATCCAAAGACTCTAGAGAATCATGATAGATTCCCATTTCTACATGAAGGCAAAGGTAATGGCTGTACAACTCTGTAAACATCCTAAAGAGTGAATTTTGAAAGAGTCAGTTTTCTGATATATGAATTGTATCCCAATAAAAAATTATCAGAAAAGACAAAAACTAAAACCAAACTAGTATTTCTTTAAGATTCTGTTACTAGGGCTACCATCAAGTGCTTTCATGTGCTAGGGCTTTATATACATGTTCTCCTTTAATTGTCACATGAGCTTTATTAGGTAGGAGTTATTCCTGTTGCGTAGATGAGAAAAGAAGAAAGAAATAAGAAATCAAGAAATCTACGGCTGGGCATGTAGCTTAGTGGTAGAGCACTTGCCTAGCACATGCACAAGGCTCTGGGTTTAATCACCAGTACACAGATTGGGGAGAAATCAAGAAACCTGTCCAAGACTACGCACTGACAGAATTGGTAAATGAACATCCAAAAATGCAAATAAAAATGTACTTAAATAACAACATACTTCAGTTTCAACTGCAAAGCTTTCTAAATATTATCTAAATTTTTTTGATGAGGATCACTAGACCCTTTTTAATAGATATTCATCATGAAATGACTCAAATAAAATTGGAAATAAATATTTTTGTTTTTTTGAGTCCATTTTCACTGTGTCCTATACAATAGTTATAAGCTAAATCCTCCGTATCTTCAACTTCTGTTAACATCCCCTTCACTAGAACCTACCCCTCAAATGATAGTCAGTTTTTCCTCTATACATCATGTATCACTGGGGCTGGGGGTCAGGGCCTACTTGACTTGCCATCTTCAGACACTCAGCACCTTATAAACTTTTAGCTTTGAATCTACTCTCTTCAGACCCACTAACCTGCTTTGCTGTGGTCCTCAGCTGTCCCCACAGATCATCCTTAAAGCAGTTAGCCCACACCTGGCTCATTGTCTTTGACTACTGTCATCACAATTTCTGATAATTTCAATATCTGTGAAGATAACTCCAACACCCTAGCCTATTGGGTCCTTGACATTTTTATACCAACACTGGATCTTGTTTTCCACCCTACTCCACAGACTTTCACTTCTGTGGTCATAGCCTGGATTTGGTCATTACTAAAAACTACAACCCCTCCATACTTTCAATTTCAAACATTCAATCTCTATCACCTTCTGTCATTTCATTTCACACCACCTAACGCACCCACATCAGTAGTCCAGAGCCCCACCAGGACCTCTGATCTATTGATCTTACCCATCTTTACAGCCCCCTCCCCACCCCTAACTCCCTAACACACACTTCCTGCTTTCCCTCATCTGCTCACAATCATCCAATGGCTTCCCAGTGACTCACAGTAACAGCCAAAGTCCTTATGGTGACACCATGGTGCCGTTATTTCTGTTCACACCAATCATTCCCCTGTGGTGTTCTTTACCAGGCCTATAAGGCTTCCTTATGCTGCCAGACATGCCCTCAACTTGGGACCTTCATGTTTTTCCTTCTCTCTAGAATGCTCTTCTTCCAAACACCAGCAGACAGACTCAACACATATGTACGCTCCTTCCTCAAATGCCACTAAAATGACAGTTCAGACCTAAATCCAAAAGGAAGATGATGATGAAGGTAATACATTCTGAAAGCAGATAGAAGAGTGGGAATTAACTTTGTAGACCCAAATAAACTGACACCTATCTCGGCAGTGGGAACATCCAGAAGTCTGCTCAAGGAAAGAGACACTGAGAACCAAGGGTTCTAATAGTAAAAAGGGCAAAGGTGAAAGAAGAAGTCAGTATGAGATAGAGAAAGCGTGGGAGTGCTTAGGGAACAGAAGGCTCCAGGAGAGATTTCTAAAATGTATGATGCATCCAAATAGACCAAGAGGAGATATAAATGATGAGTAGCTCTATGCTGACTCAGCACAGTGAAAATTAAGAAAGCACACTGACATACCTCTTTAAGTGAAGTCAAAGTTACAAAGGAGAGAGACCACAGTATTTTGACCTGGCTCAGCTACAGAATATATTGAACATTGATTTCTGTTTTCAGGCAACACTGACCCTGATCTAATGAAAAAACAAAATGGCTGGAAGAATATGTTGGAGTGATAGCAAAGCTGGTGTGTGCAGTGTGGATAGAAGAGGGTGTGAAAGAAAGCTGTATCATCATTTTTCATGGCTGAAAAATAAATTGAGAAGCTATATATCAGGAAGATATTTGGAAATATGGATGTAAATTATTATCATTTTTGAGACAGAGTCTCGTGTTACCCAAGCTGGCCTCCCAAAGTAGCTAGGATCACCATTGCCTGCATCAGCCTCCCAAAGTAGCTAGGATAACAGACACCTTCCATTGCACCTGGCTCAAGACAAATACATTTTAAAATTAGCTAAGAGAGATCAAACTGGTTCCTCTGAAGAGGGTGAAATGGAGGTAGGTGGCAGACATTTTTGGTTTTTCAAACTACATGTATATCACACTCTGATAAAAAAATGTATTTAAAATGCAGCACAAAAGATGAGGAAATACAGAAAACAAGAACAGATAAAGTGTGAATATTTTTGCTACTAAAATAACCAAAATAATGTGGGGGTGGGTAATAGCTGCAAAGGAATACAGGTCTCCGGGCACATGGGCAGCAGTATTTCCCATCTGGTATTCTGAATATATCTGAAACAAATTGTTTTTATTTTTATATATTGTTCATATTGTACTGTACTTTGCCAGGTTATTAGCAATTCATTAAAACTAAAAACTACTACTTACTGCTGAATAGTCCATTTTATGACTATTTCATAATATAAACTGCTAAACATGTGGATTTCCAATTAGCCTATTTACAGCAAAAGCTTATTTTAAAAAAGCACATCTCTTAAATTTCAAGTAGTTTATAAATCAGTTTAACAAAAATACAAACGATATAATAAGTAATTCTACTGCAACATTATTCATAATACCCCCCAAGTTAAATAATCCAAATATCTATCAACTGTGAATGGATATACAAAATGCAATGTCTATGTAATGGAAAAATAGTTGGCAATAAAAACTAACTACTGATACACCTAACAAAATGAAGAAACTCAAAACAACATGCTAATTAAAGAAGTCAAACATCAAAGCCTTTGTATATTTCCACTTACATGAACTTTTAGAAAGGCAAAACTCAGTGAAAGGAAGTAGAGTGGTTGTGAGAACAGAGTTAAGTGAAGAGACATTGAAAAGATGCACAAAGGAACTTTCAGTGTGATAAACTATGGGATTGTGGTGGGGCTACAGGACTACACTACGTTTGCCAAGTCACTGAACCAGATACTTAAATCGGTGAATTTTATCGTATGTCAAACTATGCCATAGTAAACTGTTAAAAAATGGTTTAAGTTTTAAGTTAACAACTACTAAATTTACAAACTAGAAATTTAACAATAATTAAATTTAAGCTATAATTTCTTTTTTTCTTTTTTGTTTTTTTGGTGGTGTTGGGGATTGAACCCAGGGCCTTGTGCATGTGAAGCAAGCACTCTAACAACTGAGCTATATCCCCAGCCCCTAAGCTATAATATCACAGCAAATAATTTTTATCTTTGGAGTTCTAAATTAACAACTTTTGGGGCTACATTTGTTATTTTAAAATGTGGCGTTCATTTCCACAGTTTTGACATTTCCAGTACAAAAGTATTCCATGGCTCCACATTTCAGACTCTAGGTTCAACCCATAAAAGAATAGAATACACCTGGCTTCAGGCAGAGGGCCTCCAACACAGTATTGTAGTTATCTGTAAAGTATAAAGAAAGGCTAAAAGGTAGATCCTAAGTAATGATAACCCCCTCAGTTTAGAGCAAAAGTAAGATGATCTTGAATTTTTTTCTGGACTTAGTTGCAAGCAGATCCCTCCTCCACTAAGTCATCTGCTTCATTTCCCAACTTCATAGCATTATATAAGCTTCAAGTCACGTACCAGTACAATCCACAACCTGACAGCAGAGCAGATTCAACCTTAGAGAGGGGTAATCCCAGCTTTGCTTTCAGCACCCTTATCCTCATTAAGCCCGTATCATCTTATTTATGTTCACATATAACTGTCTGTTAGTTATTTTTACCCAATGTGCAATACTCATTTTCCTTTTATGAAAGACCTTAAAACATAAACACACACAGATATATAAACCTACACAAAATATAGGTAATGTATTTTAAAGGAAAGCCTCGCAATGGTATTTGAAATACCTACTGCATGCTCTCTCCTAATGAATTAATAGATTCCTGGATGTAAATATTTATCTGCAATAGTTTCTTTTAATAGTGATTCTAAATATTTCCATTACTGCTAAATAAGAAAGCTAAAATTACTGAAATTTTCTCAACAAATTTAATCTTTCGAAATGAATGACTATGCATTCAGAACCATATACCAAAAAATATTTAGTGGCAACATTAAGCATAAAATACAACTGTTATGACTTTTTTGAAACTAACAAAAGATCAAATATAAATTATGACAATAATTTTATCATGATCAGAAACTTACACATCAGCCAAAACTATCCGCGTCCGTGTCACATTCTCTATTGTGAATTTGGTTTTTCCTCCTTTGCCAGCAATTCTTCCTATTGCCCTTGACAGGTGGTCTCCCTTTAGGGGCTTAACTAGAGAAGAAAAGCAAGACTTCAGGTGGAAAGCTACTCTAGGGCATCACCTTATTCCACACAAAGTTTAATCATTAACCAAATTTCCCATCTAAATGACATAAGCTACATTTTTTAAAAAGTGCTAATAACACAGCTCTATTGATGCTATTAGAAAACTGAATGTTACAACATGATACAAAGTCAGTAACATAAAAAGAGGTATTTCAGGAGAAGACCATGACATGCTTACCATCTGTAATTTCAAAAGACTCTAGGAAGAGGTCATCCAATCTGATGAGGGCAAGTGCATCCTATAAAAAATAAACACTACTGTGAGGGCATTCCCATTTAGACACCAAGAATGAACGACAGGAACTTAAATTCAGACTCTAGAGTTAGAAGACAAATTTTTAAAAATTGACCAATCCATTGAAATGTCCACAATGGGTATTTTTCAGGTTCCCATTTAAACATGAAAACACTCACCTCCACCTGAAACCCAAGAATAAAGGCTTTCACAAAATCAGCTGCTTTTGTCAGAGCGCTAACATCCTTGGTTTCTTTACACGTCTGGGTGGGGAAAAGGGTATAGATTTAAAGAAGGCAAAGAAAAAGAAAATATTTTAACAAAATACTAGAAATGATTTTTCCCATTATTATAATTCCATTTACCACCACCCTTCTCCAGTATAGTCTATGACCTAGTTTTGGGGGCACTGTCTTTAATTTGCAAAACAAAACCTTCCCAGCTCCCAAGCTGGGCAGTTCCACCCAAAAACTGTCAAATGACAGAATGCATTCCATGACTGATCAGACTTCTGAGGTTAACACAACATTCCTATGGCACAGCCCAAATGACCACATTCTGAAGGCCTCTCATCTTTTCCATCCTTTCAATGCCCAAGCTCATCATCTTCTCTTCTCCTTCAGTCTTCCCTGAGAGTCCTGAACTAATCTTCTTTCTTCAATTATCTATATGCTGATGTCTTCTGATCAATAACTCTGGTCCTAACTACATGCATGCCTGGTACTGAAGAGGAAACCAAGAAAGTTTTAAGCAGGGATTCTGGCCTCAAATTATTTACTTGTTAACACCAAAGACAGTCACTATTCATAAAATGCCTACCACTGTAAATAGCACACCTGACACGATAGCTCTGATCTTCATAACAACCTTGCAACCTTGAATGTTAAGTGATGTAAATAAAAAAAATTTTTTTGTATTACTGGGGATTGAACTCAGGGCCTTGTGCATGCTAGACAAGTGCTCTGCCACTGAGCTATATCCTCAGACCTTAATTTTTTAAATTTGAGATAAGATCTTGCCAAGTTGCTCAGGCTAGTTTTGAACTTGCAATCCTCCTGCCTTAGCTTCCTGAGTAGCTAGGATTATAGATGTATATTACTGTGCCTAGCTTAATATAGTTTTATATGTTAGATAACTAAAATACTAAAAAGTAAAGATAGGTAAGATTCAAACACTGACTCCTGACTCCAAAACTATTACTTCTACTTTCCCACCCAGACTCACAATCTGCTTGAAGATCACATATTTGACAAATTTAAAACCATATAGGACTATATAATAGGAAAGTATCCTGCATTTTCACATTTAAAACTAGATTACAGTTACAAGCCTATATATGACTATAGGCAAGTCCCATAGTCACTCCAGGACTTAAGCTTGTAAAATAAAGTCAGAAAGGAAGGTCCTAAGTGGTTCCTACTAGCATCAATAGTCACACTAGCCTGATGACTCTGGCCAAGATAATTAATTTCTTTGATGCTCTGTCCTCATATCTACAAGAGGGGAATATTATCATCTAACTCATAGAGCTGCTACCCTAAAGACCAAATTATATGGTGCATGTTAGAGTACCACTATGTGCCTGCTATATGGCAGCATCAATGTTAGGGGAATCCCAAGTGATGACCCTATAATAAAAAGAGCAAAACACAATAAAAAAGTAGGTACTAAAGAAATTACTGAAAAATGGACTTATAGGAGAGAAAAAACTTGAGCTAGATCCTGAAAGATGACTGAAACTGAAGAAGGAAGAGAAAATGAGTAGAGAGGCGAGGCCCTTTTTCAGAAAGCAAAGCAATCAAAAAGTATGGACATAAAGAAATGGTGAGAGATGAACTTACGACTGGGTCTCTTATTTGAAAGGCAGTGGAACACTTAACTTTTATCCTTCAGAAATGCTGAGGAAGACAGGACATCAGAATATAAGTACTGTGGTCTGAGAAAATCTGGCACAGATGATGAAGTAGAGAAAGACTTAGAACAATGAAGCATGGGAATCTATAAGGAAACAAGAAGTCTTCACATGAAATCATAAATGCCTGAATGCAAGTGATGATGGGAGCAAAGAGGGGTTTTACCATCACATCCTACGATATTTTAAAACATACCAATTATTTACAGTAGTGTCTCTGTTCTGATGATGGTATAAGAATCCTCAGAAAGGAAAATACAACTAATGTTGGTCTCTGATTCTGGCACAAAACTGGCACCCAGAAAAAGAAGTCCAAAATCAATTTTTAATGTCTAACTCCTATGACACCATGGAATGACAACAACATGTACACGCATGTGTGTATAACACTCATTCTCAAAGTAACAAACATTAAACAAGTACCTTTGAAACATAACAGAATTTTGAGCAAGGTGCAGAGGCTATGACTGAAATTCCAGTGACTCAGGGGGCTGAGGCAGGAGGACTGCAAGTTCTAGGCCAGTCTCAGCAATTTAGGGAGGCCCAAACAACTTAGAGCCTATCTCAAAATATTAAAAATGAAAAAGCGATGGGGATGTGGCTCAGTGGTAAAGCTCACCTGGGTTCAATCCACAGTACTAAAAACAAATAAGCAAACAAATAAAGTGTTTTATACTACAGCAAAGACTTAAATTTATTATTGATACACTTCTGTGTACGGCAATCTTTTTACTCTGCTTTTCCTAGACACAGAACATTATAAAGGATACACAGGCAGCCAGTATTTTGGTATTTTCTCAGAATCAGTTCTCGAATTCAATTTACATTTGTATTGAATGCAAATTTTAAATATATTTGATAAGTTCAAACTCATGATATATTTAAAAAGTGAAGAAACCCATTTAATGAAATAGGTCTCATGAAGGAAAATATCGTACTTTTTCATCCTTGGTGTACCCCGAAATAGTTGACATTCTCCTTACCCTGATTTCTACATTTCTTGATTTCAAGTTAAAGCGTATCTGAAGTCCCAAATGTTCCACAATAGGAGTAAATATCTTCATCCAGTTTTCTTTCAATGGTGTATATCTGTTCGCTGGGACTGGAATTTTCCGTGTTTCTTCTTTTCCACCCTGCAATTAAAAACAAAAAAACAAAACAACTCGGCAGTTGCGTGGACGAATGAGGGTGGAGGGTGGGATTGTAAAATGACAGCAGATCTACAAAAAGCTGCTCTTTAATCCAATTGAACTTCAAAAGAGTCACTTCTCTAAGAATTTTTCAGCAGCACAGCCCCCCCACAGCTTCAACATCATCCAGAGGCTACCAGCTTGGCCCGCCTCTGGTCCCCGCCAGTACCAGAAGTCCGTCACCGGAGAGGGGTGGGAAGACGGGTCTCTTCGCCGGCCGGGACTCCTCGGTGTCCATGCGGCCCGCGTCCCCGCTCTCCCCTGCTGCGGACAGTTGCGCTGCCTGTCGTTTCTTTGCCCGCCGGCCTCCCCTGCGGGTTATCTGGGTGAAGCCGTCCTCCACCACCGCGCTCTGTGTCTCCATCTCGGCCATTTCCACCGCCGGCCACAACTCCCAATTCTAACACGTGCGCAGCTGCATTGCGCAGGCGCATCGCGCAGGAACTGGCCTTCGCCAATCAACACTGGGGCTCCGCCCCCTTTCTAAGAGGTCCCACGCCGGGGTCCTGAAGCAGAATTTG
This sequence comes from Xerus rutilus, assembly GCA_028644305.1. Taxonomy (NCBI): domain Eukaryota; kingdom Metazoa; phylum Chordata; class Mammalia; order Rodentia; family Sciuridae; genus Xerus; species Xerus rutilus. The sequence goes on from CM053411.1 coordinate 29,186,249, forward strand.
TGAGAGCGTATGCCTGAGCTATCCTAAAATATGCCTGATTCTTAGGGTTGCCTTCCAGCAGCTCAACTCACAGCCAAGCCACTTAATACCCTCTAACATCTGTATGTGCGAGGGTAGTTGGTAAAAGCGATAAATCGTTTGTTGTGTCTAGAGAAACGTCTCGTGCGATCTCAGAAATACATCTGTCATTTTCGGAGATAACTAAGTCCAATTTGTTAGGGCTTCTGGAGACCAAGTACGGCTAGCGGGAAGGACAAACTGTCTTTAATGTTTGGAGTCTGGTTTCCAGGATAGTTTTTTGTCGGCTTCAGGGTGTGGCTGTTAGAAGTGAAATCAGCTAAACCATGTCGGCTTTCGAGAAGCCTCAGATCATCGCCCATATCCAGAAAGGCCTCAACTACACCGTGTTTGACTGTAAATGGGTGCCTTGCAGCGCCAAATTTGTGACTATGGGCAATTTCGCACGGGGTACCGGCGTCATTCAACTGTACGAGATCCAGCACGGCGACTTGAAGCTGCTTCGGGAGGTGGGTGCTGGATCGAGGTGACCCAATTCCAGGCTATGGACTGCCTTAGGGGGCGAGTGCTTCTCGTGGGGTCTACATTCCTCTTTGCCACAGCCTTTGTCCAGCGTCCCCCGAAAGCATAGGTTGAGCTGCGCGGGACGAGAAAAGCTGATTGCAGATTGAGAAATGCTTTGGATTTAAAACATGTCTTTTAAGTCCTGAATTCTCATCCGCGAGCTACTGCCTACACGCCCCGCCAACCCCTTCCCGTCTACCCCAGAGCCGCCAAGCGCTAGGTCTGTTGGAAGTGACGTTAGGATTTCGCAAGTAATTCAGGACTTTTTAGGCATTTTGTAATTGTTTATAGAGAGTATTTTATTAGGCACGTGTAATAAATGACTGTTCATGCAAGTAGAGCTAAAGCAGGCACCAGGCTGCCTTGCAGTGTAGTTGGAAGAGAAACCTAATATTTGTTTTTTCAACTAGTGTCAACCGAGTGCCTGGTATTCCCGGGCATGTGAATAGCAATGTTGTCTATCCCATGGTGTTTATTTTCTAGGGGGAGAGATAATCAGTTAAATATGAACCAAGATGCATAAATCAAACCGAGTTCTCTAACGCAAACGAACACGGTTCTATGAGAATTAAAAAACAGATTTGGACTGAATAGGAGATAACTAGGCCAAACTAGGAGTAGAGAATGACGTTTCCAGAGGAAACAGCATGTGTGGAAGCTCAGTGATGGGAGATAGTTTATGTCCTTAAGAAATAGAATCGGTAAGCAGGAACCAGATGTTGCAAGATCTGTAGAATATTTAAAAATGCATCACCCTTTTTTTTTTTTTTTTTTTTGGTACTGGAGATTGAACTCAGGGGCACTCCACCACTGAGCCACATCCCCAGCCCCATTTTGTGTTTTATGTAGAGACAGGGTTTCACTGAGTTGCTTAGCGCCTTGCTGTTGCTGAGGCTGACTTTGAACTCGCTATTCTCCTGTCTCAGCCTCCCTAAGTGCTGGGATTACGGGGCTTGTGCCACCGGGCCCCGCTGCATCACCTTTTTAAAGAAAGAAAACTAGGACATCATTGCAGGGCGTAGCAAGACCAGATTTACAAGTTTTGTAAAGATCACTAAGAAAGCATTAGAAAATAATGACACTAGCATTTACTTTTTTTTTTTTTTTTTTTTTGGAGACAGAGTCTTGCTATTTAGGCTGGCTTTGGATTTGGGATCCCTTTAGCCTCCTGAATAGCTGTAACTACAAGCACACAACACCATGCCAGACTAATAATTAGCATTCTGTAGCTGTTTACAATTTTTAAAATGTCTTGATCTTGTTCCCTGAATAAAAATTATCAGCCTTAACCAGATGCATACATAGGGTTTTAATAGACTACCAGTGCAGGGAAAGTTGGGAAACTCCAGGGATCAAAAGCTAGGGAGAGAATCAACTTGGAGGAGATAGGAATTAAATGAGTAAGTGAAGAATGAATAGCATTTGGATAGGCCAGCTGAGATAAGAAGGTATTTGAAGTGCTACCTACTTTAAACTTTTCTGAGCGCCTGTTTTCTTGTTTCAGGCATTCTACTCAGAGTTTCCAAACATGGCTCATTCTTTTCCACCTTTCCTTATGTTCTTCATCACTTAGCTTCCAGTTTGTTTTTTGGTACTGGAGATTGAACCCAGGGACACTTTACTACTGAGCCACATCGTCAGTCCTTTTAATTTTTTGTTTTGAGACAGGTTCTCATTAAGTTGCTGAGGGTCTAGCTAAGTTGCTGAGGTTGGCCTTGAACTTATGATCCTCCTGTCTCAGCCTCCTGAGTTGCTGTATTAGTGCACCACCATGCCTGGCACCTGTTGCTGTTCCAGTGTCCAATTCAGATTATCTGATGTGGGAAGACCTTCCTGATCTCACACAAAGTAACTTTTCTTTACATTGCATTCTTTTATTTTTATTTTTATTTTTTTTTTAGTTGTAGGTAAACACAATACCTTTATTTATTTTATGTGGTGCTGAGGATCGAACCCAGTGCCTCACACATGTGAGGCAAGCACTTAACCGCTGAGCCACAACCCCAGCCCCTACATTGCATTCTTCAAATACTTATTATCTGTGCCAGAAATATATATTCTGAGCCATTTTTAACTAGATTATAAGCTCCTGAAGAGTAGGACAATGTGTTTCTTCTCTTTTTTTTTGGTACCGGGGATTGAACTCAACCACTGAGCCACATCCCCAGCCCTATTTTGTGTTTTTATGTAGAGACAGGGTCTCACTGAGTTGCTTAGCACCTCGCGTTGCTGAGGCTGGCTTTGAACTTGCGATTCTCCTGTCTCAGCCTCCTAAAGTGCGGGGATTACAGGCCTGCGCCACCATGCCCGGCTCCTACAGTGTGTTTCTTTAGTGTGGTTTGTAAGGAGTAGCCGTTCAATAAATTATTTCTTAAAAGAATGAGTAAATGTATATCTATAAATACGATATAAGTAGGGAATTTTCAATATTGATTTAGTGATTACTAGGGGTTATTATTATCAAGTTAGGGTCAAGGGCTTGAACAAATGGGAAACATTGAAATACCAAAAACTCAAAATACCTAAAACTTAAAAGTATTAGGAACAAGTGCTAATTGGAGCTCAAACAGAGAGCATCTATAGACCTGTGACCTTTTATTAATGAGAATGATGATTTGTACATATTTCAGTTATACACTTATTCCAACAAGTGAAATAGTATTGTCTCTTAGAGTTTCTAGAGAATTCTAGCAAATTAAAATAATTCTTTTTAACTCAAGTAGTATCTGTTCATAACAGAACACTTAGAAAATATAGATAAGAAAAAGAAGAAAGTATCACCCATAATTCCAATCTCAGGAATAACCACTTTTAAAATTTTCACCTGAATCCTTTGGGTCTTCTTTTTCTACTATAAATTAACTGAGAACTTTCTGTTTCAAGATACTAAGCTAAAAAAGGGCCAAAGTTAGTTGGGAGATGAGTTCCTTCTCCTAAAAAGCCTACTGTCTAAAGAGAGGATAAAACAAATAGAAAATGCATGTAAGAACTTCAATTATGTTTAGCTATAGTGGTGCAATGGAAAAGAATACAGGTTAAGTACAGGTTCTATGATTCTCACACCTTACTGTGCATCAGAATCATCTGGGTATGTTTCATTGCTGTTATTGTTTGTATATGTGCATGTTTTAAAATGTTGATGCCTTGGTCCCACTCTAAAAATTCTTGTTGCAGTGGTAGTCTGTTGCATAGAGTCTAGACCAAGGTGTCGAAATGGGTACTTTTTTTTTTTTTTTTCTTTTCTGCCAGGTGATTCTAATGAGTACTGGGGTTGAAAACCATTAGGCCAGATGGATAATTTATTAAAATATTAGGAAGCATACTTGATTTATCATGTTAGATCTACCTCAAGACATGTTCCGAAGCCTATGCATCTAAGATAAGGTGCAAAGAAAGCAAGTCAGTCTTTGTTGATGTCGCCCTTGTCTCATGACTCAAAAGACTGGTAGGTAACGGAGGTCAGGGCCTCCAAATACAGTTGAAAAGTTTGCTGCACAACACCAAGTGTGTGTAGCCAGTGTTCTCATTTCTTTTCCCTTCATCAAGTCTTCCCTGTATGAGACATCATCAGTTTATAAAGTGTCACTTTTTTCTAATTGGCACAAAAGTACCATATGGACAGGGATGGCCCTGAGAAGTGGAATCATGGTTGCGGATGTTTATACTATAAAAATTAGTAGAAAGCTAATAAAGTTCGCTTGTTTAGCCCCCATGCAACTGAATTCATTGCTTGTTAGCATTTGGTTGACTAAATCTTTTAATGTTAATTAAGTAGTGCCAGGATGTGGAGGAGGAAGTACTGACAAGCTGTACTACACCCACCCACAGACAGAACAAAAATAGCGTGCATGGGAATTATTGATCTTGGGCTTCTGTAATCTGTTAACATATCATTGTAGCAAAGAATACCAAAAGCTAGGTCAGGTAAACCATCACTTATCATCATTTTCAGTATCATGTAGCAAAAATCATTTATATTACTGTTCTGTTTTGTTTTGTTTTGTGAAAGAATCTTAGGCCAAATAGATCTCCATTTAATTTTAACCAATCAGTTTTCTGGCAAGAAAAATTTTAAGTTACTAACAAATTCTATGCATCTTTCCTTTTCCATAGGTAAAATATTTGACAGAATCAGAGAGGGAGCTAATTTTTATAATTTTTCAACTATAAAAAATTAATTTCAGTAGTGTCATCTCAGTTTGCTGTTGTGATCTCCATGAATATCTGAGGAAAGAAATACCTGCCTGCTTTTAGAAATCTGTTTTCTCACAGAGCTCAGCCCTTCTGTGCAAAGTGCAGCCCTCGCTGCATGCAGATGACAAGGTGTTAATATGTTTTAATTTGCTTTTAATATATTTTGAGTTTAATTTGATTCTTACACGACAGATCATTAGTATCTATCTGTACAACTATGTTTTTTTGATACAAAAAGACAGAAAAGAACACGAGGGAGCTTAATGCCACATATTGATCTTGTAAAGGTATGAATGAGAGGAAGGTATGGTGGCGCGTGCCTGTAACTTCAGTGACTCAGAAGGCCAAGGCAGGAGAATCACAAGTTCAAGGCCATCCTTGGAAACTTAGTAAAACCCTGTCTCAAGTTTTTAAAAATATATAAAAAAAAAAAGACTGGGGATATGGCTCAGTAATAAATCTCCTTGAACTCAATTCCCAATCCCTCCCCTACCCCCCAAAAAGACACAAATGAGAGTAAAAAAACAGAGAAATCTGAATGTAGGTTTAATTCATACATGTGCCATTTAACTCACCAATTCATTTTAGGACTGGCACATTTATTTGGTATTTTGGATATGACTTTTAAGTTTACAGAATGGGGGTTATATAATAATAAAATTATTTTTTAATGAATTAACATATAGGCCTGTCGTAGCCTCCTTTAATACAAAGAACTTGGAGATTACCTGGCTCTTGGGACCTAAGGCGAGTTACTCAGTCTCCTGAAGCTGTTTCAATGTCTTGAAAGTGGTGTTCCCAACATTTAATTTGCAGTGTTGTAGGTGTTATTAAGAGAAAGGGTGGTCTCATTTGGAAGAACATTTAAAACAGTACCTGATATGTAAGTGTTCAATATATGGATGCTATTTTCATGATTGCATGTAAATGATTACCAGCAACTGAATCAGAGGCGTGGCGCATGAAAACCTGCTGGGAGAAAGGGGAAGAAAAAGAAGTGAGTTCTAGCACTGGTTTCTCACTCCCCAGCACTAGACCTGAAGACTAGTAGATGTTCATGTATATCTTCATTCAACCAGTGTTGAGCACCCACTAGATGTTTAACAAATGAGACAAGGTGCTGTTTTCATGGGACTCACATTCTAGAAAGGAAGTATATACATAATTCAATGAATAACATAATGTAGTTGATAAGTACAATAAAGATTAAGTAGGGTGAAAGATGGTGATCTGGGGTTTCTACTTAAGATTGGAGGGGCAGGGAAAGTCTCTTTGAGGATGTTGCATTTGAACTGAAATCTGAATGAGGAGAAGGAGGGGAGCATGATTATATGGGGACAGAGCAGCACAAGCAGTGGAAACAGTAAATGCAAGTGCCTTTCCATAGAAATAACTTTGGTGTGTCTGAAGAACAAAGAGAAAACTGACTGGTCTGGCTGGAGTGTATTAGAGAGAAAGGGAGAAGCAGGACACAGTCACAGACAGGTGAGAGCAGATTTCAAACCACTTGGAATATTTGGTATCTCCTAGGACTCAATGACACTCTGTGAATCTGTGCCTCTTAAACATAGACACATTTTACTTCTTACTTTAAGAATCTATGCAGTGACAAAGGTGAAATATCTAGTCTAACACCTGTTATTTAATAGACTGGTCCTCAGTTCAGTTTCTTTCTTTGGAAGGTATCAGTTGTCAGATGTGTGCCTAACGGGTAGCATCTGCACTTTGTGATACTCTTGGGAACATAGTGAAATATTGGAGTAGTCCTTTCTATCTCATCATAGGAAATAAACCTAAATAAGCAGAAAATTGTCTAGAAGGAAGAGGATTATTTTTGAAAAGTGTAAAAAAGATTCATTTTTCTCCTCCATTTTTGTTTTGTTGGAATTTCTGTAGGGAATGTGTTTCTTTTGTAAACATTAAGAATTTTCAATTGGAAAGATTGTAAGAGACTGAATAAGTGAACAGTTTTGTCTTGTTGAGGCTGATAATAAATAGGAAGTGTTATAGGGCAAGAGTGTGGTGTGGAGCAGGCATCAGAAGTAGCCTCATCGAACTCTAGATTCCAGAGTTTCTAGAGGCCAAAGCAGCAGGAAAATTAGTTTTACTAATGTGATTATATATATCACAGTAGCCTTTTATTTTTTTAAAATATTTTTTAGTTATACATGGACAGTGACTTTATTTTGTTTACTTATTTTTATGCAGTGCTGAGGATCAAACCCAGTGCCTCACACGTGCGAGGCGAGCACTCTGCCACTGAGCCACAACATCAGCCCCACAGTAGCCTTTTAAATGAAAGAAATCTCAAAAGATTAGCTAATCCATACTGACAGTAGTGTCTTGCTACACACAGGTGTACAAATCTCTTTGTATTAAAAAGTTTCCAAGTTGGGGGTGGTGGCACATACCTGTAATCCCAGTAGTTTAGGAGGCTGAGGCAAGAGGATCTTGAGTTCAAAGCGAGCCTCAGCAAAAGTGAGGTGCTAAGCAACTCAGTGAGACCCTGTCTCTAAATAAAATACAAATTAGGGCTGGGGATGTGTCTCAGTGGTTGAGTGCCCCTGAGTTCAATCCCTGGTACCCACTCCCCGCAAAAAAAAAGTTCCCAGAGCAAGTGGGACATAAGCATCTTCAGTTTATAGGACTCTGCAGGGAAAACTATAAGACACAAATATCTTTGTTCCTGCAGCCATCTGGCAAGAACAGTATCTCCATTGTGGTCTCATTTCTACTGAGGATCTTAAAGAATATCACATTAAATGCTGACACTCATATTTGCAAACCAGTGGAGATGGCAGAGTTGTTAGCATTTGAATGTCTCATTAGAGAGATAAGAAAAGCAAATTAAAACTCTTTGACAGTTATATACTTTTAAATTAGAGAAAATGACTAAAGAAAGAACATGATAATTTTTAATCAGAAAATGTTTTAATTGCCTTTTATATTATGTGTCTTATTTAAACCCCATAATAGAGCCATAATGTTGTGGATTATAAATAACTGCTTACATAAATAATGTTTCCTCTCTTCCCTGCTGCTATCAAGATTGAAAAGGCCAAACCCATTAAATGTGGAACATTTGGTGCAACATCTTTACAGCAGAGATATTTAGCTACTGGAGATTTTGATGGAAACCTTCATATATGGTAAGATTATTTAATCAGTATTCAGACACATAAGATAAGCACTTTGATTATCTTACTACTCTTCTTCAGAAGTAATTCTAATTGTAAAATGTTCCTTTCCTTGTTCAATTTAATTATAAAAGTATGGAAATTCTATTTTAATATGTATTTCTAAACTTCCCATGGAAAATCCACTTAAAATTCTAACCTATTTTCATTTAGATATTTTGATTAATAGTTTCAATATTTATTTCCTCACATGCTGTTTGTTGTTAGCATTTAATGTCCTGTTCCTGTTTAGGATACAGTAAACAAGAATACACATATATAACACCAAAAAACTAGATCTTGTATATATTTCAGTGAAAGACTTGGCGTAACAGAATAATGCATTTTTGTTTAATTTTTAATCATTTAAAGTTTGCTTTTTTTGGGGGGAGGTAGGTCGTAGAGATTGAACCTTGGGCCTCATGCATGCTAGGCATAAAGTTTGCTTTTTTTTTTTTTTTTTTTTTTTAATGCTTTGACATCTAAGCACAGCATTTTAGGAACACATCTGTTGAACAAATCAAGATAAACCTATTTTAAACAAGCATAATCACAGTTGTTGCCAAATGCCTTTAATTTTCATGCCTTACCTAGAGCTGTTTCTTCATATTCAAAGTTAAAAGAATTGAAATTCCTCTTTAATTGCTTTTCAGGAAAATATGTTATTTTGATTATTTAAACTATATAGTAATGCTCTCGGAAAAACTATATTTTCCACATCATGTTTTATTTTTCTTTTTTGTGGTACTGGAGATGGAAGCCAAGAATGCTGTACCACTGAGGTATGCCCCCAGCCCTTTTAATTTTTTGAGACATGGTCTTACCAAGTTGCACAGGCTGGCCTGGAACTTGCATTCCTCCTGCCTTGACCTTCTAAGTTGCTGGGATTACAGGCTTGTGCTTCTGTGCCCAGCCCTTCATTGTGTTTTCTAATATGAACTTTGTTGATTCTCACTTAGAATGTGCTGCTTTATCTTAAAATAGTAACATAAAACAGAATGAAAGTGATTTTACCTTGCTTTAACTGCTTAGTAATTAAATTAGAATTTATTCACATTTCTTACATACTGTATCATATACTTTCAAAGAAATTGGGAAAGAGGGCAGGTTTTTTAAAAAAATAAATATATTTCAACACAAGAACATGTAACATAATTGGTTCTTAGTATAGTACAAATATTGCCAACTTATTTCATTGATGTCTTTTAACTTCCTATTTAAAACAAGTCATGTTTTAAAGTCTAAAAATCATAAACAGTGCTTTTAAGTGGAATTACAGTCCTGTTTAGTCTCTTGATTCTTTCATAATGATGGTATAAAGTTAAACATCATCTCTAAGCTAGGCAAAACTAACTCAAAAAGTTTTTAGTGAGATTTTACTAATCTTGATCTAATAATAAATTGAGATTACTTTTCATAGTCACTTACCTTTTTAAAAAGTATAAGTTTTTGAAATCTGACTTACTAAGAAAAATGTGGAAAGAAGCTACCATAGAAAAGCAAAAGAGAGAAATGGAGGGAGGCTGTGTTAGCATAATCTTGGCCAGCCATCTATCACCCAGCCAGCTAGTGTAGATATAGGCACATGTGGTAGTTGGTATCTGAATGCCTTTTTCTGCACTTACCTTGAATAGATGAACTGCAGCCAGTTGGGGTATATTTATTGTGACAAGCATGAGGAACCCTTAAAAACTCTGTCACTGGATGAAAATTAGCATGACATTCAGTGAGAAAAAAATACATTGTAAAGTAAAGAACATATACAAATTAAACACTTCTCTTATTTTATCCTTCAAAAAGCTCTCAAGATCAAACTACTAAGACTTACTTTGGAAGCACTGTAAATCACTTTTGAATTTGCTCTAGACTTAAAGTGGTGGTTATCAGACTGCAATGTACGAACTAGAAGATTCAGATCCCATCCCAGAGATCCTGATTTGTAATGTCTGGGGATGAGCCCATGAATCTGCATTAATTAACAAGTACACCTGATAATTCATATGTGGAAGACTTACATAGGTTATCTTCGAAGAACACGAGTAGAGGAGGCTCAAGAATTCAAATTCCAGATTGAGCAATGACAGTTCTAATTGAGGGCTTGAAAGAACCTTAAGTGGAGAAGAAATTTAGAAGTTAATATATAGCAAAACTCTTGTTTTAAAAAAAAAATTTATGATAAACCCTCTGAAAGAGAAATTAGGAAAACTATCCCATTCACAATAGCCTCAAAAAAAAAAAAATACTTGGGAATCAATTTACCAAGAGAGGTGAAAGACCTCTACAATGCAAACTACAAGACACTAAAGAAAGAAATTGAAGAAGACCTTAGAAGATGGAATAATCTCCCATGCTCCTGGATAGGCAGAATCAATATTGGCAAAATAGCCATACTTCCCAAAGCGCTATATAGATTCAGTGCAATCCCAATATAAAATCCCAACATCATTCCTTATAGAAATAGAAAAGGCAATTATGAAATTCATTTGGAAGAATAAGAGACCCAGAATAGCCAAAGCAATCCTTAGCAAGAAGAGTGAAGCAGGAGGCATCACAATACCAGACCTCAGATTATACTACAAAGCTATAGTAACAAAAATGGCATGGTACTGGCACCAAAATAGACATGTTGACCAATGGTATAGAATAGAAGACAGAGACAAACCCACTTACATACAGTTACCTTATACTAGATAAAGGAGCCAAACACATACACTGGAGAAAAGATAGCCTCTTCAACAAATGGTGCTGGGAAAACTGGAAATCCATATGCAGCAAAATGAAATTAAACCCCTATCTCTCACCAT
>CM053411.1:29197504-29238902 GCA_028644305.1 Xerus rutilus
CTACAGTGCTGCAGCCACTTCAGTGTTTATAGCAGCTCAATTCATAATAGCTAAACTGTGGAACCAACCTAGATGCCCTTCGATAGATGACTAGATAAAGAAACTGTGGTATATATACACAATGGAATATTACTCAGCAATAAAAGAGAATAAAATTATGGCATTTGCAGGTAAATGGATGGAGTTGGAGAATATCATGCCAAGTGAAGTAAGCCAATCTCAGAAAACTAAATGCTGAATGTACTCGTTGATAAGTGGATGCTGATCCATCATGTGGGGAAGGTCATGGGAACAATGGTGGAACTCTGTTCACAGGGGCATAAGGGGGAAGGGGGCATGGGGACAGTAAAGGTGGTGGAATATGATGGTCATCATAGCCCTAACTTTATGTATGACTGCATATATGTTGTGATTCTATATAACTTACAACTAGAGAATTGATATGTTATCCTCTATCTATGTACAATGAATCAAATTGCACTCTGTTATCATGTAAGCCTAAACAGAGCAAATAAATAAATTAAATATGAAAAAAAAACAAAAATTTAAGTATGGTGTAAATCTTAAAATTAAGTAGTGGACTTAAATGTTTGGGACATGTGGCCTAAGTAAGAAGCTGTGTTTTCTGTTTAGGAATTTGGAAGCTCCAGAGATACCAGTGTATTCTGTAAAGGGTCATAAGGAAATTGTAAACACTATAGACGGTATAGGTGGTCTAGGAATTGGGGAAGGAGCACCCGAAATTGTGACTGGAAGCCGAGATGGTAAGTCAGTGTATTCTATGTATTTAAAAATTTTTTTTCATAGAGATCTCTGTGCAATAGTGTCATCTGTACCTGGAAATCCCCTTTGGTCACCTTGACCCTCTAAATCTCAATTTTGCTTCCACATTTTTCATAGACAAATTTGAGTGCATATCCCTCAATTGTTTCAGACTTTTGGGTATTTTAAGATAGAGGCATTGCACTTACTATTTTAGTGTTGAATAATTCAACTACTAACAATGATAGTTTCCTATGAACCTTGAAGGATTTAAAATGTCTTTACAGGTTTTTGAGGCAACTGACGATATAATGTGGGTGGCAGCTTTTCATTTGCTTTTTTTAAAAAGCAGAATCAGTCCTTGTGAAAATTGTCATATTGACAGCTGCTGGAAAACTGAAGTTCTGTAGTCCATCCACTGAGCACTAGGACTGCTGCAAGGGCACCAACCTGGCTTTTGAATCCTGCAATGCCAACAGGACAGATCTCTTGGTGTCCAAATTTGTTCTGAACCACTCTCATGGAATCAGGAATTTTTGTTGCTTTCATAAGGGCTCCAGGAGAGATTGGTAGCTTAGTTGGTTTGGCAAGTTTTTAAATGGCTGCTTAAAACTGAGGAAATTGTTTTAAAAGAAAAGTGAAATGTAATTTTTCTATTAGTTACTTGAGGGCAGCTGTGTTTTAGAAATCATTTTTTTTCCTAGTCATAAAAGCAACATGGAACAGAATGAAAAATAACAGTCTATCACATTACTACAACATTAGATTTTTCTTTTTCCTTTCCAGTTTTATGTACAATTTGCATAGTTATAAACATGAATGCTATTATGTATCTTACTTTGTTCATTTAATATTTGTCATGTACAAATGTTGCTCTTTCCACAATTATTATTTTAATGACTATATAATATTCCTCTGTATAGAGTTACTATAGTGTACTTAACCATGCTGCTCCTAATAAGCATTCAGTGTGCTTTAAGTGTTTTGTTTATTGTTTTGGGAGAGTGACTTAAAAATAATGAAGAAGCACTTATTGGTATGTATATGACTCTTTTGATGTCAAATTTTCCAATATATCTGTTTACATTGTCAGCTCTAGTGGATAAGGTAGATTTTTATTCTATCCTACTGGCATTGATTTTCTTTTTGTTTTTCCCCTAATTTTATAGAAGAAAATGGCACTCCATTCCAAATTATATAAGTGTCTTTCTACATTAACTTACTAGTTTAAGAATTGTCTTTTTATCTTCTTTGCTAATTTAACTATTGCAAATTTACTATAAATCTTTTTTTTGGTACCGGAGATAGAACTCAGGGGTACTCGACCACTGAGCCACATCCTCAGCCTTATTTTGTGTTTTATGTAGACACAGGGTCTCACTGAGTTGTTTAGCACCTCGCTGTTGCTGAGGCTGGCTTTGAACTCGCGATTCCCCTGTCTCAGCCTCCCAAAGTGCTGGAATTACAGGTGTGCACCACCATGCCTGGCTAACAAATCTACTATAAATCTGACTAATTTGTATAAACCCTGTAGAGTAAGATGATAATCTCTTGCCATGTTTGTAGGAAGTTCTTTCCTCCTTATAGGAGCCTTTTAATGACCAGTTTTATCCCTGGAGATAAATCCAGTGGGCTATCTCCTCCTTTCTGAGTTTATTATTCCTTTGAAGGATTTTTTGCCCTTTTTTCTTCTCTCCCAGATGCTTGCCTTTGGGGGTATTTTATTTCATGCATTTGCATTTCTTATAAGCAGTGACATTAGTTAGTAGTTCCTCTAATATGAATTAACAGGAGGAAGTTGAAATTAAATTGAGAAGAAATATTTGTTAATTTTACTTAATGTTTCCCTCTTCACTATTGCTCCAGGGAAATTAAACTTAATTGTATATGAAATAGTAGTCTAGAATACATATAAAAAACCTTGGATGTAAAAATTAGAGCTTATTCTTCTGTATAAAAATGCCAAAAGTTATATGGAGAGCAAGGGAAAATAAAAATTAAATCCACACTGGTATTATTCTAAATAAATAATACATCAGTTTTAGGTCCAAATAAAATAAGGCTTGGTTTGAATTACATAACATTTGTGTTTGTGTTATCAGTCATAACTTGTAGATAACTTAGAAACAGTTGTTGGGTTTTCTGTGTATCTATTAATTTGGAAATCATGTCAGACAGTAGCATATGTGTTATATTTTTCTCATCAAATAGAACTTAACCAATTAGAAGTCAGAAAAATGTGAATATTTTTCAGATGTCTTAATAAGTATAATATTGCCATGCACACAGGAAGCCTTTGGAAGAGAATGCAGAAAGAAAATGTGATCATTCACTATTGAATTTTGCCAACTCATTTTTATTCATGACAGGAACTGTGAAGGTGTGGGACCCAAGGCAAAAAGATGATCCTGTTGCAAATATGGAGCCTGTGCAGGGAGAAAACAAGAGAGATTGTTGGACTGTGGCATTTGGTAAATCATTGAAGAACTCTCACATTTGAAGTTCAGATGGAAAAAAAGCCCAATGCTTCAGAAAATTCCCAGTAGCCCCTTAATAGTCTGTCGTGTGGATTATGCTGACAGTTTATTGAGGCAAATATAGTGGTTATTGTCAGGCTCCAGGGCCAGGATTGGAATCTTCATTCTGCTACTTATCATGTGGCTTGGAGCAAGCTACCAAATTACTGTTCCATGATTTCCTTTACAAAATGGACTAATAGGAGAACCTACTTGGAATTCAGTGAGTTAATACATGTAAAGTGCTTAGAATTGTGTTCGGATAATTAAATGTTCAAAGTATTTTATATTGTTATTATGTGCTTTTGATTAATTAGATGATACTGACCTAATTTAGAACCAGTTGTCATTAATGGGACTAAGGAGAGCCTCAAATGCAAATGATAACCTAACAAGTCTTACATTTTATGCAGTGTTTATTTTCTACAAAATATGTGCCATTACAAAAGTATTTCTTCCAATTCAATAACTTTTCCTTTATGCATTATTAATATTAATACTGACTTTGTAGGATGAATAGATGCTTGCTCTTGGATTTCTTACTGAGCACCAAAATTAAATTAATTTTTGCTTTTAAAGGATATGAGACAATTTTAGTTTTGAATGTCTATTTTATTTCTGCTTTTAATTAATATAATCCTACAGGGATAATAAGAATGAAAAGTAGAATTTGACAGTATATATGAACTCTTCAACTTCTTAGTTTTTTTAAAAAAATTAGACTTATTTAATCAGAAAAGTTTTAGATTTCCAACTTCTAAAATATTATTGTATGAGGGCTGGGGTTATGGCGCAGTGGTAGCATGCTCGCCTAGCATGCGGGAGGCACTGGGTTCGATCCTCAGCACCACATAAAAAATAAAATAAAGATATCCTGTCCACCTACAACTAAAAAATAAATATTAAAAAAAAAAAAAAAAAAAAAATTATTGTATGAGAATAACAATGAGCAATAATAGAAACTTAAGATACGTATACTTAGAGAAATTTCAGGATCAGCATTTAGAATGATTATTTTCAAATTGGTATGTTATTGTCTTTGGATCCATGAAAGCTTTTTTATTGTTGATCTCAGGGACATAAGTACAATGCGACATAAAAGGCCATTGGATTTTAACTGCCTCAGCCTCTCCAATCACTAGGACCAAGGGGGATGGGGATGTAGCTAGAAGTATAGCATCCCTAGGTTCAATTCCTAGTACCAGAAAGAAAGAAAAAAAGCTTATATTTCAGTGAAGAGGACATGACATCCTCACTAAATGCAGTACAAGACAGCAATAAAAGATCCCAAGAGGCATAGGTAGATGCAGAAGGAATCCAGAGGGAGAGATGCTTGGAGAGGAAGAGCATTTTGAGATCAGACTAAAGATTCACAGGGTTTTAACCACTGAAATTGGGAGGAAATTTTAAGCATCAGGAATAACTGGACAGCACCCAAGAAAGTATTTTGAAGGGAATAGTTCCAGGTATCTCTGACCATTGCCAGAGGCGTTTGGGTAGTCTGGAGGTGTAGTAGTAAGAATTTGAAGGTTTTTACGTGGATGAAATGTGGTCTGAGCTTTAAAAATATTAACTGGTGATGTCTGATGGTAGAGATGAATGGTGTTGGGGATATGAGTACAGAAATTTTTTTGCAGTATTTCAGGCAAGAGAAGTTAGAAGCAGTGAGAATGGAGCAGAGGGAGTGATTCAGAAGATAATATTGTGGTAGAACAAATAGAATTTGGCAATCTTTTGGATAAGAAGAACAAGAAAAATAATTATGTCCAAGACAACTGAATTTCGAGACTGATTATGGAAAGCTCAGAAGGCGTGGCATGGTTTGTAAGGGAAGATGGTGAGGTCTGGTTGGGACATCATGAGTTAAGATGCTAGTATATCATCTAGAGGGAAATGCAGAGCTGCAATTCATCAGTAGGAAGTTGGAGGCAGTACAGAATGAAGGTATTGGGTTAAGATGTCCAGATAGCCTAGCAAGACGTCCCTCTCCCTTGTCACTCTTTTTATAGCAAGAGGTACCAGAAGAAGAAAGCAAAACAAAACAAAAACCCTGGATCCTCACAGGGTGAATTTAACTAGATTATGAACTTATTTCAGCTGTGATCATCCATGATATTCCTTGCAAAGACAGAATAACACAAGAACAACATTTTGCAAAAGTTGAAGGTTTTAAATAGTTACTGTTTACATTCACATATAATTATAGCCAAAGAAAGCATTAGAAGCATATCTGCATTTATCTTCCCAGACTCTTACTATGTTTGAACTATAGTTGTTTGGCCAGACTTTGCAGTATAGGGTATTTTTCTTTCAACTTAGAATTTCATAAACCCTTCATGTTCCCCTTCAGTATAGAACTTGAATGAGTCAACATTTTTAAAAAATTAAATGGCAAATTAATAATCTTGACATACTGTCAGGATTGATAAACTGGGATTCCATCCAGTGTGATTTTTTTTAAAATATTTTTTAGTTATACATGGACACAGTGTCTTTATTTGATTTCCTTTTTTAAAAAAAATATTTTTAGTTGTAGATGAACACAGTACCTTTACTTATTTATTTTATGTGGTGCTGAGGATTGAACCCAGTGCCTCACGCGTGCAAGGCAAGCGCTCTACCACTGAGCCACGACCCCAGCCCCTCCAGTATGATTTTTTAAATTAAATTTGGTATAAGTTATTTGTGTAGTTTCTTAATTTTTTAGCAGCCTTCAAATTAGCATTTTTAAAGAAAGAACTGAAATATAAATATTTTTTCCCATTGTACTGGGGATTTAACCAGGGACACCTTAACACTGAGCAACATTCCTAGTCCTTTTTACTTTTTTATTTCGAGACAGGGCCTCACTGAGTTGCCAGGGCTGGTCTTGAATTTACAATACTTCTACCTCAGCCTCCTGAGTAGCTGGGATTACAGATGTGTACCACCATGCCATACTCTCTGAAATGATGTATCTTGGCTTCTAGGCAATGCTTATAATCAAGAGGAACGTGTTGTTTGTGCTGGCTATGACAATGGGGATATCAAACTGTTTGATCTCAGAAATATGTCACTGCGGTGGGAGACAAACATAAAGAATGGGGTAATGTATATTCTAATGCTGTTTAGTTTTTCTAAGCATGTTTTTGTCCACCTTGAATTACTACAAAGTTCTGAAAGCACCTCTCTTAACCTATCTCAGTCAACCTCTCTGCCAATGATTCTTAACCTTTTGGGGCCAAACTCCTTTTGAGAATCTAATGCCAATCATGTATCCTTTCTTCAGAAAATGAATACATACTCACATATGGTAGGCACAATGCCAGGGATCCACCCATCTGTGGGCTCTCTGGGCCATGCAGTATGACATTAAAATAAGCAAGTGAGAGTACTGTTTTCTGCTAATATTAGAAAGTCTGAAATAATAACAGCATCCTCAACTACCTCAGAATTTTGGTTCCTGATTTACACACCTTGACTGGAAAACATGGTTCCTTCCTTTTTTCTAAAGGTAACTGTGGCTCAACTGTGTTAAATAATGTAAAAAGTTACATTTTGATTTTCCAAATGCATCCACTGACCGTGGGAACCCACGATGGTTTTGTTGATTGTGTTAACAGAGAAGCATTTTTTTTTTAAATAATAAAATACTGCATGTATTGATGCAATAGATAAAATGATCAAATGCTTTTACCTGATCATATTATATCAGTAAATCTGTTTTACCTAGTTTAAAAGAGTCTCCTGAATAATAAGCCACCTACTAAAGAGAATAATAAATATTCTCTTTTCAGGTATGCAGCTTGGAGTTTGACAGAAAAGACATAAGTATGAATAAATTAGTAGCTACATCTTTGGAAGGAAAGTTTCACGTTTTTGACATGAGAACACAGCATCCAACCAAAGGTTTTGCCTCTGTCTCAGAAAAGGTAAATATGAGGGAAATGTCTTTCTCTGAAGAGGAATAATAACTTGTTTTAGACTAATAAATACAATTAGTCATTAAGGTTCCTCCAGGTCTTTATGTGAAGGGAGAGCTATTTTTGTTATATTCTTGTGGGATCTTGACAAAATTTTTTATGTGAAGAGTGCTTTCCCAGAGTGTCTTGATTATAATAAAGTCTTCAGATAGAAATCTTACTTTTGTAGTTTAGGAAGAATCACAAAAAACCTAAGAATGTGATCAACAAAACCCAACCTTGTGTTTTCTAATAAATATATTTGCATGAATACCTAATTGCATGCCTTTCAAAATATATCAATATATATGTTATGCCATTTTATCACATTTTATATTCTAGTTTGCTATATTAAATGAAATTATTTAAAGTACCAATTATTGTGATTAGATCATAGTAGACATTAAAATATTTTATTTATTGATTTTTACTTTGCCTTATATTTGGGGTAGCTTATAGGGAAACATTATAGCTTTGGAAAAATAGATGAGGAAAGCAGGATGAATAGAAAATACTGATTAAAAAAAAAGAAGAAGATAACCTCTTCATGCTGAAATGTCCTGTTACTTGCAGGAGATGGGTTGTAAATGACTGAGCTTCCATGACACAAAAAGAAAGGGAGATCAACAGATTGGTGGTTCCATAAGATTAAAATGTACAAGTTGCTCAGCAATTCACCTCCTTGCTCCTTTTTCCTTCACTGTGGATTCTGTAGCATTTTCAAACTTTCCTGTTTTGTCTGATCTGTTGTTATTGTTATTGTGTATAAACTACTGTAACTGCTTAATGAACTAAATGCTTAACAAGAGAGCCACGAATTGTAATATTGTTTTTCCTTTGTCATTTCTGAACATACTAAGTATCTATCCACAACACACAGCACTTCACTAAATTGTTCATATACAGCTTGCATCACATTTCTCATTATAAATAATCTATCAAATAGATGACTGGTATATTTTAAGAGGTCATTTTTCCTCTTCTGTGTTTTTTCTCAACTTCTAAAAGAAAAAAGAGAACTTTCAGCTATAAAATAAATTTTATTAAGTTTTGACAGCTCTGATCTAATCACTTGGGAATTTTCATACACTTAATATGTATATTTTGAGATATGTGTTTTTATCTAATGGTGGTGCTCTCAAAGGACTACTAAACTAAAAATGTCAAGACCGATCCCTCACTAATGTGAAGTGTACGAGTTCAGCTTAGATGGGGCCAGGCAGCCCCACTGCTCTTAAACGACTGAAGTTGTTCTTTCATCCCTTGCTCTTTCCCTCCTCCCTTCTCTCCATGCTCAAGTTCCCCCACAAGGAACATAGATAGCATTGCCAGGACGGATCTACTATCTGTTGTTGAGATGCCAACAAACCCTTAATCTTTTGGTTGTCATGTTTCTTTTTGTTTAATGTGACTGATAAAGGCCTTGGCTTCTTAAGACTGTAAACACTGTCTAAATCCTCATGGTCCTCATTTTGAAGACTGGACAAGTCAAATGATAGTAAATTGAAATCTGGCTCTTGGAGCTCTGAGTTAAAATTCAGTCTATAAATGGGCACTCTACTCTTTCTGTTCAGTCTTGCTAGGAACCTAAAACTGTTCTCAAAATGAAAGTCTATTTAAAAAATCACTTGCTACTTTTTTCCCCTAGGAAGAAGTATATTTTGGTATTTTGAGTGTTTCCTCCTCAGAATAAACAAGAGATATTTAGATGTTTAAAATTTATTCTGATAATGTATGTTACTACAAACTAAATGGACTTTTGAATTAATATCTTTTTTTAATCCAGTAGAACTTTTTTCATAAAGCAATAAAGAAAACTAATACTTTTTCTAATTTCTGATGGACTCCTCTAAAGTTTTGTAGCCATTTATAAAGAGATGTGCCAGAAAATAACTTTAGTTCCTATTCTAACAGCTGAAGCTGTGGTAGTAAAAATTCTTTGTTAACAAGGTTCTTGCCTAGGATGCCATGTAGCATATAAACCAGTTGTGTGCCTCTCATCCTGTCTAGGCCCATAAATCTACCGTATGGCAGGTCCGACACCTGCCACAGAACAGAGAACTCTTTCTGACAGCTGGAGGCGCCGGCAGCCTTCACCTCTGGAAGTAGTAAGTCTCTACCAGGGCACACTGCTCCTTTTTAAGTGACTTGTGGGTGTAAAGTAGGATTAGCTTGAACTTTTTTGTCTTTTTCCTCCTTTGACTTCATTTTGATATGATTTAAGCATTCACAGTATTACATAACTGTTGTTTTCTAAGTATTTTTAAATGATGTATTTATTTTACACTTAATAATTGTTAGCCTTCTTTTGATATAATTGTGCCTTCTATACATGAAACAGATTAGAAACAGTTTTTTTCACAGATTTGAAATCATATATATTTAATTATGAAAAATCTGACACAAGAATTTGTCAAATATCTTCTGATTGTTAGAACATTACCTCTGTAAGGTGGAACCAGAATTAAAATTTGTAGCTTTATATACTGATAATTCACTGGCCTAAATTCAGATGATATTGAGATAGAACCAAAACGAGAGCCCAGGGCTACCGATTGGTCTCCAGAAGAAACTTTGTCATTGAGTTTGCTTTCTTCATACATAGACAGGACAATTTACAGTTAGAACTGTGACCATGCACTGTCCCCTAAGAATCCCAAGGGCCATAAGGTGGTAGAAACCATGTTAGATATTTATTTAAAAGGTCTGACAAAAATTAGGAGTCAAGCGGGATGTAGTGGCCTGCACCTGTAGTCCCAGCTACTCATGAAGCAAAGGTAGGAGGACCACTTGAGCCAAGGAGTTGAAGGCCAGCCCAGGCTATACAGCAAGCCCTCCATCTCTAAAAATAAATAAGTAAAAAGCAAAAACTAAAATGGAGTCAGCAGTATTTCTGAATACTTTATTAGCAAGCAGCATACACTTGGAGGGAAAAAATAAAATCTTTCTCTAAACATCACTCAGAAAAACTAGAACAACAACAGAAGCCCATAAGTGAAATTTGATTAATAATGGAATAAGAAAAACACCAACCTCAATAAGTCTGAGACTTTCACATTTATAAAATCCTTTTCTGAAAAAAAAAAAAATCCTTTTCTGTGCATTTGCTTCTTCTAGAAACTGGAAGGAAAAATAGAGCTGCAATTGGAAAGTGCTTGTTAAAGTATTTAAGGGATATAACTGGCAAAATAAAATCCCAGAGCAAATGTTTTTGACTAAAACAACAGGTTTCTGTGGGAAAAAAATACAAAAGAAAAGTTTTAGGAATTCTGGGGAATGTCAGGTGGACAGATCATTTGGTAATTTGCCCAGGACCGTGGCCCACTGTTCTTGGATTCTTCCAAAGTGGGCTCCACCCCACACTAGGGTCTGCCAGGCCCTTAGTTAAGCTATGCAGTGGCACCTTGATGACCAAAACTCTTCAGGCTGCTCGCTTGAAGAATAAGTACCAGTTTTCTTTGTATCCACACATGGATGTTTTTGCAGCCAGAATTTCTTACTATAAAGGACTTAGTTATATCAGTAAAGTTGGGTCTGTATGCAGTTCATCCTAGTATGAACTTAATATTCAAGTTCATCTTAATATGAACTTTAATTCTTACCATATCAAGTGTCTAGTCTAATTTTCAAGTAGTTTGGAGCTTTGCTATCAAGTACTAGCAAAGGGGGCTGAGGTTATGGCGCAGTGGTAGCGTGCTCGCCTAGCACGCGGGAGGCACTGGGTTCGATCCTCAGTACCACATAAAAATAAAATAAAGCTATTGTGTCCACCTACAACTAAAAAATAAAATATAAAAAAAAAGTACTAGCAAAGATAATTGGCTTAAATAAAATATTTATCTTGATTTTCATTTGCTAGTCTGTCTTGATAGCAGCACAATTAAATTGTAAATATTTATTGAGCACTTAACTAAGGGTTCCTAGAGAAACTCATCTAGTTATTTGAAATTTGTTTCTTGAATGAATGGTCAACAACATGCTGATATTTTGAGTATTTGAAACATATACACACGTATATATTTAAAACTTTATGCAGACTTTAGAACAAAAGACCTGATAAAAACTGCTGGGAGTCAAGCAGGGTGCAGTGGTATGTACTTGTTTCCAGCTATGTAACTGCAGCCTTTCCCAAGAGACATATGAAAAAAAGTCTGTATTTAAACTGTTTATTGACATCTTCTAATTAAAATAATGTGTTGGGTTTGAGAGAAAGAAAGAATACTAGGTTTTCTACCTATATCCTCTTCCTTGATTTCTTCTTTGCTTTGTGCCTCTTAAGCTCTAGGCCTTTTTTTGAGCATTTATAAATAAAAGGTGCTGTCATACCACAAAGGCTTTTTTAAAAGCCTTCAGATGAGAAGTCCCTTTGTATTCATGAGAACAGATCTCCTTAGGGGAACAAATTTCTCCCCTGCCACCCCCAAATCTAGACCAAGAAGTATTTAGTTGTTAAGCTGCAGCTCATCTTTGTTTAAAAATTTATATAATTTATATTTTCAGCTGAAAAACAAATGTTCTTGGAATTGCTTTTTTTTTTTTGAAGTTGCAGGTTCTGAAGCTGTGATGTTTAGGTCTAAAATCTCTCCTTAGTAGCTCCGTCCCATAGAAATGGTACACAAAATATCCATAGGCTTGGATCTGTGTATCATCAAAAGACTCATAGGCTTGAAGGTCAGAAAGTGGGATCAGTTCTCCATTCCGGAAGTGTTTAGATGAAGTTCTGCAGATGTTCTTACAGCTCTTGCCTTTCCATGTGCTGTTTGCCCATGATAATCTGGTTCAAATCTAGAGATAATTCTAGTTACAATAAAATATTATATACCAAAACAATGTACTGAAGAGTGCTAGATAACCTAGACCTCTCATATTAAAAGAAATATAGCAAATGCAGAATAGATATGACATTTAGAAAATTTTAATAGAAATGACCCTTTTTCATGAAACATTTTGGGAACAACAGGGTTGAGGTTGAAGTAGCTTCTCTTTATTTGCTTACAACTCAATATTGGAAAGATTCTTGAAGTGTTTATTAGTTTCAGTAATTAACTGAGAAATAAAAATAGAGTCATTGGAATTGATGTAAAAAATAAAAAACTAAAATGGTGAATGCTGAGATTTGTCTCCTCTTCTCTCTTTGCTCTTGTTTTCAGTGAATATCCCGTTCAGCGGTCAAAGAAAGATTCGGAGGGAGTAGAGATGGGAGTCGCGGGTTCTGTCAGCCTTCTGCAGAACGTCACCCTGTCTACTCAGCCAATTTCAAGTCTGGACTGGAGTCCAGACAAAAGAGGGTTGTGTATCTGTAGTTCTTTTGACCAGACGGTGAGAGTCCTGATTATTACAAAACTCCAGACAATTTGATGTGAAGACTTGAGACTTGAAAATTTCCAGAAGGACTCAGAGAATTTAGGATATGTTCTGGGATCTTCTGACCCTCATGGAACAATGCTGGATTTGGCCTTCAAGAAAAGGCCTCAGACACAAACCTCTAAGCCAGTTTCCAGCCTCTCTGTGGGTACGTTTGGTGACTTGACAGGACACTGGCTTGCTGCTGTGTCTGGGGGCACCACATTCCAGGACCAGCTCTTTTCTTCTCTCCTCTGTTTCACAATCAAAGTCAAGAGCGCAGCACCCTGGTGCCCACCTGTGGTCCCAGCTACTTGGGAGGGAGAGGCAAGAGGATCACTTGAGTCCTTAGGCTTAAGACCAGCCTGGACTACATAGTTGAGACCCCTGACTCTAAATAAATAAATAACAAAATAACTTTAAATTTAAAAAATCAAAATGAATAATTCTTTATACTTATACATATTTTAAATTTGTTCTATGTCCCTCAAGTTCCATATTTTATCTTTAGACTTGTGTTACATTTTGATGTTTATGTTGTAGGAATCCCTTCACCTGATTTAAAACAGTTTGCCTTAGAAAAACTATTCTGAATTAACCTTCGTAGATATATTTTGAGAAATTTCAATGTCTATTTCTGTACAGAATATTATTTTATGATGTATCAAAAATGGCACTGTCAGACTGGATTTATGTCACTGCTTTCAACAGTATAACTCATAAGATGAAATACTGTGATTTACAAAGACCTCTTTTTATTTAAAATCCAGGAGTTGAGTGAGACTTGGTCATTTACCATGATAAGTGACCATGAGCTGTAGAAGACTGGAGATTTTATAGCTTTATTTTTTGTCAAAGGTTTTAAATATATTTCATAAATAAACGTTTTTTGAAGCCCATGGAAGCTTTGATTCTGTTAGCAGTAGTAATAAAGCTAGTACCATCACTTCTTTGTGCTTTATAAATGCTTACCATGTACCTCTTGCTTCACCTTGTTTCTTTTCTGTCTCATATCCTTAGCTAAGCCTGGGTAGGTACTGACAGTTGACACTCATTAATTCTACTCATCCTACCCCTATTCAAGAGAACAGAGCCACCGAACATGCGCAATATGTAAAATTCATGTGATTTCAGGGTTTAATGGAGAGTTACTTGTTTGGACTGTTAAGTTCAGAAAACTAACTTTTAGTTCCCAAAAGGTTTTATAGAACAATGCTGTGGGCATAATTATAAAAGTAAAACTCAATTGAACTTTAAAAATTAGTCTATCTTCTGCCATGTTTTTTTTTTTTTACTCCCAATATTCTAAGGAAAAAAAATGGAAATTTTGTGAAAATCTCTTAGAACACTTATATTGGTGGTATAACTAGAGAGGTTTAAGTCAAGAAAAATAAATACATGTATTTCATCATCTAAGAATGACATACATTGTAGAATTATCTTATACCACCGAGAAAAAACGTGCTGCCAATGAAACTATGATAACAGTGCTTTTCTTATTAGTGATTCTCTTATATTGAATTTTTGGGAGGGTTTGGGGGGCTGAGGATCAAACCCACAGCCTCACACATGCTAAGCACATGCTGTACCACTGAGCTATACTCCCCAGCCCCTGAATGTTCTTTTAAATATATTCAGACAAAAACTTTTTATTATAATTTTTCATCATTATATCACTGTTGTACATCCTTGAAAGAAAAACATACAATATTAATTTAGTAGGGCATTCCTCAGATTTCTCCAAATTCAGTGTCTCATCCTTGATCACTCAAAAATGTTTATCTTGTTTCTTTTTTTCTTCTAAGTCACTTTGAATTCAGTCATTAGTAATCATGTTTTTCCTTATAATATTGTCCTCTGTACATTGTTGGTAATATACCATTTCTGTTGAGACACTATTGTCTTTAGGGTTTTCTTAACTGATAACTCTATAAGTTTTATTGTATGGATGCAGGCAATTTCACTTGTCTTGGCTCCTGCCTGGCCGACCTTACTGACTTTAGTTGTCTATTGCTGCATAGCAAACCAGTGAAAAATGTCTTATCTTTTAACAGTAACAATAATTTATTTTGCTTAGGGGTCTGTGATTTAGGCCTGGTAGGGGAGGCTCATCTATGCTCCATGCAGTGTCAGCAGGAAGCTTGACCTGGTGCTGGTGGATCTGCTTCCAAGCTGTCACTTGCATGATGCAGGTATAGGTGCTAGCTGATAGCTGGGATCTCAGCCAGACCTGAGATTCTGGGGCCTCACCATGTGACATGGGCTTCCTCAGAGCACGGTGCCCAGATTCCAAATATGAGTGAGCATTCCAAGAAAATGGGCAGAAGCCACATTGTATTTTCATGCATGGCTTCATAATTCACTTAGCATCACTTTCACTACACTGCATTAATTGAGGCCATCACAGCCTCCTTCCCCGAGTTCCAGGTGAGGAGACATAAGTTCCACTCCTTGATGGAGGCTTGGCTACATTCTGGAAGAGCACGTGAGACGTGAAATAGTGTGCTATTTTTGGAAAATATAATCTGGTAGTGATTATATGATGCATCCCAATTTCATGGACACGTTAATGTGAAGGGATGTGCTTGTTGAAATACACTACTTAAGATGCTTCCCACCTACCTCTCTGGGTCCTTCCCTGCACCTGACCTGTCAGTCATGACTAATCCTTTTCCTGAGCTTCTGAAGCCTTATCACACTTCTAGGAGGCACTACCAACTGTTGATAGGTGAGCTCAAACTTATTTACTATCCTGATTCTGGAGAATGATGCCTAAAGAGGCCAGCCAGCCCCTAGACCAGCAGTCATTGGAACTTCCTCCCCGGTCCTTGGCTTTGTGTTTGAGTAAGCCAAGAAATAAAAGGCTTTTCACCACTGTGCCATGTAAAACAAACAGCTGCCACCTCCAAAATGGCACTTCATTCAAAGTAATAAGGGGTGAGCCCTTTGGGTACCACAATGCCAAGTTTGCCAACTCACGCACCCTCTTGTTCATGTCAGTTTGTCTGAGGTGCTGTGTAATGGTTCTGGAGGCTTCCTGTAAGTGTGGAATTACAGACAGATTTTGACAGTCTCAAATAACTCATCCAGGCTTTAGTGAAACCTAAAGACCCAAGTTAGAATGGTGAGGCTCTAGGATATTGTGTATATTTTTAGTGTAAGTCTGTCTGCAGTATTTTTTTAGCATCTACACATAGCACTTTGTTAGTTGTGGTGGTGAATTATATTGTGCCTAGGACCTTCCAGGTAAGAATTTTCTCCTTTGGGTTACCAGATTGTGCCTAAAGTTAGTGAAGCATGTAGACTTTGGATATAAAGCTGGCTGTGCAACCTTTTTATGATATAATAATCTGCAATCAGGAGCTATGGCTGTGTACAGGCTGTCCTCACCACGCCACAGCCATGAATGCAGTTGTTCATGGGTTTTGTATATTTTGCATTGAACATCTAGCTCGAATGAAGAAACAGGATTTTCATTTTGTGCTCACAAATTATAAAGAGAGATTCAGGATGAACAAAAGCTCTGCTCCTAGGGAAAAACTAGAAACAACTACAGCCATGGTTGTGACCAAATATGGCTGCAGTTATGCAAGAGTGATGGGGCAATTTTCACAAGAATTTTTTTTAACAATTAAACTTTTCTTATGGTGTCCTGATCCAACCCTATCCTTCAGCCAACTTAAAATCACATCATATTGGGACCCCATGGTACACACTTGTAATCCCAGCCACTTGGGAAGCTGAGGTAGAAGGATCCCAAGTTTGAGACCAGCCTCAGCAACTTAGTGAGACCCTTTCCCAAAAAAAAAAAAAAAAAAAAAATGTGCTGAGGATGTAGCTCAGTGGTAGAGCACCCCTGGGTTCAATCCCTAGCATTGTAAAAACGAGCAAAAGAACAAAACACCCCATCTAGATCACTCAGTGATGGGTAATAAAAGTAGCAATGACAAAATTTGTAATTGGAAAAAAAAAAAGGTCAATCTTATCTCTGGTCTGTTTTCTTATACTCATCACTATTGAGTGGGATTAGTTTGAATGGTAAGTTATTGAAAATATAAATTTTTACTTTTTTCTCTTGTCAAAATTGAGTAGGTAGTCTAGTTTGCTACAGTGGCTCTACAATGACCAGACACCTTGCTCCTCTCTTGTCTCTCCATCATTTTAATTATATATTTTACAATTTACCATCTAATGTGGGTGCTCCAGATCCAAACATCACATCCACATTCTAAACAGCAAGAAAATAGAAAAAGTAAGAAAAAGGACACTTTGCTACTTTTAAGAACATCACTTCTTCTTTCATGTTGGTACTGACAAATCATGTAGTAGCACCTATTGTAGATTAAGAAAGGAGGACTATTCATCAATAATATAATCAACAGACATCCAGGAGTTCTGGTCCTGAGGAAAACAGGGAAGTAGATATCAGTAGACATGGATTCTGGTGGGCTTGGTGGTGCACACCTGTAATCCCAGCCACTCTATTCAGGAGGTTGAGCCAGTCAATCAAGCATAAAATCTCCCCCCTAAGTTCTCCCATGAGGCAAAAATTAGGATGTGATTTATTCATGCTTTCTCTAAGGCCAGATCTGGGTCTTAGCACTGAGTACTTCCTTTTGAATCTTCTCTATCAGAGGGTATAAATAAGACACACAAGACTCACTTCTCATTCCCCTTTGAATCACTTTTATTATCCTTATTTAAATCTGTGTGTGTGTGTGTGTGTGTGTATTGCTGGAGATGGAATCCAGAGCCTCTAGCCTGCTAGGCAAGCACTCTACTACTGAACTACATTTCCAACCCATTTTAATTTTAATTTTAATTTTAATTTTGAGACAAGTTCTCCTTAAATTGCTCAGATTGGCCTTGAACTTATGATGCTCCTTCTCAGCCTCCTGAATAGAGTGGCTGGGATTACAGGTGTGTACCACCAAGCCCAGTTTATGGTTTATTATCCTTTACTCACATGCAGTGGAAGCCCAGTCCAGTACAAAAATATGAAAGAAAACACCCCCGCCAAAAAACCCAAAAAAACCTGGAATTGATCTTCTATCCTAAATTTCTTTTCTTTGGAATTTTTTTTAACCTCACGATTTCTTTTAATTTCTAAATACTTTTTCTGTTCAGAGATAGTCTAGACACACGTCAAAGGTGAATGAAGCACTTCACTCCGGCATTCTCATAAACACAAAGGAAACTTGAAGAACGAACAGTGTATTTATGATCCAGTGTATATTAGTATCTGCCTTAAGTCACTTGGAGGGTAATTTCAAGGGATACACTTTGCATTTATACAGGAAAATAATTTTTTTCTGGGAACACCAATGGACTATCCAACACTAAAAGTGATTTTATCCTTTTTCTACTGGGAAGGCAAAACTTTCTGGCATTTACTGAGAGTTCAGGAGACATGAAATTCAATTATACAGAGGCGCTGTGTGATCTGCCTCTCAAGATATAGTGACTTGCCCTCCCGCTTTGGGAGGGCTGCGCTGTCTCCTAGAATTGCGCCTTCCGGGTCCCAAACCTTTGTTGTAACCGAAGACCCAGGGGCGCACTGCCCTCTTGTGGGCAATGTGGGCATGCCTTTTACCACAAAAGAAAATGGATTTGGCAAAAAAATCTGCACTAATTTCACAGGAGGCACACAAGTCAAATTGGACCTTAAGAAACACATTGTCTTCTAGAAATTTCCCCCAAAAATGTACACATAAAAAAACCATTTCGTGGGCTAGGGTTGTGGCTCACGTGTGAGGCACTGGGTTCAATTCTCAGAACCACATACAAATAAATGAATAAAATAAGGTTCATCAACATCTAAAACAAACATTTTCAAAAAAATCTCTTCGTATATGATAACATGGCATAGGATGCTGTTTGGTTTTACACAATGGGTATATCAGACAAGTTTTATTATTGCTTTATTATAGATTCAATCTATTTCTAGCATCATAAAGTTTTCTTCCAAGAGAAAAGTGTTAGCTTTTTATAAAGCAAGGAATTATTTTATAAAGTAAGTGGTGTATATATATGTGTATAAATATATATATGGATACATACATATATACATATATTCACCCTCCCACCACCATATCTGAAGTTCTGATTTTAATGAAGTAGTCTCAAAGCAAGAACTTCTTTATACCATCACTTTCTGCAAGAATTCTAGGATTTATCCCCACCTTCCTTGCTCCAGAATTTATGTGTGATATTTTCAAAGCTATTTCTGCACTAACAAGTTAGTAGGAGCCTTCTACCCATTCCTCCCGCCCCCACCGCCCCCAATTGCATGAACAAGCAACACAGAATACATGGTGTGGTCCAAAGAGACTCAGAGTGCTCCCTCATACAGGAGGCTGCGGACATTCTCATGTCCTACTCTTCATCCTAAGTCTTCTTTGCCTTTTCTTCTTTATCACACCTAAGACTTTCATAGCCAATCAGGTGTCAGTGCTGGAGGAAGCCTTTGGACTACTGCACCCTCTCTCTTCATTTGTGCCCTAGGTATCCTGACCCTGTAGTCCAAAGCTCTTCCCCTGAGCCTCCCCAAGGAGGCTGCGCAACCCTCCATTCCCCCTAAGAAGCCAGGGCACCTCTCCATTTAACCAGCCAGAAACTGAGAACAGGTGTGCAAACAATACCACCATTCAGAGGTGATAAGGGTAAGCAAATAAACCACCAGGGAGGAACAGGAGCAGAGCTTTGGCTCTCAGCACCCCAGTAGATAAACAAGTGTTTGATCTGGGCTGAGCACATCTCTTATCTGGGGAGAGATAGCACTCACACTCAGAGGGAGTCTGTGGTTGCAGTAAACAGGTTTGGGACCCTAGTGAGCACTGGCCTGGTCCACTCACCTGCCTGAACCAGAGTTTAGGAACAATGAACTAGGAGAAATTCTGCCCAACCTGGGGAGGGGTTTCTGAACTCCTACATATTACAGGTTAGAAGACAGTCACAGAAGTCTTTGCAGGGAGCCCTGGTGGCCACAGTCTCCACCAATCCACTAAGTGCCAATTAGGGCAGCATGCTATGGATTTTCCAAATCTGCTAGATAGAACTTCTTTTGGGGGGGCATACCGGGGATTGAACTCAGGGGTACTCAACCACTGGGCTACATTCCCAGCCCTATTTTGTATTTTATTTAGAGACAGGGTCTTACTCAGTTGCTTAGTGCCTTGCTCTTACCGAGGCTGGCTTTGAACTCGCAATCCTTCTGCCTCAGCCTTTGGAGCTGCTGGGATTACAGGTGTGCGCCACCACACCTGGCTTAGATGGAACTCCTTAAGAGAAATCACAGAAGCCTCATTGTCTTTCTCACTGGTAAGGCTGTTGAAGCTCAGGATACTATAGAAGAGTAACTCAGAGGGAAAAGCGTTAGCATGCCTCTAGAGAGTCCTGATCCAGATCACTTTCACAAACATAATGGTATGTTTGGATGAGCATCCCCCAAAGGTGCATGACTTCCCAGCTTGGTTCCTGGGGTGGCAGGATTGGGAGATGCTGTGGACTTTTAAGAGGTGGGGCCTATTGGGAGGTCCTTAGGTCATTGGGGAATACCCTCAAAAGAGTCTGTGGGACCCTAGTCCTTTCCTTTACCCTTTGCTTCCTGGCTCAAAATACAAGTGGTTTGCTCCATCCCATATCTCCACCAACATGTGCTGCCGTGACCAGAGGCCCAAACCAATGTATCTACCCAATCTTAGTCTCTCAAGTCTCTAGAACTGTGTCCTGAAATAAACTTATCTCTAATTTATAAGTAGCTTGTGTCAGGTATTTCATGGTAGTGATGGAAAGCTAATACAGATAATAATATTGACAACAATGATATCAATAGCTGCTAATATTTATTGAGCACATGCTATGTGCCAGGCACTATTTGCTGTTTCTCATGCATTACATTCTTGAATGCTCATTACAAAACATTGAGGTTAATACGATGGTTGTTAACATTTCCAATCAAGCAAATAGACTTGAAGAGATTAAGAAATTTGCCCAAAGTCTCACTGCTGGTAAGTCGTAGCTCCAGGAGTGAAAATATGAGTTGTCTAACTCTGGAATCCAAACTCTTGACCTCATCATTTTCAAATTTAGGTGGAGCCTGGTGGGTACATTGTTTTTCATCAATTTCACCACTTTTACTTAAGGACATAAGGCCTATTAAAACTGTTATCGCTGTAAATGTTGATGTCAGAGAAGATTCTGGTGAGAGCAGGAAGAGGAAGAAGCCGTGCTGGGTGCTGGTTTCCACAGGCCCTCACCACAGCCCTGCTCTGGCCTGGCTGCGGCAGGGGCCCAGGTTGCTTCCCCAGGCTCACACCTCCCTCCTTCAATAACAGGAGCATGTAATAAACACTACACTCACCAGCCTCCCTTTCAGCCTGGTGTGGCCACCATGGACCATCAGGATGGGCCTCCAGGGAGGGCAGATCCAGGAATAGAGCCTGGTGTTGATCTGGAGAGCCACTGACTGCTCACCCTGACTGCTTCTATGTGAGGCACAAGTCAACTTGGTTCATGTATAAACCCCTGACAGCTGGGCAGTGTTTTCTGGTTCACGTGCATGGATGCCTAGTCCTAACTACTGGCTTTTCTTTGTTTTTCATTTTCAACTTATGAATGGGTAAACAGATTCAGAAAGAGTACACAACTGTCCAAAGACATATTAGTATTTATTGGGATTTGGTTCTAGGACCCCCAGCAGAGACCATAATCCACAGTTGTTTGAGTCCTTGATATAAAATGGCCTAGTATTTGCACATAACCTTTGCACATCCTCCCTGAACTTTAAACCATTTCTAAGTGACTTATAATACCTAATACAATGCAAATGCTCTATGAACTGTCCT
This sequence comes from Xerus rutilus, assembly GCA_028644305.1. NCBI lineage: Eukaryota > Metazoa > Chordata > Mammalia > Rodentia > Sciuridae > Xerus > Xerus rutilus. Next base: position 29,218,913 of record CM053411.1, read on the forward strand.
TATATTGTGTTGTTTAGGGAAAAACGACAAGAAGAAAAATCTATGCATATTCAGTACAGATGCAAATTTTTCCCCAAGTGTTTTTTGTCCATAGTTGGTTGAATCTGCAGATGCAGAACTCTTTGATAGAAGGGCTGACTGTATTACTTACAAGAATGCAGATTTGAATCTGTCTGGCCCCAGATTTCTTTGTCTTTCCAGCACAGCCCAAGGTTGGCAAAAGTAATGGGAACATGCATCTCTTTAGCACTTTATAGAAATATTTTCATATACATTATACAATGTGTATGGTTTGGGATATTTTGAGCTGCAAGCAACAGAAATAGACTCAGGATAATGTATACTAACGAGGAATCTATTTGAGGGATTGGGGGTAACGTTCAATCAGAGATGTGGAGCCTACTAGAAGAGCAACCCACTAGGGATTTATTATGGGGATTTGATCTTATGCAATTGTGGGAGAAAGTGGAGGAGTCTTTTTAAACCTTTTGTCCTGGAGTTGATGCTGAAGCCTGCAGACAGCAAGGCAGAGAGTTGGAAAGGAGAGATGAATGTCAAGTGGAGCAGGGAGAGAACAAGCAGGGGCCCTGCCAGCTTGAGACCAGGAGGAAGGACAGAAACCAGGTCTCTGACCTTGGGGCTTGCTCTCCCTCAGAAGTTAGGCTCCTTTATCACAGAGCTAAACACACACCCCTGGCTCACAAGTCAAGAGATGCTAAAGGGGGATCCTGAAAAAGTTAGAGCCTTCGTGGGCCTGGTCACTGCCTCCTGCTAACAGGTGGCCAGCAGATAAATGACAACACGTGTGAGCTCTCCAAATGGCTGCTGCTTCACATCCACCCTTCAAGTCTGCTCCAGAATCTTTCACACTAACTGGAAATATTCAGGGAGAGGAATTCTGAAAAATGGAGTTTAGCCTCTCGAGTTGGCATAGTAAAAAGCCACCTCAAGGGGCTGGGGATGTAGCTCAGTAGTAGAGTGCTTGCCTAGCGTATGTGGGACCCTACCTGAGGGGAAGCCTCCTCAGGTAGCTCATGGGATGAGGAAAAAGCTCAGCTTGTGTTCAAATCTCAATTCCACCCCTTTCTAGCCAGTTGACTTTGATTAAATCCTTTAACCCTAGCCGGGTGCGGTGGCACAAGCCTGTCATCCCAGCACTTAGGGAGGCTGAGACAGGAGAATCGCAAGTTCAAAGCCAGCCTCAGCAACGGCGAGGCTCTAAGCAACTCAGTGAGACCCTGTCTCTACATAAAACACAAAATAGGGCTGGGGATGTGGCTCAGTGGTCGAATGCCCCTGAGTTCAATCTCCAGTACCAAAAACAAAAAAAAAAAAATCCTTTAACCTTTTGGAGACTTGCTTTCTTTCTATTTCTATAAAATACAGGAAATAATTACCTCACAGGTTTGTGGGGAGGATTTATTGAGGTATTACAGGTCATGGCGTTGGAACCGCCTCTGGCACACAGTATTGGCGCTCAACACAAATTCGGGCCTGCTCTTCCTGAGCCCTAGGTCCTTGGACAAGTTGTTCAACCTCTGCAGGCCCATGCCTGCAATCTGTCAGATGGACAAACATATGGAACAAGGTGCAAATAATAAGCTTCCTGGAGACAGATTGAGCTTCCCTCAAGTCCAAAGGGCCATTGTGAGGAGAGGACTTGCCTGCTCAGACCATACAGGACATTTAGAGTCAATGTATGGGAAAGAAATTCACCAGAATGGGTGTGGGAGAACCATGCGGAGGATGTGGAAACCAAGACTGCAGACTCCTTAAGGGCGAGGGAGAATGTTCTGAGGCTTGCCGCCTGGCACGTCAGCCAGGTGCTGAGGAATTATTTGATGTTCATTACCAAAGGACGGAATAACTTGCAAAAGAGTGAACACAGCAACAACTGCCAGCCTTGGCCCCCAGAGGCTCTCATTAGTAACCAGCAGGGGAGACCAGCTTTCAGTTCTGGGCCCCCAGGTTTCTCCTCCTCATAGTTCTGTTATGAGCAACCGGCGAAAGCAAGGAGAGGAACGGACTGTGTTAATTAGTGCAGTTCATGCCTTACAGCCTGCCCGCCATGGGAAAAGGGCTAGTCCCTTGGGCTGGGCTGTTATTTACAAGGCCTGGGGAGGCTCCAGGCAAGTGACTCTGGTGCTGGTCCTCAGGGAGGAGAGATCTCCAAAGTCAGTATGGAAGGCAGAAGGAGCCAGTCAGTGAGTCAGGCGGCCCACAGTAGCCAGTCCCCACAGCTGCACAGCATTCAGAGGCAAAGCCCTCCAGGGGAAGCCACTTGGATACATCCAGTGGTGACCTTCCTTCTTGAAATGCAGCTGGACTGTTTTGAAAACCAGAAAATCTCAGGGACATGGGGATGAATTGGTTACTCTTTGGAATGGGATGCCCTCTGACTTCTGAACCAGGTGAGGTTCACAAGTGTGTGGGTTGGGCTGGGGGATGGGTAGGGAGGGCAAATGTTTTGAGGACATTAAAATGAGGAGAGAAGCAAGCTGTCTGCCCTCTGGTGTCCTGTCATACGCTTCAATGCAGGTGGCATGATGTTTGGCATCCCATATCACAGGTGACCTGCAGCAAATTTAGAGGCGAAGCAAAAGGTCTTCCTGCTGGTCATTCATGGGTCAAACAGCAGGTATTCCAAAAAGGAGAAAGAGGAAAGGTAATACTGTTTTTTAAGGGAGGACTGAACTCAGGGGTGCTTTGCCACTGAGCTATACCCTCAGCCCTTTTATTTTTTTATTTTGAGATAGGCTCTTGCTAAGTTGCTTAGGACCTGGCTAAATGGCTGAGGCTGGCCTCCTACTTGTAATCGTCCTGCCTCAGCCTCCTGAGTCACTAGGATTACAGGTGTGTCCACCATGCCCAGCACATAAGGCAATCCTAACATATTATCCTGGAGGAAGAAGTGTAGGCTCCTGCCCCTTTCTTGAGGCACAGGGGTTGTCATGTCAACATACTCAAAAGATTCTCGGTCAGCCAACCTTTTCTAAGTATCTGCTATGTGCTAGAAGAATTAACATACACTTTCCTTATGTCCTTAATATAACTCTAGAAAGTAGAGTTTGTCATCTCCATTCTGATGAGGAAACTGAAGTTCAGAGCTGTTAAGTGAATTGCTGCTAGCAATGTAGCAGACCCAGGATTTTCCTCCAGTTCTGACCAGCCCTCTTTCCAGCCCTCTTTCCTCTGCAGCAGGCTAAATAACTCAGGCATCCATGATGCATTACTTACAACGGAGATCCCCTGGGTTCAATTGACCTGTTAACTTGTACCATACCTGAATTGTCTTCGACAAGTTCTATAGGATCTTGGGTAGATGATAAAGGATTTATATGTGCTGTCTTAATTTCCCAAGCAAAGTGAAATTGAGAGGGGCCTCAGGACACACTTGTCAGGCACTGTCTGCAATACTTGTCACCTGCAGGGCGGGCAGTCCTTATTTCAAACAGGAGAGGGTCCTGGGGAGGGAGATGATGGACCATTACAATGGCCAGCTGGAAGGATCCTGTGGAGGAACGTGAGGAGAGTCACTTCTGCCCAGTGCCCGCCATGGACAGGAGCAGGCTCAGTTGGCAGTAGAGGGTCATTCATCTTTGGAAAGCTACAGGCATTGCAATTATTCAATAATAAATATGGATTTTTAGGCTAAACAGACCATAACGTAGAACAGAAGTCTCTCCATTGTGCTGTTGGTATTCATCACTGTAATAAAATCATCTAATTGAAAAAGTCCAGATTGACAAACCAACAGGAAGCACATTAATTTAATAGTAGTTTTAAATTATTAAGTGTTTTTTTTTAGGGGGGGAGGGGAGGTACTAGGGATTGAACTCAGGGGCATTCAACATCCCCAGCCCTATTTTGTATTTTATTGAGAGACAAAATCTCACTGAGTTACTTAGTAACTTGCAGTTGCTGAGGCTGGCTTTAAACTCACCATCCTCCTGCCTCAGCCTCCTGAGCCACTGGGATTATAGGTGTGCGCCACCGCACCTAGCTAAGTCTGCTAGTTTTTATTCCATGGAGTTATTAGACATTTTTTCATCACATAGGTCTTGTCTTAAAGAAGGCTAAAGGGTTATTCTGGAAAATTCCTGAGAGTGAAGTAAGGACTTCTTCACTCTCAGGTTTGGAAATGCTGAGAGAAGCCATTTGGTTTTCAGTATGCACTGAGCGGCTGTGTGTCTGTGTGTGTGAACACACATGTGCGTGTGTTCAGGTATGTGTGTGTAAATTGATTTCTTTAGGTGATCTAAATCAATGATGGAAATTTAAATTTTTCGCTGTTAGTGGTTTGAGAGAAAGAAGGAAAAGAAGGGTTGGAGATTCAATGTACAAGGTCGCATGGCTGGTTGCACTGTGACCAAGAAGGACAGTCTCTTTTGGGAACAGGCAAGGGCACAGTGGTGACAATCCATAGCACATGTCTGGGCTCACAGCAAGCCTTGGACAAGGCTGGTTCACTGGGTAAATAGTCAGGAGGTGCATTCTGTCCTTTAGGAATTGCATTCAGTTGCATGTAACAATGACCCAGAAAACAATAGGCTTATTCTCTCATCAAATGGAAAGCAAGACACAGGGTGCCTAAGGTCATGGGGTGGCTCTCCATGATTCATCCCTCTGCAGCCTTTCTCCTCCCATTGCTAGTGCATGATTTCCCTGTTTACATCCTCAAGATCTCTTCATGGAGCTGGGTGCGGTGGAGCATGCCTGTAATCCCAGTGGCTCAGGAGGCTGAGGCAGGAGGATCGTGAGTTCAAAGCCAGCCTCAGCAAAAGCAAGACACTAAGCAACCCAGTGAGATCCTGTCTCTAAATAAAATCCAAAATAGGGCTGGGGATGTGGCTCAGTGGTTGAGTACCCCTGAGTCCATCCCCAGTACTCCACCTCCCTGCCAAAAAAATCCCTTCATGGCCCAAAATGGCTTCTGGAACACTTGTCATTAAACCCTGATGCAGGTTTGAAGAAGGAATAAAGACTAAAGGGCAGAAAGTGGGTTATCTTCCAGCCGGCAATGTTCCAGCATATTCTACTCAACATAGCTGCTGCAGTTCAGAGGCCAGAGGCCACACTTAGCCCAGATGAGTCTATGAAATGTCGTGGGCTAGGCGCACCACCACTTAGAAACAAAGCGCGTATTCTTTCACTAAGCAATGTGGGGGAAAGAATATTAAGTTGGCATTAGTAGTCTCTGTCATAAACACACTACAGTGACATGGCTTTGGGGAAAAAGAAATTGGCAACTTCCACCAAAGCGTTAAATATTTGTAACCTAGGAACAATTAATTGATTTTAGAGATCCTTTCTATAGATTTACTCATATATATGTGCATATAAATACATGTATAATTACAGTACAGCATTGTTTATGATATAAAAAACTAGAAACACCATATCTATCAATAACCAGATTGTTCAATAAACTGATATATACCATAGAATACTTTTCAACCAGGAAAGAAGAATGAGCTGATTCTAAGTACTGAGATGCAGTATGACACATTATTACATAAAAAAGCAACTTATAGACTTGTAAGTATAATATGATCCCATTAATAGAATTTTGTTATACACATTCCAGGGGAAGTATCAGAATTTTTGCAGACAGAGGAATGATGCTGTGTAATTTGAAAAAGCTCCCAGAAACTCTAAAAGAAAAAGTCCCAGTAAATCATTGTGAGCCAAACCCCTGGTACAAATAAACGCAGGAGCAGGTGCAGTGGTACACGCTTATAACCCCACTGGTTTCGGAGGCTGAAACAGGAGAATCTTGAGTTCAAAGCTAGCTTCAGCAATTTAGTGAGGCCCTAAGCAACTCAGCGAGACCCTGTTTCTAAAGTACAAAAAAGAGTTGGAGATGTGATTCAGAGGTTGAGTGCCCTTGAGTTCAATCCCTGATACCCAAAAACAAAACAAAACCAAAAAACCTCCCAAAACAAAAATCAAAAAACAAACAAACAAAACAAACGAATGGCGTCTATGGTCAGAGAAAGTAGTGCCATTCTGGTTTCCAGAAGAGTTTTGTTTTTACCAAGACTGCACCAAAGTATTGCATGCGCCAATCAGATATAAAGCCCTCTAGCACATCTAATGGTGAAACTGGGACCTGAAGCGGTCAATTCTGTTTCTGGTCAAATGGAAAACAAGAAGTTCATCACAATGGCATGAAATGTGGATTGTGACATGATTAAATACATTGGACTGTGACAAGAAATAAAGGGAGCCAGGCATGGCGGTGCACACCTATAATCCCAGAGACTCAGGAGGTTGAGGTAGGAGGATCACAAGTTTAAGACTAGCCTTAACAACTTGGCAAGACCCTAAGCAACTTAGTGAGACTCTGTTTCTAAATAAAATAAAAGGCTGGGGATATGGATCAGTGGTTAAGTGCTATTGAGTACCAACCAAATAAACAAAACGAAACAAAACAAAATAAATCAAGGGAACATTTTGGGAGAGAGGGTACTGGGGATTGAATTCAGGGGTATTCAACCACTGAGCCACATCCTCAGCCCTATTTTGTATTTTATTTAGAGACAGGGTCTCACTGAGTTGATTAGGGCCTCACTTTTGCTGAGGCTGGCTTTGAACTTGCGATCCTCCTGCCTCAGCCTCCAAGCTACTCAGATTACAGGCGTGCACCACCCTGCTCAGCTCAAGGGAACTTTTGAATGAGAACAAAACAGTAACATGCAAATATGCATAGGGAGCTAAAGCTAGAGTGCAGAGAGGCAAGCGGACCACCAAGCTTGGAGGATAAATGCCAATGTCAGCCACAAATGCAGAGACTGGAAGCTGGGCTCTGAGTCTGCTGTGAGGGTGAAGGAAGGTGAAGCTGTCCCTTATTGGTAGCACATGTGACTCCAGGAGTGAGTAAATGGTGATTCCTTTTGGAGGAAGTTGTCATCAATTCGAGTTTTCTGGATTCCTGAGATTATGTAAAACCAAATGAAAGATCATAAGAAAAAAATGACCAAGCATACAAGGAAACAAGACACAAAGATTGGATCAGTCAGGACTGAGTTTATCCTCACATGTCAGGAAAAAAATAATGGTGGCTTGGCCACATAGAGTTGTATTGGTTTTCATGTTGAAGAAGTCAGGGTGTAGATATCTAGGATAGGTTCATCACAAATTCATTAGGGACCTGCTTCCTTCCAGGTCATGAACCCTCCAATTCTAGGTTATGACCCTTGCTCTTGTGGCCCACTGGGACTGTCAGAGCTCCAGAGACCCACTTTCCAGGCCAGCTGTGGATGGACGGGGCCTGGAGAGCATGCCTATTTTCTTTAAAAACACATTCTGGGCTGGGAGTGTAGCTCAGAGGTAGAGTTTTTGCCTAGCCTGTGTGAGGCCCTACATTCTCAGCATCAAACAACACAACATAACACAAAAACCAATAACAGCAACAACAAAACCTTGGGAGTTTCACACTAGATGCAAACACGCCCCCTCCACCACCAAAAACTAGGGAGCTCTACCTGGCCAGGCTGACTGTAAGGTAGTATTGTCATTCCTAGGAAGGGAGGGGCAGTAGACACTTGTTAGCAATCAGCAGTCCCCCACAGAATGAGTACATAGTGCTTTAAATAATTCCCTCCTCTCAAATGGTCAGGTCCTTATCCCTAGATCCTGGGAATGTCACCTTGTCTGGTGAAATCGACTTTGCAGATGTAATTACCTTAAGGATCTTAAGGGAAGGAGATTACCTTAGATTATCCTCATGGGCCCTGAGGGTGACCACAAGTATCCGTACAAGAAGAGAGGGAGAGGAAAATGTGATGATAGACGCAGGAGATGTGATGGTGGAGGCAAGAGGCTGTTGTGTCATGGTGGGAAGAAGGGGCCAGGAGCAGAGGAAGGAAGGAGGGCCGCCACAGGAAGCCAGGAAAGGCAAGAAGCAGAGTGTCCCTATAGCCTCCAGAAGGACCAGCCCTTCCAACACCTCCACTTAGCTCCGTACTTTTGAACTTCTGGCTTCCAGAACTTCATGAAAATACATTTGTGTGGTCTAAAATCACTGATTTTGTGGTAATTTCTTATAGCACCCATAGGAAACTCATATATGCTGAGAGTCCGCAGAAATGAGATCATAGCCACAGAATGAGGATCATCTACAAAAGTAGGGTGCCCCCAAAGACTTCAGATATTGTAATGATCAGAGGCTGAACACTATAAGGAAAATTTAAAGTTAAAATATATGCACTTCAAAAAATGTGCATGGAAGAGACTATCAAAAATGACCTGGAGGGGCTGGGGTTGTGGCTCAGTGGCAGAGCGCTTGCCTTGCACGCGTAAGGCACTGGGTTCGATCCTCAGCACCACATAAAATAAATAAACAAAATAAAGATTTTTAAAAAATATATTTAAAAAAAAGAAGAGCTGGAAAGTCAGAAATGGAGCCCATTTTTCTGATTTGGAATGAGATGAAGAAATGAAAAAATTGTAATCCATAATTAATGCAATGGTGGGTTAAACAGCAAGTTAAAAGGAACTGAAAAAAGAATTGGTGAACTACAGAAAAAATCTGGAGAGATTATTCATAGTGCTAAATAAGAAGATAAAATATGAAAGAGAAGATAAGCAATATAGAAGATGAAACAAATACAGGAGATGGTGTTTGAAGTAATCGTGAGTTATAATTTTCCAAAGATGATAAAGTCCAAGAATCTACAACTATAGGAAAACCAACACATATCACACATTGCACATCCAGACACGTCTTTGTATGACACTACAAACTACCAAGACCATGAGAGCTTAAAAATAGCCACAGAACAAGGATCATCTACCAAAATAAACCAAAAAAACAAAAGCAAATGACTGAAGGTAAACTTCTCAACAAGGGAAACCAGACAATGAAAGATATATTTTTTAAAAAAAATATTTTTCAGTTGTTGACGGACCTTTATTTTTAAAAAAATTTTATATGCAGTGCTGAGATTCAAACCCAGTGCCTCATACATGGGAGGCAAGCACTCTGTCACTGAGCCACAACCCCAGATCTGAAAGAATGATATCTTAATACTGATTGACATACTACCCAAATAGAATGGTGTTCCAGGATAGGTTTTTCTGTTTTTGTTTTTTCAAGAATATGGGCTAAATAAATGCATCTTCAGAATAGCAAAACCTGAGAAAATTGACAACCAGTGGTTTTGAACTAAGTGAACTTCTAAAGGATAAAATTTAGGAAGAAGAAAAATGATCCCAGTGGGAAGATCAGAAATATAAGCAGGCCTGGGCTCAGTGGTGTACAATTGTTATCCCAGTGACTTCAGAGTCTGAGGCAGGAGGGTTACAAGTTGAAGGCTAGCCTCAGCAACTTAGTGAGACCCTCTGTCAAAACAAAAAATAAGAAAGGGTTGGGAATATAGCTCAGTGGTAGAAGCATCCCTGGGTTTAATTTCTAGTATATACAATAATAGCAATATATAAAAACGAACAGAAATCAAATAAGATAATGTTTTACACCCAGTAATTTAGCAAACACCAAAAAGCCTGACAGTAACTGCTGCTGGTGCGGATGTGGAACAAGAAGCATTTCTACATATGGCTCAAGAGTGTAAAGATTATTATAAATGCTATGAAAAGTAACTTGACATTACATCATAGAACTGAGCATGCTCTACCCCATCCTAGGGTGATTCTTGCATATGTGCACCCGATTTACAAGTTCAAGAACGTGTACAGCAGCATTGTTTGTAACAGCAGAAACTGGAAATAAAATGTTCCTCAATAAGAGAAAATATAAATTGTGGTCTTTGTATATAAATGGAACCCAATAGTGAAAAGGATAGAAGTAAGCTAATTTACACAATATGGGTAGATTTTAGAAACATAATATTGAGTTAAAACAAAAAATAAATTCAGAGATTTCATATAGAAGATTGGCTCTTTTTTTTTTAAAGCTCAAAGCTGAACTAAAGCCATAATTTTAAAGATAGATACCTATGTGCTAAAATCTATTTTATAAAACCAAGATAATGATGAACAAAATTCAGAATAGTGGTTCCTGCTGGGGACAGCTGAGTGCTGGTGAATGGAGGCATATAGTTTGCTTCAAAGATACTGGTAGTGACAACTTTTTAGATGCATGGAGGGTTCGTGGGTGTTCATGTGGTTATTCTTTTGCTTTATAACATATTTGTCTTGCACATACATTTTATGTATCAAGTATTCCATGATAAAGTTGAAAATAGCAGGGATTGTGAGGCTGGCTTCCAAGTCAGATTGCCTGGGTTTCTGTCCCAGGACTACTGCTTAACTGGTTGTGAGACTGGGTAAATTGCTTAACCTCTTCAGCCTTAGTATTCCCATCCTTAAAATGAAGCAATAAGAGTTCCCATTTCCTGCAGTTGCTGTGTGGCTTATGTAAGCTAATATTCGGAGCACTTTACAAGTGCTCAGTAGGTGTAAAGAGCAATTGCTATTCTAACTACATTTACTTCTGGATTTGCCCACTCTGTGGTCACCCTGTGAACTCAAGGTCATTGTCATCTCCCAAGGTCACCTCACCTCTACCTCCCTGGTGCAGTTCATCATTTTGCCTCCATCCTGACCTTCTTCCCTCCACTCTCTCCTCACAAGTAGCCTCAAAATACAGTCATGACCAGCATCCAGTCACCTGAAAGCACATATGTGTATACCAGGAAGGGGATCCTAAGCACACAGGGCCAGAATCTTCCTTGCTTTAGGGTTCATTAGGGGTGGCTTTTGCTTCAGAATGTGTATGGATAGTTCTCTTTGGGCCTCCATGAAACTCTAAGTACATAACTCTAAGTACATAACAGAGCTGCATCCTTAGGCTCCAACTCCAACATGCAACTTGGGTGAAATAAAATCAAGAAACTTCCCTCTGGGAAGATGTGGATGCTGATGGGGTCTGAATGGCTTATGGAAATGCATGATTAGGGCATTTTGACAACCTCTGCTAGAATTCTGGCAGCAGAAGTCTGGAGCTGAAAGAGTCTGTTTTCATGGTGCCCTTGAGACAGGAGAAAAATGAGTGCAAAGTCACTTCTCCCCCACGTTCCTTCTTTTTTTTAGCTCTGGTGCAGCAGAGGCCGACTGCACCCGGCTCAGAAAGTAGGCATTTTGCAGGATGCGTTGGAATGCTTCCCTCTGTGTTTCTGGAATAGTAGTTCGTTTCCTTAACTGGAAACAGGGCCACCTCCAGTCTGCCCCAGAGTCTCTCGGACTCCTAGTAAATACCAGCCACAGCCTGATATCTAACGGTTCTTTGGTCCATGGCTGTCTGCTCCTATTTCTTTCTCAGGCTTGTTGTCCCTGGCTGTTGTTGTTGAATCATGTAATGAACTGATTTGTGTCCCCCTAAAAAGATACCTTGAAGTCCTGACCCATAGCACCTCAGGACATGATTATCTGGAAATAGGGTCATTTCATAGGTAATAAAGTTGGGAGAGGAGGCCAGGTGAACCTAGAGGATGGGAGTGAAGGCTCCTGGGAGCTGAGACGCCTGGAGCAGTCCTTTCTCTAGGATCTTCAGAAGAAGCTTAGCCCTCCCAAGTGCTTGGATTTGGATTTCTGGCACTATGAGACAATAAGTATCTGTTGTTTAAAGCCATACCATTGTGGTGCTTTGTTATGACAGCCCTAAGAAGCCCAAAGAGACTCCTGTTTGCTGATGTTTTCACCCTCTGCATTTCTCTGCCATGCTATAGAGCACAGCATGGCAAGGTCATAACTCAGCAATGGTAACGCAGTAATGACAGTGATGATGGTGATATGATGACGTAACCACATAACATGTATGGAGAACTTGCAAATACGACTGTGCTAAGGGCTTTTGCACGATTTACCTGTATTGGTCAGGGTTCTCTATAGAAACAGAATCGATAGGATAAATATGTGTTATATATATTCTCTATATATTATATCTTAAAATTCAAGCCTTCTGTATATAAATGCTCAGTTCTTGCTTTACAATGAGCCAAAAGTGATGCAGATGGTGTCTTGGTCAAATCTAAAGTGGAAGACTGAATTCCCTAGAAGCAGAGCCTCAGAGAGGAATTTGGGTACACATGATTTATTAACGGATGTTCTTCAAAAAAGAAAAGAAAAAACTTCAAAGGGAGGCAAGGATGCAGATTAGGGAAGGGAGGAGCTGAGCAAAGGACATTGCCTTGTGGGAAGCTCCACCTTGGCCTGTCTCTAGGGGCTCAACCCTGAAGCAGTTTTGTCCATGGAACTTCCTGCAATAGTGGAAATGTTCTATATTATCTTTCTTGTCCAGTAGAGTTGCCCCAGCTACCAATGGCCATTGAACACTTGAAATATGGCTAGCATAACTCAGGGACTGATTTTATTCTTTTTAAGACAGGGCCTTCTTATGTTGCCCAGGCTAGTCTTAAACTTCTGTGTTGAAACCATCATCCTCCTTTAGACTCCTAAGTAACTAGGACTACAGACATGTGCTATTGCACCTGGCTAAGGGACTAAAATTTTAATTTAATTAAATTTAAATTTAAATGGCTACTGTGACTAATGACTATTAAATTGGACAATGTAATTCTGGATTATGAACCTCAACTGGTTCATAATTTGCCTTCAATGAGGCAAGGGGAATGGACTCTTGTTTTTTGTTTGTTTGGTACTGGGGATTGAGCCCAGGGGTGCTTTGTCATTGAGTCACATTCCCAGCCCTTTTTATTTTTTTATTTTTAGACAGGATCTCACTAAGTTGCTTAGGAACTCTCTAAGTAGCTGAGGCTGGCCTCAAATTTATGATCCTCCTGCCTCAGCCTCCCCAGCTGCTGGGATTACAGGCATGCACCACCACACTTGGCTCTTGTATTCTTTTTTTTTTTTTGGTACCAGGGATTGAACTCAGGGGCACTTGACCACTGAGCCACATCCCCAGCCCTATTTTGTATTTTATTTAGAGATAGGATCTCACTGAGTTGCTTAGTGTCTTGCTTTTGCTGAGGCTGGCTTTGAACTTGTGATTCTCCTGTCTCAGCCTCCCAAAGTGCGAGATTATAGGCGTGTGCCACCGTGCCCGGCTTGGCTCTTGTATTCTTACGGGCTGTGGGATACCCTGGCCTTGGTGGAAGCTGGTGTGTGGGGTATATAATTTCCTAGCTGGGGTGATGATTGGTGCACTACAAAGCCCATTACAGGTTCATCCACTGGGTCATCCTGACATCTTTTAATAACACCTCACAGATGCTCTGAGAATTAATTGTAGCCACAGAATAACTGGATGCCAATACCTGGCTACACGTTCCATACAGCATAACAACCTCCCTGATTCCCAGAGCTGTTGGTTCCTCTTCCACTCATTCTCAAATCTTTTGTTTTAGTGGGATGGTACCAGGGAATGAACTCAGGGGCACTCTACCACCGAGCCACATCCCCAGCCCTATTTTGTATTTTATTTAGAGACAGGGTCTCACTTAGTTGCTTAGTGCCTCACCGTTGCTGAGGCTGGCTTTGAACTCAGGATCTTCCTGCCTCAGTGTCCTGAGCCACTGGGATTACAGGCGTGAGCCACCGCGCCCAGTCCCATTCTCAAATATTCATTGGCAATTTTTCTACTGATTTGCTGGTCCCTCTAAGAGGAGGAGAGTTGTGCTGCTTTATGTAAGCATGCAGAGGGAATTTTTCTGTGAGCTTTTGATACAGCATTTTCAGGTATGGATAAGAAATCTGTTTTATTCTTCAATATTTACTATGAACTTTAAGACAGCTAGCCCCACAGCTCCATTTAAACAAAACAGCCCTTCTCCTTTTGTTTGAAGCTATAAGGAGGAAACCCAGGTTCTTGCTTTATTTATAGCTATTATACTTGATTTATGGCATTGAAAAACACATTCAGCTTAATCTCTACCAAAGTCAATTCAGGCATTAACTTCGCTAGAGATTAATTTTGAATCTATTGCCCTTTTCTAAAGTACATCATTTCTATTTATAATCTTGGCTTGCAGACTGAGTAGTGAGTAAAGAAAACTAACAACAAACAAACAAACAAACAACCACCACCAGCACAGAAAACAAAGCAGAAGCAAACGCAAAAGCTTCCAAAGGGAAATCCTTTAAGTTCTTAAAAGGAGGAGAGCAAGATGCTTTTTAAAAGAGGATTCCTCTGGAGTTCACTAGTAGAGGCGGACATAAAATTAATCTAATGGTTCCTTTCACTGAGTTTGGACATTTAGGAGAGAGTTTTATATACACAAAACAGTAAATACAAAAAAGAGAGGAAAAAAACAAACAAAAACCCTCCAAACAAGGACTTGGCACATATTAATACTTAGTAATAAGGAATTAAGAACTCTGGAATATTTAACTAGTCTTATGTTATCTATGCCACATCTTTACAGACTTCAAGATGTGTTATATGTGTGCGCACACCTTTGTGTGTTCACATGTGTGCATGTACATTGAAAGGTGTGGGAAGGAGAGGAAAGTAACCATGTCAGAAAACTCAGACGGAAACAGAAAATATATCTTTATTTTATTTTCTTGGTGTAAAGATCACACGACCAGGAGAAGATGAATTAAGCCACTCGGCAAGGCTTTATTGGAATGCGCGCCCTCGGAACAAATCCCCCATCAGAGCGGGTCGGGAGAAATGGCGACGGAGATTCCATGCATAGAGAATTTCAAGAAAACCCGGTCAGGAAGGGGAGGGCTTGAGAAGGGAAGAGAAGGCCAGAGTCCTTCCTGAATGTGTCAGGAAAACTGGCTGATTGACAGGAGGCGTGTCACTAGTGACGTCACATCTGGCTTGCAGCTCCGCTGGCCAGTTTCCTTAATTGGGCATCTTAGACCCTGACCAGACCTAACACTTGGTACAGGAGATTGAACCCAAGGGTTCTTAACCTCTGAGCCACATCCCCAGCCTTCCCTGAGTTGCTTAGGGCCTCTATAAAGCTGACCTTGAACTCATGATCGTCCTGCCTCAGCTTCCCAAGATGCTGGGATTTGGCATGTGCCACCGTGCCTAGCAGAAAATACACCTTTAAACCTCTTGATAATCAAAGGAAAAAGGGAACAATAGCTCTCATGCCTAATTCAAGAAAGCATATCAATTTGCCAAGAGGAACTAATTTTGCTTTTGTTTTTAAATGTTACCTTTATTTATTTGAAAGAAAGCCACCTTTATTTAAAAAGAAAAACAAAAAGAAACAGCACAGTAGCTGATGGAATTTTCCTGGAGACTAGCCATCTGATTTGCCTCCCACCTGGCCCCTTCCCTCACCCACCTCACCTGCCTGGCCCCGGTTCATCTGATGCTATGTTCGTGACCCCTGGTCCTGGAGGTGCTGCTTAGAGCTCTTCAGTCTTGCTTTCTCCTGTGTCGCCACAGGCCAGTGACAGTGTCATTAAGCAGGGAGAGGAGGAGACAAAGGGAGCTGTCCCCTACCCTTCTTGTGGTAGGTGACACCCTGTCTCCATAGCTATTATGGTTTCCATGGTTCTCGTCCCCCAACCCCCTGCACTATTGTCACCCTAGCTGCCAGCCAGCCCTGAAGATGGGACCCATCTTGGGAGGGAAGATGCCTGGGGAGAGGGCACCAAAAATGTCTCCCTCTCAGATGGGGTGTTGTCTCTTAATTTATACTGGAAAAAAAAAAATCTCAGGGGCACTCTCAGGCTATTTGTTTTTCTGGACAAAAGCGGAGAGTCTACTATAAACCTGATTGGTACACTATCTGACCAAGTGAGTGATTCCAGCTTGCTTCCAGACTGTGTCCCTGCCTTTGCATGATTTAGTTTTGAAAAGAAGTGTAGTAGGGACAGAGGAGGCAAGACACCAGATAGGAAACAGGAAGCAGGTTTATTTGGCTGCGGCCAGGTTCAGAGGGTAGAGCTTTCGCTGTAAACAATTAATCCCCCTGAACCCCATTGTGTAAGGGGAGGGGCTCAGAAGTTCACAGTCTACAGAAGTTTACACAAAAGCAGCTTTTTCTTTCACTGTTCTGGGCAAGTTAACCCTTCAAGGACAACATCTAAGAAGGAGAGAGCTTCTTCTCCCCTTTCTTTCCTCCTCCTGCCAACTGTTACCATGAAGCCCAGTTAGTAACATCTTCTCTTTTCTTTGAAATGTAAACATCTCTGTGAAGCTGGGCTCAAGACCAGAGGCCTTGTTAAGGACCTGTCTTTCCTACCACACTCTGCTTTTGCAAACACACTTCTTTTTTTTTTTTTTTAATTTTTTCCTAGTTGTAGATGGACACAACGTCTCCATCTCATTACTCTGTATGTGGTGCTGAGGATTGAACCCAGGGCCTCACGCATGCGCTCCACCGCTGAGCCACAATCCCAGCGCCACAAACACACTTCTATAACCTACCATATTGTTACTATACTAGATAGTTCATAAATGTTTGTGAAAACTAGTAAAATGCTGATCACTTCCAGGCTGATGGTCAAGTAAGAAAGAGCAAGAAGAAATTGGAAGTTTAACTAATTTGAACTCTTTTTGTAGAGACTCTTTTGCTGATAGTCCTAAGATCAATTAGGGTGAATATTTCTGGGGAAGCTTAATTAAGATCTTCTGTGGAGGAGGAGGTGCCAGTACAGAAGGACACATCTCTCCCCTTCACCAGTGCTCCACAAAAACCATCACAGGGAGCTTAGTCCAGTGTGTAGATCTCTACCATGAACTTTCCTGCCACATGTGGGGGAATTACTGGCCCTTGGAAACTATAACAAGCAGATGAGAGTCAAATATAACATGATGCGACTCGGCATTTTGAAGGGTTCTCCTCAGAAATGTGGCAAGAGTGGGCTTTAGGGACACCACGTCAGGAGAACATGACTGGAAATCATCTTGCTTTATCTTGCCTATCTCTTTCCATGGGCTTGTGTGGTTCTATTTTTAACCCCTTCCTTTTTCCCCTAGCACACTTATGAAGGTTTGCAATGCTTCACACTTGAAGACCTGAGAAAAACAGAGTAAATTCAATATGACCAATGTCATAGTCTCTGGCTTCACAAACACCAGTTTCCCAGGAAGAGGAAAGCATGTGAAGGAAATGTATTGATGCTGAAAGAACAGGCTTGTCTCAAATATAACAGCTCACTTTTATCTGTCTTGTGCCATACCAGAGTAGATTACTGAAGAAGCTGGCTCTGCAATGTGAAGCCCTCTGGACCACAGCTCTTTGGAAGGGCCCCTGTCCCCAGGCCTCTGGGCCTCCCTCTGGTTCACTCCAGCGGCTGCTCTGCTAATGCCCACTTCCTGGGTCTCTTCTCAGTTCCTTGATATTCCAGGAGCTGCTCACAAGGCTTGAGCCCCTAGGCTCTTGGCAGCTGAAACAAAATTGAAAGAAATCCACTCGGCTCTGTAGCAAGTGCTGAGACGCTTCCACAACTAAAGTTAAATCATCACTTTTCTGGGGGCAGGAATGAGGGAGCTTCAGGGTGCCTATCCCTGGGTTAATGGTCTTAGAGAATTGAGACCAAAGGAAAAGCAGATTCAGTTCCCATCTCCAATCTACTAGTACTTCCTAAGAGTAAATGAGAAAGCAACTGTTAACCTTACCCTTTCTGGAACCGTCTTGCTGTGGGTCATTCTTTCGTAGACTATAAATATTTTTTGTCAGGATTAAAGCCTGTGTTTCAGGGTGACAGGAGTGGGAGGGTGGGGTGGAGAAGGAAAAAATGTAGGTCTCAGAACTAACAAAAACTGAGGTCAGAAAACTGTTTCTGCTATTTGCGGGGGTCCGCGGTGACTGTTGTGGAAGGTGCTAACAAGAATGCCTGTAATCCCGGCTACTCCTGAAGCTAAGGCAGGAGGATTGCCAATTTGAGGCCAGCCTGGGCAACTTAGAGAGATCTTGTTTTAAAATAAAAAATAAAAAGGGCTGGGGATGTAGCTCAGTGGTAGAGCACCCCTGGGATCAGTCCCCAGTACTGCAAAAACATCAACAACAACAGAAGACCTGGGCTGCTGAGGACCCTACTGTCAAGACTGGTTTATCTGGTTAGCCCATTCTTAGTTGTATGAGTTAAACAAGTTGGGGCGCTGATGAATTGGAGGGGGAAGAAGAATGGCAGGGCCTGCAGCTGGGAGCATAAACAGGGCTGGAAGCCTGTGGTGGCTTTGCATAGGTGGCCACAGCTGGAGGCCTTCTCTTGGAGACAGAGCTTGAGGGATAGTCAGCGATAGGATAGGGCTGACTTTGTCTATCCTGCTGTTTCATGTAGGCCACACTTAATCCCTGGGACTTAACTTCTGAAGAATGAATTCAAAATATGGCCAGGAACAAACAATGACCTAAGACATTGATGTGAATGACGTGATACTGCTAGGGCCCAGCAAGTTTTCCCTCCTGCATGTTAGCAGGTGCAAAGCCACCCATTCTGGTGTGACCTCAGAGGGTTTTGACAATCTGGCCCCTGTCTCCCTTAGGTCATCTTTTTTCAACTTTACTATTAATTGCATGCACTTGTCCATCTAAACTCTTTCTAGACACCATGCATCCATGCCATTCTGCAGAGGGTACTCTCATTGCTAGCTAGGGGTTTTTCTCTCTCTACTATCTGGAGGATTTTTATCATCCATTTTCATGCTCTCTGTCAAATTCTTTCATAATGATTTTTCTAGCTCTCCAGACGAAATTAATCTTAGCCTCTCTGGACTTCCATTTTTATGCTGCTATATCATATTCAGAATTACAATTATTTCTTTATCTGAGTCCCTCTGCTAGATCATGCATACATTAAGAGAGAAGACCAAAGTTAAATTGAGCTGCCTTGTCTTGCATTACACTACAGGAAGTCTGAGATATGCAAGTACTCTTTAAGTTTTTGGTAGGTGCTTATAAAGAGGGAAAAGAACAGGAATAGAGAAGCCCTTGCATCTGTGACCAATGTGGCATACTGGTATAAATTTATGCTCATTTAAAAGCACACACAAGTAAACACTTGTGCCTTGTACTGTGCTAAGCAATTTTGTGTGAATGTTTGTATTTAATCCTCACAAGGGTAATGCAGGTACCCTGCAGGTAAGGCAGGTAATGATATCTGTATTTTAGAAGTGAGAAAATAGAGGCTGGGGTTGTGGCTCAGTGGTTGAGCACTTGTCTCGCATGTGTGAGGCACTGTGTTCAATCCTCAGCACCATGTAAAATAAACAAAGGTATTGTGTTCATCTACAACTAAAAAAAGTAAATAAAACAGAAGTGAGAAAATGGGAATGACTAAGATTTTAACTGATTTGCCCAAGATCACAGAGTTAGTAATAGAACATGGATTCAAATTCAGATAGTCTGATTGGGAGCCCAAGATTCATCTGCTATTACTAATAACCTCTCTTCACCAAACCTGTCATGGAAGCTATCATCTTTCTTTAGCTTCCTTGCCTCTCACTTTAGAAGCTGAAAAGCCTCCACATTTTGCCAACCCGTCTTGCAGCTAGGATGCAGGGGTGTGACACAAGCTTGACTAAATAGATGTACCTGTGAAACACTTTGAACTGGGAACTAGTGACATAAAGAAGCTGAGACAGTGGTTAAATTCAGAGGCACTTGTGGCAGGAGCAGTGCCATCCAAAGTCCTGTGTCTATGGCTGCCAGGTAAACTGTGACATTTGTTGTCCAGTGGGAGAGCATGGGGGCAGTTTCTTCACTGGATGACTAGGTATACTCTTTTGGCTGTGATCTATCTACTGCCTAGCTTCCCTTGTCTGGCCACCTTTTCCAAGCCTGGTTCCAATAATGTTGGAAACTTCTGGAGCTATTCAACAATTCAGCAACAATGGTTGGTTGATAAAAGGAGAGAGAAACGTTTGATGCTGAATTGTTGATTACTGATGTTTTGGGCACCACCCGCAAATTTTGTGGCCAAGACAAGTACCTCAGCCATCTCATTCTAGTTCTGACTCAGTGGATAGATGATCAAACCATTTTAGCTAAAAGGTGAGTTGGCTTGATTTTTATGAAAACAGTGAGCAGTCAAGCCCAGTGAAAGTAAATGAGAAGACCCAGCTCTAGAACTTCAGATTTTTAGTGAC
>CM053411.1:29239402-29297190 GCA_028644305.1 Xerus rutilus
GAGTTGGCTTGATTTTTATGAAAACAGTGAGCAGTCAAGCCCAGTGAAAGTAAATGAGAAGACCCAGCTCTAGAACTTCAGATTTTTAGTGACTAAGTTAAATAAGGCAGCAACCCCATGGTAAACTGCAGAGAGGTGGCCTACCATGGACTTTCATTTGCTATAATTTGTAGCCAGGCCTTCATTATTCAAAATCATCCTCATCATGAAAGTTATTGTGTGATGGTATTCCTAAGTGACATGCAGCATTGATTGTGGTCTTTAGCAGAACTGTCCACTACAACTCACTCTTTCAGAAAAATAACCATTATATAACCTTTCTATTTTACTTAGGAGGTAGATGACTGCTCCTTCCCATCCTCCCTTCTCCCTGATCTCAAGTCACCTCAAAACCAACTGAGTGTTCTTTTCTGGACTCCATTAATACTGACATTATTTTGCATTAATTGTCCCTTTTATTCCCTAAAATACTTTAGATGGATTTTTGTAGGGGAAGGATTTAAATATTTTTTCTTCAATTGCACTTGGGAAAATCATCTGTCTATATGTAATTACTAAGTTCATATATATGGAAAATGGCATATTTACAATATAATGCTGACCCTCTCAAAAATGCTAGAAGAAAGTTTCAAAGATAACTAAGTCTTCTGGGCAGGGCAAGACAGACAGTTAAAAAAATCACAGTCACATTACTAATTAGGAGAAATGTGGTCTTGGATCTATATCA
Source organism: Xerus rutilus (assembly GCA_028644305.1). NCBI lineage: Eukaryota > Metazoa > Chordata > Mammalia > Rodentia > Sciuridae > Xerus > Xerus rutilus. The sequence goes on from CM053411.1 coordinate 29,240,130, forward strand.
GAATAAACATTCTAACCATTATAGATTCCCTTCCATTAATTTCCACGGTTTCTGTTTATGAGTGGCCAGCCTATTGGAGTACCTGCATTCAGCAAATGTGCTTGTGCATGAAGTAACTGGATAAGGGACACACTACTTCCCACGTCCTGTCACTTAATCTAACTGACATATGTGCAATTCCTTTTGATCTATGCTAACCATCTTTATCTCAATGCAAATCTCAGCTTTCTATCTGTTATTTTTAAAAAATGCTTTAATCAGAGGAGAGCAACAAGTTGGGCTGAATTATAGGGTTTGGTTTTAGCATTTCCCCTCTACTCTGTTAGAAACAAAACAACATCAGACTTGGGCTTCGTCTTCCAAACCACTTACTCATTGATATTTTGATGAGATATTTTTTGTTTGTTTCTTGAAAAAACAAAAGGAAAGCAAGCAAGAAAAAGGAACTCAGTGGTAGATGGGTTGATGAAGAATAATTCTAATTTAATTTAAATTACCAAAGCTAGATGTATCCAAATGTTCCCATTCTCTCTTTTTATTTTTTGGTACAAAGGTGAACAGGAAGTTCATGATGTAAATCTATCCACTGCTTAAGCAAAGGATATATTTAATGATCTAGGATTTAGGACTTACTGAGTGGCCTGCATAAGGTCAAAATTACCTTGCAGCAGAAAATCCACATCTGCCAGGGGAGGGCAATGTGGAGCACCAGAAGAAAGGGGTGTTGCCCTGGGGTGGGAGCCAGGGGCTGAGAATCTAAGTTATACGTGCCTATGTTTTCCTTTTCACAAATTGGTGATTAAAATGCTTAAAAGTTCTTTGGTTGTACACTATCTATATGAACTTTAGATTTGTGGGCTACCTTTTGTTCTGTGGCAGAAAAACTATGTCCCCTGGAGAATTTTAGCTGGCTTTTCAAAAAGAACAAATGGAGAATTTGAGATAAATGCAATGTTTGTTCTTTTTTCTGAATTTATGTCCTCTAAATAAATGCTACACCTATTTTACGTAATCTTATTAATATACACTGAACAAATGAAGGAGTCAGTGAATAAGTCTAGGGTTCATTGCAAATGCTAAAGACTTTCATAAAACTTTATATGCTTTACATAAGCTTTCATAATAAGCATAGGTCACAATGTATTTCTTTATTTCTTCCCTTTTTTTGTTGGGGGGTACTGGGGATTGAACCTGGTGGGGAGGAAGGTGTCCTGCATTCCCAACATTTTTTTATTTTGAGACAGAGTTTTGCTAAGTTATGGAGGTTGGCTTTTACCTTGGAATCCTTCTGCCTCAGCCTCCTGAGTTGCTGGGAATGAAGGTATGTGCCACCATGCCCTGCCTGTATGATTCTTTCTTATTGGCAGTAATGAGAATGAACCCCAATAAGAAATACATTGTGCAGGGTGTGGTGTGCAAGTTCAAGGCCAGCCTCCAGTTCAAGTAACTCAGGGAGACCTTGTCTCAGAATAAAAAACAAAAAGGCTGGGTAGGAGAGCACACCTGAGTTCTATCCCTGGTAAATGTAACCCTCCCTCTCCCAAAAAATTATCATTCGGTACTTTGAACAGAATCATATAACTACTTTAAAAAGCTATTACTTCATCACTGAGGGCATAAACCTAGTCATTCATATATTTTCTTTTATCCTTCTACTTCCTGTATTACAATATAACATCAGCTATTTAAGAATAATATTCTCCATCGTAAAGTTCTGTTTCTTCTTGTATGTATTTGAAATTTTTCACAATAAAAATGTTTTAGAAATTTCCCACCCCATTACTTCAATTTTTTGAATAGATCCAGGAGGCTCTGTTCTTTACATCTGACTCTTTGTGATAGAGCCTGTGAACAGAATTTGGGCCTTCTCAAATGGAAGCATCTCAGTGCTCCCAGGAACTCTGTGCCTGAAGTCGCAATTTCTGTTCAGGTCTCTCTTTAAGATTTTGTCTGTGGGATGAAGAACAATGCATGAATGTACAGAGCAGGCCAACACCTTCTGAACAAACATCTTCTGTTGCAGAGTTCTCATGAAATGCTTCTGTGGGAAGCATGGTTGTTTTTTTTTTTTGTCAGTCATTTATAGTGTCTCACAAAAATAAATATTAGGCTCTAAGAGATGATGATCTAGAGGTGGCTTGTTACAATAAACTCATTGTCTTCTCTCTACAAGTATCTGTACAAACTCAAAGGAGAGTGAACCTCACACTTGCAGAGCACTTCTGCACTGGACCTAGGGTTTGGTGCTGACTGTGCACAGCAGCCTGGGGAGAGGGCTGACCTTATCCCTACCCTATATAAGAAGAGCCAGGCAGGTGAAGTTCTGAGCCCATCCATCCTGGTGAAGAGCACCACTAACAGACTCAAATATGGTTCAGCTTTATGAGGAAATAGACTACTATATACCTGTGGTAGATGACAAGATGACAAAGGTCACCTGCTCTGAGAGGGCACTTGTGCTGCTGGAGTCCTCAGATTGGTCCTCCTGGGGGTAGAAGCTACCTTCAACATTCAACTGCTCTGAATTTCACATAAATGGTATCTCCTTTGATGGGGGCTAAGAGACCTGGTGTAAAGGATCTTTTGCATCAGAAATAATGCTTTGGCACCCACATGTGCTGTATTTATTAGGAGATCACTCTTAAAAATGAAAGCCCTGTATCCCATGAACCCCCTCATTCCTCAGCAAACTGAGATGATTGGGGGTCATATATGGCTCTGTGAAAATTCATTATTTGGACTCTGACACGTTACACGGATGTCTTAATATATATACAAACCAATATAGAGACATCATCTATGTAGGGGAAGTGTTATATTTACAATGATTCCTCTCCTGCAGCATAGACTAAGCTTCCATAAGTTTTCTTCAACTGTGGTAAAATGCAATTGCCACAGTGCATGGTGGCAAATCAATGTAATTTCTGGCTATTTTAAACATAAAGAATCGATATTCTTTTCCATAGCTCAGCCCTGCTCTGATGATTTCACTATTCCATTTAAATGAATGGGTGGGCTAAACACATAAAACTTGACATTGGGTTATACATGCTGTTGGATAAGGGCAGAGGGTGGAGGTTTTGTTAAGAAGAGTTGGAGTACAGCACTTGACATCATAAAAATTCTATCCTGGAAAAAAAATTGCCCACAGCCAGTGCAGGACACATGGGCTTAATTCAAACCCGGTAAGTGCAGCTGGGTTTGAATTAAGCAGTTTATTATATTTGTTATACCTGATATGTAGTACTTAGTATCCCTAGAAAAAGAGAAAAAAATGGAAATATTTAGTAAAGTGAAATCATTAAATAAAGAGACAAAAGAAAGGGTAGAAAAAGAGAGCTACATCAAAGCAAGAAAGGTCAAGACAGGGACAGAAACTATGGGAAAATAAGAAAATTTCTATTTAGAGTCATATATATGTGTATATATATATATACTATGTCCATTTACAACTAAAAATATGTATAAAATATGTATAAATATTTTTAGTTGTAGATGGACATAGTATCTTTATTTTATTTATTTATATTTTATGTGGTACTGAGGATCGAACCCAGTGCTTCACATGTGCCAAGCAAGCGCTCTACCACTGAGCCACAACCCCAGCCCCTAATTTATTTTTATTTTAAAAATGTTTTTCAGACTGTTTTTTAAATAGCTTTATTTTATTCATTTATTTTTTAATGTAGTGCTGAGGATTGAACCCAGGGCCTCACACATACTTGGCAAGCACTCTACCGCTGAGCCACAACCCCAGCCCACCAGCCCCTAATTTATATTTTCCATCTTTTCAGGACTGAGGTTTTGCTGTAGCCTAGGAATATTTAACCCAGACAAGGCTTAGTGGGAAAGACAGATTTACTTTACTGGTAACTTACTCAACACTGGCTCCGTATTGTTGACACAACTGGTAAACAGATTGGTTCCACATCATTGTTTACATCACCCTATTTGAATCCCCAAATAGTACATTGATCTTCAGGCCTTACACTGGGCTTCAGATAATTTTCCAGATAGGCAAGAATGCTTTTCCTAGAAAACATTTTCTCCACTATTTTTTAATAGTAGTCAACATCAGGGAAAGAAATCTTGTAAAACTAAAAAGAATTTACATCTGTTAAGTTGTGAACCTTACAGATTGCCACAGTCCACTTCTGAACCAGAAAGTCTCAGGAAAGCAAGGAGAGCAATCTACATTGTAGCAAACCTTCCAGGTATGCTGGAAGGTATGCCTTCTCATCTCTAGTTCAAACACTCAGCATGCCAAAGTCCCATGCTTTGGGGTACCATTTCCAGAGCCCTAACAGCTATGACAGGAGAAATTCAATGTGACTCAATTCTTTCAAGATTTTTGCTCCTAAGGCTAATAGGTACTTGGGAATGTAGTGAAAGCAACCCTAATAAGGTAGTGAGATAACATTTATTACCTTTTTTTTGGTTCTGAGGATTGAATCCAAGGGCACTTAACCACTGAGCCACTTCCCCAGCCCTTTTTAATATTTTATTTAGAGACAGGTTCTCACTGAATTTCTCAGGGCCTTACTAAGTTACTGAGGCTGGCTTTGAACTCGCGATCCTCCTGCCTTAGCCTCCTGAGCCGCTGGGATCACAGGTGTGTGCAACTGTGCCTGGCTCATTTATTACCTATTACAAAGGGACCAGAATATGCTGATGACATAAAATGTTGGAGAGGTTTCTCCCTCATCTGGAATTCAAGAAACAGACATCAGTGATGGTTGCTAATGAAAATGGGAATTTTCAGTCCTACAAACAAAGCAAAACAAGCAAACAATGTCACACAACACCCTATCCTTCTTTCACATTAAATAGTTTTTTGAATGTGCAGAATTAATTATGTTATTGATGAGATTAAGCCAATTTTGGCAACGTAGATTCTCAATCCTATTATCTTTGGTATCCAGATGCAAATATTTTACTCTAGGGAGAGGGGCTTTATAAAAGATACAGCAAAAAGTGGGCCCTCTCCATGAAGAGTTGTTTTTCAATTAGCAAAAGTTATAGCATGGAACAAGTCCAGCATGGTACAAATTACTACAAATGTCTCTACTTAGAAGTTTCCAGTCTTGTTTGTTATCAGAATAATCATTTCTACACTTTACTTCCTTTTGGGGGGTTATAAACAGGTTTTTGAGTTTTCCTGGGTAATTTTTCAGCTTCAAAATTTGTTTGGCCTATATGGTCTCAGTCTTTCTTTGAGGGAAGAACAAGACTCCAGTGACTCTTCAGATATTCATGTTACTTATGATCCTACAAATGCATCTGCTTGGTAGGGCATTCTGGGGTTCTGTGCTGATTTTCCCCCAAGTCCAAGTTGTGTGTATGTGTGTGTCTGTGTGTGTAGTTCAGGCTTTCTTCTGAACTCATCCTTTTTGTGGAAACTGTTGGATAACCCAACCCTCCCTTCTGAGTCAGTTTGGTTATTGAACTATAGTTGTAATTAGCAGCATATCCATTTCTCCACATGCTTTTGAGTGCCAAAGGTACTTTTAATCTTGAAGTACTCCACCAGGCAAGGTCCAGATGTTATCCTATCTCTGTTGCTAACAGCAGCAACATCAACTCAGCTGAGGTGAGGTCTAGATTCAGAATTCCAGGCTCACTTAGAATTTGAATTAGAATGGTATTTGAACTCACTCCTTCTCTCCTTCCTTCCTTTCTTCCTTTCAAAGGGAGTCATGTGGTATTGCCCAGGCTGGCCTTGAACTCCTGCCCTCAAGCAACTCTCCTGCCTCAGCCTTCCAAATAGCTAAGACTACAGTATGCTTCACTGTTGAACTGTTTTGTTTTTTTTAAAGAACATCCCAGAAAAATAAAATTCTGATTTATTGTTGAACAACATTGTTTCACACATACATCATCAAACAGGCCAAAACAAACAGCAACTTCATTTACTAAAAAAAAAAAAAGAAAAAAGAAAACTTTCATTTTTGGCCTTTTAAACCATCTCATACAAACCAACTACTTACAGTACAGCAAAAGTACATACACAAAATGTTGCTAGAATGCTCAGAATAAAATTTTTGTTGTTGTTTGTGTTTTTTTTATAAGTTTTTATTTTTTCTCCCTCTTTTGAGATTGTAATGAACATGGTCACCTCACAAGTCAAGTCAAATGTAGGACAGAGAACACTAATCTGAGATTAATATAGTTGTTGGCCCCTAATAATATGCACAACAATATAAAATATAAATAAAGATAAAAATATAAAATATAAATAAAAAACACTAAGTTTCCTTTTTAAAAGTACTGCAAAGGAAAAAAAAAAGAAAGTCAGGCTTTGGAAGTTGTTTCTTTCTTTCTTTGCTGTTGCAAATTCGTGCTGGGGTTTTGGTGGTGTGGTGGAGGCGCGTGCCATCTGCCGGGCACTGCCCTGGGCGCGGGGAGGTGGTACGGAGGGTGACCACGTTTGGATTCTGAGATTCTGAGACCAGAAGTGGAGGGTGAATAGATCACAGCGGCCTTTTTTTTTTTTTTTTTTTTTAAAGTTAACTTTTCTTTTTTTGCTGTCTACTCATCCTCATCGGTCTTCTACTTCTTGGTATCAACACTGTCCTCTTCGCCATCTTCAGCTGCGCTTTGCCCGTAGCTGTCCCAGCTCCGGGTCTTCACCTCCATCCTCTTCCTCTTCCTCTTCCGCCTCTACCTCATGGTCGGCCTCCTACTCCCCAATTTCCTCATTAGCATTTTATTAGCAGGGCGTTTCTTCCATTCTCTGGCTCCTGCAGAAGTTCTTCTTCTCCCGAAGTCCCTGGTGGTGACCAGGAGCTAGTGCACGGCCGCCTCTGACACGGTGGGCACCTGGTAGCCCAGCGATGCCGCAGGTTTAGGAGAACCAGGGTGCCGGGACTCTGGCGATCGAGCAGGCAGAGTCCCTGGTGGCGGAGGTGGGTGTGGCGAGCGGGAAGTTGGACCTGGGAACCATGCAAAGATGGCTTTTTGGAGTGGGCTGTTGAAAAGTTTTTTAATTGTTATTTGCTATGGTTTGGATCTTAAATGTCCCTCAAAGGCCCTTGTGTTAAATGCCTCTGGCATTTTGGGGCAGTGGTGGAAGCTTTAGGAGATGGGTCCTAGCGGAAGGAAGTTGGTCTTTGGGGACATGCCCTGAGAGGTGGATGTTGGGACTCTGCCCCTTCCTGGCTGCCTGAGTGGCTTCACTCCCTGCCACAATGTATTGATTTGCCACGGGCCCCACACAACCAGGCCAGCTAACCATGGACTGAAACTTCTGAAACCAGGAAACAAAATAAATCTTTCTCCTTTATAAGTTGTTTGTTTTATTTATTTTTGTAGTACTGGGGATTGAACCCAGGGCTGCTGTACCACTGAGCTACATCCCCAACCCTATTTATTTATTTATTTATAGCTGTAGATGGACATAATAACTTTATTTGATTTATTTATTTTTATGTGGCGCTGAGGACCGAACCCAGCGCCTGACTCGTGCTAGGCAAGCGCTATACCACTGAGCCACCACCCTCAGGCTCCTGTTTTTATTTTTTATTTTGAGTCAGGGTCTCACCCAATTGCCCAAATTGGCCTTGACCTGGAGATCTTTTGCCTCAGCCTCCCAAGTTGCCAGTATTATCACCACACTTGGCATAAATTGTTTATCACAGGTGTTCTGTCACACTACTAAACACTCCAGAGTTATAGGAGTGTTTCTATTATTTTTTGTGGTCCTCTTAGACTACAACTGAATTAATGCTGCTGCGGTAACCCAGGGTAGGGCCCTAGATAGTTTCAGGATGGCCTGACCATGTTGACCAACCATGTGATTGGAAGGTTGGGATTTAGAGCCATGCCTTATCAGTTTGACCTCTGGAGATGAAATGTGACTGGGGATTGAGTTCAAATCATGAAGCTAATGGTTCAGTCATGTCCACATAATTTAACCCCAATATAAACTCTCGACTCCCAAAGCTTGGGACTCCCAAAAGCTTCATGGCTGGTGAGACACACTGATGTGCTGAGAACATTGAAGATTTCAGATCTCATCTCATGAGTCTGTTCATTTGTCTGACTCTGATTTGTGCCCTCTATAATAAACCTGTAATCATAAGTATAGCACTTTCCTGAGTCCTATGATTCATTTTAGTGAATTACCGAGCCTGAGGCAGTAGTGGAAACCTGTACATTTGTAGCCAGTTGGTAAGAAGTACAGTGGTATAGGAACCCCAGAGCTTGTGCTGGTGTCCAAAGTAAGAGTAGCCTGCTGGAAGATTGTGCTCTTAGTCTGTGAAATTTGACCTAACTCTGGGTAGTTAGTATTAGAATTGCATTGCACCAAGGAATTTTCTTCTTCTTTTTAACAGGAGTGGAAGAATTTCTTATGTATACATAAGAACACATGACCACATACTCTCTGGTCAATTGTCCAAATAATTTTCTTCTCAAAGTTAGTGTTTTATGATAGACTTCTAAGACCAAATAAAACAATTTTGTTTTTTTAGAAGATTGAAATGTAACATGATGTTCCCTTAATAGGGTTATTTAATCAAGCCACTGTTGCAACAGGTTTGAGTTTATAGCCAGCAAGGTTATTCTTAGTTTAAGTGGAGATGGAATTATCAGGTATTTTAAGCAACCATTTTCATTACTTTTCTAGTAAGATCAGGAGGTTGCAGGGATTTTTAGTGACTCTAGATAATGAAAGTCTAAGAGATGGGAACTCTGCAGAATCATTAGAAAAAAACAGTGGTGCACAATCTGGAAAGCAGTATGGAGATTGCTTAGAAAACTTGGAATAGAACTACCATTTGAGCCTGCTATCCCATTCCTCGGTCTATACCCAAAGGACTTAAAAACAGCATACTACAGTGATGCAGCCACTTCAATGTTTATAGCAGCTCAATTCACAATAGCTACACTGTGGAACCAACCTAGATGCCCTTCAATAGATGAATAGATAAAGAAATTATGGTATATATATACAATGGAATATTACTCAGCATTAAAAGAGAATAAAGTTATGGCATCTGCAGGTAAATGGATGGAGTTGGAGAACATCATGCTAAACAAAGTAAGCCAATATCAAAAAACCAAAGGCTGAATGTTCTCTCTGATAAGTGGATGCTGATCCATAATGTGGGAGGGGGCATGGGAAGAATGGGGAAACTTTTGTCAAAGGGGAGGGAAGAAAGGGGATAGGACATGGGGACAGGAAAGATGGTGGAATGTGATGGACAACAATGCCCTAGGTTCATGTATGACAGCACATATGGTGTAATTCTATATTGTGTACAATCAGAGAAGTGAAAAGTTGTGCTCCATAAAAAACAAAACAAAACAATGGTGCAGAAGGTTCAATGAACACAAGATGCAAGAGTGATATGAAAGTGACTGCATTAACTTATTTTAGAAACTCAGAAGAGGAGAGAGGAATTTGGAAAGTACTTCCATGTTTCTCTCTCACATAGTCTTATAACTAAGGGCTGTGTACACAGTGGATGCTGAGTAAATGAGATGCTATGAATGAGACCCTGAAAAGTTATGTGAAAGCTTGATGTGAATCCATGGATTAGTAGTAGAGCCAGGATTAGATTTTTTTTTTCTTGCAATAGCAAATAACTTTTTTCTTTGTGTGGACTGAAGACTTGGATACAGGGATCTTGAAGTAGTCTAAAGAATTGTGGCTTCTAATACATGCTTTGGAAACATCTCTATATTTTCTGTTTCAAATTGGTGATTTACATACCGATGCTTCCAACATGGCCCCAGTCTTGAGGGCTGGAGGACATAAGACAAAGTCAAACATTCTTTTCTGTCACCCTCACCCTCCTGAACTGGCCCATGAAGAATGGTGAGGAATCCTCCATAGAGAATGTGATATTGGGATCAAGACAAGGCAACTATTGATTATAAGAGAAAAAAGGTTTAAATCCAAATATTTAATAAATTATGAACACAATTATTTAAAGTCACAAGGACCAAGTACCATTTCCTTCTCTTTTTCTTCTTCAAAAGTGGCATTCCATTTTGATTATGAAACTATTAATTTAAAAAGGAAGTGATATTGGAGGTGCTGAGATTATTTTTTTCTGTTGCTTTATGTTAATAATGATAATAAAAAAATTGTTATGTACTCACCGTATAGTTGTATGAACTTTTGCCAAAATTGATCTAGGTAAAGGCAAGTGGAAAAATGTTCACTTGATAGTAAGATGAAATCCTTTTGTGAGGAAATAAGGCATGTTGGCATTTCTTGAAGTGTGTCTGTCCTGTTCTAATCAGTTATGTGGGTACAAAGCCTTTAGATGATGGTTGTTGGTATCTTTTAAAATGTCCCTGCTGTGCAGAGGTCCTATGTATCAAGGCCACAAACTTCAGGCGAAGTTTTTCTAGGTGCTTCATTCTTTAGCCTGGGAATGTCATGAGGAGGAACCATGGAATGTGTTTGGAAATAGCGCTTTAGTATTCCTTGAGCTCCACAGCATCTGCTATGGAACAAAATCTCCAAACAAAACAAATTATTAAACACTCACTACTGGAACCAGAAGAGACTCTTTTTTTGAGGCCTGTTTAATTGAGCCATTAACACCTAGGCAGGAGCTGCTGGAAGCACTTGCAGCTCACTCACTGGGCAGGCTAGGCATGTCATAACAGCCTCATAAACACACCCAATTGTCTCTTATTCTTTAATTAACATCTTGTAAAGTTAACAATATGATTATGATTGAACCAAACCAGAAATGAATTGGTGCCTTTGTCTATATGCAGCATAGCTTTCCCATGGAATTAAGGGATAGTGTACATAGAAGAGGGTGGCTGATCACATGGAGAACAACCAAATAGTGTTTTCAGTGGTTTCTTTAATGTCCTAAAGGAGAAAATATTGAAATGCTAGTCTCTAGAAGTAGGAGAAAATAAATTTATGTTCTTCAGTCACTCAGACTCTGGTGTTCTGCTATGGCAGCCAGAGCAGGCTACCACAACATATAGGGCTTTGACTTAAAATTTTTGACTTCATATTTTTATTGGGATGTAATACAATCATAAGTCAAACAGTATCTATGCATTTACTTCTTAGGAGCCTGCGGGGCCCAGCTAATTTGGCCAACTTGCTGATTTGACCAGGCCTATTTATGTACCTAGGGAATGGACTAGGAGTCAGCTCTGAGTCTAGGCTGGTCTTTCTGGGGCAACTTGGTTCTTTTCCATGTGCCTTTCATCTTCAGCCTGGGAATATGGGCTAGAGGGATCTATCCTTCTCACTGTGTTGGTGGGAACACAACATACACATCCAGATTTTTTTTTTAGGCTCAGATTTTTTAAGTGTCTTTTTGCAATACCTGTTAGCCAAAACAATTCAAATAGCCAAACTCGGCATTGAAGGGTGGGAAAATGTGAGGAAGGGCAAAGGAACATGGTAAAAGGCACAGTCACAGAGAGGGCTGGAAACTTATTGATCAACTGACCCTTAAACTATTTAGCTTCTTCTAGCAGAAGACCATCTTTCTTTCATTGCTGAAAATGGAAAGATTTTCAAATACTTAAATTTACAAAATACAGCACCTAAGTTATGGCACAAAATTTAGGAAAAATATTACTGAGAAATATAGTTCTTCCACCCCAACTCTAGCCTCTTAATGTTCTTATAAACATATGCAGTATTAAATTCACACCAGTGGGATTGGAATACAGGTTAATCTGCGGTATGAAAATTTGCATAGGAAACAAAATTTTCTAGAAAGGATACAAGAATAACTTAGAATTTTTACAAACATTTTATTGTGAAATGATCATTCAGCTGATAGAAAATTTTTGTATAAGAATTATCAGGGGATTATGTTTTTTTCTGTATATGTGAACTCATTTATATCTTATGTCTAAGTCAACATGGAATTCTACACTTTCAGATTTATCTATAAATTCTGTTTTTATGCTAAGATTTATCACTTAAGTAAATTTTCTATTTGAAAATTAGAAGAGTCACCTTCACCTTCAGTATCAGCCACTTGATTTCTTTTTAAAGTCATTGTTCACACACAAACCACAAAGTTTATATGCATAGAGAAGGACAGAAACCTGAAATGAAGGGATGTCAGTCAGTTAGCTAGCATACTAAGTACCTAAGTGGTTTTGCAAGATAGTTTACCATCCATGTCTTAGAAATTTTATATATTGCTATAATACGGGGAACTTTAAGGACTTCCCAAACATTTCACTTGAATAGTTCAGCAGCAAGACCTGGTCTATACCCTCTTTAGCAATATGCAGTAGCTAAGGATCAGCCGAGCATGTTGAAACACTTGACATTTTTATTGTACTTATGATTTTCAGTATGCTCTCACATTTCTTTTCTCACTTTTCTTTAAAACATTTCTCCTAAAAAGAAATAAAAGTTTTCTACTTTTTCTCATGATTAGTAGGTCAGGAATAATGATTTTACAGATTTAGTTTCAGTGTACTTAACAGAATCACTCATGCCCATCCTGTTGATGAGATGTAATCTTTGACTCCTGGATGGAGTCTTTCTCCTTGTACCCTTGAGTACCAGTGCAGAAGACTCATTTTATTTTTGTGGTGAGAGTGGCAGATTTGAAATCAGAGCACAGAGCAACGTGCAACATGTAGTTCATAGGAAGGGTTCATTCTGAGTAATAAATACGTATATTTCATTATGCCTGTAAACACTGATTTTTGTGAATGATGTTATTATGTTGGCAAGTTTTCAAGTGGATTTTTAAAGTATGACAGGAACCAATTTCTTTTCTTTTTCCTTTTGGTACTGGGGATTGAACTCTGGGGTACTCACCACTGAGTCACATCCCCAGCCCTTATTTTGTATTTTATATAGAGACAGGGTCTCACTGAGTTGCTCAGTGCCTCGTCGTTGCTGAGGCTGGCTTTGAACTCGCGATTCTCCTGTCTCAGCCTCCCAAGTGCTGGGATTACAGGCGTGCGCCACCGTGCCTGGTTAGGAACCAATTTCTTAAATAAGCATTGACTCATACAATTATTTCTTGAAAGAGCTGATTTTAGGAAGGTTTTCAAATCCTATCTTTATTCAGTTTTTTAATGTGAGCCATTTGGAGCAATAGAGAACAGAAGATGAGGGAACAAACGTAATTTTGCAGAGTTTTAAGAAGGACTTTTGAGCTGAAATTCCTATTCCACCAAAACAAAACAAAAAACAATGACAACAATAAATAAAAGGAAAAAAAGGGAAAAGGAAGAGGATTATTCATGGAGATTATGGAGGCGAACAGCACAGATGGTGATGGCGTCATTTGTTCCTCTTGCCCTTGGTTTTAAGGTAGACAATTCTCACGTATTTGCTGCTTAATTGTCCATCTCTAGAACTTTGCTGATTCTTATAGGAAAAGCCAAATCAGATGGGTTCTGATTTCAGATTGTCTTCTGAACCAGCCAGTCATGGTTGTCATGCAGGGCTTTCTGTCCCTCAGCTCCTTCCAGTCTCAGAAAAGCTTGCCCTCTTCTCCCTCTCCTGCAAGGCTGGAAGATTGGGTGGAGTGAGTGGTGTGTAAATTTCTTGCTTTTTTTCACTTTATACCCAGCCAGAGAAGTTGGACGGGGAGAGTGATTCAGATGCTTTGGGACAAACAATTAATTAATGAGATGAATTGGTGGGTAATGCTTTCAACTAGGTCATGTAGAGCAGTTTAGGGTTATCTTTGAATTTATGTTATATTTAGAAACAAAGCTGGTATTAGAATTCTTGATATTACTATGAGCTGTGCTAATATCTTTTTTAAATTGGGGGAGGGTGGCATGGGGAACATTCTGCAAAGTAATATTTTGAATGCATAGGCTATAACCTCTGGTTAAATTTCCATTCCAGGTCCTTAAGACTACAAATAAGACCAGAAAATGCTTGGTATGCAAACAACCCATACAGCTAGACAATGTCATGTCATCAAGGGCTTTGCTTCTCCCACCTCCTTACTGCTCATGCTTTTCAAAATTTCAAATTTATAGACAAGTTGCAAGAATAATGCAATGAACTCTCATACTTTGCACTCAGATTCACTAATTATGAACCAAACACTTTGACTCATTTGCTATCTCTCTCCACATATTATTACAATCAATATTTTTCCAGAAATATCTTTGAGTAATTACAGACAACATGGCCCTCTACCCCTAATCTAAATGCTTCAGCACGCATCCCCTAAGAGCAAGAATATTCTCTAACACATCTATAGCACAATGATCAAATCAGAAGTGACTGATCTAAGATTATTCAATATATGATCTGTATTCAGTTTTCACTAAGGGCTCCAATAATATTTTTTATAGAGTTTATTTTCATTGATTTGGGATTCAATCTGAACACACACCGCCTTTAGCTATCATGTCTATTTAATTGTTTAATCAAGAATAGTTCTTTAGCTTTTCTTCTCCATGATGTTAACATTTTTGAAGTGCAGGCCATTTTTTTAAAGCATATCCTTTAACATGGGTGTGTCATATATGAGGATCAGATTTAGGTAAAACATTTTGACAGGAATAATAAATAAGTGATGTAGTCTTTCTTTAATGCATTATGAAAGGAGGTACGTGACACCAGTTTGTCCCATTACTAGTGATTGTAACATAGAATGTTTGGTTCTACCTCTACTGATTTTCCACTAAAATGCTACCATGTTTTACTTTTGTAATTAAAAAAATAACCTGAGATAAAATACTTTGAGGTGGTGCAAATAACCTCTTCCCCATCAAACTTTCACCCAATAATTTTAGCATCTATTGACAAGACTCATTTGTGTCACATATTAGTATGTCTGTAAAATGGTGATTTTTAAATGCTATCATTCAAAAGATAGGAAATAATTTTTTTGTACCAAGGATTGAACCCAGAGGTGCTTTACCACTGAGTTATTCTCCCAGCCCTTAATTTGTTTTTATTATAAGACAGGGTCCCATTCAGTTGCTAGGGCCTCATTAAATTGCTGAGGCTGGCCTTGAACTTATGATCCCCTTGCCTCAGCCTCTTGAGTTGCTGGGATTACAGGTGTGTGCCATCGCACTGGGCCAGAACATTTTTAAAAAATTAATATTTTACTCATATTAATTTGGAGTTGATTTTGTTGTTCATAACTTGAGTACTAAAATTTAAGTATCTTCTTAAATTCAAAGTTAGTATTTTCTAACTTCATCCTTTATAGTGAATATATTGATAATACTATTGCTACTCTCTGCTACTGTTACTAATGATTGCTGTTTATTAGATGATTATTTTGTGCCATGCATAATGTTAAGCATTTAGATATGTTTTCTCCTTTGGCCGTCCTAGTATCCAAGAAATAGGTACCATTATTTTTCCCCTCATTTCCAGAGAGGAAGCTGAGGATCAGAGATGTTAAATACATATCTAGTTTGCTCTCAAAAGTTGATTTTGCAGCACCCCCATCATTTGTATTATTAAGTAATAAAATGGGAAGGAATGTGGTTTGAATGTGTTCCCCAAACTTCAGGTGTTAGAAACTTAATTCCCAATGCAACAGTTCTGAGAGGTGGTTAGGCCATGTGGGCTCTGACCGCACATATGGACTGATGTCCTTTTCAGGAAAGTAGGCTCATTGTCATGAAAATAGATTTTTTTTTTATAAGCGAGGATTCACTCTTATCCTCTGTTACCCTCTATATTTTGCCATGATACATCAAGAAGGCCTTCCTTTGAGGCCAACACTTTGATATTGGCCTTCCCAGCTTCCAGAACTGTGCAACAAATTTCTTCTCTTTTTAGATTATTCAGTCTGTGGTATATTATTAAAGCAACACAAAACAGGTTAATACAGGCTGATCTGCACTGAGAATGTGACCAATGTCTTTATTTTCCATTTCCAAAGTGAGCTATATTGTTACATGTCAATCTCATTGCAGCGAAGGGCTGGAGTACTGAATAGCACTCTGAGATAAGTCCAGATTCCTGATATGAAAAGGAGTACACTAGTCCCTGCTTATCCACAGTTTCATTTTCTTAGGTTTTAAAGTTACCCACACTCAACTACAGTCCAAAAATAATAAATGATAATTTCCAGAAAAAAACAACTCGTAAGTTCTAAATTATGCATCATTCTGAGTAGCATGATGAAATCTCATGCTATCTCACCTGTGATGTGAATCACCACTTTGATCAGCATATCCATGTTGATACATCTATCCACTAGTCATTTAACAATTGTCTTTGTTATCAGATCAAATGTCATAGGTATCACAGTGCCTGTGTTCACTTAACCCAGAAAGCAAGAGTACTGAGCAAAGGTGGCACCAAGGGCATAAAGCATGGAAGGAGGATTAACTTTGGTACTAAGTAGCAATTCTGCAAAGCATTTTTTTTTAAAAAAAACATGATATAGTACATACAGATGGTCCCTGACTTATGGTAGATTGACTTATGATTTTTGACTTTACAATTTGTTTATCAGGATGTATAGCACAAGTCAAGGAACATCTATATAGGGTTTAGTACTATCCAAGATTTCAGACCTTTATTGGGGATCTTGGAAAGTACCCTACAGATAAGGAGAGACAACTGCAACAGAAACTGATGTAGCATCATGCTGTGGTTTTTTAAATGCTATCAGTACTAACAGTAGGCATCCTTTTCCCCACTGTGATCTGTGGCTTTGGATAACTTTTCCCCCATCTTCCACTGCTCCTTTGAGAGCTGAGCAATACTTAAGCATGCATTAGGAAGGTCAAATGTTTAAATGCACATGAATTTAAGGACAATAAGTTGTGAAGGAAAAGAATGGGAAAGTAAGTGGGGAAAAAAAGAGGAAGACATTTAAGAAAAGTGAGAATTTGAGTGTGAGCTTCATAAGAGGAAGGACCCTCCCCCTATCTATTACATGTAGAACAAAATCTAACATATAACGGGAATGAATTGTGGAATGAGTCATGAAATTGTGGGCTACAGCTGTGTGGATGTTTAGTACAGGGGTGTAGGGCAGCTGAAGAGTTACATCCTTTGGGTCTCCATCCCATTTCAGGTCCAGGAGCTGAAAGCCCCTAGTGAGTAGCATCTCTAGGATCTGCCTCAGCTTTTAAATTGAAGTTATGTTCTTGTCAGGCATTCTCTATCAATGATGAACATACAAGGAGTGGGGGCAGGATATCAGAGACTGAACATAGGGAAGAACCTGGCCATTTCTGCCCAATTTGGTCTTCTCTAAGGGTCATTTTGCTCTTTTAGGTTGGTTGATCTGTCTGCCACATCTGCAGTATGATCTTAGGCTATCTCTGCCCAATCCTGCTCCTCTGTCTTTCAGAGACACCCTTCCCCTGCAATTTCTTATGCTCCTAATTCTATTTTAGTGTTTTCTTTCTGAAGGACCAAAATGACACAAGGAATGACACTGTGCCTTCAAGTCTCATCATCCCTTTGATGCAGGACAAATAGTCAGATTTTTAGTTATTCTGGGTTCAGTCTTCCCTGGTCTCAACAGTCATTATGGTGAGGTTTTGCATCCAAGTGTGACTATGGATTAGTGTCAGAACATGAACTGTTATTTTGTCTCCACGAGAAGATGAGTTAGAAGCTTTCATAACAATTTCACATTTGCTATGACATTAGTGACCAGTAAATAACTGGTTTTCTTGAACAGGATATAGATCAGTTTGGATGTTGTTGAATTCATATGGTTATCCCTGTTTAAGGAACTATGTATCAGTCATGTGCAGCAGGACCGCATTACCAGTTGCGTTAATAGTTTAAGCTTAGTTTGTTAATTGTCATCTAACAATGTATAATCTGGAATTGAGTTCTTCCATCAACATATAATTTAAATTTAATAACCTTAAAGAACAAATTGTTGAGGGGCTGAGGTTGTGGCTCAGTGGCAGAGCGCTTGCCTCGCATGTGTGAGGCACTGGGTTTGATCCTCAGCACCACATAAAAATAAATAAACAAAATAAAGACACTGTGTCCATGTATAACTAAAAAATATTAAAAAAAAGAACAAATTGTTGAAACTGGTAACTGATGAAAAATTGATGATGAATTTTGAAAATATGGCATAATTTGTTTTATTTTAGAAAAAAATTAAGAATTAATATTCTTAGCTTCTTGAAACAGTTTTAAAATCTTTTAAATTTCTATCAATGTAGCTATGCGAGGCAGATTTTTCTACTGTTATGTGAAAATAAAAAGTTTAAAATAAAAAGATCCTCTGCAAACTTTTTTTGATGGGGAGGGGTACGGGGGGATTGAACTCAGGGGCACTCGACCACTGAGCCACATTCCCAGCTCTATTTTGTGTTTTCTTTAGAGATAGGGTTTCACTGAGTTGCTTAGTGCCTCACTTTTTGCTGAGGCTGGCTTTGAACTTGCGATAATCCTGCCTCAACCTCCGGAGCCGCTGGGATTACAGGCGTGCACCACCACAACCCGACCCCTGCAGATTGTTGAAGAAGCTGTCTTTAATCCAATTATAGAAAACAAGCCAGAAACAAATTCATTTGGCGCTTTAAGAACTTTTAAGTATTGACACACCGTGATCGTGCAAAGTACTTGTCTATGCATTTCATACATGGAACTGCAATTTCATGCGTAACTTTTTATTGAATTATGACTGTGGAACAATAAAAAGCTACGAATGTCAGACAATGCAGTTCGAAAAACAGGTAGTTTTTGGAATTTTTTTGAAATGCAACTTTACATGTATTGAAACTAATAATTAAAAATCTGAGCTTGTATTTTTGCACATCTTTTTTTTCACTTTTCTAGTAACTCATTAACTCATTTTTACTGTATATTACAAAAGTATCTCTTAGCGATGTATTGGAAAAATAAAGAATTCATCTTTCACCACATAAGCTGCTGAGGCTAATTTTGAGACAGTGTCGTCAAGGATCAGGCCCCGAACACTTCGGCCAAAGTAAAATCTTTAGTAATTAACATTTCTAGGTAAATACTCTCAATTTGTATTTGGACAAATACAAATCTAGATAAAGGTGCCTGTAGTCCCCTCTCAAAGGAATTTCACAGGGTTAGCCGGAGACACCCAAGAAAACCGCTTTCCGGAACTCAGTGAAGGGGCGGGGCGTGTTGCGTGAGGTCATCGGAGAGCGACACTCGCCTGGCAGGCAGAGCTGGCGCATTACTGATGTCATCATCGCCCGACCGCTTTCAGAGAGACTGGAGTCAAAGCTCAGAGGTATTCAAAGTTGGGGTTGAGTCTTTCGGGTGCGCCTGCGAAGGTCTGCTTCGCCTGTCTTGGATTACCCTTTCGTCCTCTGGCCAGACCAGGAGGAGCCGGATGGGGGCTGCGTCGCCTTCCGGGAATGCGATCTGTCGCGGCTGAGCTTTGCGGGTGGCACTTGCAGGACCCCCAGTTCCGCTTGTCTTGGGGTTCCTTGCCGACTTTTGCTTATCCTAGCTGCTCATTTTTCTCTCTTGATCCGTTTGTTCCCACCTTCGCTTGTTAACTCTGCCTTTCAAATATCGGAAGGCGAGAAATAAAATATATGGCTTCCAAATGAATTTTCAGCCTTTTTCAGGGAGAAGGGCCAAAGTGGAAGGTATAGGGGAGTAACCTTCTTATATTACCTTCGTTTATTATTCGCATTCATGATTGCAGGCTGCCTGCCATTGCTATATTTGCCCATCTGAGATAGTGGGCTATTTTCACTTTCAGTTGAAATCTGTAGTTATGGCTCAGGAAAGTTCAGTGTGACTCAAATTTCTGTTAGCAAATAACTTCAATCTCTTCATGTTTGTTGACAGCAATTCAATTTTGGCTTGATAAAGATGTTTCTATCCTAATGAGATGTTTTTGGTCTGTTTATTCACCTATTTGCACTTTCTAATAGTAGACTGAACCAAGACTTAACCATATGTTTTTGATTCAGAAATAATAGGTTTTATCCATTGAAATTCAGCGAATAGTTTGTGGAAATGATAGAATTCATTTTTTATTGGAATATAAAATGATGAAGTTTGAACAATAGATTTTCAAAATAATCTGAATAGCTGCTTTCAAATTGCCTCACAAATCAAAGGCAATATACTTTTTTCTTAACAGCTTTTAACTTTTCAAATGCCTCTTCGTATATATTATCTCATCTACTATTTCCAAACATTTGACCCTTTAAGTACAACTCTAAATATTCCACATTGGATTAGGGTTTTTGATCATTTCCAGTTGAGTAAAATAATACTAATTACTAGCAAGTGTGTTTTTTATTTTTTTTAGTTGTTGATGGATCTTTATTTATTCAATTTATTTATATGTGGTGCTGAGAATTTAACCCAGTGCCTCACACATGCTAGGCAAGCGCACTACCACTGAGCTACAACCCCAGCCCACTAGCAAATGTTTTGAGTGTTAACTGAACCAGGTACTGTTCTAATAGTGCACCTATATTATTCATTCAATCTGCATAAGAACCCAGTATACTATTATTGTTAGTTTAGAGAAGAGATAATTGTAATAAGCAAATTCCATGTATTTTCAAAGGTAATTTTGCTGCTTCATGTCTATAATTTTGAAAACTCTTTGAATTACAAACATTGAGAAGAAGTAAATTGCTTCCAATCTGATGTAATTACTTATCTCAGACTTGAGCAACCTCCTTGTAACATATATTTTTATTATTAAACTTTGGGACAGATTTGTTTTTAGAGTTTAATATCTTTATTAGGAAAGGAAGAAGCTTTTATTTTTTCAGGGATTGTATTGTAATCCTGAAGGAGAGTTATAGGTGACACTAATATAGACTAAGCTTGCCCAAGACAGCAATATTTTTTGAGAACTTGTGTGTACACTTCACTATTATTTTCTAAGATAATAGAAAGTAGTTACAGTGATAGAATTCTGGTACAACATCTGCAAATGGCTCCCTCGTTCTAAAAAACAGTGATATTTATGTTGATTTTTTATCTTAGTTCATAACCTGTACGTAATTCTAACTTGGTATAGAGATGGAAACATTCTCCAAGTGTATACTATGACATATTTTTCTTTTGGAACCATGTTGTAACTTCCTAATATCTGTAAGTCCAAACTAAAATCTGATAAGATTCTCTAAAAGCTGGTTCCAGTTTACTTTGATTGATTTTAATCCATAGAAACTATGCTTCAGAGTTTGAATTTTAACCTCTTTCTGGGCTAGTGTTCTGTGATACTGGGCAGCATTAGGATAGTTCCCAATCAGCCATGTAATCATGAGGGTAAACAACTGATACTGTACATTGAACTGTATTCAATGAATTATGTAGGATATGCAGCATTTTATTATAATGGAGACCATGTGTTAGATGATTTTGCCCAACTGTAAGCTAAGGGTTCTGAGCATATTTAAGGTAGGCAAGTTTAAGCTATGTTTGGTAGGTTAGCTATATTAAATACACTTTCAACTTGTTATTTTTAACTTAAAGTGGGTTTATTGGTATATAACCTCATTATTAGTTGAGGAGTATCTGTAGTTGCTAAGTACCTAGTATCTGTCATTGCTAAATGTCCATATGTGACAAGATACTATATTAGTGATATGGAGATAACAAATTTGATGCAATCCTGCCTTGAAGAAAGAGCCTAGCAAGTAAATAACAAATGGAACATTCTGAGCAGAGGAGCAATGTGATCCTGACTTAGTTTTAATAGGATCACTGTGGTTGCTGTGCTAAAAATAGTTTACTGGATGATAGGGTGGATGAGAACCAGGAGACTAATGAGGGAGGTGTTATAATAATTCAGATGAGATGATAGCATCCTAACTAGATGGAAAGAAGTTAAGGTGGTAATTAGCAGTACAATTTTGGATGTATTTTGTAAATGGAGCCAACAGAATTTGCTTATGTATTGATGTGGGTTGTGAGAACAAGGTAATTATCAGTTTTAAGCCTGAGCCACTAGAATTGCCTTTTACTGAGATGTGGAAAATTGGGAGGGGCATGCTTGTGGGAAAAGATTAGGAGTTCAGTTATGACATGTTAGGTTTGAGATACGTTAGTCATCCAAGTGGAGATGTTGAGTAGGCAGTTGGGTGTATGGAGTCTGGAGTTCAGGGGAGTGGTCGTTGCTGGAAACAAACATTTGGGAGTTGTCAGTGAACAGATGTATTTAAAGTTGTGAGATTGGCACCAGTCATTAAAGCAGTGAATGTAGACAGAAAAGAGAAGCAGCATGAGGCCTGAGTCTTCAAGTGTTTTAGCATTTTCATATTAGGAAGGTGAGGAAGAACCAACAAGAGACATACTGGACAGCCAGCAAGGGGAAAGGACAATTTTGAGTCTGGTATCGTGGAATTCAGGGTGGAATAATGTGTTCAATTTTGTCAAATGCAGCTGATGGATCAGGTAAAATGAGGATTGATACCTTTGGATTTATCGAGATACACGAGGAATATTACTGATGAGTATGTGATAACTCTTAAGTCTGGAGAAGCAGATAGTCACACACTAGTATATAACTATATTGCAGGTGTTTTCAGAGAACCTTGGGAGTGAAATGCAGGAAGAGACTACCTTTATTTGGGAGATACAGAAGTCTTTTTACAGAGGAGGGGGCATTTCATGTGGGATTTAAAGGATTAATAAGTTTCTCTAGACCCCCAAAATGAGTAGGGGCAGGGAGAGGCCTTTTCCAAGCAGAGGGAAAGGACTGTGAAATGACCTTCCTTCTTTCCCTTCACAGCCACACCTCCCCGTCAGCTATTTTAAAATGTTTTGGCAAGTCCACTTTCCTTTGTATCCACTACCCAATTCCCTGTTTGGGGTAACCATTCCATCTCCAGGCCTTCTAGAAATTGTGGGCATTTTTGTCATGTAGAATTACAGGAACAGAAGTTGAATGTGATGTTGGTGGGTAGGGAAAAGATGGGAATCCAGGCTGGAAGTGTGAGAGGGCTAGACTTTGAAGGACCTTCCATGTTGTGTAAAAGAAGATTTTGTCCTGAAAGAGTAAGGAACCAGTGCAGGGATTTGTGAGGGATGCTTGTGCATTGGATCTGGATTCCATTCCACTGAGTTTTACCACTTATTAGTCCTGTGACCTAAGTCCCTGTGGTGTTGTCAATAAAGTGAGGTTATTATATGTTCCCAATTATAGAGTTGTCATGAAGTCTCCCCTCAACTACTCTTTTTGTTCACTTAACTGTCATCAAAAGTACTTTTTTTTTTTCATTTTTAAGAGTATTTTCTTGAAATATTCTGCCTATCCTGAGACTAAGTTGCATCTAGTAGTTCATAGTCTCAAGGCACCATGTACTTCATGTCACTGTTGTAATTTTATATTTCTGCAATTATTTGATTAATATTTGTTATCTGTACTAAATGTAAGCCTAGTGTAGGCAAGTTTTTGCTTGCCATTATATTCTGTTATGGTTTAGATATGAGATGTTCCCTAAAAGCTCATGTGTGAGACAATGCAAGAAAATTTAGAGGTGAAATGATTGGGTTATGAGAGACTTAATCTGTGCATTAATCCACTTGAATGAATTAACTGGGTGGTAACTGCAGGCAGGCAGGGTGTAACTGGAGGAGGTGGGTCATTGGGGTGTGCCTTTGGGGTACATATTTTGTCCCTGGTGAGTGGAACAGTCTGTTTCCTGATTGCTTTGTCCTGAGCTGCTTTCCTTTGCCATGCTCTTCTGCCCTGATGATCTGCCTCACCTTGAGCACAAAATAATGGAATTGGCCATCTATGGACTGAGAACTCTAAAATTGTGAGTGCCAGATAAACTTTTCTTCCTTTAAAATTGTTCTTGTCATGTCTTTGGTCACATCAGTGAAAAAACTGATTAAAATATATTCCAAGTATCAGGACAATAAATCATGCAAAATAAATATCCATTGAATAAGTAAGTCCTTAATGTCTGGCGGGTGGTAAATGCTCAGTAGATGTTATTTATTTACAGGGCATTGTGCATTTTGTGCTGAGGAAGGAGTCAAGAATCAATAAAAGAATTGTCAGTTAACTGAGAGGTGAACCAGTAGTGGTTAGGTAGCATTAATTTGTGTCTTTTGTGAGTTTCTTTAGGAATGTTCAGTAGGCCCAGAGCTAAAATGGTTACCCAGGACTGAGAAATGGCTATCAAGGCCAGAGAAATGATAAGGACTTCCAAAAGCATCTTGGAAATAGCTGGCTTGGAGGAAGGGAGTCCAGAAGAGGCTTTTGTACCCTGGGAATAGAGAGAATATGGCCTTATGGTGGCTAGAAAATTTAGATGTAAGGAAGTGAATACATTTTTTATGGTTCTTTGAATGTAATAGAACTGAAGAATATAGGTTTCACTTAGCTGCTAAATAGTGGGAAATGACACTTTATCTGGCCTATTGGGCAATAAGATAAATTTCAAATTTTAAGATAATTGAAGTTTTAATTTGTAAACATATAATTATATTACACAAGTCATTTAAAAATCAATTCAGAGAGTGTAATATAATATGCTCTTGTACTCATACACATAGTCATCCTGTGTGTGTGTGTGTATATATATGTGAGTCCCTGGGGAGTACATCACTATGACATAGCCCACTCAAGGAGCTTGTAGTCAAAGGGGAAGTCAAGTAAATAAATAAACAGACATTATAAGATAGCGTTTTAATTGACATGACAGCTTGTAGGTGTGTTTATCCATACAGAGAGAATGGAAGGAGGCACTCAGAGGATTCTTCATTGGCTGAAGTGAAACCTCATCTCCAAAGAGAAGCAGGATTTGAACAAAGTGGAATTGTAAGGGCATTTGAGTACAGAGAACCACTTGGTGAAAGTTTAGAGAGAGAATATGGTGCATTTGGAAAGCTGCCATCATGCCTTCAGTTAGAGGATTGGAGGAGGACAAAAATGAGGTTAGACATGCAAGGGCCACATTATAATGACCTAGCATCCATGCCAAGGGATTTGGAATTATCTTCTAGGTAGTGGGGAACTACTGCAGAATTTTAGGCAAAGGAGTGCCATGATCAGACTATTTTTGCAGAAAAATCATGTAACATTCTTAAATTGAGAGTGGGGAATAATTGGGAGACTACTCAAAGGCTGTTGAAAAGCTAGTCAGTGAGAATGGAGGAAAGTCTGTGGTGTAGGGAGATTAAGAAAGCCATATTGACAAGACTGAATTTGGGGCCTGAGAGAGGAGTCAGGATTGACTTGCAGGTTTTTGCCTGGGCTGACCACTCAGAGAATACAGGGGAGGGGGCAGCTGATGACATCAGTTTCAGATGTGGTGCTGTGCACCCTTCTTTATCTCCTATGAGTACTTTGGATTCCCTAATCAGTGAGAGGAGGGACAGAAGAGTGACAGTATGTCCTGTAGTGATACCAGCTACTGGGCACTGTGTCCCCCCACCCCCTCTGCTCCTTATTCTCAGCCAGACCTTACTGAGCACATTTTCTCATGTTTCTCCATTTCTCTCTGCCTTTCCAGGGGGAATAGGTGGAGGGGTGAGGAGGACCTGTACAACTCAGGAGGGGAATGAGGAACAATGGTGGATGAGTTCTTTCTCCTCTTTGGAAGTTTTACTGTGCACAGCCTTAGGCAAGTCATTGAGTCCCACTGTGGCTCCGTTTCTTCTGTGAGGATTAGCTAAGTTAAGGTGTGTGGAGGGCTGAGAATAGGGCCTTGCAAATGGCGCTTTTCTTTTCTTTTTCTTAATTTATTCTAATTAGGAATTTTTTATTTACAAGATGCTTTTCAAGTGTTTGCTATTGCTGGAGTCACTGTTTGATCCTAGGGTCAGAATTGCAAAGTGGTGTGTTCTTGCCCTTTCCCTTTAGGAGTAATAGATAAATCAATGGAATTGTGAAGACTTTCTAATGTAGAAGAGGCTTTATTTTTTAGCCTGCCTTGCCTTTAGTTAGGAACAAGGCAAGTGTTTCAGTGTAATGAGGGCAGTTATTCTTATTGCCTTGCTCTCAGTGTTCACCCTAACCCATTTTAGCAATAAAAAGCTGCTTGTTTATTGGGGCTTAGGGATGGGGAATAAGAGCAGAAAAAACCTCTACCATGTTCTGGAGAGGCAAAATGTTTTCTAATAGGAAAATTGGATAGAAAACTCACATTTAAATAAAGACCTTTTATGATTTTTAAAAAATACTTAAAAGTCAGTTACTTTATAAAATCTGCCTTTGTTTAAATTTAGTGATTGTTTATTTTATATTACAAATTAAAAAAAATTTGAAATAAAATTTAAACAAAAATTAAAGGAGGGGCTGGGATTGTGGCTCAATGGTAGAGCGCTTGACTCGCATGCATGAGTCACTAGGTTCGATCCTCAGCACCACATAAAAATAAATAAATAAAATATTTAAAAAAAGATATAGCTTGTTTAAAAAAAAAAAATTAAAGGAGTCCACTTTGATCCTATTCCCTAATCCCTGCCCCTTCTCAAAGCGAATACCGATTTCCTTTATAGACCTCCTTCCAAATCCTTTTCTACATACATGTACAGATTTAAAAAAAACCCCAAAGACATACTTTAGGCACACTTTTTGTTATTTATAATGTTCCATGACTTCACTTCTCACTGGATGTCACTACACATAGACTTCTTTGATTTTGATGGACATATAGTATTCCTATGGACGGATGGATGTTACTGTAATTCATTTAACGATTCCTTGTCCATAAAAATTTAGGTTGTTTCTAGCGTTTTTGTTGTAGTTTATTTACATTCAACAAATGTTTATTGAGTGCCAGGCAGTGCTTGTGAATAAAATGCAAAAATTTCTGCTTTCATTATTGTTTCCTTCTTTTGATAGTAGACGGATAATAAATGAATAAAAAATTAAATGTTTGTCGGATGCTGTTGAGTAACATCAGAATGAGATGAGGGGAATGCGTTTTTAAATGAAATGGGCAGGAGAGATTCACCACTAGGTGGCATTTGAGCAGAAGAAGTCTGGTGGAGGTGAAATAATGAGCTCTGGAGCTGTTGGTCAGGGAGGAGGGATGGAAAACAGCATTCTAGGAAGGGGAGGAGCAGCACAAAGGCCCCAAGGTAGGGGCAATTCCTCATGCCATGTGGGAGAAGAGCCGTGGGGCCATTGTGGCTGGAGTGAAAGGAGTAAGGGAAAATGGGAGGGGATGAAGTCACAGAAGGTGAAGATTGTGTTTGGACTTTTTTTTTTTAAACACTATTGGGATTTTGTATTTTACTCTGAGTGAGGTGGCAAGCCTTTGGAAATTTCTGAGTAGAAATGTGGCTTGATCTGATTTTGAATGGTCACTCTTCTTTCTTGATAAGAGACTGTTTTTGCTGGAAGCAAAGAGGCCATTCGGGTGGCTTTTGCAACAGTCAAGGCAAGACATGAGGGTGGTTTGGACCCGGGTGGTAGCAGTAGAGTGGTAAGAAGGCATCTGATTCTGGATATGTGTTAAAGATGAGGTGAGAAAAAACAGGCAGGGATCTCTGAAATTTTGGGTCTGAACCGTTAGAAAGTTAAACTTCAACAGCTGAAAAAATTGTCTTGAAATGAGATGGGGAAGACTGTCATAGAAATTTGGTGTTGGTCCTGTTATATTTGAGAATATATTAGAGATATGGAGTAAGCAGTTGGAAATGTAAATTTAGAGTTATGAGGAAGGGTCATGCTGGAGATAGATCTGGGAGTCGTCAGTTTATTAATGCAATTTAAATCGCTGAGCTCACCTAGGAATAAGTTTGATAGAGAATAAAAGAGTCAAGGACAGCCTTTGAACACTACAAGGTTAAGAGGCTGAGAGCAGGAGAAGAATGCATTAGAGACACCAAAAAACCAGCTAGTGAGGTGGAAGAGCAACCAAGAAAATGTGATGTTCTGGAAACTAAGTGGAGGGAGATGATGTCAAATGAAGAGAACTGAGAATTGGATGTTGAGTTTAACAGTGTGGCAGTATGAGTGACCTTGAAGAGCAATTTTTAGTAAAAAGTTCAATCAGAGAAAGAATGAAAGGAGAGAAATTAGAGACTGTTAACATAAGCAACCCATTTGAAGAGTGCTTTCTAAAAGGGAGAAAGGAAATGGGGCTGTAGCTAGAGGGTGTGTTAGTCTGCTTTGTAGCACTATGACAAAATACCCAAAGATAAGCAACTTACAAGGAGGAAACATTTATTTTGACTCACAGTTTCAGAAGTGTCAGCTCGTGGTTACTTTGCTCTGTTGCTTTTGGGCCTGTGGCGAGGCTGTACATCGGGGTGGTGAGTGTGTGATAGAGCAAAGTTGTTACTTTATGGTGGCCAAGAAGAGAGGGAGGAGAGGCTGGGGTCTCAAGACTCCTCTCAAGGGCACACCCTGCTCATGACCTAACTTCCTTCCACTAGGCCTTACCTCCTGAAGGTTTCACTACCTTCCAATAGTGCCATAGGCTGGGGACCAAGCCTTCTACTGTATGGGCCCTTGGGGTCATTTAAGATCTAACCCATAACAGAGAAAGATATAAAGTCAAGGAGTTTCTTTTGTTCCTTGTCTTTGATGGGAAAATAAAGTATTCTAAGCTTATGAATAATCTAGCAAAGGGAAAAATTGATGCAAGAGAGTGGGAGAAATTCAGAAAAGAGTTTGAAGCTGATTTTAATACATTCACGTACATACATAAAAGGATTTCTGTAGGCTAGATTCTTAAAAAGGATTTCCCGTGTCAAAGGGTATGTGTACTAAAAAAGCTCTACCAATTTACATTCTACCTTGAGTGTATACCCTTGCTAACATTGAACATTCCTAATCTTTAAAGTTATTGCCAACCTAGTGAGTGATGATAATCTATCTAATCCTTTTTTATATTTTGACAAATATTTTCTCCTGGCTGTCTTTGGCCTTTTAATTTTGTTTATGGTATTCTTTTACCACATAGACTATTTATCCTTTTAGTTTTTATGTAGTTAAGGCAGTCAGCTATTTCCTTTTAAAATATTTGAGATTCATTTGGATGATATACATAAATTTCCTTCTTTTTTAAAATTTTGAGCCAGGGTCTCACTAAATTGTCTAGGCTGGACTAAAATTTGTGATTCTCCTGCCTCAGCCTCCCAAATATAATATTTTATATAATCTTCTAATATGGTTATACATTTACATTTTAAGTCATCTGAGTTTACTTTTTTGTATATTATGAAATAGGTATTCAAGTTTTCCATCTCTTTCCTGTATTCTTAAACAGTGAAATTCCGTAAGAATAATTGCTTCCTAAAGATTTTGAAGAAATTACTTATAAGATCTTCTAGGCCTGGAGCCTTTCTGGAGAGTAGGTGTTTGACTACTTTGTACTTTTTTTCCCCCTATGGTTAATGGTATAAATACTCCCTTCTGGTTTTGGTAATTGATTTTTTCCTCCTCTAGAACATCATTCTTTTTATTTACATTTTCAAATTTATTAGTTTCAAATTGTATATAGAGGAAATACTAATGAGTCTCCTCTATATTTGTAGTAGATCTTTGTACTTTCACTTTTATGCAGGTGATGGAGCTATCCTTTGATTTAGCTGTTTTCAGCCCTTATGGCCCTTGATTTGGGAGTTATCCCTGGATTCTCATTCTTATTTGTTTGTAAAGTTCTTTGGCTTTGCTTCCTATCAGTTTGATCTTGTCTGCTCTGCTTACAGAATTTCTGCTGTTGAGGTCTGTTGATGGATATGTGACTTTCTTAGTTTCCAATAATTTTATTTTTAGATTTTTTTCTGTCATTTTGGAGGGATTTTGTGAGGGATGAAAGCCAATGCATATTTTCATTTAATCTTTTGGGATAAGAAGTCACAGTTCTTTCCTGTACGGTTTTCTTTTATTATAGTCATTTGTTTAGTTGCTGGTTAAACAGTAAGTAGTTGGATAGTAACTTCACAGCTTGAGTAGTGACAGTCAGGTAGACTTTTTTTTTTTTTTTTTATTTTTATTAAACCAGATGTCTCAGTGGAATATACTCATTGAGGAGAAATGTTGATTTATTATGACTAAATATTCAAGTAGTACTTTTGAAACCTAAATGACATAGCATAACATTTAGAACTATAAGGTGCTTTACAGATCTTTAGACCAACTGCTTTGTTTTATGGATGAGGAATTTGAGGCCCAGATAGTCAGTGATTTATCTAAGGTGACAAAGTCAGTGATCAAGCAAGATGGAAAGCCCATCTCTTTACTTCCATTCTGCTATACTTTTTGCTACTACTTACATTATTGCTGTTCTCCTTAGCCATGTAATGAAAGAGGTATTTCTGCTAATAAAAATTTTTGTAACCTAAAGATGTTACACATGACTTGGAATTGCTTCTGAAATTTGGTCTTGGGTACTTCACTTAATACATTGTGTGGATTTTGCTTGTTCTCACATAAATATTAATTATTGTGATATAAATGTGAATTTTAAAAGAATGGGCTGTCAGAGTATGCTTATACCCTAAATGAAAACTATATAGTTTATTTTACCCAAGTTTCTTCTTTTCTGCTTGTAGACTTTATGAGATTTATGGACTTTCTGAATTTCTTATTAATATTTTAAAGAAGCTTAAGGAATATAAATATAAATATATATAGGCTTAAGAAATAATTTTAGTGATAAGTGGTCAATGTTTTTGAGACCTAAGATTTCTAATTTTTTAGTTTAATATAACATCCTATTAGATCACCACTTAAATTTAGAAAAGTTAAGATATATAAGCTTTTCAAAGAAAAGCACTTTGCTTATTTCTTCAGCAGGCATTAGAGGATGTATTTACTAAACTTTCATTGCTTTTTCATCTTAATGTCAACAGAAAGTTTTTTAAATGTGGGATTTTGATTATTGATGTCTCAAATTTGTAATCACATTTTTAGTGTTTTTAAAAGTATTGAACATTTGATTTGTGTAGCATTAGTGGCCTTGGGCAGGTTCTTTTCTTTTTGTTCTCCCAAGCAGTTTAAGAAGAAGGGAAGCTGGAATAAAGTTTCTCTAGAATTGAATTCTGAGAATATTTGTCTAATTAGCTTCATGTTTTAACTCTTTTAGTGCTTTTGAAATAAATGAAATTTTTAAATTTTTTTGGCAAACTAAAGAACAAGCTCTGTCTCCATTATGAACTCTCAGAATTTATTTTTTTCCAGTTGATCATAATGGCAGGTGAAGAAATTAATGAAGACTATCCAGTAGAAATTCATGAATATTTGTCAGCATTTGAGAATTCCATTGGTGCTGTGGATGAGATGCTGAAGACCATGATGTCTGTTTCTAGAAATGAGTTGTTGCAGAAGGTATTTTAAGAATGTAATTCCTAAAAGTGACATAAGACAGAGTACTTTCTTATGAAACAGATGGAAGAAACAATAGATCAGTGATTTATTCTTCTTTCTCCCTTTATTTCAGTTTTTTTAAGTGTTGGGGTTTTGGGGGGTAGAACAGTAGAACTCCAGCCTTAGGAAATACTTCCTAACTATATTTTCATGTTGACTTGGTTTTCAAAAACAAGGAGCACTCATAGCATTCTTTTTGACAGACTCTATTTTTGACCTTTTAAGTATTACAATGATGTTATCAGGGTTTCTGGAAACTCTATAGGACAAAAAGAGTAAATTGACTTTGACAGTCTAAAACAAATCTCATTATGTTTCTCTGTCTTTGGTATTGCTTAAGCATGTTAGCCTGCTTCTTATACATAGATGCATCATGTACAATGTTTATACTGAAAAATTGCTTTTGACATAAAAGCCCAAATGATAACTTCTGAAATTAAAATAATTCAGAAGACTTTTTCTTGGATTATATACATTCCTTGTCTAACTAAAGATGATACTCTGAAGTGAAAATTTGTGGGCAAAAATCACTGGTTAAGAAAACTTCTTTTTGTAAATTATATCCAGATCATTTAGTTATTGCATTATAGGAAGTAAAAAAAAATTTCTATGATACATTTTGCTTGGTGAAAGTTTAAAATGTTATCTGATGGTGTTCAAAGTTTGCGTATATATTCTTTCTTCTTTTGCTCTCTTTTTTATTAGTTGGACCCACTTGAACAAGCAAAAGTGGATTTAGTTTCTGCGTACACATTAAATTCAATGTTTTGGGGTATGTATATTACTTTGGAGTTAATTAGAAGGCAAATATTTATTGTGTTAAAGGTGATTTATTTTTTAAACGATAGCAAAATATGTTTATTCTTTATTCTTGATTTTAATAGTCAGATATTTATTTCTTTTAAATCAGAATTCTGGGTTTCTATGAGCCACACATAAATTTAATACTACAAAGAGGATGAATAATTTAAAATTTAATTAATCATTCATGCCACTTTCCTTTTTTTGTGAATAATTAGGATTTCTTTAGTGCTCTTATTAATACATAACACTGATTTATTTCATGAAATCTTTCTCTTGTAGTTTATTTGGCAACGCAAGGAGTGAATCCTAAGGAACATCCAGTAAAGCAGGAATTGGTAAGATTTCAGTTAATTTATTTTCATTTTGTATATGTATTTGTTATAGTGTTCCTGACGTTCCAGTTTTATTACCTTTATCATACTACTCATGGAGAACAAAATTATAGTTGAAATTATGATAGTGAGCCAGATCTTACATGTCTTTGGTTTTTCTTTCTCTTACCTTTGTCAGAGAATTGTTGTTCCATATATTATATAAATCTTTGGATGGGAAAATGTTTGGGTTCTAGTAATTATTTATAACTTCCATATTATTTTTCCTATAAATTCTTAAAATCCTGTTCATCTCTAGGGCTACTTTTTTTTTTTTTTTTAACTCTTACACAATTCTTAAAAGTATATTCTAGTTGATTTACTAGCAAAGATGGGAAAGTTTCTCCCCCACCTTTTCAATTCCTCCATTAATTCATTTTCTCAGCAGTAAAGAATCCAGTTCAGCAACAAAGCTAAAAGCTTTTTTGGCACCAGCTGTATGTGTACTGTCCAGTAATTCTGCATTAGTGACATATTTACAACCTGTAATAAATCTTCTAGGTTTGTCTTTGTATTCCATTTAGATGTATAAGTATAGTATATAAGGTCTGATATTTTAGAGTTTTTGCTGACTTCAAATATTAAATCAAATCATTCAATTTGAAGGGAAAAATTAGAAATCAGACTTATGGTTACCTTCTTGAGTTGGCTTTATGAATAAGAATATTAATAAATTTATTTTTTGTGTTTGTAAAACATAAAGTATATATATATACATATATATATATTTATGTGAAATACACTTGACATTATATTCTTGTTCTCATGTCTTATGGTAGTTGATATGTATGTTATTTACAACTTAGTAAAGTACTTGGTCATTTATTTCTTTTAAAAAAGAGTGCACCAGACTTGTCTTCATTTTTTGAATGTGTGGACTAAGGCATTTTCTTCTTTTAAATTTCTTGAAGGAAAAATAAATTTATTCTAAACTTCAGCAATTGTGAAAAATATTTAAAGCAGAAGCATAAAGCAATATGATATGCAGATTTTGGTTTGACCAATGATACTGGCTTTAAACCTTAAGAAGTATAGGTTGAATCATCTATTTTCAACTTTCTAATACAGACTTTACATTTATAAAATGTCTTTTTTTCCTTTTAACGCAAAGTTATTTAGAGTATTCAGGACTGTCTTTGTAAAAGGATAGGATCATTTGTCTTCTGCCTCAGAAACCACTGTGTAGAGAGTACATTAATATTCTGAACAGAGCTGGCAAATAAAAAGCATACAAAAATCTTTCTGACTTTGTGACAGACATTACTAACTGATCACAGAATTAGTGTTTTGCTATATACAACATAAATAGGGAAAGGGTTTGGAAATTAATCACTTTATTCATTTAATAAATATTTGAATGCCTACTAGGAGCTGGGCATTATTTCCAAGTGAGATGGTTCCTCATTGAACTAAGCTGAGAAATGTGGCAGACACCATACTGTATGGGATGGAAGGGGACAAACAAAAACACCATAAAATAAATAATAAAGGTATATGACTGTAGTATTTTAAGAAATTATGTGTTAGGGGAAAAAATAAAAATGTGAGGAAGGTAATCAGGCTTGGAGTTCTTGGGTAGGATTGCAGTTTTAAATGGTGAAGTCGGCCTCACTGCCAAGGTTAACATTTGAGCAGAGAAGAAGAGAGGAAGTGGCTGTGTGGATTTTTGAGGAAGATCATTTTAGGCAGTGGAATAAACAGGGCAAAGGCTCCAAGGCAGGGCTAGGTTGTGGGTATGCTGCCCTTGGTATCTACTATTGTAAGGATTGTGACTTTTATAATACTCAGAGAAACAGGGAGCCAGTAGAGGATTTTGAGCTGAGTTTCTAGCCTTTTACAGTGAAAAAATGTAAGGTTCTGCATTTTTCTTTGTATGTTTATGTAACTGTTTTGATTATTTTAATGAAACTTACTTTCAAGCAGTGATCAATCATTTAATATGCTATTTTATGACTGTCATCAACTTTATTTCTCCATTTGAAGTATAGGATAGCCATTTATGTTGATTAATGGTCTCAGAAGATTCAAAGTGGCCCAGTAACATATTATGTTTCTCACCTTGTAAAATCTGATTAGAACCATATATTTTATTAGAAAATTTCATGCACTTATCAATCAAAATCATGAAATTGAATAAAAGAGCTTGTATTTTCTTTCTGCCTATTTTAATTGTGACACTGGACAGTAATAAAAAATAAATGGCTAAATACTGCCTCATCTATTTTCTGTTTAGAAAAACTACAGGAGAATTTAGTTTGTATGTTACTAATGATTGGGAATTCAGATTTTAGATTTTAGACTTCAGATACAAAACAGTTAATACGTGCATTTGGTTTAATGCTGATTTAAAAACTTTACAACCACATATGAACAATTCAGTGTGTTAGCTCAGTAGTGGTGTGTATGGTTCTTTCTCTTTGAAAACACTCAGAACACTTCTGAAAATGACTTTTTAATTTTTGTCTTTTTCATAGACTGAATTCCAGGAAAGCATGGAGCATGTTTATCTTGTTCACTTGCCATTTGCTAGCACCATGCACTTAATAGGCAATAAATACGTATCTGTTGAATTTAACTGAGGTATAGCATAATAAAACTTAGTGGTGGTGAACAGCTCAGTAAATCTATTGCCTTTTTTTCTTTTTGTCTCTAAGGAAAGAATCAGAGTATACATGAACAGAGTCAAGGAAATAACAGACAAGAAAAAGGCCGGGAAGCTGGACAGAGGTGCAGCTTCAAGATTTGTAAAAAATGCTCTCTGGGAACCAAAACCTAAAAATGCATCAAAAGCTGCCTATAAAGGAAAAAATAAAAATTAACCTTTTGGTTAGTATGTACACATATTCAAAAAGTACATCATTTTTATTGTTTCACAAAATACACGATTATGTGGCAATGCAAGATTTAAATGTATTCCTTATTGAATTCACATATAAACTTTAAATTTGTAATGCTAAATACTTTTTTCCCCCAAAAGATTAAGTAATCTTTATTGATTTTCCTGTAGAGCACCATGAAGTTTTTAACTTGATATATATTTTATATTTATAGTTTACCATCTCTTTTGATGAGATACTTATTTATGTCGCTCAATCTTGAAAGTATCCCTTTATAAGCAATTGTGAAATTTAAGTTAAATGTTCTTTGTAAACATTTGTACTGTTTTAAATGAATAATGACCTTATGAAGTATGTTATCTGTAGACTGAAGTTAGAAGTACATCTGTTTTCATTATATGATATTAAGAAAGAATGAAATGACTTAAAGGTCCACTTTTTTGTGTGTAGTTAATTCATCATGTTTTCATGATTTTAGTAATTCTTGCTTTTTTGGAATTCAAAGAGTGAAATTAAAACTAAGATTGTACTTTAATTCTTGGCTTGTTGCCTCTGTGTCCCATTTAAAATAAAATATATTCTAATTAACTTTAGGTGGAAAATAACGTTGTCTGTTGATGGCTGAATTTTGGCCTGATGGTTGTATAATAAAGGCTGTCAATGTTGTGTAGTTGACCTGGTTATTTTTCTCATTTGAGTAAATATGCCCACCAAATTAGGAAAATAGGTTTTAAAAGTCATATTGAATAGAAAAATTCATGAGTTTTTGTTCTTCAGTTTTCCTGGTCTCATTTTTTCAGATTATTTGATTACATGTTGCTGAGGCTCCATCAAGTACATGCAAGTGTTTTGGAACAACTTTCTTTGTTACATAATGCCACTTAAGCAGAGGAGAAATCCAAAGGGGATTACACTATGTTCATGTTCTGATTTATTTTTCCGATATATTTGTTACAGAGGATTCTACATATTAAACCTTTTTTTAATGTCTATGCCCATGAATTTTAATTATATGCCCTTAATGCTTTCATTCTTTGAATCTACATCATTATGTGTAGGATTGCCAAGTACAGTAAAGTACTTTAATTTTTGAAAAAAGGAGTTGTTAAAATTTTCTGTTTGATTAATTCTCTATAAGTAACCTTGAATAAATGGATTTCTTGATTTATGGAAGCAGATATTGGAAATGGTCTTAAAATGTAATGGATTTTGTAAAGAACGTTGAACTCTTTCTATGATCCATGAAGAGGAAGTCACTGATAGGTGCAGAAAGTCTTCTGGCTCTGATATCAGACCATTTTTGAAGTGGAAGAACATTTTCGAACGCTTAGAGTTCTTTCACTCCTGTTGCCACCTTCACTCTCAAATTTCTAGCTGCTTTTATAAGTAACTTCATGAGAAAAACAGGTGTTAAGATCAAATGTAGTGTGCATATTGTTTATTGCAAATAAACTTATAACTTGAATTTTTGCATATTTTAAACTTTCTTAAAGAAAAAAAGTTTAAGTGAAAAATGTCATAAAATTGCAGAAAGTCATTAGCCAAATTATTGGTTTGTGAAAGTCCAACTGTACATTTTGTTAGGTTGGAGATTCTTAAGTAAATAATTCTTTTAGTGCTAATTAATAGGAATAAAACATAGCTTGAGCGTATTCCATTTTATTAAATGTAATTTAAATTAATTTATTGCCTAGTATATAACAAGGGGCTGGTTGACAGTAGTGCATTGGTTATTTCTTTGCTTGTTGTTTGTTTATTAGTTCTACAGACATACTTAATGACATTTGTATTGCCAGAATTAGTGCTAAGAGCTAGGTTCCAAAGAAGACAACTTCAGCCTTTATTCCATTTTTATAAAGTATTATAAGAAAATTAGTCTTTTATTTCAATTCAGTGATTCAGAATTACTGGAAAATTTGTGACAAATTGTGCTCATTAGCTTCAGTCAGAACCTTAAAGGGTGATGGGTTGATCTACTTGACTATGATGCAGTTATTGTTAACACAGTTTCTTACAAAATGACAATCTGCTTTAAGTTTAGATGTTAATTACATCTTTTCTTAATCTCTTTGGGAATTGAGAAGTTGGAGAGGTTGTGACTATTGATATTTTAAAGATTAGAATTATAGACTATTAATCTCACACTGAACAATGAGCTCTTGTCTCAATGTTATTCTAAGTAAATGTTTCTTGTTCATAGTTGCAGGATGGGATTTCATTTCAGCAAAGTAGAATCTGCTAAGAGAAAAACTGAAGCTTGAATTATGGTTTACATTCCAGGAATTAGGAGGTTATGTCAAGTTGATGGGTTTTTAAGATACCCTGCAGATTAAAAAATTCTTCTACTTAACTATTAGATCTGGACTGGTATTATTTCTAAATAAGACTTTTAAAATTGACTTGAATGTAGAAAATGCTTAAAAATAGACAATATATTGCATGTAGATACCTTTTTCTTAAGTAAGTCATTGGAGAAAAAGGCACTTGAGGACTCACTCAGTTGATGATACAGTTAAATCATAATTGTATGTAATAAATTATCAGAAATTCTGGTTTTACAAAGTGAAATGAACTGAGAAAATTTGAATAGTGATTTTGAGACTTGTGTAATAAGTTTGGTATATAAAGGGAAGAAGAAAAAAGCACAATGTCTCCTTTTTTTCCCTTTATAGCATAGTTAATAAACTTGTTCAGATAAATTCAGTGGCTCTTTTACTGAATGATTTTGGAAGCAACCTATTATATAAATGTGATGTGAATATACTTTACTAAAGTAAACTTTTCTCTTTTCCTGTATCCTAAAATTCTTCAGTTTTGGAAATATTAACACTTTGATTTATATGTTAGCATTTTATAGTTGTCATTAGCAATCGTGTTAAGAGAAAAGTATAGTGGGCTATAATAGAATTCTATGAATTTATTCTCCTTGATTAATTAAAATTAATTTTCTATTATCTCACTTATTAACAGGGTTTTAAGAAAATGCTTTGAACGTTTTTTGTTTGTGCATTTGTTTTCCTATCAAAGGGAGCTAACAACACAAGACAACTCCTTGGAACAGCATCCTCTGACTGATGTGCTTTTTAAAAGTGCTTATTTTTAAAGTGGCATAATTTTTAGTACAGCCAGAAAGATTAGTAAAGCTGTCCAGAAAAGGGATACCTATAGTGGCAGCTATTGGCAATTGAAACTTCAATTTTTACTTCCACCCTTCTCCCATCAAGATTAAAACCCAACCTGCTCTGATTCTTAAAAAGTAGAAAGAAGATGCGGGATTTTACTCCCCGTTCTCCCAATAAACCTAGAAGTTTAGCAAATGTATCATGGCAGAATAGCTGCATGCAAGATGTCAATTTCACAAAGTGATTTATTTTAGATAGTATACCAAATTTGATGGTAGAAAAATAAGCTTTCATAAATGAAACATTTAAGAGACTCTTTTATTATTTGCTTTTCAGTTTAGTGTTGCCTTTAAGGTGCACCATTTCAGTTTGGCAGCTACAATAAATGACTGGAGGAAATTGATGATGATAATTCAGCATTTCAAGATGCTGCTGCTGAAATGAATGTAGACCTACCTAGGGCTTGGATTTAAAGTTTATAGTTATATGATATTTTAAAGCCAAGTTCCCAGAAAATTCATGGTGATATGATTTGAATGAGATGATTAGGAGAAATAGAAAAGAATACCTTCAATTTCTTGTTATATAGGTATTATCTATTGAGGTGCCATGTTGAAAAATTTTATTGCTAACAGCATAGAAACTTGTTATATACAATTTGCTATAGAGAGCAATTCATCTTGGACCTCCTTATCCAGAAAGGTTTGTTTCTTAAAGAAAAAAATACTATAACAAGGAATCACTCCCAATTTAGTGCTATAGCAACGGATTACTAATAGACCATATTATAATGTATGTAGCTAATGTTTCATTTGGTGACCTTTGAGCTACTTATTTCTTGACTTGTTTAAGCTGAAATCATTTGCTATTGTAGTTCTGATGCTCTAATTTTTCCCTTAAGAAAGAAATCATGATTTAAATGCATGTATGTACCGCTACAAGTTTTTGTGGATTTTGACATTTGTGGCTTTTAATATTTGTGATTTTTTACTATTTGTGAGTGACTTTTGGAGATCTGGGAAGTATATAATATTAAGTAATTTTGCTGGGGAATAGTCTTAACTCCTACTAAATTTCATGCAGGGAGGTAAGACTCAGCTAACGAGTTAGCCTAACCAGCCTCTCAACATGCCATTTCCCCCCCTTATTTGCAATCTCATTTATTCGTTTGCTCATTCAGTAAATACTTATTGAACTCCTGTGTGCCAGGTTCTGTTTTAGGCACAGTAAATTTAGCAGTTATCCAAACATGGTTGTAGTGCTTGGGAGCCACCACAATTTCTTTTTTCTTTTTGTGCTGAAGGTGAACCTAGACAAACTGTTGAATGCTTAGAAAGTGCTCGACCACTGAGCTACACTCCTTCTTCCTAACTTTTTAGCATGTGAAAAATGGCCACTAGGAGTTGAATTGTGTTTTCCCCAAATTCATATATTGAAATCCTGAGCCTTAGTACCTCACTTTATTTAGAAATGAGATCATTACAGATATCATTAGCCAAGATAAGGTCATTAAGATGTGTCCTAATTTGATACAACTGTCCTTATACAAAGGAGAAATTGGACACGAGCAGACCAGAGACAGGGAGACTACCATGTGAAATAAAGGCAGAGATTGGGATGATGCTTCCCTAGGTTCAAGAACACCAAAGATGCAGCCAGCAAAGTACCAGAAGCCAGTTGAGAGGCTTGGAACAGGTTCTCACAGCCCTTGGAAGGAACCAACTATGCTGACACCCTGGTCTTGGACTTCCAGCCTCCTGAACCGTGAGACAATACATTTCCGATGTGTGAGCTGCCATGTGCAGTATATCACGGCAGCTCTAGCAAACAAACACAAAACGTGTTAGATGAGGGGAAGCTACAAAAAACATGATCACCTGGGTGTGAAAGAATATATAAGATACTTTGACACAAGGTGAAAATGTCATTCTGGGAAAAAAAAAAATCCTGGAACCTATATAAACTTATTGGGGAGTATTTTTGAATTTGGGCGAAGATCTCAGGACTTCTACTTGGATATGTCAAGGTTCTGTTAGACTCTTTCTGAAGCCAAATGTACAGAATTTTCTAACATGGTCAAGTGTGATTGAGTATGCCATCTTTTAAACTGGGTTATCTTGCTTTGAAGAAACTCATTTCCCTGAAGGAAGGAAAACCCTTTCAGGTTTCTATGAAACCTGAGGAGATTTTCACCAGCCTATTATTATTGTGGGCCACGTGGTCCTTTTCCTAATGCAATGCAGCAGCCGGGTTCAAATAATGAATATAAATATATAAAACATCTTACACAAGTTGTGTGTAATTTGTACTCTCAGATGAGTACATACCACTTAAAAAATCCCACATGGAATTCATCTGGATAGAGATGGGTTTTTAAAATGTCTTTTCTCCTCCCCAAATTTTTTATAGTGCACTATTCAATTTTTTTTTTCTTTAAAGTTAGAGAATTCAGAAGTGGATTTTAACTCTTTAATGATTTGGGCCTCATTTACTTTTTAGTATTGTAAACACTTTTTTGGTTTTCAGCATTTAGAATCAGTTGGTAGATAAAACATGACAAACAAGAATGTTGTAAGTGAAATGGACCTTGAGAATGTAAAAGTAAAGGTATAATAGAAGTAAGAGATGGTGAAGAGAGAAGAGGGCATTCTTACATGGTGAGAAATTCAGTCACCAGACAAAACTGATGGACAAATAAGGCTTTAAGGAGGTTTTAAATTGCAAAGGTAGCCAGGTGTGGTAGCCCACACCTGTAATCCCAGTGGCTCAGGAGGCAGAGGCAGGAGGATTGCAAGTTTTGAAGCCAGCCTCAGCAACTTAGCAAGGCCCTACGTGACTTAGCAAGACCCTGCCTCAAAATTAAACAGGGCTGGGGATGTAGCTCAGAGATAGAGCACCTCTGGGTTCAATTCCCAGTACAAAAAAAAAAAAAAGCACAATATTATTCTTTTTAATTCTATCAAAATAGATGGAATTTTCCTATGTACATATATGAAAATACTTAAGTGAATCTCACCATTGTGCCCACCTACAAGAATGGGGTCCTAATTAGGATACGATATACTCCATGCTTGTATAATTTTATCAAAATGGATTCTACTGTCATATATAATAAAGAAGAAATAATTAAAAAAATAAGATTTATAAGCAAAAAAAAATTAGGAGGAGTTGGAAGAGATTAGTGTAAGTTAAATCCTAATTTTTCAGGTTGACAGGGGGATCAGTAAATGATGCCTAGTGATATAGCAATGAAGGTAAGTGTTAAGAAGATAATGGCCAGAACTAAATGCAGAAATGGTTTAAAAGTGGCAGTCCTTGGCATGAGCAGAAGGGAAGTAGGAACACAGGGTTTTGTTTTATTCTTAGTTTTTGCCTTTTTGTCATATATCTTTTGTGAAAAGAAATGAAAAAAAAGGTATACTGATCAGTTACAAAATTTGCTCAAAGAAGCAGCATGACTATTAGATTCTCAGAGAATACAAATTAGCTTTTGAAATTTTAGGCAACTGAACTGTTCAGTGATGGGGAAATAATGTAAGAATGCTTATGTCCTATTCTATAAATAGGACCCCTATATAAACTTAAATTGAGCAATTTTATAAGTGCAGGTTTTTATAGATGTCCTATTTATAGGATGATGGTACATAATGAGTTAAGAGTGGTAGCAAATATTTCACTGTTGTATCTGTGCAACACAAGCACAGTCTCTAGATATTGAATAACTTCCTAGATCTGGGCCCTGTGTACTTTTAGTTTTAGGCAAGTTGTATTCCAGATACAACTAGAATACATCTCTTATTTGAAAGTGGATCTCTTTTCCTCTGCTTTCCGCTCTATTTTGATTTTTTTTTTTTTTTTGTGGTGCTGAGGATTGAACCCAGGGTCTTGTGCATGCAAGGTAAGCACTCTACCAACAGCTATATCCCCAGCCCCTCCATTCTATTTTGAAAATTCCAAATATTCAAGTTTAGACACCACAATAGTGGGGTTATATTTAAGTGACAGCGTGATCT
This sequence comes from Xerus rutilus, assembly GCA_028644305.1. Lineage (NCBI taxonomy): Eukaryota > Metazoa > Chordata > Mammalia > Rodentia > Sciuridae > Xerus > Xerus rutilus. The sequence continues at coordinate 29,282,449 of CM053411.1, forward strand.
TTGCCTGAGTGTCTTAATGCTGAATTGAAAGTGGAATTTTATTGTACCTAATATTTTAAAAAATATTTTTTAGTCATCAATGGACCTTTATTTTATTTACTTATATATGGTGCTGAGAATCGAACCCAGTGCCTCATGCATGCTAGGCAAGCGCTCTACCACTGAGCCACGACCCCAGCCCTATTGTGCCTAATTTTCATAGTGGGAGGCTAGTTCACAGGATGAGTGCTTATTAAGTGATGTCCCACCGCAACCCAGTTGGTTTATAAATGTCAACTGTTTATTATCTCACTCAGCATCACAAGTTACATTTGGCTGAGAGGTAGTGAAATGTAAAATCTTTTTAGAATTCTCCTAAGAATGCAACAAAATTAGGGCTTAAGAAATTTGAATTGCTAGATTTTTATCCATCACATTTTAAAATTTGTCGAAACACTAATAAATACAAACCTAGTAGTGTTTTCTTAATTATTGACACCACTTAAAATTTTATTTTAGCACAACTTGTTATTTGAAGTTTCCCAGGCCCATCGTGTTGCCTACATATGTAACATTGGAAATTAAGTTTTATTCTTTGAGTTAGGCCTTTAAAGTAATTCAAAATAATTTAATCAGTGTTGAAAAGAGATTTTTAAAAGCAAATTTTGGACATAGTCTGTTTTAATCCTTTTATAGGAGATACTATAGACAGCTCAATACATATCTTCTTAAACTTCAATGTGCTAAGCTTAATTCTTACATACTGCTTTGAAATTTACAGAAATATTTGGAATAATTATTTTAAACTATAATTGTGTGAAAATATTTTGTCTTGTATTTCCCTTCCCCCATGTTATGTAATTAAAAATTAATTAGTAAACATTTTTTTAGAACAATTTTATGTTCACAAAGGCTAGTAAAGGAAGTTCTCACATACTTCTCTCCCCTACACAAGTACAGCTTTCCCCACTAAGGACATCTTGCACCTCAGTGGCACATTTGTTATAGGTGATGAAACTGGGAAGTCTGTAGTTGACATTAGGGGTCTCTCTTGGTGGTGTTCATTTTATAAGTTTAGGCAAATGTATAAGGACATTCAGCCTCCATTGTAGTGATCAAACATTTCATGCCCTAAAAATCCTGTGCTCTGTCTGTTCATCTCTCTTCCCTTTCTTTCCACAGGCAACTTCTATTTACTGCCTCTATAGTTTTGCCTTTTCCAGAAGGTCATGTCATTGGGATCATACCATAGGTAGCCTTTTCAGACTGGCTTTCACTTAGTAATATGCATTTGATTTTCCCCATGTCTTTTCATGGCTTGATATCTCATTTCTTTTTAACATTGAATAATACTCCATTGTCTGGATGTATCACAGTTTATTTATCTTTCGCCTTCTCAAGGACATTTTGTTTACTTCCAAGTTTTGGCAATTATGCATAAAGCTGCTATAAATATCTGTGTGTAGGTTTCTGTGTGGACATTAGTTTTCCATTCACTTGGGTAAATACCAAGGAGCACAATTGCTGGATCGTATGATAAGAATATGTTTAGTTTCCTAAGAAACTGCCAAACTCTTTTCCAAAGAATCTGTCCCATTTTACATTCCCATGAGCAATGTATGAGCTTCTGTTGCTCTATATCCTCTCTAGCATTTGGTGGTGTAGCTTCTGCCCTTCATTTTTGTAGTGTTTCGATGAAAAACTGGTTTAAGGGATCAAATGAGATGTAGAAATCCTTAAATTTCTTATATTAAAATTGGTATGGAGTTAGTGCGTATCAGGAGATCCTGGGACTGGGAACATTTCATTCAGAGTAAGACTTGGGCTATAATATAATCTGTCTTAAAATTTCTTATTTTCCTTACTCAATGGAGGATATTTTCAATTGAATTTCTACAAGGCACAGTATTAGAAGCCTCTTCTAGACGGATATTTTTGTCAGAGATAAGTAAGAAAACGCCTGTTAACATATGAGTTGGGAATCATAATTGAAATTACTGGGGCTTTCTTTTTAGTAATATTCTTACTAATTGTTTTGAATACTTTCGCCTTTTATTTTGATAAAGTGAATTAAGTGGAATAAACATTATCTTAAAATTCCCACTGGATTGTCATTTTCACAGCTTGGACCCACATGCAATGTTTACTTTCCTTGTATCCCTATCTGTAATTGAAGTGTAGGCTATTACATTTAAGAAATAATTTGCAACTGAGTAAAAGGATTCTCCAGCCATTCCTTCCTCTGTGTAGAAATTGTGTGTATATTAATGTCCTGTGTGTGTCCACATGGGAAGGTGTGTGCATCTGTGCAGCTGACATCAAGCCTTTGTCTTTAGCCAGGCATTGTTACCTCATTTGTGATCTTAACAAGCAAACTGGGGTGGGTGTTTATTATTTTTTGTATACAGGGAAAGTTACTGAGATGCAGAGAGATCTTGTCCAAGTTACTAAAGAAGAAGCCAGGATGTGAGTCCACTCAAGAGACTTAAGCACTGGTGTCCTGGCCCTCAGCTTTACTGCTGACCACGGAGCTACATGTGCAACACGCTCTAAAGGACAGGACCTGTCAGTCATGGATGTTATTTGCTGATTGGGCAAAATTGCTCTGAATTTTCAAACACTAGCTGGTTTCAGTTTGGGTTTATGTGGCATCAGTGATAAATTTTCACACTAACATTCGAGCATGCTTGGAACTGTATCACATTTCTGTCAGTGGGTTTGTTCTATTGCTAGTATCAGCAAGGACAAAAACATCTCTCTGGAAAGCCATTTTTGATCATGTTTGACCGTTGGTCTTCCAGCTCAGACCGTCTTAAAACTATTCAAGAAGCATCGTATTGACACACCTGGTTATATTTCTCAAAAGTAATTCTTTCCTTAAACTTACTCTCACCGCTCTGGCCTTGTAGAACAGGCTGTTTATAGGATATAGTGGGGAAGTCTCCCCATGGGGAGAGAATTGACTTAACATTTAAATTGTTTCTCTCTGCCTGTTTTCCATTTATATCCAACTACAAATAGACTTTCATCAGCCTTCCCTCCTGATGATCTTAGTGTTTTGATGGAGCAGTTGATAAGAAGGAAGTCGTAGTAAACAAATGCTTATTGAGTTCCTACGCTCTACTCATGGCCAGTGAGCCTCAGAGAGGAAAAGTGAAGTTACAGTTCCCACTCTCGTTTGAACTTAAAATCCAGAGGAGATTTCCCCCCAGTTTAGATGTATCATGAAGGCACATTTTATAATGTATGTCAGTTTCAAAATTTATCACTTTAACCAATTTGGTTTTTGTACTTTGGGGTTTCTTAAAGGTATACATATGTTTTTTTCATGCAGATGCACCCTAATTATCTGCCCCATTTTGGATTTGTCATCATTGCATTTACTAATAATAACCACTGGGTGGCAGCAAAAGAACATAGAAGCTTTTCTGTTTTGCTTTTGTGAACAAAAAAATGAAGTGAAAGCTATTCTTTGGATTTCATGGGTAATGGAAAGAAAAAAAATACAGTGATTAAAACTTGACATGTAACTACAGCACACGAGACCCAAATACCTCTTATGATTAAATATATGTTACCCCAAGAGTATATATTAATTTGGGCTTTATTATTACCAAAGCAATATTGTAAACTTCTCCTTTTCAATTTCTTTTAGTCACAAAAATACCTTTCAAGATTTATAAGCAATTATTTTTTCTACTAATAATGGTGAAGAAAAAACCCAAGCCAGACACTAGAAGAACTTGTTCAGTAAGAACTTGTGAACAGATTCTCAATGTCTAGGAACAAAGGAAGGGAGTCGTTTTTCCTGATAACCTATTTTAAAGTGCATTCTTAGAGAAAATTTGAGTTTGGAGATCTTGTTCACAGACAAGAGTTTGTTTTCCTTTTTCTTTCAAAATTTGCTTAGCAAGCAGATTTTAAGTAATACGAGATTCTTGGCAAATTTCATACCATTCCTATACATTTACAATGACTTAGTTCTAAGCAGTACCAAGATAAAAACCATTTATTTTTGCACATCTGAAATCTGCTTAGGTGAAAATAAAACTTCCTATTTCTCCCAAATGTTTTCCAACCTTTTTTTTTTAATTTTAAAATAATCTCTTCCTTTGCTTTGTATTTAGCCTACCTGAAAACTTCTAAATGAATTATAAAAAGTAAGTGCAGAGTAATATTGGCCAAATTATATTGTTATATTGTGTGCACGTACAAATATGTAACAACAGAACCCATCAATTTGTACAACTCTAATGCCCCAATAAAAATGAAGAAATTAAAAAAATAAAACTTATTGTTCTAAGTGTATAAAATAAAAAAAAATGAGTGCAGAATAGAAAGGTTGCTGTTGTCCAATCAGCGGAGACCTGAATGAAGCTCAGGTATACTGGGGCTTATTCTCGAGGGTTATGGAGAAAGAGTGGGTTTGTTCCCCTGTTGAGTTTGAAGCCTACCAGTTTCCTGGGAGCCTGACCCCTTCTTGATTTTATTTCTTGTTGGCATTACTATCATTTCTTGTTGATGTATGTATGATCAGTGAACTTATGTACCTGGACTTAAGAGAACTGCAGTTTAGGGCCAGGATGTAGCTCAGTGGTACAGCGCTTGCCTAATATACATGGGGTCCTGGGTTCATTTCCAGTATTGAGAGAGAGCTGAAGTTTGGAAAATGGATAGAGCTTCCTTCCCTAATGAGGTATATGGCCACTGGAGCCTTGAGGTTCACTTTCCTTGAACAATGTAAAAATACAGCTGCTAACTTTCCCGGGCTTGGACTCTGACCACCAATATGTACAAACCAAGGACAAGGAGCAAGAGGCTCTTATTTTCATCATGCTCTCTTCCTGCAGCATTTTGTTTTTTGAGTGGTGAGGAATTAAAGGAGGGAGGGACATTTTTATTGTCACAATGCAGCATAGATTTGCATGAGATATAGTTTCTTCTTTAGAAACGACGGAAAAGCACTATGCTGAGAGTTTAATTTGCTAATTTTAATTGTCCAGAGTACCTGGGAGCAGAGGGCTATAAATTCTCTTTGAAAATTTCTAGGAAAGATGTTCCTATACTGTTCTTCAATAATAACCACTTAAATTTCCCCCTACTTTATCATTGTGTCACATGCTTTTTATTTATTTGTATTGACTTTCTGCTAAGGGAAAATATAAGTAGAATGAGACAAAGCTCATTTTGAAACTCAGTGGTGATAACTATGAAGGATACAACCAAATATAATTTGTGCCTGTTTTTTTGTTGGTTTTTTTTGTGGTGCTGGGGATTGAAGGTACCTGTTTTTATAGACCTATAGATAGAGACCTATCTTTCAAGTGGAAGGATTTATTTTGCTCCAGATTTATTATTTTTATGGGTATTTTAAATTTCATCCAATTTAATATCTAATGTTAAGTCATTGATTCCTAAATATATCTTCAGATAAATATTGCAATAGAATAATTTATAGAGTGAATCATAGAATATCAGAAAGAAAAATATCACACAGATTCGACTTCTAGATTCTGTCAGTGACTGCTGACTTTGGGTAAATCACTGAAATTCTACACCTATTTTTCCTTCTGTAGTGTGCATAACTGTGCCCTTTTTTTCTCCGTTGAGTATATAAGTTTCAATAAAAAGGAATCAAGTTTTTAAAAGAAAATGCCATTTAAATAGTTGTATTGGCAGCACTAAAATTTAGATGATATTTTACATCAAAACCTGGATAGAAAAGTTTCTTTTCCTGTTTATTCTCTCTTTTCTTTGTCCCAAGTAAGATTTCTGAGTTAACAGTTAAAGACGACATTTCAGGAAGCTAGAGTTTTCAGACCTTGCATTTGGAAGTTTCTTTGGGTGAAATCTGGTCCTAGAATCTTATCTGTTCCTTTTTGGACGGCTAACATTTTGCTAGGTTGTTTGAGAATATGGCCAGTCCTCAGAGGGTTCAGGCGGTGAAAATTTTCTACCAAAAAACAAAGGGCTTTATTTTATATGAGAAGGTGGCAATCTTTCTCTAATTCATTTGGAAAGAAGTTCACAGTATAAGGAATAGATTCCCCTGTTTTTGTTACAAAAGAAAATCATTCCTCTTGACTCCAGCACACCATCTAGATAGAGCAGCGATTCAGCTCTTCCTCCCTGTGAGCATCACTCCAGAAGTTCAGAAAAAACCATCTCCATGTCCAGGCCCCACCCCAAACCAACAAATCAGACTTTCTGAGGATGGAAACCAAGCATTCTTGTTGTTTGAAGCTTCCCAGCATGTATCATTGTGCATCCAGGGTTGAGAACCACCGAACTAGAGATTGTAGTAGAGGTTTGCAAGTTGGCAAAAGGAGGAAGCCATGAAATAGCCCTCAACATCCATTACTTTGTTCTTGCTTTTATTATCTTACTTTTCTAAAAAGAGACTGTAATTTGAAGACAAATAAAAACTAAACTAACAAAGATGTGCTAAAAATCGTATAGCTAATCTTGACAGCTAACCATGGCCCTCCCTGGGATCATAGGACTTCCCTTAGCTGCAGCACTGAGATGGAGGGGTAATTCCTTTCTCTCAGCCTACTCACTATGCCATTATAAGAAACAAAAATGAATTTAAGGGCCGGGTGTGGTGGCACATGCCTGTAATCCCAGCGGCTCGGGAGGCTGAGGCAGGAGGATCGCAAGTTCAAAGCCAGCCTCAGCAAAAGCGAGGCACTAAGCAACTCAATGAGATCCTGTCTCTAAATAAAATACAAAATAAGGCTGGGGATGTGGCTCAGTGGTCGAGGGCCCCTGAGTTCAATTCGTGGTACCAAAACCAAAAAAACAAAGACACATTAAAAAAAATCTCTCTTCCATTCATTTAACTTCAGTTTCCTTATTTACAAAAATACATAGATGACCCTGGCAAGCCAGACACCTTAGTTGCTACTTCTAAGATCCTGATCCATTCATCAAATCAGCACTGCTGTGGAGATGAGAAGTTCCAAGTAGCCATAGACCTGTTTTAGAAATATTCCAACTGCAGGTCATAATTTTTGCTAGATGAGTAGAAAAGAATGTTGATGTCATTTAGTATCAATTGCATTTGTTCCCTTTTATGAGGACGATAATGCAGACATCAGATTAAATTTCAAGGCTGTCCTAGAAAGACACATTACACAGAGAACTGGGAAATATTCTTTTTACTGATTATGTTATAGACAGTAATGTTTAACATGGAACATAAATCAGCAAAATAAATGAGCAAGAGTTGGATATATTTTAAGAAGGAAACTAGCTTTATACCATAATGTTTGACGTATAGTTGGTGCTCAACGAATGTTTGCTAAATGGTGAATGAATGTGAAACAATAAAAAGGAGTTTCTCATTCTCTAATGCTAATTTGCAGAGGGTCCAAAGATCAAAGATTTGGGCTTAAAATACATTTTTGATTTAAATTGGATTTGCTTAAATGATTAAAATTTGGGATATAGTAAAATTGGAAAAACTCATCATTGGACAGGAATAGAAAGTTTTAATTAGATAGTACTTGGCCTAATATCTTGAGTAATGATTTTGAAAAAATTTAAACATTTGCAACAAGCTTTGAAATATCCTAATTTTACTAAAACCACAGTCTCATTGAATAACTCTAAGTTGAAATTTTCCTGTGGCGTGTACATCAGTATTCATGATTATATCAGTTATGATAAAGTTTGTGGCTATCACGCACAATTTTATCAAGATTTTAAAGACAGTCTAAGTCACATTAATATTCCAAAATAATCACTTATTTAAATTACTACTTTCTAAAAGCAATTAATTTTTGATCATTATTGTTTTATTACCAAGACTGAATGAAGTTGAACACTTAAAATTTTAAATTTAGTAATTTTTCCCCTTCAGTTATATAAACTCAAATACAGAAAAAAACCCTAATGGCATTACATACTTTTATGTTTTTGATTATATTTTCTCAATAAAATACATATCCCCTAAATCATGTAAGTATTTAGCTCCCTTATTTTAAAATGTTGTTTCAAAATTTGACCACTTCCTGGAGAAATTTATACTTTAGTTGTAAACACAAAGCATTTTATTTCCCTTCAGACTATTTTCTAGTTTTTGTGGGTTTTCTTTTTTTGGGGGGTAGGGGGCATAGCTGGGATTAAACTCAAGTGTGCTTAACCACTGAACCACATCCTCATCCCTTTTTATTTTCTATTTTGAGACAGGGTCTCACTAAGAGGCTGGCTGAGGCTGGCTTTGAACTTGCGAAACTCCTGCCTCAGCCTTGAGAGCCACTGAAATTACATGTGCGCACCACTACACTCAACTATTTTCTAATTTTTATTTACTGTTAAAATATCTGGTATAGTATAATATATATGAAATAAACTTTGTATACTATCATCTAAAAGAGATTAGTTTGGTCAAGTGAGTATTTGATTCCTATAGATCAAGTAGCTGAGGAGCCACTTGGGAATAGGAAGAATTAGAAAATATTTTGTTTGCCTATCTCCTCCTCTTTAAGATTAAAAAGAAAGAAGGAGCCGGGTGTGGTGGGGCATGCCTGTAATCTTAGTGGCTCAGGAGGCTGAGGCAGGAGGATCACAAGTTTAAAGCCAGCCTCAGCAAAAATGATTCAATCATTGGCACTCTCCTCCTCCCCCAAAAAGGCAGGAGGAAAGTGTATTTAAATGTCTTCTGTAGCTGGTGTGGTATTGCACATCTGCAATCCCACCTACTTGGGAGGCTGAGACAGGAGGCTCACAAGGTCAAGGCCAGCCTAAGCATTTAGCAAGACTCTGTGTCAAAAATAAAATAAAAGAATGGTTGGGGATGTTGTTCAGTGGTAAAGTGCCCCTGGGTTCAATCTCCAGAACAAAAAAAAAAAAAAAAAGAGGAGAACAATTGAACCAAAACAAACCAGTAAACCAACAAAAGTTGCTTAAAGACCCAAGAAAGCTAATAAGATATCAAAGAATCCTAATGCCAGGATCTAGAGATGGGACGAGGCTCAGGGAGGTGTTCCGGGTTGTGGGGCTGCTTTTACCCATTTTCCTGGAGATAAAAGTTGAGAAGTCATGTAATGGTTTCAATGCCCCAAGAAATTAGGGCAGTGGAGATGGGTGTCCAGAGTTCACCATGGTTAGAAAAGAGTTCTGGTACCTCTTTCCCCACTTGGAGTTAGGACCACAAAGAGCATAGAAAAGTGAATGAGACGTTGATACTTGCAGGTGGTCCAGAATGGTAGCGTTCCCATTTGCCATGTGAAAAAAATACAAACCCTCCCTGGATAAATAATATTACCAAGGCTTCAAATCTCTTCTACAAAGAATTATGTAAATAACAGTTACTGAGGAAATAATAAATAGTAACAACAACAATAATAAAAACCCGGGTAAGAATGAAAGCCAACAGGAACCACACAATCGAAATTGACTTGCAAAGGGCTCCAGATACTGGAGTTATCAGACATAGAATACAAAATGAATATACTGTGGTGAAGGTGAGTGGACAGGGTTGAGAATGCTGCAGATAGGGAAACAAAGAATAAACAGCAGAAAATCTGCAGCAGAAAATTTAGCGGCTGAGATAAAAAAAAAAAACCCTCTAGGGGGCTGGGATTGTGGCTCAGCGGTGGAGCGCTTGCCTCGCATGCGTGGGGCCCTGGGTTCGATCCTCAGCACCACATACAAAGCAATAAGGTGGAGACATTGTGTCCATCTATAACTAAAAAAATATTAAACAAAACAAAACAAAACAAAAAAACCCTCTAGTAGTTGGGCTTAACAGCAGATTGACACAGGTGGAGAGAGAATTGGTGAACAGCCTGATGGATGAAAGGAAATATCCAGAGTGAAATGTGCAAAAACAAAAGGATGGAAAATCAGAATTAGGGGTAAAAGACATGAGGATCAAGTGGAAACTCTACCTTATGAGTAATTGCAGTTTCAAATGGACAGGAGAAAGAATGGCACGGGAGCAAAATTTGAATACAATACAGATATGAATTTTTCAAAACTGATGAAATTCAGCAAGCCACAAAGAATGCCTACAGATCCAAAGCAAGATAAATAGAAAGAAAATCATGTTTAGGCACATCATGATAGTACTACTAGAAACCAAAGTTTAGAAACAAAAACCAGTTAAAAAAAGGTCGCCTTAAAAGGAGCAACGGTTTAGCTGACAATTGACAGAAATGATGGAAACTACAAGAAAATGGAATCAGATTTTAAAGTGCTGGCAAAAGATCATTGCCAATCTTAAATTCTTTTTTTTCTCCCTCGGGTGGGGGCAGTGTGGATTGAACTCAAGGGCACTCAACCACTGAGTCACATCCCCAGCCCTATTTTGTATTTTTATTTAGAGACAGGGTCTCACTGAGTTGCTTAGTGCTTTGTCATTGTCGAGGCTGGCTTTGAATTCATGATTCTCCTGTCTCAGACTCCCTGGCCACTGGGATTACAGGCGTATGCCACGGTGCCCAGCTGCCAATCTTAAATTCTAAACTCAGTGAAGACATCCTTCAAGAATGAAAGTGAAGACTTTTCAGGGAAGCACTTGTTTTAGAGAATTTGCCATTAGCAGCTGCACACAAATGAAAATCCTAAAGGGTACTCTTGAAATAGAAGGAAAATGATTCCAGATGGAAGATTTCCTTCTTTTTAAAGAATACTGAGATGGAAATTTGGAGTTAAAGTGAAGAAAGAAGACATGGTAAATGAAAAAAAAAAAACCAAGATAAATTTAAGTGAATATTAATCGAATAAAGTGGGAATTATATCTTAAGAATTTGGTGAGTATTTATTTATTTATTTATTTATTTATTTATTTATTTATTTATTTATTTTTGTGTGTGTGCGTGTGTTTGAGATAGGGTCTCCCTTATATTGCCCAGACTGGTCTCAAACTCCTGGGTTCTGGATCTTGCATCTCAACCTCCGGAGTAGCTGGGTCTGTAGGCATGCACCATCATGCCCAGCCTTGGTGGGGTTTTAAACAAATAAAAAAATGAAAAATAGATAAATGCACATAAGTTGTTAAGGACAGAGAGATGAGTATAGGCTTTTTAAGATCTTTTGTCCATCAGAGGGTAAAAGCAGCTATTGGTCTGCTTTTGATGCATTAAAGCATATCTATTGCTATCTAAAGTGACCACTCAAAATGTACATAACCAGTGTGATAGGAGCTGGAATAATGGTGAAAATACTTTTTCTCTCCCCTTCAATAAAATCTGAAAGGCAGGAAAGAAGCAAAAACCAAAACTTAGTTACAGATAGAAGTGAAAAGCACTAAGATATGGACTTCATCTAAAAGAACCAGTCATTTTATCAATTAAGAATGAACTAAAATTATCAGCCATATAAAATTTTAAAATATATTATATAACATGTAAATTTATTATATATAATATATATTATATATAATATATTATATGCAACATATAATATAATATATGTAAATATATTATGTATTTTATATATTATATTACATATAATATATTTACATATATTATATATATTTTTATTATATATAATATATATAATATATTTTTAATTTTTTAAAAAATATGTATATCATATATTATATATAATATATTTACATATATTATATACAATTTATTTATATAAATTTATTATTTAATAAATTTATTATTTATAATTTATTATATATAATAGATTTACATATATTATATATTATATATTATATATAGCATATTTACATATATTATATATTATATATTATATATAGCATATTTACATATAATATTATATATATTTACATATATATATATATATATATATATATAGTTGCCTATCAACTAGGACCTGTTTTCTGAAATTCTCAGCATTTGGCCAGTTTAATTCCTCTATTACCTCCTCCTTCCTCCCACAATGAATTATTTTGAAGTAAAGTGAGACATGGTATCATTTCATCTGCAAACACTTCAATAGGGATGTTTTCCTAGGCTTAACATAATATAGTGAGCAATTTAAAGAAATTGACACTACTTCTCAGAATCATCAAAGAACATTTTCAAATCTTTCCCCTTGTACTCTTTCAATTTATTTATTAAGAAAACTGATACAGAGTTCTTGCTTTCCTCCATGATGCGGTCTGACATGTCAGTCCATGCCCTTACTTGTAAAATAGTAACAGCAGGCTCGAGGTATGACCTAGACTTTTTTCTTTTATGGGTGGTGGTGCATTCTTTCTGTGGCATCCAAGAGAAAGCACATAACATCCTTTTTTATTCTTTTGTAACACAATTTGTCAGTTGTTTTCCCATCAGCTGTTCATGTCCTGGTTTTTGTGGCCATGGATGGTAACTTCCCTGATCCATTTTTTCTTTAGGAGTTGCAAAATGGTGATATTCTAATTATCTCTTTCTTGTTTATTTAGTAGGTGGAATTCTTTGCTTAAAGAAGAAACATCCCTTACCCTCAATGTTGTTACACAGAGTAAAACATGATAAATCTCTGATTCTCTTCCTTTACTTGCCAGACTTCAGAATAACATGTTTATTCTCTAGTATTCCCAAGAGGCAATCAATTTTTTTTAAAAAAAACTATCATTATCAGTTCTAGATTTTCACTTTTATCATGTGTCAATTTTTTATAGATATTCTTCTTTATGAGGTCTCAGTTGTTCCATCTTTGGATGGTGGGAGCCTTTTCAAGTTGCCACAAACTTTTGAGAAAACTTTGGTGGGTCTGTAGCTTCTGTCCAAAGATGCGAAAATTAATCCTAGACCAAAATTGAATTTTTCTGACTAGATTTATGATTTAAATCAACTTACTTTGTGTTAGTTGTTGGAATTGAAACTAGTTCAGCTTTTGAAAATATCACATTTATTTAAAATTCATACCTTTCTTTCCATTTCTAAAAAGACTGAACATATCTTGCTTTATTAAAAATAAACCAAAAAATAGGAAGAAAACGTAACACAGACCAGCTAAGTCTGCATTCCTTAAAATGCAATTTGGATATTTTGGGAACTTGTCGAAAGGACTTGTATGTCACCCTAGGTTCAATGAACCAGAATCTGGGGCCTAAGAACCTGTTTTTTAAAAAAATTTTTGTAGCTGTAGATGAACACACAATGCTTTTATTTTTCTATGTGGTGCTGAGAATCTAACGCAGTGCTTCACACATGCTAGGCAAGCGCTCTACCACTGAGCCACAACCCCAGCCCCTACAAAACTGTTTTTAAACCAGACTTTTTAGGGAATTCTTGTGCACATTAAAGTCTGAGAATCACTGATCAAAATGGAGGAGGAAAAGTTGATGTCACTAGGAACCAGAGATAAATGACCTGATCTAGACAGTATGTCCTTGGTTTTGGGCTGACATTTCCTGAAAATTAAAGGGAAAAAATCCTGCCCCCCGCCCCCCCCCCCAAAAAAAAAAACCAAAAGAAGTCACTTTGGCTTATGTGGTTTACTGTTCTGTCCCCAGGACTCGACAGGTGCATCAATCAGCAGAGCTCATGTTTCTAAGGAATTACGTGGTTTTTGTACAGGAAACCAGGGGAGAAATTGTGGTCAACTTCCTAAACAGTGATTTTGTAAGAGTTACATTACGCTCCTTTAACTGCACTGTTCCTTGTCCATCTAGAAAGGCTGAGGGCACATAGTAAGTTTTAAGTCAGGGAAGTCATTTCTGTAGCAGTGAAGACCCCACCACCTCCTGTTAATGTATGGCAGTCTCACCAGTGAAGGGATGGAACTTGAACACTTGGAAGAAGAGATGGTTGGCATGTTCATTAGATTATGTTTGACTATTAGTCAGATATGTGGAGGGAGCACTTGGCAGAATTAAAGCTCTATTACTCTTTACTAAATTCCCTAGTACTCTGTTTTTTAGTAAAATTGGGTCTATAACCAGATGTGTGGGGGCAGAATCATCATTGGATTGTCAATAAGTTTCATCTGGAAAAAGAACCAAAACCCAGAGTGAAAGCCTGGGAAGCAGGGAGCCTAGATGTGGATGCTGCTGAAGTAACCCTTAGGTCTGTGAAGAGTTTAGAATCCTGTAGAAGTCCTTCTGTGAAACAAAGCTTTGAACAAAGAAGAAATTATTATTACCTTTTTTTTTTTTTATCAAAACCTTTAGGGCATATGCCAAATATTCTATGAAAACCAAAACATTTTTAGGAATGACTCTAAGAGTGATTCCTGTGGAACAAATATTCTCAATAACTCCACCTGAATAAGTTCATTCCATATAGCCAAATAAGTTGGTCTGTCAAGTGGACTGTTTTATGATTGCCTACTCAAACTCTGGTGTGATTGGTGCTGAATGACTCCTTCAGGCAGTAGCAAGGCACTGAACCCAACTGCCTTTGAGATATTTTGATTGTAGGTAACAGAAACTAAGTAAAATGATCTCAATGATACCACATTAACAAGTGGGAATTTATTACACATATTTAGAGAAGGAGGAGAACGTAGTTGAGGCTTGGTGATTGTAGTTGACAGATTGATCCCTTTTGGGGCTTCCCTGAAATTGCTTAGACATTGTTGTGTGTGTAGATCTATCCTGAAAAGTTTGTTTTATATGAATGGAGCATTAAAAAGTAAAGGGTTTTAGTCATCTTTGTGTTGCTGTGACCAAAAGACCTGACAAGAACAATTAGAAGAGGAGAAGTTTATTTGGCTCATACTTTCAGAGGTCTCAGTCCATAGATGGCTGACTCCATGCCTCTGGGCCCCAGGTGAGGTAGAACATCGTGGTGGAAGAGTATGATGGAGGTAAAATTGCTCAGGTCATGTCAGTCAGGAAACAGAGAGAAAGAG
>CM053411.1:29297690-29552665 GCA_028644305.1 Xerus rutilus
TTCGATAGATGACTGGATAAAGAAACTGTGGTATATATACACTATGGAATATTACTCAGCAATATGAGAGAATAAAATTATGGCATTTGCAGGTAAATGGATGGAGTTGGAGAATATCATGCTAAGTAAAGTTAGCCAATCTCAGAAAACCAAATGCCGAATGTACTCGTTGATAAGTGAATGCTGATCCATAATGTGGGGAAGGGCATGTGAACAATGGTGGATCTCTGTTCACAGGGGTGTAAGGGAGGAGGGGGCATGGGGACAGCAAGGGTGGTGGAATATGATGGACATCATAGCCCTAACTTTATGTATGACTGCATATACATAAGTTACGTATACTTACATATACGTAAGTTGTGATTCTATACAACTTACAACTAGAGAATTGATATGTTATCCTCTATCTATGTACAATGAATCATTCACACTGTTAACATGTAAGCCTAAATAAAAAAAAAAAAAAAAAAAGAAAGTGAAGTGTCTGATGGCTGATATGCCTACACATCCTGGAAATGTTGTGTATGTATCCACAAACACAGGGCTTTGGAGAGTGAGGCCTCACTAAATGGACTGGGTAGCTCTGATGCTCTAATGTACACTGAAACTAGTTAATTTTCCTGTGCCATTCTTATCTTGGCTTGAGTTACTTTGCTTGTACATTTTCAAAATTGAAACTTAGTAATACTTTTTATAAGTCTTCAATTTTCAAATTTATAGACAAATGATTCAAAGCCAGCCTGGAGGGATCTCTATCTGCTTCTTTGTCCTGTTGTATCTGGGACTGTGTATGTAGTCACTAAGAACATGGCTGAGAAGACAGACCCATTAGCTCAGAGCTTTGTGGCAGATGAGATGACAGGGCTAAGTGACCATCCCATTCGACCACAAGGAGGGTAACTTCTGTCTCTTGTTGGGTAAAATATGATTCTGAACTGCCTAGTTTTGATTTTCAATTGGATAGTTTAACTGTTATTGAGAGCTACTTTGAATCCCATCTTTTAATTTTGATTTTTGTGTTTCCTTCTGGTCTTTCTAATATGAAAATGTTTTATTATTGCTACTAGTGTAATAACTGCTCATTGGAAATATTTTAATATGGGAAACACAACGTAGAGAATGAATGCATACAAAAATCCCATTGTAGCAGATGGTGAGGTGCCTGACCCATAGCCACTCTGTGCACACCAGCCTGTCATTGACCCAGCAGCACCTGAGACTCTGCCTGAGGATTTTGTTTGAGGGCCCTCTCTACCTGTGTTGGGCCAGCTGGAAATGCTGGGGAATTAGTGTCCCTTGGGTTTAGCCATCAACTAATGACACCTAGGCTTCTTTGCCTCTTGCCAGGATAACTGAAGATATCATTCTGTGTTGTCTCCTGGCTTCCTGGTTGGGATTAAGCTCCAGTTGCTCACAGTGATAGCGTGCTCGATGAGACACCCTTTAATGGTCTCCTTCTCCTCACTTTCCTCTCCTCATCTGGGGTTTCCAGAGATCATCTTCCATGAACCACTTATGCTCATCCCTTGTCTCAGGGGATGCTCTGGGGGACTTCACCTTAGATGCTCCAAATCCAAAGATGAACCATGGATTTAAATTTCCATTCTTTTCATGTGGATATGAAGAAGCAGTGCAGTTCTAGGGTGCTGTGATGTTAGATATATAACCTGAGATCCTGCCTAGTATTTAGGAACTGAGTCTTGGGAGTAGGGTTGTTCATTTCCTCTGGGCAGTGATTTGTCAAGATTTCTTCAACATGGCTCTAGCAACATTTGAAGCTGTTGAGTTATCTGTTGGCAGCTGTCTTGTTCATTGTACATTGTACAATACTTAGCAGCATCACATGTTTCTACCCACTAGATGCCCAGAACATTCCCTACCCGATTTGTGACAACCAACAATGTCTCCAGACATTGCAAATGCCCCTAGGGGTCAAATTTCCCCCCTGGTTGGAAAACCACTGAGTTAGATCTAATGAATGTAGGAATAACGTGGCAAGTTTGCTTAGGGTACTAGATGGCTTTCTGATTATCTGCCAAAAAGAAAATTAAAAAAAACAGATTGAAGATGACCTGAAACAACAACAACAACAACAACAACAACAACAACTTTGGAGCTACTCCCTTGAAGCTACTGCCTCCCAATAAAATAAGATTAAAAGACATACACTAGGGGCTGGGACTGTAGCTCAGTGGTAGAGCGCTTGCCTCGCATGTGTGAGGCCCTGGGTTCGATCCTCAGTACCACATACAAAGCAAAAAAATAAAGACATTGTGTCCATCTACTACTAAAAAAAAAATTTAAAAAAAAAGCATACATTAGGAAATTTATTGTATGGCAATGAGGATTCACTGTTGGTGATAGTTTGAGAGACTCTTTAGAGAAGGTGGCAGCAGGCTGGTAACTTGGCAAATTGCCACTATTTCTTAGAGTATAGAATAGACAAGCAATTTCATGAAGACCTGGGTCCTGGATGGAATAATCCAAGCTATGGAATGAACAGAGGGCCTTCTGCCATATTCCTGCCTGTGTCCTTAAGGTCATGGATTCAGACCTCCCTGGAAAGGAAAGGAAACAAACCATTGTTAGGTAGCTTGTGACCTGGTAGCTGATTCTCCTCTAAAGAAGAAAAGAGTAAATGCTTGGAAGATGTGTATGATACAGCTGGGCATGTCCTGGTGTCCTTCAGGGAGATGAGGTTGACCTGGAGGGGCCAAATAAACCTGCATCCAAAGGCAGACCTGGGGGTGAAGAGGACAAAGATCCAGGAGTACAATAGGAGCAGGAATTCCCTGGGGGTCACCTCCAGGGTGCAGACACATCTCAGGTTTTCACCCAACCTGCTTCCAGGAGTTCAGCACAGTGAGAAACAATCCCAGGAGCAAACAGGAAGATAAGAATTCTTTTGACAAATAAGTGTCAAATTATTTCCTAGGGCAACACAAGGTGGGAATTAGACAAGTGTTGGACAAACTTTGTTTTCACATCAAGTGTCAGAGATAAGATTGTCCCATGCCTTGGAAAATGTTGGGGGGAAGGGATTGATTATCACCTAGTTGATGATCACTCCTGCCCCTCCCTCAGTGCCAGTTCATAAAGGCTTGGCAATCCCTTTTTACATGCCCCAAGACCATCTTCTGAACGTACTTGAGCTGTGCTTTTACTCGACTAACATAAAGGAGATGCCAATTCCACTTTTTAAAGTGACCTCCTCACCTTTTGCTACATTGGAAAACTGCAGAGGCCGATTTTATCCTCAATTTGGAAACTTGGGAAGGCACAGGTGTTACCTGGAACTTCAATCTTGTTTGGAATGATTGGACTGTCACAGGAAATAAGCAACAGCATCCTTGGTTTCATGGACTGCATCACTAGTACTCAAAGCATGGCTTCCAAACCTTAGCTCACTGAACACCTGCAAATATGCTAAACATGCAGATGATTATACCCCAGCCCAGAACTATAGAATCAGAAACTCTGGAGTTAGAGCCTAGCAATCTGTGTTTTAACTAGCCCTCCAGGTGATTCTTGTTTACATTCAAGTGTAAGAACCGCTGGTTCATGTTATTGAGGAAGAGAGAAACTGAGAATGCTTCAACCTGTAGTCACTGACTCCTATCTCTGCTCTCGTACAGGGAAAGAGTCCTTTCTTGCTAAGGAGACTCTGACACCGGGCTCTAAAGGAAGATTGCCTTGTCCTCAGAGCTTAGACTCCTATGTAGCACCTGGACATAGCTGTGGGATGGAGGCCTCTGGGGTAGCTACCTCCATGTAAAAGGTAACAAATCCCTCCTGGAAACTGGCATCACAACTGCCTGCCTAAACACAGCTCTGATGGGTGAACAGTGGTGCCAGCCCATAGAACTACTTCCTCTGCCTACCCTGAAACAAATGAGAGTAAGAAAAATGGCTGTCTTCAGGGAGTCCCAACAATATGCCCTTTATTAACAAATTTCATTCAATCATCACAACACTGTGGTAGGTACTTGTTATGGACTAAATGTGTCCCCTACAATCCCCATGTTGAAGGTCTTATTGTCAGTAGGACGGTATTTGCAAGTGGAGCTTCCAAGAGTAACCAGATTTAGATGAAGTCAAAAGGGTAACACCCCCATGTGGGATTAGTGCCTTAAAAATAGGCAGAGACCAGTGCACAGCCCCCCACACCGCTATCGGAGGGCACCGTGAGAAGAATCATCTGAAAGTCAGGAAGAGAGCTCTCCTCAGAACCTGACCATGCTGAACCCTTATCTCAGACTCCCAGCCTCTAGAACTGTGAGAAATAACTCTTCCGTTTGAGCCAGCTGATCAGTGGTATTTTTCTTATGGTAGCCTGAACAGATCAATACAGTGCTATCATTATCTCATTTTGAAGCAGATTTACAAAACACAAATAATCTGGTTCACCAAACTAGTGAGCATCAGAGTAGATTTGGGTGTGACCTGAGTGGTCCTGCTCCTTTTATGCTTGAAGGTCCAGGATTTCCTGGTTGATGAAGAATTTAAACCCTTCTTTTGACTGGAATCTAGCAATGTGGTCCTCTTAGTGACTTAGTCTTTGAGCTTTTCTCAATTGTCCAGGACTGAAGTTTCCTGAATGCCACTTCCAGTCCAGTTTGGGAGAAGCTATAATGTCCTGCTCAGTTCAGAAGTGCTCCAAGGCACTTGCATGGGGCTCAATCTTCTCCTTTCCCCTTTAGACCCTGTGGAACTCACTCTCTCTCAGGACTTGCTGGGGTACCCCATGGTGGATGCTCTGCTCTGTAAGCAGTTTGCTCTCACCTTCCATAATTATTCTCTCTCATTTTGATGCTGCCTTTATTCATTCTCAGCATGCTGGTCTCTTAAATGCTGGACTTGCACGTGTGTACTTTTCTGGGCTTCTCTGAGGGGCTCCTCCCCTGTATGAGCAAGGATGACACTGGAACCTCTGTGTATTGCCCCTCAGTGAGCTTAAAGCAGGCATCTGAGACAAAAGCCCGACTGGATATCTTTTGTATCTGAGGAAAGGATGTGTGTATGCGTGCGTGTGTGTGTGTGTGTGTGTGTGTGTGTGTGTGGTGCCACTTGCTATTGGCAGAGAGGCAGTGCTGCTCTTCTGGATATATCTGTGTTTGCACTGACATTTCATGTTTGCAAAACCTCACAGCTTGATGTGTTGATCCAATAACATCATCAAGAGAATGAAATAAAAATACCCAGAAGATTGGTGGACAGGAGAGCCAATTGTGTTGTCGCACAAAGCATTGCTAGAAGAAAAAAACAGAAAAAAGGAATAAAAAACAGGTAAGAAGAAAGTTCAGCAGGCAACAAGATGATGGCTGCCATTCTGAGTTTGCAATGGGGTTTCTAATGATAGGCTTTTAGCCTATTATAGTTGATTGACACAGAACTTGTGCACAAATTAAGAAATGCTTATTCCTTGAAATAGTTTGGACATTATACCAAATTTTTCTAGTGGGCTGTTGAAAGGACTCTATTATGTCAGGCTGGCTTGGAACCCAGGAAATGAACTGGCACTCTCCAAAGTTAATAAAACATCATTTGTCATAGGATTTGCAGGTGTGACTCAGTTCTGGAATTAAAATATATAATAAAAGTCCAGGGCCGATGAACCAGCCTTTGCCAAGCTTAACGAGTCTTTCTGTAGCTGGCATGCTCTGGGAAGTGTGTGATTTGTGTGCTATCTAGGTCTGAAATGTTCTGTTCATGTGAGCTCTTGTCTGTTGCCCTCACCTTCATGTAGTCGGTTCTGGCCACTGGGCCAAGCATAGGAAAAGCCCCTGATGTTTTTATGGTGCTTGTTGGAGTCTACCCTACAGATATTCTTTGGCACTTCCTGCCTTCTGTCTTAGAAAAGAGAGGAAATTTGTTAATTTCAATTATTCATTCATTTGGATGGGCTCTGCAACCACAGTGGCAAAAACCCAAGCTTTTTTTCTTGATGATGTGGATTCCAAAGATGACCTGAAATGTTAAAGTGGAGCCCTGGATGCTGGTGATCTCATCCAGTAGGCCATCAGTTCCCACAGGATCTGCCCCACAGGGAGCTAGAACAAGCTGATGTCCCCAGGATAAAGGGCTTCCACTGGCCTTACTCTATGTCTTTTGAAAGACAAAAAAGTGCTCATAATTCTGGTAGAACACTTTTTCAACCTTTGTAGTCACAGGAAGCCTTTATACTTACAAATTATTGAGGACTCCCAAGAGCTTTTGTTTAAGGTGGCTGTATCTACTGATAATCATCATGTAGGACAGGAATTAGCAAACTATGGCCCATGGGCCAAATCTGGTCCACCACCTTTTTCTTCTTTTTGTAAATGAATTAAAAAAAACATTCATTTACGTATTATCTATGGCCGCTTTCGTGATACAATGGCAATGGCAATGTTGATTAGTTGTAACAAGAGTCTCCATGACCTGTGAAGCCTAAATTTATTATCTGTTCTTTGCAGCAAAGTTTGTCAATATTTGTTAAAAAAAATTAAAATGGGCAATGTATTTTAGAAATAAATGCCAATTATAAAATTACTTCAAAATAACATGTCCCTTTCTTTTAAATTGAAAAAATAAATGTCTATACTTTCCCAAAGTTGTTCTACACTTTTGAAAATGCTTTGATGTTTGCCTTGATAGAAACATCTGGAACCTCATGTCCACTTCTGTTGCTGTATGCTGCTTTGGTTGAAGTCAGTAAAGAAAATGCAGACCCAAACCCATGTGCAGTTAGAAAAGAAGTATAGATATTCTTCTTTGACACTACAACAAATCTTCACAAGTGATTATTTCTAGGAGGTTACATGTAAAATCTGAAATTCTAGCAATGAAAATTTCATACTCTATAACTTTAAAATCCATTGATCTAACTTGCAGTTTGAATGGATCTTATACCTATGTTACATTCAGTAACTTCATACATTAATTATTTTGAAAATATTAGTTCACTGAGTTACACAGCTCTTCCAAATGTTGACAATTTAATTTTGTACCATATCAGAATCTTACATTGGTTAACATCACTACCGAGCTCATTAAGAATACTTTAAGCTGTTAAACTCATTGTGGTGCATATAACTTTTCCAAAATTCAAATTTTTGCTTGAGAGTGTGCATTCTGTAATTGGCATCAATTACTATCAGTTATTTTCCTTGTAGAAATGGGCTAATTTCATTCATTTTTAAGAGCATACCTGACAAATACTCAATAATTTTTCAGCCATGTAAAATAATGTCCTATTGAAAAAGAGGCTAGTTCAGCTTGCAGCTCAAGCAACTGCACCAGAGACAAATATACTTTAGTAGGCAGCAGAAATGTTTTTTCATGTGTGCTTCCCATTTAGTGACCTAGCATATTAAACATACATGTGCTCAAAGATTACACTTTAATGAAATTAATATATATATATATTTACATTTTCAGCATGATCATTATTTTTTGGTAGCGCTGTGGATTGAACTTATCAGGCAAGTGCTGTATCTTTGCATCACACCTCCCAACCCTTATCAAAGTAATTTTTAAGTAAAACTGGATTTTTTCCCCCCTTGCCCATGTGAAGAACCCAATGACCACTAGAACATTTTGGTGCCCCTGCCTTGATACATGCCAGGGTCCCAGCAGTGCTACTTCTCATGGCTTTTGTACCACCAATGTGAATGTCAGCACAGTAAAGAAGTAGCGTCTCCCTATTATTAGGAAAATAGGTTGACCTTGTGGATCCTTAAAAGTGGATCTGTGGGTGCTGGGATTGTGGCTCAGTGGTAGAGCGCTTGCCTCGCATGCGTGAGGTACTGGGTTCGATCCTCAGCACCACGTAAAAATAAATAAATAAAATAAAGATATTGTGTCCATCTACAACTAAAAAAATTAAAAAAAAAAAAAGTGGATCTGTGGACCACATTTTGAGAACTGTTGAGATAGAGAAAAGAAGAGGAAGATGTAAAATCAAATCCTGCTGGTTCTAGGAGTTGCTGCTGCTGGAGTAAAGGGTCCCATGATGAAGTCCTGTTGGGGGATGCAGTAAGGTGTGATATATAGTGGGAACTTTCTGGCATTTGTTGTAGGTCAAAGGCTCTGAAAAAAGTCCTCTAGAAAATAGACTTCTTTAACTTTGTTTCTCCTAAATGCTTCTGAGCAAAATATGCATGAATACTCTAATCATGGCCCTTTAGGGTATAAACATGCCTCCTGGGATTCCTCTGGAAAGCAGACTTTCATGAGCTTGGAGTGGAGTGTCAAAAGGGACTGGAGAAGAGTGGGCCCTGGGCCCTTAGAGGCTCACCTGTGGCCTGAGGCCACTCCTGGATTGTCCTCTCACTCCTTTCTGAGCTGTCTTCCTGACAACAAAGCCAGTGACCAAGCCCACTGGAAAGAATGCTGACAACTAGGTTCTGCCTTGCTCAGGGCCCTCTTGCTAACGCCTTGTAGAGAATAACAGCAGATCTGCAAGACTGTGTTTTTCACAAGGCTGAATAGAGTTTGAAGAACAGAACTGGGCAGAAAGAGCAATGAAATCTTCTCTGAGGAGATGGATATGCTTTCTCAGGTGCTGAGCAGCAAGAGGTTTCTCTTCCAGGCAATATTTGTTGGTCTGCAATCTTCCTGGCCCTAGCTGTAGGGTACTTACTACAACTGAGTACACTCCTCTTTTACATTATGGCACTGGGGACCAGAGCACTCTCATCTGCACCCCTCTGAGCTGGGGCAGGCCCTTCTGGGGACCATTCTTCAGAGGACTGACTCCATACTGCCCATCCTTGGATTAGAAAACTCCCCTCTGGAAGAAGAATACCAAGCAGGATGGTTTTGCTATCAGTAAAGTGGAATTTTTGAAGCTTGATCATTAGTACCACTTCACTTCCATCCTGATAAATACCTCCTGTCTCCCACACTCTGGATTCTAGGAGGAATCTTCTGAAGGCACCAGAGGCAGGAAAAGAGTCAGGCTGTTATCCAAGACGAGGTAGGAGGAAACAAGGGACTCAGAGAGGTAGTTGGTGCATTGGTCACGGATTGGAAATTTTCTGTCTTACTTAAGTGTGGCATTAGCCTGGGTTATTGGGGTGGGCAAGGGGAGGACAGTTGGAGCCCCCAAGCTCTAGCTTTCTTGCTTTTTCAGTTTGAGCACTCTTGTTTTCCCTGTTCTATAATTAGAGTTTTGGCATAAGACTTCATTTGAAACAAAGATTTCATTACTTCAAAAATACACTGGAAATCACCAGGAGACGATTCTGTTTCTTTTTATCTGTAGGTTTATTCCACACTCTTAGTAGTCTCAACTTCCTGATAATTTCCTGGTAGTTTCAAATGTTTCCCATGCATTGGGCCCTCTGACCATACTTGGTGACAAATGTGTAGAAGGCAGGGGACTTTTGTATACTTCAGTTTTCATCACAATGTCCAGCAGAAGTGCTGTCACACTGGCCTTTGGTGACCCTCAGCAGACTGGCTGACAGCACTCTGAGAGGGGCTTCTAAGGCCTGTAGTTTACTTGTCTCTGAAAACTGGACTGTGAGTATATAAAGCAGGCAATGAACATGACCCTGAACTGGACAGGAGATTGGGTTCTGGATTCTGCTCACAACTCACTAACCCTGAACCTGGAACTGTGCACATAGTCTCTCTTGTCCTTGGTTTTATTTTCAGTGAAATAAAGAACTTATTTTAAAGCTGTGTTTCCCAAATGCAGGTCATGCAGAACACTAGGACTATTGTAGTTGTGTCTAGACAGTCCAGCAGGCCATGGGCTGAATACATAGTTTCTTGTATAATTATTTTTCATATGTATTTAGAAGTGGCTGTGACTTATAAAATGCAGGTTCATTATAAAATGTTATTGAATCCATAGAGGTTACTAATGACAAGCATAATGAAGATTAACATTTATTAAATGCTCTCTAGATGTGAATTATAGTGAGAGCCCAGCTCAGGTTGAACTTCCTGACCCTGAGAAGAGGATTTGTACATAGGGGGTTTATGTGGGATTTCACCCAGGGAGTTGGAAGAAGCAGGAATGGGGAAAAGAAGAAACCCAATGAGGGTGTAATTTGAGGGGAATCCCAGCCTCAGTCTCAGGGTGCTCTGGAGGATTGAGTATGTTTTAGAGTTAATCCTCACTCATGGCGAAGAAACTGGGCTTCACATTCCTGCCCCTGTCAGTCAACAGCTAAGGGTCCCCCTATTGAGATGATGGTAATATCGGGGCACATAAACTTCTGGGTATTTTTTAACATCTCTTTCTTGGTGCCTTGATACAAAGTAGCTTCAGTGGTCCTCAGACTGTTCCATGACAAGAGCTACATACAGTTAGAAGATGAAAACAATAATATCACCACCCACCACCCAAAATACCAAACACTCCATATATAGTAGCCAGAGATGGAGGCTTAGGAACTATGACAACAATCCAAGGAGGTCTGGTGGCATGTTGGTAGTACCTGCAACAATCTTAGGAGTACATATTACTTACTACACATGACTAATTCCTCTTCATATTGCAGGAGAGAAAATGGAGGCACAGGGAATTTAACACACTTGCCACACAGCTGGTAAGGGGCAGATGCAGGAGCTAAAGCAAGAAGTCCAACTTTAGACACCATCCTGCATAGAGCTCCCTGCTTCTCAAAATGCAATAGCAATCATGTGTGTCATCAAGAAAATTCTGGTAATGAGTTGGCAAGCCTGGAGGTCCTGTGTGGTGGTCTAACATTCAGTGAAATTTTAATCTCTTACCAGTTTTGTGCTCTGATTTCAAAGCAATTCCAAGGGCAATTTGGATTTCAATTTTTTTTTCTGTCTTTACAATCATTCTGACTTAGGCAATTTTAATCAAAATCAAAAGATCCAAACATACTTTGTTAATAGCTAAGAAAACAATGGCCAAAGGTGAAAGATTTTTAAAGAACTGCAAGGCACTTTAGTTGGCAGAATAATTGAGAGATGGCTATTTGGATGGGAAACAATGTAATTTGGATTCTAATTCAGCAAAATTACTTAATGGGCAACACATGCTTCCTGAGTGCCACAGGAGAGCAGGAGGGTGACTTTCAAATGGAGAACATACGGGAGTGGCCCAAGATGGCAGATTCCTAAGTATGGTGGAAGGTTTTCTTTTGTTCAGTTTTAAATTCTTGTCACTTAGTGGCACAAAGCTCCCATCACGGGGCTGCTTTGAGAATTCCAAGGCCTGGTGGAGCATTCCACAGTCACACTATATTCAGCACAGTAAGTGGTTGAGGGCCCTGGGGGGAGGAGCTCTTGGCCTAGACTCAGTGATTCTCAGTCAGGGACAGTGTCCTTCTTCATTCCAAAGGTTTTGGGAAATGTGGGGAGAGTCTTTTTTTTTTTTTTCTAATCATGACTAGATTACCTCGAGGTGAATGTGTGTGGTCTTACTAGCACTTGGTTTTCAGAGTGCTGCTAAATATCCTGCAGTGTACAGGACAGTCCTGTTCCAGGAGGAAGTATCACCCTATGTGCCAATGGCCCTGAGACTGAGAAACTCCAGAAGGGGAAGTGATTTCAGAAAGATAATCGTCTTTACATATGAGACAGAATGGGCTCTGAAAGGACTTACACTTAGGCCACATGCCTCGCATAAACCATGTGTGAGATTAGAGGGAGGCAGCGCCTCTCAGCTGTTAAGGCTGCTCAGATTGCAGTTGCCTATGCTCTGGTGGTGAGGCCCTTGTTACTGGAGGTAATAAAGTAATGGCCACTCGACCACATGCAAGGCATATTGTTGAAGGGATATCCAGCCTGGAGGAGAAGGATTAGGTGACCTCTGTGAGTACATCACCAAGATTATAAAGTTCTGCATACTGTTGATTATTAGAGTTCCAGGGGAAGTTTGTGAAGACAGGAATTAAAACTGAAAGTCATGTAGCCGGGTCCAGGCTGAGGGATTGAGAGGCTGAGCTGAAAGAACACAGTCTGTTATTAAGAGAGGCCTTATCTGTCCGGATTCCTGTCTCTGACGCAGTGCCCTGGCTAGTGTGTTCCTGAGCTTCTCACGTTTTATCTGCATGTCAGGTGATGGTGCTCTCGAATGCTCAGACTCTGCGACTCTATGGTTTGAGAGTACAGCATGTTCTTTCTCATAATTGTGCTGTGGCCCTTCCTCCTATGTGATGATATTTAGAGGTTATTAGGGTCAGATGAGGTCATCATGGTGGGGCCTTAATGATGAAATTAGTGGCCTTATAGGAACAGATATTTCCCTATCCCTGTCCTTGTCCCCTTTCTTCCCCATTCCTTTCCCCCTCCCTCTCCCTCTCCCCATTTTTGCACAAGGAAGAGGTTGTGTGAGCACACAAGACAGAGGCCACCTGTAGCTCAAAAGGAGAGTCTTCATTAGACTTCATCAACCATATTATCATCCTCATCTTGGACTTCCAGCCTCCACAACTATGAGAAAAATTTCTGTTGTTTAAACCACTGACTCTACAATATATTGTTGTGGCAGTCTGAGCTAACTATCACAGCCTTGAAAAAGCAAACTGCCAAGTTGTCAGAGGACCAGATGGCAGGAATAGCAGGTGGCCCTCAGCAACTGGGGCCTTTGTTCTGCAGTTTTGAGGCTCTGAATTCTGCTAAGGCCCAGTGAGCTTGGAGAGGATCCCTAGCTCCAAATGCAAGTGTAGCCTGGTGAGACCCTGTACAGAGACCTCAGCTAGTAATGATACCTGGACTCTTGACCTATGGAAATTGGGAGATAATAAATGGGTGTTGTTTTAAGCCACTAAATTTGTGATTATTTGTTATATAGCATAGAATACTAACACATAGGACATGTTGGAGGTCTGCTTTTGCTTAGGCATATAAGATTTGGGAGTTGGGTAGGCAGCCTTCCCTCACTTTTCTTCTAAGTGCTACCTAACTGAACTTTTGCACCTGTATGATTCACAATAATTAATCTTGGGGAAAACAAGGAGAATTTGCAGTGTCTGCATTATTAGAAGTCTCACTGACAGTATATGGAAGGCGTTTCCATAGTGAAGCATTTTGGACATTGCTTTGGACTAAGTGCTTGTGTTCCCTGAAATTCCTCGGTGGAAATTCTAACCTCCAAGCTGATGGTGTTAGGAGGCGATTGCGTCATGGCAGCAGAGCCCTCAGGAATGGGATTAGTTCCCTTGAAAGGGCCTGGTAGGGACTCCTTCCCCTTCCACCATGTGAGGGCACAGGGAAAAGGTGTTGTCTATGATCCAGGAAGTGAGTAGATCCTCACCTGACATGGAATCTGCCAGAGCCTTGATCTTGATCTCATTCTCCAGAACAGTGAGAAATAAATTTCTGTTGTTTATAAGCAGACTGGGTAGACTGATACATATTTTCCTAATAAGGTAGTTCAGGATGAGTTTAACTAGGAATTGCAAGGTCAAAGAGAGTGAGAAACTTTTATTGATTATGGTTTAATGTAAAGAAACAATACTATAGAAGACCAATAATTCCTTTCTAGATAATATTTCCAGTTCTTTTCTCTTGTTGCTGGTGGTTGCTGTTTATTTACTTTCAAATATACTCTACCAGTTGGCCTACATATGGAAGTGTATTTGGTCATCAGGA
Source organism: Xerus rutilus (assembly GCA_028644305.1). NCBI lineage: Eukaryota > Metazoa > Chordata > Mammalia > Rodentia > Sciuridae > Xerus > Xerus rutilus. Next base: position 29,311,254 of record CM053411.1, read on the forward strand.
GGTTATCTGGACTTCTCGTCTAAGGAGTTGAAAAATCTGAGAACTCATCCTGTTGCTTCCAAGTTTCAGTTCTGTCTGGACTCAGTATTACGTTGGAAGAGTGCTGAGTTTTGACAGGAAAAAAAAATGTCTCTGATTCTCTTTCCTTTTCAGTTAGAAAAAGGAAATGTGTCCTTCAACTGGGGTCCCCAGGGGTGTAAACTGTGCAATTTTGATGAAGCTTGATATAGTGTCTTCTGCATTGTACAGCGCTTGATTAAGGATTGTTTCATCCTGAAAAGGAGGCTATTTTCTTCACAACTTAGGCCCTCTTCATAATCTGTCTCAGAAAGCTTCTTTCTTTTTATTATGTGGTTGCAATTATTTCTCTGTCAAGTGCATAACCTAACACCCCTCCATGTACAGTGCCAAGATTTGAAACCATAATAAGCTGATGCTCACCTTTGAAGCCATTATTTCAATGATTAGAACATAGTTTATTCTACCAGCGGACATTAACATTTGAAAATGTGTCAACCAGAGTAAGAAATTCATCATGATCATGAACCACCTGCCAACTGATTAAAATGCAATGTTCTGATTTTCCCGGGTTTTAAAAAAATGAATCTAATACCTGGTATCAGTTAACATTTTTGTCTTTGTCTAGTACCTGGTGAATTGCTTGCAAAAGCCAAAGAAGTTTTAATTTTAAACAAGAAACAAGAAAAAATAAGCAGTCTGAAGAGGGCTATGGGACCCAGTGAGAGCACTATTCCTTGAGCGTGGATGGGGGAGGTTGGACTCCAACACATGATACCTTTTTCATCCTAGAGAGATACAAAGCTGGCCACATTCTCTGCATTTGGACACCTATAATTGTGAGCAGAAGTGAATCTTGTTGTTGTGCTGAATTTCTTGGAAGACTTTAATGAGATCACCTCTGCAGTTCAGTTGGGAAAGAGTAAAGGACAAGTATTACATTTCTGTCTAGCAAAAAGCCACATTTCATCATTAGTGCCTTGAAACTGTTGGTTGAAAAAATTAAGCACACACACACCAAAGTGTGGGTGGGAAAAGTAAAATATAAATCCCCAGGAAGCTGGAGTGTGGGGGTTAATATTATGTCAACCCAGAGATTTTCTGGATGGTTTTCGTCGTCAAGGTAACACTACATCTTGCTAAAGCTCAGGTAGGAAACCAGCAAAGTAAGATGGTGCAATTAGAGTGACCTTAACCAGTCACCTTTCAGCTTCTGCAATGTATTTGAAACGGGTAATTTTTTGGTCAGGTATTTCACAGCTTCCTGTGACCAGACACAATCTCTTCTCATTATCTAATGCTGCATAACAAACAACCCAAATCCTAGTGGCTTAAAATAACAACATTAATTTTGCTCAGGAATGTTCAATTTGGGCAGGGCTCAGTGGGGACAGTTGGGATGCCAGTTAGGACAGCTTGAAGGCTAGGGTTAGACTCATTTGAAGCTTTCTTCACTCACATGTATTGGGATTAATGCTGGATGACCACAACAGTAGGGGCTAGCACAAGTGGAATTTCTTTCTTTCCTCCCTCCATCCATTGGTTGGTTGCTTCCTCCCTCCCTCCCCCCCTCCCCCTTCCTTCCTTCCTTCCTTCCTTCCTCTCTCTCTTTTCTAATTTACAAATAAAAATTATATATATTTATTGTATATAAATAAAAATTGTACATATTATTGTATTGTTTTGAAATACGTATACATTTTGGAACCTCTGAACTGAGCTATTTAACACATGCCTTACCTCACATACTTATCATTGTTTGTGGTAAGAATCCTAAAATTAACTCTCAGTGATTTTCAAGAATGCAACACATAATTTTAAAATATAGTCACTATGCTATACACTAAAGTTCTTGAACCTGTTCCTTCCATCTAACTGAAATATATCCTTGAACTCAGATCTCTCCAAGCCCCACTCCTAATAACCACCACTCTACTCTCTGCTTCTCTGAATTCAACTTTTTAAGGTTCCACATGTAAGATCATCATTATTTGTTCTTCTGTTTCTGACTTATTTCATTTATCATAATCCTTCAAGTTCATCTATGTCATTGTAAATGACAGGATATCCTTTTTTAAAAGACTAAATAGTATTCCATTGTGTATATGTACCAGATTTTCTTTATCCATTCATATGTTGGACACTTGGTTTGACTCCATACCTTGGCTATTGCTGTAATGAACATGGGAGTGCACATCTATCTTGCTGACATACTGATTTCATTTCCTTTGGATGTATGCCTAGTACTGGAGTTGATCATATGGTAGTTCTCTTTTTAGATTTTTAAGAAAGCTCCATTACTTTTTCCCACAACAGCTATATCAATTTACATTTCCATCAACAATGTACAAGGATTCCCTTTTCTCCACATTTTCACCAACACCCAGTTATCTTTTGCTTTTTGAGAATAGTCATTCTAATAGGTGTGAAGTGATGCCTCATTGTGGTTTTAATTTACATTTCCCTGATGAATAGTGGAACTGAGCATTTTTCATATACCTGTTGGATATTTGTGTATTTCCTTTTGAGAAATGTCTATTCAGGTCCTTGCCCATTTTAAACTGGGTTATTAATTTTCTTACTATTAAGTGTTTGTGTTCCTTAGATAGTTTTCATATTCATCCCTATCAGATGTATGGTTTGCAAATATTTTCTTTCATTCTGAAGGTGGTTTTTTCATTTTTTTGATTGTTCTTTTGCTATGGACCATTTTATGTGATGTAATCCAATTTGTTTTTTTTAAATATTTTTTTTTAGTTGTCAATGGACTTTATTTATTTATATATGGTGCTGAGAATCGAACCCAGTGCCTCACACATGCTAGGCAAGTGCTCTACCACTGAGCCACAACCCCAGCCTTCCAATTTGTTTTTGTTGCCTGTGCTTTTGGGTCATACTCAAATAATTATTGCCTAGGTTAATGTCAAGGAACTTCTCCTCTGTGTTTTCTTCTAGTAGTTTTACATTTTTCTGTTTTATGTTTAAATCTTTAATCATTTAAAAAATTTATTAATTTATTCTAATTAGGTATATATGACAATAGAATGCATTTTGATTCATTGTACACAAATGGAGCACAACTTTTTATTTCTCTGATTGTACACGATGCAGCATTGCACCATATGTGCAGTCATACATGTACCTAGGGCAATGATGTCCATCTCATTCCACCATCTTTCCTGTCCACATGCTCCCTTCCCTTCCTTCCTCCACTTTGCCCAATCAGATTCCTCCATTCTCCCCCTATTATGGATCAGCATCCACTTATCAGAGAGAACATTCAGCCTTTGGTTTTTGAGGATTGGCTTTCTTCGCTTAGCATGATATTCTCCAACTCCATCCATTTACATGCAAATGCCATAATTTTATTCTCTTTTAATGCTGAGTAATATTCCATTGTATATATATACCACAGTTTCTTTATCCATTCATCTATTGAACAGCACCTAGACTGGTTCCACCGTTTAGCTATTGTGAATTGTGCTGCTAAAAACATTGAAGTGGCTGCATCACTGTAGTATGCTGATTTTATGTCCTTTGGGTATAGACCAAGGAGTGGGATAGCTGGCTCAAATGGTGATTCTATTCCAAGTTTTCTAAGGAATCTCCATACTGTTTTCCAGAGTGGTTGCACCAATTTGCAAGTCCCACCAGCAATATATGAGTGTGCCTTTTCCCCCACATCCTTGCCAATGCTAATTGTTGCTTGTATTCTTGATAACTGCCATTCTGACTGGAGTGAGATGAAATCTTAGGGTAGTTTTGCTTTGCATTTCTTTAATGACTGGAGATGTTGAACATTTTTTCATATATTTGTTGATCAATTGTATATCTTCTTCTGAGAAGTGTTTGTTCAGCTCCTTAGCCCATTTTTTGATAGGGTTGTTTGTTTGTTTGGGGCTAAGTTTTTTGAGTTCTTTATATGTCCTGGAGATCAGTAGTCTATCTGAGGTGTGTGTGGCAAAAATTTGCTCCCTAAATGTAGGGTCTCTTCTTCACCTCTGATTGTTTCTTTTGCTGAGAAGAAGCTTTATAGTTTGAATCCATCCCATTTGTTGGTTCTTGCTTTTATTTCTTGCGCTTTAGGAATCTTGTTAAGGAAGTCGGACCTAATCTGTCATAATGCAGATTTGGACCTACTTTTTATACTATTAGGTGTAGGGTCTGTGGTCTAATTCCTAGGTCCTTGATCCACTTTGAGTTGAGTTTTGTGCATGGTGAGAGATAGGGGTTTAGTTTCATTTTGCTGCATATGGATTTCCAGTTTTCCCAGCACCATTTGTTGAAGAGGCTATCTTTTCTCCAATGTATGTTTTTGGTGCCTTTGTTTAGTATGAGATAATTGTATTTATGTGGGTTTTTCTCTGTGTCTTCTATTCTGTACCATTGGTCTATTGTCTATTTTGGTGCCACTACCATGCTGTTTTTGTTACTATAGCTTTGTAGTATAGTTTAAGGTCTGGTATTATGATGCTTCCTGTTTCACTCTTCTTGCTAAGGATTGCTTTGGCTATTCTGGGTCTCTTATTTTTCCAAATGAATTTCATGATTGATTTTTCTATTTCTATTAGGAATGACTTTGGGATTTTAATTGGAATAGCATTGAATCTGTATAGAGCTTTGGGTAGTATGGCCATTTTGACAATATTGATTCTGCCTATCTAAGAGCATGGGAGATCTTTCCATCTTCTAAGGTCTTCTTCAATTTCTTTCTTTAGTGCCCTGTAGTTTTCATTGTAGAATTCTTTCACCTCTCTTGTTAGAATGATTCTCAAGTATTTTATTTTTATTTTGGAGGCTATTGTGAACAGGATAGTTGTTCTAATTTCTCTTTCAGAGGATTCATCACTGATGTATAGAAATACATTTGATTTATGGTATTGATTTTATATCCTGCTACTTTGCTGAATTCATTTATTAATTCTAGAAGTTTTCTGGTAGAATATTTTGGGACCTTTTAGTATAGAATCATGTCATCGGCAAATAATGACAGTTTGAGTTCTTCTTTTATTATTTGTATACCTTTAATTTCTTTTGTCTAATTGCTCTGGCTAGAGTTTGAAGGACTATGTTGAATAGAAGTGGTGAAAGAGGGCATCCCTGTCTTGTTCCCGTTTTTAGAGGGAATGCTTCCGATTTTTCTCCATTTAGGATGATGTTGGCCTTGGGTTTAGCACAGATAGCTTTTACAATGTTGAGACATGTTCCTACTATCCCTAGTTTTTCTAGTGTTTTGAACATGAAAGGGCACTGTATTTTGTCAAATGATTTCTCTGAATCAATTGATAAAATCATATGATTCTTATATTTAAGTCTATTGATGTGATGGATTATGTTTATTGATTTCCGTATGTTGAACCAAACTTGCGTCCTTGGGATGAACCCCACTTGAACATGGAGCAATATTTTTTAAAATACATTTTTATATGAAATTTGCCAAAATTTTATTGAGAATTTTTCATCTATGTTCATCAGGGATATTGGTATGAATTTTTTTTCTTTGATGTGTCTCTGTCTGATTTTGGTATCAGGGTGATACTAGCCTCATAGAATGAGTTTGGAAGTGTTCCCTCCTTTTCTACTTCATGGAATAATTTGAAGAGCATTGTTATCAATTCTTCTTTGAAGGTCTTGTTGAACTCAATTGAGAATCCTTCTGGTCCTAAGCTTTTCTTGGTTAGTAGGTTTTTGATGGCATCTTTTATTACCTTGCTTGAAATTAATCTGTTTTTGTTGTGTATGTCCTCTTGGTTTGGTTTGGGTAGGTCATATGTCTCTAGAAATTTGTCAGTGTCTTTGAAGTTTCCTATTTACTGGAGTATAAATTTTCAAAAGAGTTTCTAATTTTCTTTTGTATTTCAATAGTGTCTGTTGTGATATTTCCTTTTTCATCACAAATTTTAGTAATTTGAGTTTTTTTATCTTTTTCTTTTCATTAGAATGGCTAAGGGTTTATCAATTTTGTTTTTCAAAGAACCAGCTTTTTGTTCTGTCAATTTTTTGAATTGTTTCTTTTGTTTCAATTTCATTGATTTCAGCCCTGATTTTAATTATTTCTTGTCTTCTACTTCTTTTAGTGTTGGTTTGTTTCTCTTTTTCTAGGGCTTTGATTTGTAATGTCAGGTCATTTATTTGTTGAATTTTTATTATTTTAATGAATGAGCTTAATGCAATGAACTTTCCTCTTAACACAGCCTTCATAGTGTCCCAGGGATTTTGATATGTTGCATCAGAGTTCTCATTTACCTCTAAGGTTTTTTAAAAATCTCTTTCCCAATGTCTTCTGTTACCCATGCATCATTCAATAGTGTGTTATTTAGTCTTCAGGTGTTGGAGTAGCTTCTATTTTTGAATTTGCCAGTGATTTCTAATTTCACTCCATTATGGTATAATAGAATGTAGGGTACTATCTATATTTTTTTGTATTTGCTTTGTGGCATAACAAGAAAAAAGTGTATTCGCTTATTGATGGATGAAATATTCTATATATGTCTGTTAAGTCTAAATTATTGATTGTTGAATTTTATAGTTTGTTTAGTTTTTGTTTGGAAGATCTATCCAGTGGTAAGAGAGGTATGTTAAGGTCACCCAGTATTATTGTGTTGTGGTCTATTTGATTCTTGAAGTTGAGAAGGGTTTGTTTGATATACAGTGATGCCCTATTGTTTGGGGCATAGATATTTAAGATTGTTATGTCTTGTTGATATATGATTCTGTTAAGTGGTATGAAATGACCTTCTTTATCCTTTTTCACTAACTTTGGTTTGAAGTCCACTTTATCTGATATGAGGATGGAAACCCCTGCTTGTTTATACAGTCTATGTGATACGTTTTTCCCCATCCTTTCAACTTCAGTCTGTGGATGTCTTTTCCTATGAGATGAATCTCATGAAGGCAGCATATTGTTGGGTCTTTTTTTAAAAAAATCCAATCTGCTAGTCTATGTCTTTTAATGGATGAGTTTAGGTTATTGACATTCATGGTTATTATTGAGACATGATTTGTATTCCTGGTAATTTTGGTTTATTTTTGGTTTTTAACTTGACTTGGTTTCTCTTTTGATTGGTCTTTCCTTTAGTGTAGTTCCTCCCTTTGCAGACTTTCATTGTTTTTCATTTCCTCCTCATGGAATATTTTGCCAAGAACATTCTGTAGTGCAGGCTTTCTTGCTGTAAATTCTTTTAACTTTTGTTTATTATGGAAGGTTTTTATTTCATCATCAAGTCTGAAGCTTAATTTTGTTGGATATAAGATTCTTGGTTGGCATCCATTTTCTTTCAGAACTTGGTATATGTTGTTCCAGGATCTCTTGGCTTTGAGAGTATGAGTTGAAAAATCTGCTGAGATCTGACTTGATCTTCCCCTATATATAATCTGATTCCTCTCTCTTATGGCCTTTAAAATTCTATTCTTATTTTGTATGCTAGGCATTTTCATTATAATGTGTCTTGGTATAGATAGATATGTTGTAATTTTGTACATTTGGTGTCCTAAAAACTTCCTGTATTTGATTTTCCAATTTATTCTTCATGTTTGGGAAATTTTCTGATATTATTTCATTGAAGAGATTGTGCATTACTTTGGTTTGAATCTCTGTGCCTTCTTCTATCCTGATAAATCTTACGTTTGGTCTTTTGATGTTATCCCATAATTCTTGGATGTTCTGTTCATGGTTTCTTATAATCTTCACTGTGTGGTTGATTTTATTTTCAAGATTATATATTTTGTCTTTGTTGTCTGAGGTTCGGTCTTTCAAGTGATCTACTCTGTTGGTGATGCTTTCTATTGAGTTTTTATTTAGTTTATTGTTTACTTCAAGGATTTCTGTTTGTTCTTTTTCAGAATGTCTATCTCTTTCTTGAAGTACTCTTTTGCTACCTGTATTTGCTCTCCTATCTCTTTGTTGATGTGATTAAATTTTGTCTGTATTTGCTCACTTAGGTCATTCTTTAATTCACAGATCATTTTAATTATGTGCATTCTGAACTATTTCTCTGACATTTCATCTACTGTGCTGTCAATGGATTCCATTATTATAGTATCTTGGTTTATTTGAAGCACTTTCCTCCCTTGCTTTTTCATGTTGTCTGTGTGTCTTCCTCTTACAGTGCAGATCTGAGGTATTGCAGCTTCTACCCAATAATCTTGTAGTGTCCTTACAGGTTACCAATGCCTCACCTTTAAGGGGGATATCAATATTTATAGCACCCAATGTAACCAATATGCAGCCAGACATCATTTAGCTCCTATTTTGACATTTACCATTTTGTCACTATAAATAGAAATGACAAGTTCAGTTATCTTGTAGCACATAGCCAATCAATTTGCATAAGGGTTTACCATTTCTAATGTTGGACTGGGGGGAGTGTAGGCTGTGATATTTATGAGATATGATGTAGGGATAAAGAGGTATTAGATTATAGGACTAGTGAAAGGCTAATCAAAAGAAGTTGGCTGTTAGCAGGAGAAAAGAGAGAGAGGTTACCCCATGCAAAGCTCCCTGTTGCCTCTGCAACAGAATGGTGTCTGTTAGTACATCAAGTAGAGATACTTCTGGTGCAACTGGGCCTACAGGGACCTTGATGCTGGTTTTCCAGGTCCTTGTTTTTGTTCCTAGATAAAATCAGCCATGCCCCTAGTTGGTGGCTGTAGTAGTGTTAAGCCTGTAGGTACCTTGATGTTGGGCTTCTAGGTCCTAGTCTGTGTCCCAAGGTGGAAGCTGCCCCAGCTAAAGATGGAGGAGGTGGTAGCAGAGGTAACCTAAGATGGCAGTGAAGGTGTCCCAAGATGGAGGCAAACACTTTCAGAGATGGGGCTTGAAGGATGGGTTTTATGATGGCGTTGGGTGGCCTATATGGTGATGCTGCAGTGTGGCATGCAGTGTTGCAATGGGAAGCTGCCTCCTTGCCCTGTCCAATGTCCCATGATGGAGATTACTGCATGGGGAGGGCTATGGTGGTGGCTGCAATGTCACACAATGGAGGTGGTTTGGGTGGAGTCACATGTTGGTAAATAGGGAACCACAGTGCAGGGCTCCTTTCCGCTGGTAGGGTGTGGGGTGTGGGTTGGACCTCTCTAGGGCATCCTGGGTGATGGTCTTCCATGTCCTGACTGTTGTCCTTAGATGGAAGTGGCCATGTCCGTGTGGTTGGTGGCTGGGTAGTGGCAAACCCCTGAGTACCTTGGTGTTAGGCTTTCAGTCACCAGATGGTGTCCCAAGATAGAAGCTGATGCAACTAAAAAATGGTAGTGGCAGCAGTGAGGATAGCCTGAGATGTTGTTGGAGGTGACCACTTTTAGAGATGGGGCTGAAAGAGCAAGCCCAACGATGGCTTTGGGAGGCCTATTTGGAGATGCAGCACTGTGATGTGTGGGCATGGTCCTCAGTGTGGTGGGCAGTCCTGTGCCTGGGACTGGGCCTGGGCTTCTCACAGGTTGGTGGGGTGGTCCTGGACCTGGGCTCCTCAGGGATGCTGGGGCTTTCTTGAGCCTACCTGGTCTCCACAGGGGTTGGCAAGACTGTCCTGGGCCTGCCTGGGCTCTACGGAGATCGCTGGGGCTGTCTAAATCTTTAATCATTTTGAGTTGATTTTTAGTGATGTGAGATAAGGGTCTAATTCCATTCTTTTTGCATGTGGATATACAGTTTTCCCAAAAACTATTTACTGAAGAGATTATCCTTTCCCCTTTGTGTGTTCTTGGCATCTTTGTTGAAAATCACTGCACTAACGACATGGATTTATTTCTGGTCTCTTGTACTGTTGGACATTTTCCTATTTCTATGTGGCTTCTACATATTGTGGTTTTACGTAGGGGGGACATTTGACAATGTCTAAAGACACTTTTGGTTGTCACAGATGGGAGGGTAGGGAGAATAGAGGGGTATCCAGTGGGTAGAAGTGATGCTGCAGCTAAACATTCTACCATGCACAGAGCAATCCCTCATAATGAAAAATTATCTAGTCCCAAATGTCATGAAATGAGAAATGAGAAAGCCAGTTCCTAGGGATTTGAGAGTATCTGAAAAGCAGAACACTAAAAGTGCTCATGAAGAAACTTACATTTGCATGTAGACTCTGGTTTTATTTCTTTAGGTGTGGCTTAGTGGTTTTCCAGTTTTAGTGTGCAAGGTGTACCTGTCCAAAGCTATGGACATAAAACTGTGTGTGATACACTTGGCAAATATCTTAAGAATTTCCGTGAGGTTAACTTCCTTCTATGAGTTTTTTTTGCCTTATATATTGATCTCAGAACCTCACTTGATGTTTATAGTAGCTATAGGACATAGACTAGAATATAATATAATAATATAATTTTCCATCTTATGAATGAAGAAACTGGGCTTGAGCAGGAAAAAAAATGACTTAAGTTTTTAAAACTAGGAAATAGATAAGCCTGATCTTCAACCCAGATGTGTTTCATGTTCCATTGTTCTTTCTATTCATCTCTACTTAGGATACTCAACAACTTAAACGACACTAGCCAGGAACTATACTTGGCATTGGAAACAAAAAATCCTAAGACAATGACTCTGCCAGAGTGAGAGAGAAAGATTAAATTCAAGAAGTAGGCATAGTATAATCTACTTAGAGATATGGAGACCAATGGCAAAAAAAAATCCAGAAAAATATTACAAGTGTCTGCTTCTGGGAAGTGGGGGATGGGAGGACAGTGGCTACTGTTCACATAGACCTTGTGGAACTATTTGACCGATGTAACAGATATTTGAATCTAGGGCAGTTGTTCTACTTTATGTCTTTATTTTTAATGCTCCCTCTGTTTTCTACATTTTGCTGTACACTTTTTAAAAAGTCTTTAGCGTCACTTTAAGTGAAAGATGAGTATTACTTCCAGTGGAATGTTTTACACCTTACAGGCTTATATATGGACAGCTAAGAGGCTACATCTTTCTCCTCTGAAGGAGGTGATTTGCAGCATCCCTTGGCTTGTTACTACTTGGCTGTGGAGTTGAGCAGAGATGTTGGAGATATTCCTCTCTGAAAAGCTCCCTATACTGAAAGCTACTCTCTCATTGACTCCATCATGATTCCTTCAGTTCTGACTCTTAGACCTGTTCTGGTCAAAAAAAAACAAAAACAAAAAAAGGTAGGTCTATATACAGATAGGACTTGGATGTCTCTGAAACATACATCTTTTTTAAAGCTCATTATTGTCTGTTATACACAGAAATTCCTAATCAACAGCAAAAACTTGCACAATCTACTTTTCATATCGTACTCATGGCTAAGGAAAATTTCATCAGTTTTGCTCATCTGACTCCTGCTTATCTTTTGAGGCCAAACTTATCTTCTAATTCATTCAGTGATTTATCCATCTCATCAAGTATTTATGGAGCACCTACTCTATGTAAGGCACTGGGGATACCACAGTGAACAAAACACTCAGTTGCTGTCCTTCACAGAGTTTACTTTCTGGCTGGGCAAACAGACTTTAAACAAATTGATAACACAATTAATTAGATTTGTGATAAATATTTTTACAGGATAAGTCTGGTATTTCAAGAGATCACAGATCAATGGAAATCGACCTTGCATACGGTGAGAGGGGAAAGGAAGGTTAGGAAAAGCATCTCTAAGGACAAGATGATGATGAGAAGAAAGAATAAGCCAGGACCCGGGAGGCACACTGGAGACAGAAATAGCAGCCTATGTGAGGGATAAGGGGTAAGAAGGGTATAACAACTTTGAGGAACAGAAAGGAGGACAAAGTGGCCCATGTGCAAGGTCTGTACAGACAGGCAAGCAGAGCCAGCCTGGTCATGCGATGCTGTGGCTGTGATGAGAATTTCTGATTTTATTCTAAAATGAGTGTACATAATTAAAGAGGTTTAGGCAGTGACAAAGAAATGACATGATATTCATATTTTAAAACTCACCCTGTACTATTTCAGCGCTGATCCCTTGATGGAGGCCTTGAGGAAGAGAGAGCAGCACATATTCAAGAGGCACTGAGGGTGAAGACTCCAAGACTCGCAGGATGCGGAGATTAAAGGGAGATGGATGACGAGGGAGAGGAAAGTGCCATGATTTATGAGAGTCACATCTTTTCTGTTTTGTTATTTTTCTCTGGAAATACTGTCTCCAGGATGCAGATGGCTGGGAATGGCAAGTGATTGGGTTCCTTTTGGGATAGGGCTTTGCCAGCCAGATGGAATGGAATGAAGACCATAAGAGCCTGTGGGTATTTATATAACGATAGACCATGAACTCCAGTTAAGAATGAAATGAAAGCAGAGGGAATTGACAGAAAGTGAAAAGGATTTCTTTATCTTCCATAGGAAGGACCGTTATTATGGGGATACTTGAGCAATCGACTTGAAAGGTTTGGGATGTTGGAATCAATAATGTTGGAGTGATGCAGAGTTCAGGGTAGGATGGAAGGAAGTGATGGCTCAGCTGGGTGAAGGAAAAGTGACTGGGGATGATATTAAGACCCTCTGCTGCATAATGCTGTGCAGGTGTGCAATGCAAAATCCAGGGGGCGTGCCATTTACATAGGTGACAGGTGTCATTTTGCTCTGGGAGTTGGACAGTGTGGTGACTGTGCCAGGATGTTGGATGGACATTTCACATAGGTTTTGAAGTCACCAACAAACAGCAAGAACTGGGTTAAGAAGAATATTGCAAGCCAGGATATCTGTAGATTAGAGCAATTAATAAGGAAAGAGTTGTCAGGGTCAGAAAGCACTATCCCTGGTGAGCAGAGATCTTGTTCAGTGGGCAAAGCAGTAACTGTCTGGAAGTGGCATGGAGATAACATCACCCTCTAACTGTGAGATTCCAGCACAGGAAATAGAGTTTTACCACCTGCAAGGAAGTTTCAGAGGAACTGTTCTGTTCAGTAGACAGCTGACTCCTAATATATAAAAAAAGTATAAGAATTTTCTGGAGGAGACATGTGGATCTTTGTTGATCTTGGTGTAAGAGCTCCAGAGGGCAGAGTGGAATGGGGTTTGGGTCTGCAGTAAGGAAACACTGAGCATCATGGGGATGGTAATAATGTAGAGAAGAGGTCTGGAGTTAAGTAAGGTTGAGGATGACAGCCAAAATCAGATTTATAAAAAGCCCTGTGCTTTTTTTTTTTTTTTTGGCACTGGGGATTGAACTCAGGGGCACTCAACCACTGAGCCACATCCCCAGCACTATTTTGTATTTTATTTAGAGTCAGGGTCTCACTGAGTTGCTTAGCATGGTGCTGTTGCTGAGTCTGGCTTTGAACTCTCAATCCTCCTGCCTCAGCCTCTGGAGCTGCTGGGATTACAAGTGTGCGCCACCGCACCTGGATGTGCTTTCCTTTAATTACGGTTTCTCAGCCTCAGCACTATGTGCATTAGGGATCAGAGAAATCTTTTTTTTTTTTTTTTTTCTCCTGAGGGGCTGGCTTGTTTGCAGGATGTTTAGCAGCATCCCCAGCCTCTACCCACTGGACTCCAGTAGCAAACCCTATCAGTTCAGACAAGTGAAAATATCCCTTGATATTGCTGAGTATCCCTTGGCAGGGAGGAGGGATACAATTTTCTCAATTGAGAACCAGTGCTTTAAACCATGTAGCTGAGCTAATGCAAAGTTGTGGTTTCTAAAGATTCTTACACTTGCAGCTAGGAAAGGCCACTGGAAATTTCTTTACATTTTCATCTACTTGTTAGTGTTCTAGGAAACTGCAGCTCACATGAATGAGTCCTGTAACCCAGTGGGAGATGGTATATTGTTCATCCTATGAAGTCATTTTTGTCGTCATTGGTTTACAGAGATGGTTCTTTATTTGAGATCCCTTCCCAGAAAGCAGTCTCAGAATCAGCTAGAACTTCTAACGTTAAATAAAGGCCGAAAGTGGTGAATTGGAAGGTGTTTGGTTTTGTCTGACGGTCCAGGTAAAATGAAAGTAGAAGAGTTTCTGCTATAACTGTCCCCGGAGCCACTTGGCATGTATACAACGTTCTGATTCTGAGAGAAGCCGAGCTGCCCTCCCCATGTAGAAAGAAGGTCAGCAAGGCCTGGGTGAGCAGAGCCCGAGAGGAGCTTGGCACCAGCTCCTGCTGACTTCATTCCTCCTGCCAGTTGGAACTGATTTGTAGGCCTGTGTTTGGTGCCAGGGACTGGGTGGGAAAGGGGAAGTAAATTCAAACAAAAGAATGCCCCTGAAGTGTCTGAAAAGAGGCTTTTAGCACCATTCTTTGGGTGCTCTCAACCAGACTGAAGGTGCAAAAATGTAAAAATCAGCCACAACCACTTCGGAGAATGGTGGAGTATATCCAACACAGTGATATTATCACATCTAGTTGTTGGACAAAGGACTTCATTGTATAACAAAATAAAACATGTTTCTCCTTCCAATTCCTGCTTTGTGACAAATCTTCAAAAATGAGCTTACAAAGGAGCAGCCTGAAAACTTGGCAAGGGTGGTTTTTAGACATGTTCCTTCCAAAATATCTGATTGAAAGGGTTTTCAGACTGTTTTCCTGGCCTGCTGTGCAATTTGCAAACAATCTCTTTTTTCTGGTCACTTTGTGGGTGGGAGGGATTGACAAATGTACTGGAAACTCATTTCTGACATTTATAGACCAACTTCTTCCAAATTCATTAACTTCCGGTATAGATAGCAAGTGCATGTTCTTGCCATTAATCATAGTACACCCCTGGACTTCCAAGTGGGTCCAGTCCTGGTTATAGTGTGGTGAGGGTTATCACTTGCTCTTCCTCCTCCATTTCTGATACCTCATGATACTTTCCAATACCTTGGTAAATTCTAAGGGTTACATCCTTTATCTTTAGTCTTTCATTCAATTCTCAGATTTCCTTAGGAATGAGACACTTGCCATGACCTAAAGATGGAATTAATTCTCCTCAGTAAAAACCTGGTCAAGAATTCATTCGTTTTAGTCAAGAAATTCAGGGTCAGGATGTAAAGCCAATTTCTCATGAGTGTAAGACTGCTTAGCTTATCTCAAAAGGTCATGTATTATATGATTCCACTTCCATAAAATTCCCAAAATGATGAAATGGGGGTCTGACCAGTGCTTGCCAACAATTAGGTAAGGGAGCTGGGATGTGATCAGGAAAGGAGTAGCATGAGGGAATTCCTTTGTGATCACAGAAGAGTTTTCCATCTTGTGCATGATGGTTATCCTTGGGATAAAATGTCACAGGATTGCTTGCATGGCCCCCATTCCCCCCCCCCAAAAATAATCCATGCAAAAACAGGTGAAATCCAAGGAAGGTCTGCAGTTTATTTAATTGTATGGTGCCAGTGCACATTTTCTGATTTTGATAATATGCCATGCTCCTTCCATAAAGAGTAGGGCATCACTCCTCACTGTTCAAGTGATGTTTGTTTTTGTTTTTTTCAGTTTTCAGTGCTGGGGATTGAACGCATGGCCTCGGACATGCTAGACAAGTGTTCTATCCCTGAGCTTGGAAATGTACTATAGATATATAAAATGTCACCACAGGGAGAAGCTGGGTGATGGTTACAAAGAAACTTCTGTACCATTTTTATAGCTTCTTGTGAGTCTATAATTATTTCAAAATAAAAAGTTAAAAAGAAGAACTAAGAAGAAACAAACCCCAAATCATGTGGCTTTAGAGATAGAGCATGGCAGAGGGGACCATAGTAGGTAACTCGGGAATAGATGAGATTGATAATTAAATGAGCAAAGCTCTTTTGCATTATATTAGTAGAAGTTTTTTTTAAATTATAACAGAAGATGAAATTTTTGAATACTTAATAGGCCAGGCATTGTGCTAAGCAATATCTAATCCTTGTAAGAACTTTATTTTTTAAGAAGTTTATTCCTTTAAAAGATAATTTTGTGTATTTGGTAAAAGTGTAAAGAAGAAAATGAAATTTTACTAATGACAAAAAACAAAACAAAACAAAACAAAAGAAAAAAACCCCAAATAGCAGTTAACACTGAGGGTAGGAAGAGCAATGCTGCCCAGGACGGGCATAGAGGGCAAGAGTGGGTATATAGAGGTATTTGTCATGTTATTAGTTTGTTTTTTGTGTTTTTTTGGTGCTGGGGATTGAACTCAGGGGCACTTAACACTGAGCCACATCCTTTTAAGTATTTTATTCAGAGACAGGGTCTTACTGAGTTGCTTAGGGCCTCGCTGAGTTGTTGAGGCTGGCATTGAACTCACCATCCTCCAGCCTCAGCCTCCTAAGCCACTGGGATTACAGGCGTGTGCCACCATGCCTGGCATATCATTAATTTTTAAATTGCACATATTGTGTGTGTGTGTGTGTGTGTGTGTATTCTTTATGTGCGTTATAATTTGTACATGGTAAATCTGGGTGGGGGAAGATATAAACATGAAAACAACAAACAGAACTGAGGGTGGTTATGGTGTGATGGGAGTTGTTTTATTGTTAAGGGTAACACAAACATGAATAGTTTGCTCTCAGAAGAGGACGCCTTGTTCATCTTTGTGGGTTACAGTGACCTCTGATCCCAGAGCCACTCCAGATTCTCATGAAGAAGCTCCTGGCATAAACTATCAGAGATGTGTCTACAAAAGAATAGTGTCATGAGGGAAATGAAAATGATTTCCTATGTAAACTCTGACAACTGACAGGTGGTCCATCAATTCTCATCAGCCCCTGGCCCTCATGGAAGGCTAGGCAGATCTCCATCATCTGTGCTGAGGTGAGCTGACAGCTCTCACATTCCTGTTGCAGGCCTTTAGGAGGTCTAGAGATAAGAGGGAGCCCAGCAGGGCATGTGAAACCTAAAGGTTGAGAACAGGAAAGGACTTTGAGAGCACATGGAGAAGCTGGGACTTGTTCCAGATTTCACAGCTCCTGAGAGATCCTGGGTGGACCAGGTCCCAGGGCTCTATATGGAGATCCTTCACTATTCATGTTATTTACTAATGTTCTCCACCAGCGCTTCAGGGCTCTTACAGAGATACAAGCGGCCAGACACAAACAAGCATATGGGGCAATGAAAAATAAGCTAGTGTGTTAGCTTAGTCAGCTTCCTGTTGTGACAAAATACCTTAGATAATCAAAAGGAGGGAAAGTCTGTTTTGGCTCATGGTTTCAGAGGTTTCAGTCCATGGTCGCTGGGCCACATTGCTTTGGGTCTGTGGCAGCACAATACCTCCTGGCAGGAATGTATGGTGGAGGAGGTCTGCCCACCTCAGGGTGGTGGGCAGCAAAATGAGAGAGGAAGGGGCGGGGTTCCCAATATCCCTTTCAAAGGCCTGTCCCCAGTGAGCTAGCCTTCTCTCACTAGGCCCCACCTCCTAAAGATTTGACTACCTTCTGGGGCTGAGATTGTGGCGCAGTGGTAGTGTGCTCGCCTAGCACGCGTGAGGCACTGGGTTCGATCCTCAGCACCACATAAAAATAAAATAAAGATATTCTGTCCACCTACAACTAAAAAAATAAATAAAATTAAAAAAAAAAAAAGAGATTTGACTACCTCCCAATTGTGCCTCAGGCTGGGAACCAAGTCTGTGGGCCTTTGTAGGACACAAGATCCAAACCCTAACAACCAGGAAAACAAGTAAAGTCTGGAGTAAGATTTTTGTCCACAAATATATTTTAAGCTTGTTTCACAATTCTCCGTGCCTTTGCTGTCTTGCCTGAATGATGGGGAACTCTAAGGAAGAGGGCCCTTTACAGTGCTCAATCTCAAAGCTCACAATGCAACAGAGAAGTTTGGAAATATTTGTACTTAACTGTGGAAGTAATATGTGAACACTTGCTTCCTGTAAAAATTTAAACTATAGATAAGTGTGTGTGTGTGTGTGTGTGTAGAATAAACAGTCAAAATGACACAAAAATAATCAAAACCATTTGATTTGTATCTTTCAGACCTTTTTCTGTGCATTTATGCATAAATATAAAACATACATATATGTAGTTTTAAAAAGATAAATGGGATCCTGCTATTTATTATTCTGTGATTTTTTTCCTCTTAATAATGTGTCTTAGAAATCGTTCTGTCTGGGTACATACAGCTCTGTCTCAATTGTCTTAGAGACTGCATTGCATTCTCTGAGTGATGGACTAGGCTGCATCTGGTAAACAAAGACTGGTGAATATTCAGTGCATGTGGCTCAGCTTGGGCTAGGTGTACGAGAATTTCATAGAATCTATTCTCAGAAATGAAATAGCCTCATGTGCTTACGTTTGACAAGGCGGTGTCAAGGTGCCACCCAAAAGCCGGTACTGAGTTCTTTTTCTACCAGCATGCATACTTATTCATTTTACTACATTCTTTCTGTATATAACTATAATCAATCTTAAATTTTTTTTTTAATCCGAGAGAGAAAGATAAGGGTGTCATTGTATTGCTTTAAAATTCATTGCCCTGATTCCTAGTGAGGTTGCATATCCTTTCTCAAGTTAATTTTCCATTTGTGTTTCTTCTGTTAATTGGCTACTTTCCTTTTTAGAAGGTTTTTTCTGATTCATCCCTTTCTCCCTTCCTCCTTCCCTCATTGCCTGCCTGCCTTTCCTTTCTTCATTCCTTTCTTCCTTCCCTCCTTCCATTCTTCTGTTAGCTGTGGATTTCTACTGAATGTTTGGCAATACTTTATTACAGTTCATATTTTTAAATAAGTGTAAAAGAACACAACAGAGAGCTCGGATATGCTTTCTGAGTGCCTGTGAACATTGCTTTCCCTTGGTAATGGGGACGATTCAGATTAGAGTGTTGAGTTTTTTTCTAGAGAGAAGAGCACCACGGGCCCTGATAACCTAGGCCTTTCCTTCAGCATTTTGACTTCAGAAGGAGTTTTGTTTCTTCCTTGGAGGTAGCCTAAAGATTTGGAAAATTCCTTTGTCCAAGCTCCAGTATCTACCTTCAGTCTCCTGTGTCAAAATGCCCATATGGCAGAGCTGTAGCTGTGGTTAAACTCCAGCACTGAGAACAGAGACATCATTCTTCCACTCTTAGAATCAGTGACCAGGTCTACCACCTTTTCTCTCTTTGATTCCTATGCTCTTTGATCATGGGGCTGTTTTAGAGTTCTTTATTGGAAAGCTTCTCATCTGTCCTCATTTCCACGTGAAATCTTTAGATCTGGTTCCATCTACTTTTTCTAGAAAATTCTCAAAGTTCTGATATCCCAGTGGCAAATTCTAGTTTTTCAGCTCATCTGAAATTTCTTTTTGATTGTAGTTTTTCTATCATTTCAGTGGAATTTAAGTAAACATCTTTCTGCAGCTGGCCATCTTAAACCTTCATGTAATGTTCCTACTTCTGATAAGTCCAAGAGCATTTTCTGGAGAAGCCATCTTCAAAACATCCTGTTTTATAATGAGGGGATGGTCAAGTATAGCTGCTGAAGAAAACCAAGTTATTATCCCCTCCCCCACCAACTTAAAATAACCTGTTGTCCAGAAAACGCAGAAACAGAAATCTTTAAAAAATCTAAAATGTCCCTTTTACTATCATATTCATGTTAATAATTTGATGCAAATAGTTTAAGATCTTTTTATACAAACATAGAAATGTACTTTTCCCTGTAAAATGAGATCACAATCTTCAATATAGCTAATATTTATTAAGCATGTTGTATTTTTTAGGCACTTAATATTTATTAAGCATGTTGTATTTTTTAGGCACTTTGTTGAGATTTTTTTTAACCAATTATTTTATTTAATTGGATTTCTCACTCAATTCTTCCAACACCCCTTAATATTTGGGATTGTTATCAATCTCTCTTTTATATATGAGGAATGATGCTTACTGAGGTTAAGCAACTTGTTTACATTCATTTGATACTGTACTGTTCGACTATGTATACTGTTTTATAATCTGATTTGGAAAACAAATCTATGGATTCCTTTTTCTGTTAATAACTATGCATCTATATCATAAGTTTTTATTCCTCTATATTATATTTATATTAAGTATATATCTATGCTTTATATCATATAAAATGTACATATAAAGTACATATGAAATCATATGCATACTGTGCATATGTGTGTGTGCATATATAAAAATTACACTTAATTTTGTCAGAATAAACAATAATGTATTGAAGACAAGTCATCAAATTGTATCAAATACTGTAAGTTAGGCACTGCTTTGGGCACCGGAGATAAATAAGACATGGTCTCTAAACAAGTAGAGTTTATATTCTAGGAAATGTAGTAGTGAAACCAGAGTATAAGATAAAATTCAATTCTTCACTTCTTTTGGTGGGTAGGGTCTGTAAGCTGCAGGCCTCTGCAGCTGAGAAAGCCTGCTGAGTGTTAGCATCTAATAAAAGCAGGTGATGACTGCCAGGGCCAGCTTTGAGGGTTAGTCCTGAGAGTCGAAGCCCGCAAAGCCTGAATCTTCTCCACTACCGTTGAGTGGCGTGTTGCAGCTCTTAATGGCAGGCTGTGCCCTCTGGTGTTGCAGCTGACCCCAGAAGCTCACTGCCAATTTCTTCTTCCTAGGTTTTTGTCTCAGGAATTCAAAGAATGAGAGCCACAGAAAAGAAAGAGAGAAGCTGGGTGCGGTGGTGCAAGCCTATAATCCCAGCACTTAGGGAGGCTGAGACAGGAGAATCGCGAGTTCAAAGCCAGCCTCAGCAACAGTGAGGCGCTAAGCAACTCAGTGAGACCCTGTCTCTACATAAAACACAAAATAGGGCTGGGGATGTGGCTCAGTGGTCGAGTGCCCCTGAGTTCAATCTCCAGTACCAAAAAAAAAAAAAAGAAAGAAAGAAAAGAAAGAGAGAGTGTGAAAGAGAAGAATTCATTCAAGTGGGAAGAAGAGAGACAGAGCTCTCACAGGGCAAGAGGGGAGTAAGAGGGGACCCAATAGCAGGTTACCCCTTGAATGCATCAACCTAGGGTTTTATATAGTACCTGGGTCAATACCATCAGTCCAACCTTATGGTGATCAGGTTTTGGAAAAGTACTAGCTCTTGTTACCCCCTGAGTAACTTTCCTACAATCTCCAATTCGGGTCTGTTCCACTTCTGTTTCCCTCTGCTGACTGGGAAGTGGAGAGGTTGAGGTCAGTGGATCTTGGATGCGTGGGTTGGGGCCTGTGACACTGTGTGGAGCCAATGTCTGCACCTGGTGAGGGCTGGGTGGCCCTGGCAGCCTCAGTACAACAGGTCAGTGTGCCCTGGCTTCCCTGAGCCCTGGGTCACCATGCCTCAGGCCCACATTGGCATGGTAGGCTCCATGCACCACCACAGCCTGAGCTCACTGCCTGTGCTGGAGCCCACCCCATCCACCACTCTGGGAGAAGGACTTGGCTTCAGTAATGTGAGACAATTAAAAATAATTATATAGGGAATGAATTACAAACACGAGAGACACAGGGTCCTGAGTACTTTCAGCATGGGCACTTGTCTTGCCTGGGGAGGGCATGAAGCCACTTCTGAAGAACTGACATGGAAAATTTTACTGTTACCAGCTGGACCTTTGGTGGACTGTATACCTCTCTGGCTCAGTCTTTGTGAAAGAGTGTTAAGCAGACTCCAATCCAAGAAGCCTTTGAGAACTGTATTAACCTAACAGCACTCTTACTAAGAATCTCCGGGATTAAGATCTCCTTGCTGTGCACAAATCATCTGAATGAATTAAACATGTAATTGAAAGGCTCATCGTGTGCTACTTGAATGCTTTGCTGTACCAGAAATAAAATGAAAATGAAATCATTTTCTCTTTCAAATAAATATTATATACTGTAGGCTTCACTGTCTCCATTAGCACTGTCCGACTGCACAGAGGTGATTATATTATTTATAACACGTGCAGATACTGAGAGGTTCTTTCAAGCTCAGGCAGATAAGCACTGTAGGATTTTTCTCTCTTTACTTTCGTGCCTAGTATTTTTTGCTTTCTGTCTTCCTCTCCTAAGAGAGAAACCTAAAGATTCTTTTTCCCTTCTTTTTGGAGACTCTAGAACAGGCAGCCATTTTCAAAAGGTGCAAGTCAAAGCTTGCACCATCATGAGACAGATAGGAGATTTGCTTGTTACACTCTGGGTGGGCCATGATTTGTGTGCAGGTTATGTCTTTGAAAAAACTTAGGCACTAAGGATGTGTTGTCAGTAAGTAAAATGCCTGTCAGATTAGTCAATGACCCTGTCATACGTCCTAAAAAGCTACAAGAACACTCCAGCTAAGAAACTCCTTATCATCTCCCTCCACAATGCAATGAGAAGGAAACAATTATTGCTCTTTGCTGAGCACTTACCATGTGTGGTGGGCTTCACACACATCATTTCTGACCTGAGAAAAAATTAGGGATCAATGATGTTAAATAATTTGCTCAATGCTGCCTTGTGAAAAGAAGTGTCAGGACTGAACTCAGATCTTTCTGGTACTCAAACACGAAGTTTTTCATCTGTGGTTTTTAAAAAGAAATGGCAAAAATTCTTTAACTCTTTTTCACATGGAGAGCTTTGGTCTAATATCTCTCCCTTTAAATCTGGGTAGGCTCCTAGCTGCTTCAACCAATAGATAAAATAGAAGTGATCCTATGTGACTGTTTTTTTTTTTTTTTGATGGCACTGGGAATTAAACCCAGGATTATTCTGCCTCTGAGCTATATCCCAAGCCCTTTTTATTTTTAGCATGACAGGCTCTTGCATAATTGGAGAGGCTGATGAACTCGTGATCCTTCTGCCTCAGCCTCCTGAGTTGCTGGGCTTACAGGCCTGTGCTCAGTTGCTATGTGATTTTTTTGTTGTTGATGTTTTGGTAATGTTTATTAAATCTTCCTTTTTCTTATTTTTTGTGACAGCCTTTCTCTTGATTCTTTTTTAAAATTTTTAAATTTTTTAAATTTAATTTTTATTTGTTCTAATTAGTTATATGTGACAGCGGAATGCATTTCATTTCATTGTAACACAAATGGAGCACAACTTTTCATTTCTCTGATTGTACATGATGTAGTCCCACTATTTGTGCAATCATACGTATTCCTAGGGTAATGATATCCTTCTCATTCCACCATCTTTCCTACCCCCATGCACACTCCCCTCTCCTCCCTCCCCTTTGCCCAATCCAAAGTTCCTCCATTCTTCCCATGCCCCCTCCCCACATCATGGATCAGCATCCACTTATGAGAGAGAACATTCAGCCTTTGGTTTTTTGGGACTGGCTTACTTCACTTAGTATGATATTCTTCAACTTCATCCATTTACCTGCAAATGCCATAATTTTATTCTATTTTAATGCTGAGTAATATTCCATTGTATATATATGTACCACAGTTTCTTTATCCAGTCATCTATTGAGGGGCATCTAGGCTGGTCCCACAGTTTAGCTATTGTGAATTGAGCTGCTATAAACATTAATGTGGCTGTGTCACTCTAGTATGCTGATTTTATGTCCTTTGGGTATAGACCGAGGAATGGGATAGTTGGGTCAAATGGTGGTTCTACTCCAAGTTTTCTAAGGAATACTGCTTTCCAGAGTGGTTGCACCAATTTGCAGTCCCACCAGCAATGTATGAGTATGCCTTTTACCCAACGTCCTCACCAACACTTATTATTGCTTGTATTCTTGATAACTGCCATTTAAAAAATATTTTATTAGTTGTAAATGGACACAATATTTTTATTTATTTTTTTATGTGGTGCTGAGGATCGAACCTAGTACCTCACGCGTGTGAGGCAAACTCTGTACCACTGAGCCACAACCTCAGCCCAATAACTGCCATTTTGACTAGAGTGAGATGAAATCTTAGTTTTGCTTTGCATTTCTCTAATGACTAGGGATGTTGAACATTTTTTCATATATTTGTTGATTGATTGTATATCTTCTTCTGAGAAGTGTCTGTTCAGTTCCTTAGCCCATTTGTTGATTGGGCTATTTTTTTTTTTTGGTGTTAAGTTTTTTGAGTTCTTTATAAATCCTGGAAATTAGTGCTCTATCAGATGTGCATGTAATAAAGATGTTTTCTCACTATGTGGGCTCTCTCTTCACATTATTGATCACTTCATTTGCTGAGAAGCAGATTTTTAGTTTGAATCCATTCCATTTTATTGTTTCTTGATTTTATTTTTTGCGCTTTAGGGATCTAGTGCTATGTGATTTTTTTTTAAAGGTAGGACACAAAAGCACATGTGCTTCCCCTTTTTACTGGAACACTTGCTCTTGATACCTCAAGCCACCAGGTAAGAAGCTGACTGTTCAGATGTTACCAGGCTACATGAAATCCCAGGCCATGTGAAGTGACCACATGTGTAGGTATCAGAGTTCCAGCTGACAGCTCCAGCTAAACAGACTATGTGATATCCCAGTGCAGATGCCAGATATGCCATTGAAATAGCTCCAAATGACTCCAGTCTGCAGGATTGCATTTGCTCCAGACATTTCACTCTTCCTACCTACAGTTCTATACCTTGTGGTGTCCTAATCAAATTTCTGAATCCTGAGCATAATAAAATCCTTGTTGCTTTATGCCACTTAATATGGGGAGATTTGTAGTAGTTTGTAGAGTTGGGAGGAATCTTAGTTATTGACTACTCTGCCTTCTGTCTAATAAGCCAATTCTCATGCATTTCTAATAGATGACACAGGTCTGGCATTCAGAAAAGTTTTGTTTGGCTCCCCAATTTTTGAGTTTTAATGATGATTAAATTTTAGATGAAACCTGAATTTGTGACTTTTCTCAGAAATCAAAAGACATGAAGACACTGGGCCTGCCTTCTGATAAAACAACCTCAAGTTTCTGAATAGCAGCTACCTCTTTCAGGTGAACCTTTGCTCTTCAGTGCTAGTCTCTACTCTAATGCACACTGTTGCTTTACTGGCCCTCCTTACCATGGGTGTTTTTGTTTGTAAACCTGACAGGTAGGTGATCCTAAAGCCTGTTTCTGAGTATTGAAAGGTGTTTAAGAATTCTTATTTCTTCTGCTTTTATCTTCCAGAATTCAAGTTCAGATTGTACTATTATAACCTATTTTGGATTTAAAGTAATTTTAGTGATAACTGTAGTATGTTTTAACACTATAAGATAGTACAGCTTAAGATGAGCATAAGGTCTCACCTCGTAGATTTAAACATTCATCCATTATGATAAAGATGGAAAAGAAATTAACTATTTATTTAGGGAATAAAAATAGCTCTATCTTGCACTCTGTTTAAAAAAAAAGAACCCATACTTCAACTATGGACTTATTGCTTAGTATATTCAGGACTTATGAATGGGTTTGTTCTGGGAGAAGATCCTTCCTTACCAGAGTCCTTCTGGAAAGGATTTGAATTTTGGTATGAGTCCATGCCTTTGTGGTTCCTGAGTGGAAACGCAGCTCTTTTGTGCAGCTATGATATATCATTTGATTTGGGAGAGCTACCAGTGAGAGCTGTTATTGACTTTACTGGGGTTAGTAGAATATTAATGTAACTGCTTGCCAAGTATCCAAAGGAATAAGAGGAATAGAAGAAGAAATTTTATATTTACTGGATACTTAAAATTCAGACCAGAGCAGGATAACTCATTTGTATTTTCGTTGGCAGTATAGTAGAAGAGAATGTCTAAAAACGTTTTTTTTTCACTTAAATATCAGGGGCAAAGAATGGAAAGTGGGAAGGGAAGTTGTGGAATCTCTTCCTCCAGAGATGTTTAATAAAAAGCAGAACTTTGTAGATAGGAGAAGTCAACTTTGGAGTGAGGCAGAGGTATGAAGTATGGAAGGTCAGTGAAAACTTGATGACCTGTTGAAGTTACCTCTAGAGCTTTCATAGTGGCTGTACAGTTTTACCAGCAACTTTAGATCCATAGCATAAAGCCTTAATGAAATTAGCATGGAATTGGGTATGATTTGGGTGGTCATTATGTATTACAGATGATTGACATTTATTGTTAGAATTGTTCTCTTATGAAGTTAAGGCAATCTCGATACCTGTCTGTGGCTTCAGATGATTCTTTTGGCCCTCTTCAGTATGATGCAAATCACAAAGGGGACTGTCCAAGTCAGAGACAAAATGATTCATAGTGGTGCTGTGGTGTTTGGCTATGACTTTTATATATAGGTTTCAAATTTTGGGAAAATTGTTAAAGTCAGTATGTAGATACCTGCTGAGAAGAGTTCCAGGCAGGGGTCATAGATGCTGATTATAATATTGCTTTTGGCCAATACTATTAGAAATCAGCATTGAATGACTAACTCCATTAGATAACCCACTGAGAATAGTTATAGAAACTCATGTGGACACAGAAATGACGGAAATTCTGTCCACAAATCCAGCTCCCAATTTTTATTCTTCCCAAAATGAAAAAAAAGTCACAACTTTATCCATTTCAGGAGGTACCTTTCCCCTGCAGTAGCCATATGAGTTTTCTTCCTTTAAAAATAGGGATTATAATCTGATAATTAAAGCCTATCTCACTGTGGTAGATTCTGAGGTATACTTCTCATTGCCTTCTTCAGAAATGAAGGAATTCATCCATCAGTTCATGAGAGTGTCACAAATAGAAAACCTCTAGCTACCAGTCCCTACCTGAGTCTGCTTATCAGAAGAAAACCTCATCCAAAGTTACCATCCTCCCAGGGTGACATGCATCACATTCAATGAGTAATCATAAAGTATGCAAAATTCCACATGAATGCCCTTACTTCTGACACCAATTGTGGAGTCAGGGCTCCCCAAGACCACTCTTAGTTTCTATAATTCACTAGAAGGACTCACAGAATTCATCAAAAGCTGTTATGCTTATGGCTTCTGTGCAATACAGGGAAAGGATGCAGATTAAAATAATCCAAGAACAGAGTCTCATAGGACAGAGGAAAGTTCCATGTACAATGCTTCCAGTTGTCCTCTTCCAGTGGAATAATGGATAACTCTAGTTTTCCCAGTAATAATGTATGACAAAACACACAGTTAAGCTTACCTGTTACCTGAGTATTGGTGTCCACGCCAATTGACTATCTGTTCTCAATCTCCAACCCCTTAGTGGCTGAGCTGATGCCTTTGATTTGATCCAACACATTCACCACAAATGACATTATCAGATACTCTTGCTATTGCCTAATTCAATAGTAGGCCAGTAACGAAGGTAGGAAATGACACCACATAGCTGAATTTACTGGTAGCAATTGGGATGATAGGACTCCAAAACAATAGAGGCCAGTTGGCAAGGTTTTATTATTAGAGACAAGTAGACACAATTATTGTAATGATGCAGTGATGAAGTGATAGAAATGTTTAGTAGAACATAGCATCCTTCAGGGAAAAATAGTAGCCAACAAGGATACTGCTGTAGTTTGGATCCAAAATGTCCCCCAAATGCCCATGTTTTAAGGGATTATTCTCTAGCTTGGTGCTATGAGAAGTGGTGAAGACTTTAGGAGGTGAGGCCTAGTGGGAAGTCTTCTGGTCATTGGAGGTATGCCCTTGAAGGGATAGTGGGGCTCCACCCCTTTCTCTTTCTCTTTCACTTCCTCACCATGAGGTGAATAGTTTTGCTCTACCATGTATTCCCTTGCAAGCTATGCTGCTTTGCTAAAAGCTCAAAAGCAATGGGGCCAACCAACCATGAATTGGAACTCCAAAACTATGAGCAGAAATAAACCTTTTCTCTATATAAGTTGATTTATCTTAGGTATTTGTTATAGTAATGGAAAGTTGACTAACACAAGCACCATGCAAATTGTACAAGTAAAAGAGATCTAGGATTGATGATTAGGAGGCTGAGCTCAATTACCTGTTAGAAAGTCACAAGTTTTGCCCAGTTGCCTAGCCTGAGAAAGTTTTCTGACCCAGATCCATTGCCCGAATGAGAAGTCATGTCTGCAGGAGGAGGCACCCAGCCACATCATTGCAAGTACACAGTGATTATTCCCTGCAGTCCTTTCCCATTGTTACCTATATCCATAGTTACTCAAGTAAAGATTGATTTAGGGAATGCCTGAACATTTCCAGGACTTTTTGGATATTTGTTTTGATACCGAGGGACTCTTAAGTGTCAACATCTCTGCCCTACACCCCCACTGTGAAAGTATATGAAAGCTAAGAAATTAATATAGTTCTGTCCAAAATCCAACTCAGAGTGGGTCCGTTGAGACCTGAATAATGTCACTTCCCCAATCCCTGATTGTGTATTTGGAAAATACATGCTTCTTTGGTGGTTGTCACAACCTTCAGATATATGAATCCTTGATCTCTTGGGTGAGAGTTATCATAATGGTGTTGTATAGTCCTCTGGGTGGCCTTGGACCAATCTAGTTATTTTCCCTTTTTAGCTTTTAAATCTCAAGAATAACTAGAATGTAGTGGGAATGCACTATGCTGAGAAAAGGAGGAACTGGTCAGAATAGTCTGGGCTCTGTTCCAGTCCTTCCTAGTCACAGGATGCCCTTTAATGTGTTAGCCCAGTGATGGATTATCCCTAGGGTATAAAATCTAGGGTAGAATGCTTTCTAGGGTCCCTCAGCTGTGGTACAAGTTGGGTATATACAAATGAGACCCCATCATTGCTGGGAAGATTTCCTGAACCTTAGAGGATCTTCTCACAATGAATCCTAGGCTTCTGCTGTCCCTTGCTGCCTATCTGTAAAAATAAGCCCATTTTCTGTATCTTGTATGTATGAGTATTCTGTCGTTCTAGACTCAAGCAAGTAATGAAAGTACAGTCCCAGATGCAATGGGCTGAAGTGCTAACCAGTGCACACTGAACCTATTTCATAATAGGGAAGATCGGACTGAAGCTATTGAAATTGCTCTCAGCCCTGGCCAAGATAGGAAATAAAAAATATTGCATCCTGGGTGAGGTGGAGAAGCAATGGCAGAAATTGGTGCCACCTTACAAGAACTAAAGATGCAGGATGATTCTTGTCATTTTCCACCTTCATTTACTAGACTACTCCTAATTAAAAACAAAACAGACAAATCCTGGATAATAATAGTGAATTGCTATAAATTCAACCAAGTAGCAACCTTAGTACTACTGTGGTAGTTTTGCTGGAGCAGAGTAACACAATATTGGGTACACAGTATGCAGTGATTCAACTGGAAATTACATTCCTTTATGTCCTGAGAGAATAGTGTAAAAAACAGGTGGTATTCTGTTGCAATGGGCAATGGCATAGGGATTCAGGTTTGCCCCAAAACTATGTTAGCTCTTTCACTGTGTGTCATTATATAGTCAAAAGAGATCTGGAGTGTTTGGTGAAAAGATTGATTTAGAAGAATTCAATCAGTCTTGATGAGCCAAAGATCATACTATATTTTAAAACAGAACTATGGGAAGAGGTAAGAACTGTTTCCTGGGTGTGACCCTTAAGCTGCCTTAAGAGGAGTAATAATTTCTTTTACTGGGAGTGTCCTACCATCAGCCAGGTGTCATCAGTCATTGTGGAGATGACCCACATTTTTGATGGAAGCCCTTGGAATTGTTAACTTGAGATTCTCTGATTTTGAAGTCAAAGGATGAAAAAGAATAAAGTGGGTGAGGCTGGAATATTGACTACAAGAATGCCTTCAGGTAGATATATTAAGTCAGGAGCCAATAAATAATCAAGTTTGAATTGTCTAGTGGTGTGGACTTAAGTATGTGGAGATGGCATATATTTCTGAAAAAAGCTTGTCTCTTGGATTTCTACTTTAAGCACCTTTCAACCTCATCAGGTTACCTCTTGGTGAAGGATGTTCATGACTCAATATCCTAGCTTTCCTCTTGTTCCAGTCACTGTTGTGGTCATCAGTTTGGTATGGGTTTCTACCAGCTTCACAGGTTGTGCTGTGCACCTCACTCTGCATTTTCTCCATTGCTGTACTGTGGGGTTCCTTTAGGAACTTTTGGCCCATGCAACCCAAAATTTCCTAAGAGCTGACAGCCCACCACCACCAGACAATTCTTGACCAGTGGGCAATAGGAACTGATAGATCTCCGTTTTATCTCTTCTTCCCTGGTGGACATCTCATATGGGAGAGATTCAGTGCCTAGTCTCACAGAATGGAGGACAGCCTAGTAATGCATCCAACTCTGTTTAGCTATTCCTCTTCCCCATTTGTTTCATCTTGCTCTTATTTCTGCCTCCTGAAGTCAAAGTCCCAAACAAACCAATGACATCCAAACCTTTGTAAAAATTTTCTGCTTTTGAGGGGGTGCTATGGTTTGGATAAGTGTCCTTCAAAGGTCCATGAGTTAAGAGCTCAATCCCCAGCCTGTGGTGCTATTGGAAAGTTGTGGAACCTTTAAGAGGTGGAGCCATATGGGAAGTCTTCTGATCATTGGAGGCAATAGTGAGAACCTAGCTGGTTCCTCATTGGCTCTTTCACATCCTGGCTACAAGGTGAATGTTTTTTGTCCACATGGGCTGCCACCATGATGTGCTGCCTCACCACAGGCCCCAAAGCAATGGGGCCAACTGATTATGAAATGAAACCTCCAAAACTATGAGTCAAAATAAATCTTTTCTCTTTATAAGTTGATTATATCAGGTATTTTTTATGGTAATGGACTAATATGGTAATTTTATGGTAATTATGACTAACATAAGGGATTTCAGACTATGGTCTATAACATGATGGTCTCATAGGCACCCCTAGTTAGATGCCACTGAGAACTACATGGCTGTGCATGTATCCTTTTCTACTCTCACTTATTTTATCCACTACATAAAAAAATGACAAAGCAGGTCAAGTTCCATTTCTAGTGAGAAATACATTGAGGAATAATAGCAGTGAATATATCTTAATGAGTCTTTCTATGCCAAGTGCTGATTAATATACATTGTCTAATTTACTTCTTATGTTAACTTTTTAGGGGAGGCACTATTCCTATTCCTGTTTACCCATAGGGAAAATGAGGCTGAGAGAATTTTATTGGATTTCTTTATGCGGTCTGGCTGGTGAATAGTAAAGCCAGGAGGTCACCTGAATTCTACTGTCCAGTGTCAAAGCAGAGTTCTTGAACATTGGAAATCCCAAGAAGCAAATCACTATTAGGTTCCAGAGAGTGATTAATGGTATTTGATGACTGACATTTAATGTGCAAGCATTAGGGATAGGATTGCACAGTCAGTTTTTCTCGGGCAGCCCATGGAAAATAGCCAGACCCCTCCAGCAGGAATGGATGGTCTCATTCACCAAAGAGATAAGGGTCAGCTCCTATCTGGCTTTGTCTGATGGCTGGAAATGGGGAACACTGTGATATTTATTTATGGTTATATATTATGTTTATGATTATTTATGATATTTGCCAATAGATGGCTCTACCTGGTAATTGATGGTGGTTTCCTCGGCTTTTAATCACAGAGATGGCCTTAAAAATAATTTTGGTCTGTCACTGGAGGGCAAATAGATGGTGTTTGCCATGTCAAGCTCCTAGTAGGAGTGGCTGGTAACACCTGGGAAACAAAACAAATAGGATTAGGTAATTTACAAAAGTGCTTCATTTTTCAAAACCTTCTCACTTTCCTTGCTTCTTCATGTTATACTGAAGTATAATGTTGGTTTTAATTAGAAGAAACAGGTCATGACTCCAAAGGTAAACAGACCCATTATTCTTCAAGAAATGTGCTAATCTTCCAGCCTGAGGTCAGGCTGTGAGGATAAGAGGTACCTTGGGAGGGCCAACATTTTTTTTGCATTAAACTGCTGCTGAGCAAATATTTCCTTCTCCCCACCACCATTAGCTTCCAAAGCAACCCACAAATGTCTTCCTGAAGAGTATACACAGAACCCAGATTCTAGCCCCAGCCCTGCTTGGGCTGAAATATTTTAGGACCCTTTGATGGTAGCCATCACACAGGGCAGATCTGCTCCCAAGAATGAGACTTAACCCAACATGAGAAGGGTGGGATTTCCTTCTAATTATCTTTTCCAAAATGTACAGTCATCAATGCATTTCAAAGTTTAGAGTGAACGTGTACATTTTATTTGTCACATGACATGGGGTTACTCACATGAACCAATTTTATTAGTTTCCTGCGACACTGGCCTCAAATGAAAATGAAATGAGAACCGTAGCAACAAGAAATATAATTAGTGGGCAACTTAGCTTTCTGAACATGTGCAAAACATGAGAAGGAGTTCAAAGATGAGCCAGATGCAAAATATGCCCCATAGAAACTCATAGACTAATAATGGAAGGGTGTTAACAAAGGTACCCGATGAAGCGAAACACGAGACAGGCAAATTTCACTATTGGTAGAGTGCTACAGGGGTTCTAAAATAAGATTATTCTGAGCTGAAATGACCAGGAAAGGCTTTGGAGAATCTTCTGGATGTAGTCTTGAAAAGAAGGTTGGATTTGAGCACTTAGGGGGTTGTGATGGGAAAACCATTCCAGAAAGAGGGTCTAGCAGATGAGTAGTAGTAGGGTGGGGCATACAGACACAGTGGGGAGACCAGGGGACCTGGCGGGGCGGGGAACTTGCCCATTGGATAAAGAATTGTGAGGAACTTTGTGGATGACATACCTTTTGTCAAATGAGGCTGTGACTTGTACTAGGCCACATGGCCAGCAGTTGGCAGAAATGAGTGATTATGTTTCCTGGTTCTATGCCCAGGGAGTTTTCTGCTTCTTTTTTTCACTTGAGATTACTAGAGGTTTCTAATTTTGTTTACTTTTGATCATCTATGACCAATACCTTGAAGAGCCCATTCTGGGAGGTTAAAGGCCAGATAGTCATGAGGCTTTACCCTGGAAAATATCTCAGCTTTGTGGTTGACTTTGAAAGTGTTTACTTTGTCTTTTCTTTCACCCTTCTTCCACCCATTAGGATACCACAGGGGCCAGGTCTGAGCTAGTAAGATCTTGGTGACAGGCGTGTGGCTGGGGGCATGTATGTGTGACAGAAGGGTGTGTAGCATGTTACGTGCCTATATGCGAGACACTTCTGTGCCAAGGCCAAATATAAATCACTTTTGGACTTTTGTTTTCTTGGCTTAATGTGGGAAAAAAGCCAGTACAAATAATTTTGCTTTGTCCAAAGTGTTTACTTCTGGGTTTAGCCAAAGTCAGGAAACTGGGAGTATTTCATTGACTAGGAAAGCATTTCCTTGAAGTTGGCTACATGCTGGTTTGCTGAGAGAGATGCAAAGAAAGAAGGGGTAGCACTCAAACATTGGAAAGGACTGTATAGAACCTCTGCCAAAAAGCTTTCCATGATAGCATGTGGCTTCCTGACACAGGTTAATACCCACCTCTCAGGGTTACTCTGTTGGTCAATAAATAGTGATTTAGAATTTAGTATCTGTCAGTCAAGAATGTTGTGAGCATAATGTGAGGCAATGCTAGTCAGGTGCCTAGAATAGTAGGGGTACGCCACAACATTAAGAAATGATTGCTTCAGGGGGCTGGCGTTATAGCTCAGTGGTAGAGCCCTTGCCTAGCACATGTGAGTCCCTGGGTTCGATCCTCAGTACCACATAAAAATAATAAATAAATGAATAAATAAAAAGTAAAGGTATCAAAAAAACAGTTGCTTCATAAAAAAGAATGAAAGTATGCCATTTGAGAAAAATGGATGAAACTTGAAAGCATTAAGTGAAATAAGCCAAACTCAGGACGTCAGGTGTTATATGTTTTCTCTCATATGTAGAGAGAAAAGCTAGAAAGGGAAAAGGAAAATAAAGATGTCTCATGAAAATTGAAGGAAAATCAGTAGAATAGAGGATGAGAATGCTGGAGAGGAGGGAAAGCAGAAATACTAGGAAATGATATTGGCCAAACTGTTATATAGTGTGCATGTAAGAATATGTAAAAACAAAACCCACCATTATGTATAGCTATAATGCACCAATAAAAATATGAAAAACAAAAAGAAATGGCAGCTTCTTCAATGTGGAGCAATGTTCTAGGGGCTTAGGAACCCCGTGTACAAATATGTATTGGCTAGGGGAAGGTCAGTTTTCTTGGACTACAGTTCTGCAGAGTGCCTTCTGTCTCTCAAAGCTCATATTTTCAGATGACACAATCCATATTTTATAAAGTTAGCGCCCAGGAACACGTCTGGAATTTCACCAAAACCAGGGGTCAGTTTTTACTCTTTTCTATGAAATATTTCCTGATAATTTCAGGGGAGCTCATTAAAAAAAAACTTTCTTTTTTTCCTTTTGGTTTTGCCTTGCTCTGATTGTAGTATTTGTGGTAGTTTCCCAGGAAAGGTGTAACATATCACCACAGACTGGGTGGCCTAATGTAACAGAAATTTATTTTCTGACAGTTCTGGAGGCTTGAAGTTTGAATTCAAGATGTAAGTAGAACCATGTTCTTCCTGAAATCTGTAAGGGAATTAATTCTCTCTTGCCTCTTTCTGGCTTCTGGTGGCTTCTAGACACCCTTGGCATTCTTTGATTGGTAGCACCTCACTCTCATCTCTACCTTTATCATTGAATGGCCTTCTTTCCTGTGTGCTTCTGTGTGTCCCCATAGTCTCCTTATAAGAATGCCAGTTAGGACTTGGAACCCTCCTTAGTCCAGTATGACCCCATTTAAACTAATCATATCTGCAAAAATTTTATTATCAAATAGAGCCATATTCTGAGGTTTCAGTGCATACAAGTTGTTTTGGACACTGTTCAACCTAGTGGAGTATTCATAAAGGGAATTTGGAAGAGAAGGAAGGGTATGTAGTAGATGATGAATAAACATTATTGTCTTCCTTCTGTTTCTATTCCTCTGAACGCTGTGTTAACTAGAGTAGGATGCAAGGCTTTAAATAGTTGAGGAGTTAGTAGGAGCTCCTGGGAGTGTGGGGAATGGGGCCAGGAGGGACATAATCCTTCATGTTGGGCTGTGGCATTGACTGGTTAGTTTTGACCAAACATCTCTGGTTTCCTCTCATTCCTTTGTACTTGTCCAAAAAAAGAGAAAAAGAAAAAAAGTAGGTTCCAGGCCTGGCCTTGCTGTGACATTTACTACTAATGTATCTTCAAGTAAGTCACATCATATTTCTGAGCCTCGGTTTCCTCACCCATGAATTAGGAATAGCAATGATGCCTAGCTGTGCTACCTCCACAGGGCCGTGGTGAGGAACGAGTGAGAGGGAAATGTGAGAGGTTCTCACCTACTTGCTTGTGAGACCTGTATGCATCTGAGTCAGGGTGACTTTCAAGAACACTCATCGGATCTTTTCTCTTCCTTGTTTTCAACCATCAAATTGTTCCTTCATGTTGAGACTAAAGCTGGGACTTGATCAGACAGCTTAAAAAGCTCTGTAGGATCTGCTTCCAACATACCTTTTCAGCCTCCCAGCTCACTACTAGTCCTGCCTCTTCCAAGTATCCTTTGCTAACTCTTCTAGCCCATTTTCTGGAGTACTTAGGTTTAGCACTTGATTTTATTTTTTTCTCAAACTATTCTTTAATTGTTCCTTGTAGATAGGTCTAATTGAGTGAAATTTATAGAGGAAAAAAAAAAAAGAGAGAACTCAGGTCAGGTTGAGATAGGAATATTTCAACTGCTCATCCGTCTTGTTTTACTTTTTCCTCTTTGTTCTTTCCTTTCTGTGATTTTATGGAACCACTGTAGGGATTTCAGGTTCAAGATGGCAGAAGTGGGGTCTCTCTCTCTCTCTCTCTCTGATAGTATTAAAATTTGAGTAATAAATAAAAGAATCTTATAACAATTTAAAAAGTGTATGATTGGGGTAACAATGCTCCAAGGTTGCTGTCTTTCAAAACTCTCTGGAAGACAGAAAACATATGGAGAAATAATTAGCTAATAAAGGGAATAAAGAAAGCTTCAGGGTAGGAATGTGTCCTTGAACTCTAGCAAAAGGAAAATATCCACTGGCCAACAAAAGGATAAAGAGGCTCTGTCCTTGGAGACAGCAATGTGTCAGAGGGTGGGAGTGGGAAGGGAGGCTGAAAACAGAACTAATTGAAGATCCATGGAGCTGTTGAAGACATTGCCTCTGTATTACCTGTGTATCCAAGAACAGCTCACATTATTAAGCTGATTCTTCTCTAAAGAATTTTGAAATACTCTTTTGGGGGGAACTAGTGTGAGGGTCTCTATCCAGGATAAAGTTCTCCTTATTCTGGAACTGAGGGGTCCAAATGTCAGGTTTCTCACCTATTCTTTTGAAGCAAAATCTGCCTGTTGACAAGGCAAACCTTTATTCACAGTGTCTGACCGGTTCTTTTGCTTCCTTCTTTATTATATAATAAGACACCTGAGGATTATTAGAATATTTGAGAAAACCTGTAACATAAAAGATAATGGCCAACATAATCAAACAAAAATAAACCCTGTGAAAATGAAAGTAATTAAAGGGTTGAAGAAACATTAAAAAATATTTAATTTCCTCAGAGGAGATTGAGAAAATATTATAAGCACAATACAAGCAAGAATGTTGCAAAAAGGGATAAAATGAGAGCAATTTGGGGGAAATGTAAAAGATGATTGCTAACAAAATAAATTGTTATAAGGATTGGGAGACAAAGTGAAGGAATCTTTGAGAACTTAGAATAAAAATGAAAAAAAAAAAGCACTGAAAGATAGAAGAGATAAGAGAAGCAATTTAGGAACTGCATTCCCAGAATAGTAAGTCAGATTTAATAGGAATTCCTGAACAGACAGAGGATACCAGAGGATAGGAAATTAGGTATATAAGTAAAAAAATGTTTTTTTCTTCAAAATTAGAGGAAAATAGAAGTTTCAGATTGAAAGGACTTACTAAATATTGGACAGGATAAGTGAAAAAAGATCCACCCCAAAACAAATAGTCATCAAATTTTGATTTATTGGAGATAAGGAGATCTTGAAATTTTCATGAGAGGGAGAGCAGGCTATTTACAAAGGAACAAGAATCAGTCTGGCATTAAATTTCCTAACAGCAACACTGGCTAAAAGAAGACATGTAGCATTGCTTACAAAATTCTGACTGAATAGAATGTTTGTCTTAAAATTCTATACCCAGCCAAGCTATCAATCAAGTTTGAGGTCAGACTAAAGTTTTTTTTTTTAAGAACTCAAAAAGATTATGATCATGCACCCTGCTTTAGGATGCAATTAGAAAATGTATTTGAGGGCTGGGATTGTAGCTCAGCGGTAGAGCGCTTGCCTCGCATGCGTGAGGCCCTGGGTTCGATCCCCAGCACCACATACAAGGCAATAAAATAAAAACATTGTGTCCATTTACAACTAAAAAAATATTTTTTAAAAAAAGAAAATGTATTTGAGAAAAGAAAATAATAAGACAGTGAACTAAGAAGGAGGAAATCATGGGAGGAAAAAATCTCCAGATGGAAAGAGCAACTAAGAGAGTTCCAGGATGGCCACTTGATCTCTGGTGTAGGAAGAACATTAGCCCATATTGCAGAGGAAAGATTAGGAGATGCTGTGAAGAGATCTTGGTAGTGTGGGGACAGGCAGTTTTATAGATTAAGTTTATAGACTTTGAAAATTGTGAAACTATTTTAATGTTATGGACAATAAGAAAAAGGAAAAATGAATCAGAAACTTCAGGAAAATAATAACAAAACTGTACAAGAAAGTCATGGTCCAAATGCAAAGCAAAATCACTTGCAGCATGATTTTGATCCATTGATGATGAAGGTGAAGCAGGAGAATCCATTTGATCTAGACATTCAAGTGATGATCTGGTTTTCAGCTTTTAGATTCAGGTGTATACATCATGGAGGACCTACCTATGGTTACAAACAGAATATAATTATTACTTATCTCAATAATGTAAACATTACAGATTTGGCTGACAGAGATTGGGGAGTGGAAGTGAGGAAAAAGGAAGTAAACGTGAATGGCTGATGGGACTAGAATTGAGTCTTTAATTGCTACCTGAGGTTGCAGGCATTGAATTAAGAAAGAAGAAGAACTGAAAGTGGACATGTAGCTAAATTGTGATGAGGAGGGGAAAGGAAAGAAGGGTAGATGTGGTGTTGGTGAGTTGAATTTGCATTCATCATAGTGTCAGTCAGTAGATAATAACAAAAGAATAAATCAAGGAATGGAGCCATATACCTATTAGATAGAGATTGAAACTAACAGGAGAAATAAGAATAGCCATAATTAAAAGTACTTGCTTCTAGGAAGCAGGAATGGATGGGGCAGGGGGTTGTACATTTTCATTGTAAGTCTTTTATAGTACTTGATTTCTCACCT
This sequence comes from Xerus rutilus, assembly GCA_028644305.1. Taxonomy (NCBI): domain Eukaryota; kingdom Metazoa; phylum Chordata; class Mammalia; order Rodentia; family Sciuridae; genus Xerus; species Xerus rutilus. Next base: position 29,349,285 of record CM053411.1, read on the forward strand.
ATGTATATCTTATATTTTTTAAAAACCCAGAAAACCATTGGATGACCTTTGAAACTTGCTTTTAGCCTGCAATTTCAATTATAATTAGCTGAAATTTCAGCTCAGCTGAATAGAACTGTAATTAAAAATCTCAACTGCTTAATGGCAGACAATTAGTTGGAACTGTCAGGAGCCAAAAAGAATGATGGGCATTTTGAAGACAGCTATATAAGGCTTGGCAGCAAACTGGCAAAGATTCCCGCTCCCTCCTTCTCCTTCATGTCTTCTAATCCAAAGGAGGCAGCAGGATTTATAGCAGGATCCTTGGCTTTGGACTGTACCATAGACATCTATTCAAGTCCTGGCGCCACCACTTATTGCCTGTGAGACCTTGGGCAAGTTATTTAACCTTTCGGAACCTATATTTTGTCAGCTGCAAAGTGGGGACAATACCTACTCAGCAGTGTGACTATGAAGACTGAATGAAACAATGTAAGTACTGATCACAGTATAGTGCCTGGCTCACTGTAGACTCACTAAATGGTAACTAATGGAGAAAAACAGCATTGTAAGTAGTGGAAACACTTGTCCTAAAGACATGCAGGGCTTTTCTTCTTGACAGAATTGGAAAAGCTGATGTTAAGTCTGCTGTCTTAGTTCTTGCAATCACCTTGCTAGAATAACTAATAGGCAAAGTCTATGTAACTACTCTCACTCGTGGCAGATTCAACTAATTGATCTCAGCATTATTTTTTTTTCCTGCTGCATTTGAATATGGCTTCAGGATTGTTTTTAGCACAGCTTTTGAGATAGTCATTACCAGTCAATCCGAATGAATACTTAAGGCAAAATCTATTTTTTATCTTTGACCGGACAGATAAGAACATCATTATCACGATCAGTTGTCTTAGTGACTGGGTGACTGTATAGTCACATGTGTGCATCAACTTTTTATATTGGTGTACAGTGACTCCCCCAGGTGCTGGGAAGGTCAGTTCTTGGAGCTTCATAACCTGGATTGGTATATGAGGACTTTTATGGATTCTAGTCTAGATAATTTATCTCCCTAGTAGTTTATCATCATTAGTTTGCTAGGAACCTTTGGGGAATGAGGATGAAGACTTAAGGACTTCTAGATTATCCAGGAACTATTTGGGCAACATGGAGATAAATGGCAGATGGGGCCTCCAATACACTGATTTCAGGGACTGCAATTTCCAGACACCGACCACATCCTTAGTTCTGTGTTACCTGTCTTAATACTAGTTGGTCAGAGTTTTTGAGTTTGTTTGCTCAGCTGCTTGTCTCCATGGTACTCTTCAGAATACTCCCTATGAAATGGGTGGGTCACTCCTTGAATGTGCCTTAAATCTGTAGAACACTTCTCTATTTACCCACTGATAATCACTTCTTAGTCTCCAAATCTTCATACTGATTCCACCCTGCTAGGATTCTGTAAGAATCCATGCAGCAGACATGGGTAGGAAAAGGAGGGTCCTTGGATTGTGGATAGGGGATTAAGACAAGGTGCTGTGTTTGTGGTTAAAGTCCTGGCTTTGTTCTCCACTAAGAGACTGCAAGCTGGGGGCTTGGGGTGGTTGACCTTCACTGGTATTTGGTTTAAACAGTATTATTAGGTGCTGTTTCCTTTATGCTTTATCTGAGAGAAAGCAAACAAATAAAATCAATGCCAGCCCCTTGAGCTGGTGACATTAGAACCAAAGAGATTTTTTTTTTTTGAGGAAATAAATTTTAAGCTGTAGTTCTAGATAGACCCAAAAGAAAGCACCCACTGAGGCCTCTCCCTGTGCTCCACCCCTGACTTCCCCCTAGCTCCTAGCGGGTGGATAGATGCTGTACATTTGCTTTGTTTTCTCTTTGACACATCTACTTACTCCAGGCTCTCAAAAGGAGTGCCCTCCAAAATAATAATAATAATAATAATAATATAATAATAATAATAATAATAATGTGTGTGAACACACACACACACACACACACTTTCTGTAGGGGCGGGAGGGATAAGTGTGGGTGGGGAGAACAAGAGAGTGAAATCAAAAGGATGATTAAGAGAATTTGACAAAGAAAACGACTTCTTCCACCCATTTAACACCCACATTAATCCACTCGGATGATCAAATGCAAAAGACAAAGAGAATTACAACCTTTTCCAGGCCAAGAAATAGCAATTACTCAGAGGAAAATCTTGGCAAAATGAGGAATAAACGGAGCAAAGAGAGTGAGAGCAAGAGCGAGGGAAAAGCTCCTGGCAAGGCCGTGGTGGTTGGGGAGTCTTGGTCCGCTTTGCCTCTTCCCAATTTAAAAGAAAAGCAAAAATGGGAAGGATAAAGCTAAAGTTTGAACAAGTGATGAGGAGTGGGGGTGGTGAGATCCCTGGTGCCCCCCTGGCACTGTTTCTGTGCCATCTTCCTGGTAGAAGGTCCGCGGAGGAGAGGGCGAATTCCCCAGGCTGCATGTGGAAGCTCGTGTCCTATAAAAACCGATCCTATTTCAGCGCTGGGTTTTATTTTAAAAGCTCTGGTGTCCTCTGATAGAAAGAGTGTGGATGTGGGAAGAGGTAACGTGTGAACAAGGTTAGAACAGAAAGAAAAAGGAAGGAGGAAAAAAAAGGGATAAGTCCAGTTTTCTTGGGAAGCATACTGTATTGTTAGGCTTGCCTGGCTGTGTTCCAAGAGCTCAATTGAAAGTGAATTTCTCTTATTGAATTCCATCCAGAGATATCATAACCTCAAAAGGCTACTATTACCCAGAGGGCTTCAGATGGAACCATTTGTGCATGACTCTCGAAATGCAAGGAGTCACAATTGTCATTTGACAACAGGACCCGTCAGGCCAGCTTCTTTCAGGGAAAAGGAATTGTTGACATAATCTGGCCCCTGGTCCCCTTCAAGGGACCAGTCTCTTTGCTTCTTGGCTTTTTTTGCTCAACAGGTTCAGCAGTTAAAAAAAAAAATACAAGGGAGTTTTACAACAAAAAGGCTGAGGCTAACTTAAACCTGAAATGATTACCTGGTGCAGGGTAATAAGGGGGAGACGTCATTGAACAAGTCTTCAGAGTCCTTGGAACTATCTTTGTCTTTTTCAGCCAAAAGAATCAGTGAAAATATACCAATTGCCTACAAAACCTAGCAGAAACCCAAACTCAGGCTAAATGAAGATAATGAAAGAAGGGTGAAGGATTTGTGAAATAAAAGCTGACTGATTTGTATGGATAATTTTTTTTCTTCTTTTGAACAGCGAGTAGAGTTGCACAATGTGAACAGTGATAGTGGCTTTTCAGATGTCTCCCACTTTTTCTCCTTCTTTTAATCCATTCCCTCCTTCCTCTTTAAACTCCTCCTTCCATTCATCACAGCCTGTATCCCTGCTTCTTTTTCTCTCTTCCTTCCAGCTAAGTAGTGGGAGTTGCTTCCCAAAGCTTAGCTCTGATAATAAACCTCTTGTGTGGTGACTCCATTTATTCTTAGATACACACAACCTGTTTTGAATGGGGCTGTGGAGAGAAACTCAAATAGAATTAACCACTCTTTTCAGAAGTTGTTGAATACCAGCTTTCCTTCTCAAAATCAAGTTTCAATGACTGGTTTCTTTGGAACAAAGTGCAAAGGAATTCAGAATAATAAGTGTAACAAGATGGAGAAAATTTTATTCACCAGTATTCTTCTTGAGGAAAGCACGGTATGCGTTTCGCAGAATTACTTTGATAAACCACTTTCGCTGGTGATTAAGCCCCGAAGTATGCTCAAGTAACAAAAGATGGTTGCTAAACTGCCTTTGAAGGAGGGTGGGTCCTGTTACTGGGGCAATCCTTTGTTTGGCTGAATTCAGCGACTGGATAGGTTAGTCTGGAGGAAGAGGAGAAGATGGAGGAGGAGGAGGAGGGAAGAACTGGATGTCTCAGGGAGGAAGAAGTTAAAGTTCTGGGGACAATAAGGGGAGAGAGTCCTACAAAGGAGAAAGGAGAGGTGAAAGAGAAACCCCCATCTTCATAGCTAAGATGTGTTTGGGAATTATGTTTAACTTTTTATTATGAAAAATCAACATAGAATATTATAATGACCTCCTTGTCCCCATCCCACTCCTGGACAATTTCTCCTTGCATTTACACCTTCAGTGTGCCTTTCCTCCCTCTTTTTTATCTTGAAGTAAATGCAAGGGGAACTTAGGAAATCTTTTTTTTAATATTGTTTAGTTGTAGATGGATGCAATATCTTTGTTTTGTTTGTTTGTTTATTTATTTATTTGTTAATGTGGTGCTGAGTATTGAACCCAGTGCCTCACATGTGCAAGGCAAGTGCTCTACCACTGAGCCACAACCCTAGCCCGGGACAAAGCAATCTTACCTGAGACTTTTTTATTTGGTACCAAGGATTGAACTCAGGGGCACTGTATCACTGAGCCACATCCCCAGCCGTATTTTGTATTTTATTTAGAGACAGAGTCTCACTGAGTTGCTTAGTGCCTCGCTGTTGCTGAGGCTGGTTTTGAACTCATGATCCTCCTGTCTCAGATTCCAGAGCTGCTGGGATTGCAGGTGTGCACCACTGCACCCGGCCTTACCTGGGACTCTTTGCTTGCTGAGGTCTGTTCTGAATCTTGTATAGTCTTCCCACCAAGTGTGCATTGGCCTCTACCTTGATCTTTGAGGCAATCAAGAACATACTTCAGTCCTAGCACATGTGGACACAGGACCTGGGTGATGAGGGGTCAGCAGACACGTCTAAATTACATAAATATTTCAGTGAATAAGGAAAATATAACTTAAAATGTTAAAATACCTATATGCCAATGCCTTTGGAATTTCTCTGCTATCCATAATTTTGTACATACTTTGAATTTATTACATGCAGTGGCTTAATGAGGAGGAAAGAACAGTTGTTTGGGAGTCTAAGTCTTTCTTGTTTCAGTCATGAACTCGTGGGAAATCTCCCATCTTTCTGGGATGATTGCTTGATTTGTACCTCGTGTCTAATTCCAGGGTTGGGATAATCCAATTTGCGAAATGCAGATAAAAGTGTTTTCAAAATATGATGCTTTATAAATGTGAACTGTAGTGTCAATGCTTTCAAAAAAGGGCAGGACAAGATTCTTCCATCTATACTCTGGGCCTAAAGGACTTCATTTTTCAGTGTGGAGAGCAGGCTGTGTCTGCCCTGCTCTGAGTTACTCCATGATGAATTGAACAGAAGTTTACAGGCTGTGCCTACTTCTGAGTTACTCCATTTGGTAAAGCACCAGTTTGCTATGAGTTACTCCATTTTGAGTACAAGTGCCAAGGTAGAATGACTCTTGACCTTATTTGTACAAGTAAGCAGGTACCATCTGCATAGACGTAAGGCACCAAATAATAAATAAACAAATTGTGCAAATAAACATGACCACCTGTGAACTTATCGAAAGAAATCAGAAGCACATGGATGCATGGGTATAGCAAACCCATATCAGAAAAACCAGGCCCATAAGCTTATCAGTATCATGGGATGTAACTCCCTCATGTAAAAACCCATAAAAGGTGAAACACTCCAAGACTAGTTGTGATGGCACACATCAACCCATCATTAGACCATTTGGTGAACACATCATGAGGTCCACAGGCAAGGAACATCCTACTCTTTCCCTGGGCAATCAAGAACATGCTCAGATCAACCTCCCAGCTTGACATGGCCCACTTCAAAATTGCCTGCTGTTAGGACCCTGGCCTAGAATAAGTTCTATGCTCTGACAATTCTGCTACCTGAACAAGTTCTTGGCTGGTTCATCATCTTAATTGACCACCTACAGTGACTCTTTTGCATTTGTAGGTGCTCTGTGCCTCTGCTCTTAGTGCAGCTTCCTAAAACCCTGTGGCTGCATTAATTCTTTCTTACTTTTCTATAAACAATATATATCACTGTGATATATATGTGTATATTTATGTATGTAATATAGATTTTAAGCTATTTGAGTATTATAGATGTTAGTAATTAAGATTGGAATAAAGGAACTTAGGATTGCCCTGGCTACCAAGTGACCCATGAGTACTTGAGGAATTGCAACCCATGGAAGTGATGTAGCTTGTGAACTTATTGTTGTCCAATAAATTCTGACATTGTAGAAAGAAACCAATGCTTCCATTCTATGATAATGCCCTATTTTGTATTTTATTTAGAGACAGGGTCTCACTCAGTTGCTTAGCGCCTCGCCATTGCTGAGGCTGGCTTTGAACTCAAGATCCTCCTGCCTCAGCCTCCCAAGCTACTGGGATTACAGGCATGTGCCACAATACCTGGCTTTTGGCATCATTTAGATCATGCTTTCTGGGTGCACTGATTTGAACTTCTCTCAGAAGCTCTTTCTTCAATTGAGAATTGTTTGATATCTGGAGAGGCTGGAAATTTTCAACAGCAATAGATCTTGCTAGGTTTTTGTTTTAATTTTTCTTTTTAATAGATTATTTTGTCTTTAAGTAGTAAAAAGAAGCTACTTGGCATCTCCAGTATTTGGGCTGAGAATCTTAGCTGGATCACTTACTTCATGAGTTGCGTCTTTCACTTTCCACATCACTGCAGGTGACATTGTTGCTAAATAAGAAGGATTCACTTTCTTCCACTTCTCGAAAATAGCTCCTTCATTTTCCTCCATAGTAACATCTTCAGAGTCCAGAATTCTTCAGACCGTTCAAGGAACTTTAAGCTTTATTTATTCCACATCTTACAGCTGCACAGCTTCCACCCACTACCTGATTCCAAATATGCTCCCTCATTGTAGGTTTTTATTGCAGATGCATCTCACTTTCAGACACTAAAATATGCATTAATTATCTAATACTGAATATAAAACCCCCAAACTTAGCAACTATAAGCAATAAACATTTATTCTTTCACAGTTCCTAGAGGTCAGGAATCCAGGAATAGTTTAGCTGGATGGTTCTGGCTCAGTCTCTCATAAGGATGCTGTGAAGAGGTCAGTAGAGTTACAGTCCCCTGAGGCTTGACTGAAGCTGGAGGACTGTCTTACAAGATCATGCTTGTGGCTTTTGGCTGGAAGCTTCAGCTCCTCCCTCTGTCGGACTGCTCACGGCATGGCATTGGCTTTCCTCAGAGCAAGTGACCTGAGAAGCACTTGACCTAGTCTCAGAATCTCAGAGTCATACAATATCATTTGTGCCTTATTAAAGTTACAAAGACTAGTACACACTCCACCTGAGATATCACACAAGGGCATGAACACCTGAAGGCCACTATCTTCAGGGGTCACTGTGGAGGCTGGTCATCTACTGCACACAGACACTGGGTTCTTTAGGGATGCCACAACAAATGAGGAATCCTTGTCTTCAAGGAACAATTAAGGAAGTCCAGATCATGGGGATATAAGAAGTAGACTAGAGGTATTATAAATACCATGATGAAGTTATGGCACAAGAGCTATGTAGGAATGGGGTGGCTGGGCATCACTTAGACCAGAAACGAAGATTCTTATATGTGGGATGCAAAGTTTTGAGCTTGCCAGATAGATACATAAGTGAAATTCATTTCAGGAAGAGGGGAAAATATCCATAGAAGAGAAACACTTCCTTTTGAGGCAATTCTGATCACTTGCCATGGCTGGAGGGAGACAGGGCATGTAACAAGTGTGTGGATCATTGAGAGAGGGGAAGGAGGAAGAGGCCAGGTTATGAAGTAGCTTGTCTGCCAAGTTCAGATGCTGAAAGCTTACCCTGAAGGGTATTGACGGGGAGCAGGGAGAATGGAGCATTTTGAACATATCCAGGGCTTCCCATTGTGTCAGAAAATGTTGATGACAGTGACCTTGGTCTCTGGAAGTTTACAATTTGTTCTGGAAGATAAGACGTGCACAATTAAATTGCATTTCATGGTGATTCCTGATAGTTATCCAGTGAAATGTATAGACTAGAAGAAGCATAGGAATTTTCTGAAGGGGAAGCCAACTTCTGAAGGTGTTGTCAGTGAGGATCCATGGACAAGGGAGAATGTGACTCATAAGATATGCTTGTTAGAAAGAGATGGGGACACATGGGGTAGGGAGAGTCATTCTGTGAGGAAGTAGGAGAAGAAGAGAGATGATAGGACAATACCCAGAGTGGCTAAAAAAAAGGGTCTGTGTGGGAGAATGACACTAGAGAGAAAGGAAGTCATAGATTATAAAAGATCCTAAATACCAGGCCAGGGAGTTTGAATCAAGTTCAGTGAGCAATAGGGAGTTGTTAATGGCATTCTAGCTAGGGTATATGATTGTAGATTATAGTGGACCAATTCTTTCTCTCTCTCTCTCTCTCTCTCTCTCTCTCTCTCTGTCTGTCTTTTACATAGATGTTGAAACAAGTAAACAGCTTTTCCTTGCAACTCTCAGGGGGCCCAGGAAGAGAAGGATCTGGGAATGCTGGATGCAGAATCTGGTAGTCCTCCTGAGGCCTGCTGTTTCCTCTTCCGTGAAGACTAGCTCTGAGCCCAGTAACAGCTTGGGGTCCTAACAGGCAGAAATCCCACACGGAAAAAATTATCTCAGGCATGGTGTTTTCAGGACTTATCTGATCACTGCTTAGCATTTAGTCTAATTAATGGAGCCCACAGATGTTTGGCAGGAGAAGTTAATCAGCTATTAATCACCAAAGAGCATCTCTACAGCTTTTCTGGAGTTGAGAGAAAGTCTATGCTATAATTGAAATCATAGTTGTTCACTGAACTTGGGTGGAGGGAAAGGCCAGGGGCAGTTGGAGAGTCTCCCATTGGGAAGGTTTGGCAGAGGTGCTTAGGGATTTGTTTGGTCACTGTTAAGAAAAGTGCACCTGTTATTTTTCTGAGTTTGTCAGTGTTGGAAGAATGCTGGCTTCAGTAAGGAGAAAAATGTTGGTAAATGGTGTGCTGTGATGAGCCATAGACAGGGCAGGCCAAGGTATTGGGGTTCTAGGTCCAGTTCTGCCTATTTGTTGGACTGGCTAAATCCCTTAACTTCTTAGGACTTGGTGCTGCTCTCATCTTGAAAAGCAGATATTTTGGCTAGGTTTGAAATTCCTTTAGTCCACAGGGCCCGATGGATGCTTTAAAGAACAAAAGATCCCAGGTCTAATAAATTTGGAAACACCATTTACTATCCATGCTTCTTGGAGATCACAATGGACATCAGTGGATGAAGAGTGACAAATATTGTGGTCAAGTGACAGGACATAAAATCTGTTTAACATAATACTTAGCCATCAAGGTACCCTTTGTTCATTAAATGTCTGGGGAAAGTAGGAGCATGTGTTCTTGATTCTGACATCTGTCTGGACTTTTGGTTTCTGATTCAGCTTCATCACTGATCTTAGGTTTTCTCCTAAGTGTTCTTGTGGGCTCTTGGTAAACTTCACAGCCAACCCACTCGCCTCTTGTCTGCCATGTAGTTTCTTGGATTATAAACCAAGACTCATGGCTGGTTGTGCAAGCCTCTTCCTGGCCTGGCTACTGACACCGTGGCAGAAGGTTCTGGGCTGCATCTTTTAAGTATATTCCATTTTCACTCTGTAGTCCACATCTTCATGTGGAATATCATGTTGGCCAGTGTGACCTTTCACTATACAAAACATGAGCATTTGCAGTTTGCTGATATTGGATATAAAGATATTTGAAAAGCAAATCATATGACTTTTGAAAATCTGATCCTAATTTTGAATGTTAACATTTATTTATTTACCTATTTACTTACTTATTTTGGTGGTACCAGGGGCACTCTATCACCTAGCCACGTCCCCAGCCCTTTATATTTTTTTATTTTGAGACAGTCTTGCTACGTTGTTGAGACTGGCCTTGAACTTGCCATCCTTTCGCCTCAGCCTGCAGAGTCACTGGAATGACAGATGTGTGCCACCATCCCTGGCTTAATCCTAATCTTTATTTATGTGCTTTTTTCAAAGAAGCCTTGATATATATTTTATTGTAAAAGAGAAGTTTCTCAGCATATAAATAATCACAAATCTAATCAATCATCCTGATCTTTAAATGGCTATGTTATCTTAGGAATTCATTGTTTAATTCAAGATACCTCTAGCACTCTGAATTCCATCAAGAGAATCTATGAAGTTAGAATAATCATATTAGACTTCAGAGTATCGTATTCTTTTTCCCTCAACTCCTTATCATCTTAGAATTTAAAGTTTCAATCCAAAGCATTACTGTTTTGCAGCTGGAATATTCCTTTTTGAAAAACTGAGTGTAAATTACTAGAATGAGACAGTCTCTGTGTATAACAGGTTCTCTTAGTTATGTTAAAGTCTGTTCATCTTGTGAGAAATTAGCTAAAGCTATCGAGACCCATGTGTCATCTAGGTTTGTAGAACTATGCAGTGGCTCCTCATCCTTGCCACCTATCATGATGAATTTTAGGATCAGAATTCCCAAGGAGGAGAAAAAGAATAAAAAATCATCCAACCATTGGTAGCATCTGATTATTAATTTTGATTCAAGACAATTCTAAGTCAAGTGAGTTTAATCCTGATGAAATATGATGGAGCTGTATGTTTCATTTCTTTTTGACAAACTAAAGTGTTTGATTATAGGCATAAAATTTACCTAAGCATGTACTATCATGAGCTCATATTCTTAAACTAAGTTTATTATTGACTTAGTTACATATGTATTGAGAAGGCTGTAATAGAATGAGAGCATCAATTAATCACTAAGTGCCCCATACCTTGATATTCACATCTCTTATGTTGATTAGATATTTTTGGTTTTTTTCTTCCTGTGTCAACAGAATTCTTTGAGTTCGTTGCCTGAGCATATGCTTCTGAGCCTAATTTTAATTTAGACACTAAAATGATACAGTGATAATACTTTTTAGCCTTGTTGGAACCCTGTAAGATGCCAAATAATACATTAGCTCATTCCTCCTAAACTGTCAACTTGAATTCTATAGAATAAATTCCTGTGGAGTCATTTCACCTTCATGAATCTATATCATTGGTGTCCAATAAAGGAGTTGGATCAGATGTCTCTGAGGTTCCTTGCAGTTCTAACATTCTGTGACTCAGAAGAGGAAATACAAGAAATCGATTTCATCTCACAAAGCAGATAGAAATTTGACTTCAATACGGTAAAATAAATGATTAAGATGTTCTTGAAAATAGCTGTTTCAAGGCATTCTGGTCTAATTTCTCCATCTGAAGTATCCATTGGAAATAGTCTTGTCCTTGTATTTCTTGCAGCAAAGTTTTTTTTGTTTTTGGTACCGGGATTGAACTCAGGGACACTCAACCACTGAGCCACATCCTCAGCCCTATTTTGTATTTTATTTACAGACAGGGTCTCACTGAGTTGCCTAGTGCCTCGCTTTTGCTGAGGCTGGTTTTGAACTTGCAATTCTCTTGCCTCAGCGTCTCAAGCTGTTGGGTTTACAGGCATGTGCCACCGTACCCAGTTGCAAAGACATTTTTGTTATCAAGAAACCAGATATGCTGTGCTTGAGTTCATATTCCAACTTACTGGCTTCATGACTTAGACATAATCTATCCTAGCCTCAGTTTCCTCATTTGTACAAAGTGGATAGTACCTAGCACTTCCCCTACAGGCTTGTTGTGAAGATTCATTGAGTTAATCTATGAGAAGAACTCAGCAGAGTGCTTGATGCAGAGTGAGCTTTCAGTACACTTAAGCTGTCATTCCTTGGTTTGGGTCTGGCTTAGGGAACTGGTCCTGGATTTGCTCTTATCTGGGAGTGTTTATCTCCCATCTTGGTAATCATTGAGAATCCTCTTGGACTTAGCTACTTTGCTACAGCTTCCTGAGCATATCTGTACACACACACACACACACACACACACACACACACACACACACATGCTCATACCTTTCCTTGATACACATCAAACCTCCTACTGCTTCTTGAAGGTACAAAAATTATCCTGACGGTATTATCCTTGCAAGTACTGAACAACAGTCCCTCTCCCAGCTCATACTGTGGTCCTCCCAATGCTTCAAGTTGGCACAATTAGGATTTGCCTAATTACTTTTAGAAAGTAGGAGGTGATGTGAAGGCCACCCTTATTGGAGGACACTTAACCAGACAATCCTCTGTGTCAAGAATGAATAAGTGGATTGAAAGCTTAATGACAGGTGCTTCATGGTGTACCTGTGCCTTGCTCCCTTTCTTCTTCCCTCCTTCCCTTCCTTCTTTCTCCTTCTTTCTGCCTTCCTTCCTCTCCTCCCTCCTTTCTTTCTTTCCTCAGTGTTTTGCCAAGAGATCGGTAATTCTTTCTTTCTTTCTGTCCCAAACTGATCATGCCAAGCGGAGCTCTTTGGTGTGATGATGCTGGAAATCAGAAATTTTCTTTCTTCCATACCTGGGTTTATGAATCAGGTGAACCATTTGTTCTGCCAAAGGAACAATACAGGCAAGCTTCTAAGTACCTCCATGCTTAGTCCTATTACGCTGATCATGTCCTCTCCAAAAGTGTTCTTATGAGCTCTTCACCACCGTGAGAGCTGGAGTATCTCTGCCAAAATCTCAGCCAGGGGATCCTAGACATTGAGATTTTATTTCTCAGCTTAATAGGCAAAAAAGGGAAAACAGAATAGGATAGGGGAAAAAGAATAACCCCAAATGTTTCTTAGTTAGAATGGACCTTTGTTACAAAAAGAGATTAGCAAAAGAAAAAGAAACAGGAGTTTGTTAGTATGTATATTAAATATATGCTGGGAAACACCCAGAGAATGAATAGTTCTCAGAGAAGCAGCTTTGAATTCCAGCTTGCATAGTATCTTCAACACACATAGTGAATTTTTAGGGAAGTGACAAGACAAAGGAAAAGGATTTGAGTTCTCTGTGGGTGACAAGTTGGGAAAAGGCAAGAAAATGGCAGATAAAGGATAATAAGAAAAGCTTATTAATGTCAGTTCCTCTGGTACTATCTCCAGGTCCAGGAAAGTATAAAGCTTTCCTCAGTGAGTAATTTTTGTTCTCTCTGGTAGGGAAGTGGGTAGAATATTTTTGTCTTTGTAAATCCACGTCCTGCTTTGAGGCAAATGCAAGGAGGTAAGAGAGCTTTCTTGCACCTGCTTTTTAATTTAATTGCTCAATAATCCTTTATCTTTTAGAGAGACATGTTATGGTTTTCCACAACACAAAGATGAAAGTTGTTGACTTTTGTTTTTTGTCAGTAAGGGTATTTATAAAAAGCAAAAACAAATTCCCATTTAGGATCCCAATTATTTCATAAAAGAAAGAACTCTTTTAACACCTCCCAAAAAAGAGAGAGACAAGTATAGTAGGAATTTTCTTTAATGTGAATAAGCAGCCTTATAAGGAATTGATTAGTGTCTCTATTTTTTAAAGAATATACCCAGAACTGGTAAAAATATTAGTATAAGTTAGCACCTTTCCATAGCCTGGTGCTTGAGAATTGCAACTTTGAGTCTGAAAAAGTGAAAAAGAAAGATATGAGTGAGATGAAATGAATAAATAAAAAAATGTAGGGTTCCACTCTCTTTTGGACAAAATGATATTCTCTCCTTTGTCTTGATTGTTACATTTTGAGTCTCTAGTCCTAACACTTGATTAAAGTATTTCAGAATAACATACTTGAAATAGTGGAGGAAATGCATTTTCCATTGATGAGAAGGCTAATGACTTTTCTTCTGTTTATAGCCAAGCGATTTGCTCCTAACTGGGTTGGCCTCTGCAGTTCCTACCCGGAGAGTTCTTGCCCGGCAGCCTGCTAGTGCCATTTGCATGCTAATCATTTCTGTAATTGATCTTCCCAGGTCTCTTCAAACCTTGTAGGAGGCAGTGGCCTGCTGCTCTAAAATTAACTGAGAATTGCAGAGTGGGGCCTTGCTGGTGGGGAGCTGGGTCACATGGGCTTGCGGTGCCATCAGTCCCTCCAGCCCTCTCTGCCCTGTGACCCCACATTGGACAATTCTGGTCAGTGTGCAGGCAAAACAGCCTTTGTTATAACACAGAGCTCATGGTTCAGGTCAGCAAGAGTTTATTATCGCCAAAATGGAATACGAGAAGTTTGATTATTTTTCCCTTGTGTAAGTGGCAAAGTAGTGGTGGTGCTGGTGGCCAAGGCAGCTGGTGCGAGGTTATATACCTTGATTATATGCCAGAAGAGTTTTCCTTCCATACTGGGTCACTAACATATGATGTGAAAGAAAGATTGGGAGAAAGAAACAGGGAGAGTTTCTAAGTTTGGTCAAAGATCTGGATATAGCCTGACTGAAGAGGCAATTGCTGTATTTATTTTTGGATTATAGAGTGAAATGACTTAAACTGCAGACTTTCTTATTCTCACTGTCTTGGTCTGTTTTCTGTTGCTATAACAAAATACTAGAAGCTGGAAACTCATTAAAGAAAGATTTGTTAGTTCACAATTCTGGAGGAGGAAGGTCGTGGTGCCAGCGTCTGCTAAGCTCTGGTGTGGTCCTCATGGCAGATGGCATCACAATGGTGGCAGCCTGTTTGAGTGTTGAGCAGCTTGCGTGGAAGAGGGATTCTGGGGAGATTCTCAGCTCCTTTATAACAAGCTGGTCTCATGGGAACTATTCTATTCCGTGAGCCTCCAAGACCTAATTATCTTCTATTCTACCCCACCTCAGAAGGTTCCAGCATTTCCTAACATCACCACATTGGGGACCAAGGTTTACAGCACAGAAACTTTGTGGGACACACTCAAACCATATCCAAACTATAGCACTCACAACCAAATTCTTTAGAGTGGAAATACAAATTCAGAGAGGTTTAAAACTTGTCCAGGGCCACATCCCTGGAACAGAGTACACAGGTACTCTGCTCAATATGGTAGTCGGAAACTACATGTGATCATTTAAATTAAAACTAATGAAAATTAAAACTTCCATTCCTCAGTCTCACTGGTCACATTTAAGTGCTCAATGGCCCCATATAGACATAGTGGTCACCATACTGGACAGCACAGATATAGAACATTGTTATTGACAAAGTAAGTCCTATTTGACAGCTCTGCTCTAGAGACCCATGCTCCAGTATTTTTTCATTACTGTAAGAAAGATTCCTTCCCTCCCACGTGCACATTCTGTACCTGTAATTGTCATATCCAGTGGAAAAGGCACATTTTGACATTAATTTGGAAAAGAAACTCAAGTTCTCTTATTTCCTGCCATCCTGAGATAGTAGGAGGAACTTGAGTCAGCTTCCCAGCCTTTCTAGTACTGGGCCTTACCTGTAAGCATTTCTGTCTTCATGCGGAATTACTGGAGCATGGTTTGGCAGTGTGGTTACTTTGACTTCAGGGTGCAACTTTTCCTTTACAGTTAATATTGATCTAACAGTGAATTCTTTACAAAACCCATACAGCTCCTTGAGGAAAAATTGGCCAAGGTGGTGCGGTGTCACAGATGTCTCAGGGCTTTAAATTAACACTGTAAATCTCAGGATTATGGGGGAAGAGCTAGCAACTTTATTGAATGCTTCCCATCTGGCTGTGTTTCTGGAAGCTGCCTGACTGGCATGAGGAGGCAGGTGCAAGCTCAGAGATTCAGGTATCAGAAATATTTAATAAAGAGTCAGTTTTGTATCTATGCTCAGGGATCCCATTTTAAATAGGTTTTTTCTTATTGAGATCAACAACAGGATAGTCTGCTTTAGGCAGAAATGGGACAGGAGTCATTTAGCCAGAGGAGCTCAGTTCAGCATGGGCCAGAGATGGGGTGGGGTGGGCTTTGGTGGACATCATAGGTTGAGGGAGTTCTAAGGTCAGGGATGCAATGGATTCCCAGCAGGATGTGTCTGAGTGAGTGGAATTGTGTTCTGTCCTATGGTAGTTGGTGTGTTGCTACGGCTTACTGGGTGTGGGCAGCCCTGAGTCTTTGGGTGTTTGCTGATAGCAGTAGGAGAAATTACTGTTTTGCAAGAAACTGGGATGACAGAACCAGGTTCTACCAAACCACCTTTATCCTGGTCTATCATCCTTCAGAGAATGACCTATCAGGATATTTGATAGTATCTACTTTTTTCCTCTAGAGGAGGTGACATTGAGGTAGGTCTAAAAACCCTTGCAACTCAAATTGAGCTTCATGGACCTTCAGCATCAGCATCATGCGGGAGCTTGGTGGTGAAGGGGCCACAGTTCAAGCATAAAGATGATTTTAAAGTGAAAACATGTTGGGTGCAGTGGCACACACCCGCAATCCTGGCAGTTTGGGAGGCTGAGGCAGGAGGATGGCAAATTCAAAGCCAGCCTCAGCAATATAGTGAGGCCTTAAACAATTGAGTGAGACTTGACTCAAAATATAAAGTAAAAAAATAAAAGGACAAGGATGTGGCTCAGTGGTTAAGTGCCCCTGGGTTCAATCCATGGTACCAAAAAAAAAAAAAAAAAAAAAAAAAAAAAAAGAAAGAAAAAGAAACCATTTGAGATCTTTCCTGAACTGCTCTTACCTAACTAACTAAATCAGAACCTCCCAAAGTATAGCTGAATTTTACTCCCCTCCAAGGGAATTTCCTACAAATTCCAGGAAAAAGGCAGGCCAACAATTTCACTTTATTTTAGTCAGCTTTTTTTGCCGCTCTGACTAAAAGATCTGACCAGAGCAATTGTAGAGGAGGAACAATTTATTAGGGGCTCACAATTTCAGTGATCTCTGTCCACAGCCAGCCAGCTCCATTCGTCTGGGGTTTAAGGAGAGGCTGAACATCATGGTTGAAGAGTGTGGCAGAGGGAAGCCACTTACATGCTGATCAGAAAGTACTGCTAGATACAAGACATACCCCAAAGCCACACCGTCAATGTCTACCTTCTTTAGCCACATCCTACCCGCCTTTAGTCACCACTCGGTTAATCCCATCAGGGGATTAATTCACGGATTGGGTTAAGGCTGTCTTAACTCAATCATTTATTCTCTGAACCTTCTTGCATTGTCTCACACGTGGACTTTTAGGGCAACACCTTACATCTAAACCATAATGCTGTTGCATGAAAACTCCAATAAAACCTTCTGTGTTTTCTTACTGATGCCCTAACCACTTTCCTTCTTTTCTTTTATGTTGGTATATAAACTTTTACTTTTGTATAGTCAGTGAGTGTGGATAAACTGTCTTTTCTCCTGTTAATCTATTTTCAAATAAGTTGCAGGCCTCTCTCACAATTCTACCCTAAGTTGACATGAGACAAGTTTATCCTTCCAACAGTGAACTTAGAATCTTAAACTCCACTTCATAGCTATATAATAAGAATCAGCACTTAAACAACGTCCTCTGGTGAATTATATATAAATTATAGTTTGAGAAGCAAAGTGAGTTGGCTAACCTTCTTTGTAAGGGAACAGATCATAAAACTTTTAGGCTTTGTGGGTCGTGTGCTCTCTGTGGCAACATCTCAAAAGTTCTACTGTAGCATGGGAGCAGCCATAGACAACACATATGAATAAGTGTGGCTGCTTTTCAATAAAATTTTATTAATGGATGATGAAATTTGCACTTTATAAACTTTTTAAATTTTGTGAACGGTTTGTTTTTAACCATTAAAAACATTTTTAACCATTTAAAAAATGTTAACCAGTTAAAAATTTTTTTTCAATCATGAAATATTTTCTCCCTACCATCCTTAACTTGCCAGATAGATTTGGTTTATGCACTATAGTTTCCCGATCTCTGGTTTAGACCACTATTTCCTAGCATTTTTCACTTTATGGAACCCATGGAAAATGATACTGGTTCAGTACACTGGAACAGATGAGGAGGCTTCCTGTGGTTGGAGCTGATGGGCTGTGAGCAGGTGGGGGCCTCTGGCTGTACTGAGAACTGAGAGAACTGGCAAACTTGTAACCCTTTCGTGGCCCAAGGCTGGGGGCTGGAAGGCTCTGATCTATACCAACTCTCTCCATGTTACAAATGAGGAGACTGAGATTGTTTACCATCTATCCCATGGTACATTATAATGCCAGCCCTTTGAAGATCCTTCATAAATGTTTTCACTGAGGAGTGACTTGCTGATAACTAGCAGAGCTTGGATTACAGTTCTAGTGCCTATTCCTCTAAATAAAATCAGAAATCATCTATAAAATATAAGTGGGTGCCTGAGCTGGAATTTGTACTCTTAAGGACAGAAGCCACTTTTTGGCAGAGTGAGCCATCCTGTCACATCTGTGCTGGACATCAGGGTTTTTCCTCAGTACTGCAGATTCGTTCTCTCCAGACTCACTGAGAATGGTGCCTCTTCAGACAAGAGGTTAGGCAAAGCCATGTATGTCACTTACCTTGGCCATTGAGTAGAAGTGACACATCAAAGCATTTAAGATGTTCTGTAATTCTTAGTGCATTTTCCAGCTTTGCTTAGTGATCGTAATACATGTTCTGGGATTGGGTGAAATGGCCTAGAGGATAAAAGATACATGTGAGAAAAAAATCCTAGAGTCTAGTAAATAGACTTTAGTCTTTCAATGAATTGTAAACGCCTAGGGACCATATCTTGGTCAACTTTAAATTCTGAATTGGAGCTGGGCGAGGTGGTGCAAGCCTGTAAATCCCAGCAGTTTGGGAGGCCGAGACAGGAGAATTGTGAGTTCAAAGCCAGCCTCAGCAACAGTGAGGCGCTAAGCAACTCAGTGAGACCCTGTCTCTACATAAAACACAGAATAGGGCTGGGGATATGGCTCAGTGGTCGAGTGCCCCTGAGTTTAATCTCTAGTACCAAAAAAAAAAATTCTGGATTGGATCATTTCAGGTGGTATTGTATTCCCCTCAAATGCATATGTTGAGGTCTTAACCCACAGTACCTCTGAAGGTGACCTTATTTGGAATAAGGTCGTCAAACAGGTTATCACAGGAAAGCTAGTTAATTAGGGTGAGTCCCAATACAATACGATGGGTGTCCTTATAAAAAGGGGAAATTGGAAATGCATGCACAAGGAGAATGACATATGAAGTGAAGGCAGAGGTTGGGGTGATGTTTCTACAAACCAAGTAATGCCAAGGACTGCCAGAAAACCACTAGCATTTAGGGACAAATCATGGAACAGATTCTTCCTCACAGTTCTTGAAAGAAATAAGCCCTGCCAATGCCTTGATCTCTGGCTTGTAGCCTCTGGAACTGTTATGATCATAAATTTCTGTTGATGAAGCAACCAAATTTGTGGTAGTTTGTTATGGCAGCCCTAGCAAACAAAAAAAGGATGATTTTTTTTAAAAAATATTTTTTAGTTATACATGGACACAGTGTCTTTATTTTGTTTACTTATTTTTTTTTATGTGGTACTGAGGATCGAACGCAGTGCCTCACATGTGAGAGGCGAGCGCTCTGCCACTGAGCTACAGCCTCAGCCCAAAAAAAGGATGATTTAAAAAAAAAAAAAATTAAATTGTTATTATCTTTTTTAACAGCTTTATTGTGATATAATTCACATAGTGTATAACTCACCCCCTTTAGATGTACAACTCAGCGGTCTGGAGTACATTCACAGAGCTGAGCAATTGGCACTGCAATCACTTTTAGAACAATTAGAATGCTCCCAAAAGAACCCCTGTAAGACATTATCAGTATCCTCCCATAATCCCCCTCCCCCTTATCTCTCAGCAACCACGAATCTATTTTTGCTCCCTTTAGATTAGCCTATTCTGGACATTTCATATAAATAGAACCAATTCAGTACATGGTCTTTTGTGACTATCTTGTTTATCTTGGCATCTTGTTGTCAAGGTTTGTCTAGGTTGCAGGTAGCCTGTAGCATTACTTCACTCCTTTTTATAGCTGAGTAATATACCATTGTGGGGGCTTGCCACATTTTGTCTCTTTCATCTGTTCATGGGTATTTGGCCTATTTCTACTTTTGGACTATTATGAGTAAAGCTCCTATGGACGTTTGCATACAAGTTTTCCTTTGTAGATATGTTTTCATTTCTTACAGCAAATAAATCTAGAAGTGGAATTGCTGGGTAACATGTAAACATAAAACAAAATCAATTTATTTTTAATATTTTAAGTAAATATTTCCCCAAGTTATATCATTTTAGATTCCCATCAGCAATATATGAGGGCTCTGATTTATCCACATCCTCACCATCACTTGCTGTTATCTGTCTTTTTTATTACAGCCATCCTAGTGCATGTGAAATGATCATTCATTGTGGCTTGATTTGCGTTTCTTTAAAGGCTCATGATATTAGACATCATTTCGTCACTTTGTGTACTTATTGCCCATTTGTGTCTTTTCTTTGAAGAACTGTCTGCTCAAATCTTTTGCCCAATTTCAATTAGGCTATTTAGTTGTCTTCTTATTACAGAATTGCGTGAGATGACCTTATAGGTCATAATTCATTTCAGTGAGGACTAGATTTCATTGTTTTGGACCAGAAAGGTGTGAATTTCTAGGACTGGTTGTATTTTCTGGATATTCAGTGTCTTCCTTGAAGTAAGTATTTGAGCCTAGGATTAAAGGTAGAGAATTTTGAGCTGAGGAGGAGGAAGAAAATGAAGAGCATTTGGAAGGCAATATAGTAAACCAAAAGGTGCCACCCTAAAATATTCATGACTGTATTTAAGCCGGAACTCAGACACCCGTTTAAAATTGACTCATTTTCCCCTGAGTGTCTCTTCTATGATTGCAATAGCATGTTATTAAACTTGTTTGTTTTTCTCTTGTGAGTCTGTCTTTTGTTACAGGAGTCAGTCCCAATCAAGAACTATATAGGTTAGGGAAAAATTTAGATTTCTTTCCCTATGCTTACTCTTTGGGGGAGAATTTTGTCATTACAAAACTTTTGGGGCCTTCCCTCTTTGTGTAACCCCATCGAGGAACCTCTTTCAATATTCCCACCATCAGCCAAAGGGGAAGAATGTCTTTTTTGCCTTCTCCTTTCCTTCCCTTAAACCAGTTCATTGTGTGTTTTGTTCCTTGTTTCCTTGAATTGCCAAACTCTGGACACAGGGTTGAAGGTAAGTTGAATAAGTTGTTCACCTATGACTGAAGGATTCTGCCTTCATTACCTGGACCAAAGCAATGAGCCTGTCCTCCCAGACTATGCAAATCCACAGCAGATAAATGTGAGCTATCAGGAGCCAATTTGCTGGAAATCTTCCCCTTAGTAATTGGCTTCATATTTCAGCTCTTATAAAAAGTCGACTCTCATTACCACCTTTGCCTTCTCCCCTCAAGGCCAACAGAGAGAGAGAGAGAGAGAGAGAGAGAGAGAGAGAGAGAGAGAGAGAGAGAGACTTAGAGACAAGGATGGGGAGAGAATGAAACTCCAGATGAATTATCATTTTTCTCTCCTTACCAGCTTTGCTTCCAGGTGCCCCAGCTCAGTCATGCTTCTTCAGAAAAGCACCTCATCAGCTGGCCGGGGCCTCCTTGCCAATGGTGATTGTGTCCTTCCCACCCCAGTCTCACTTTACCAAGATAGGAAGTGACAGGCAGGGAGACCTCCTGCTCTCGGGTTCTTGGGAGGGGAATACAAAGCTTTATATCACATACTGCCACCAGGCTGGCTCTTTGGGGCTGCATTAGGCAGTCAAGCATTTTGCTGTCTGCTGAATGTCATCTCATTTAACATTTTGTTAAACAACTTCTAAAGGTCTTAACAATATGACAGATGGGCCATTGATGGGGTTCTTAGTGGCTAAGTACCAGTTTGGCTGGGCTGGATTGTGTTTATTGTTCATTAAGTGTTATTTAAAGAACTCAGTCCTTATGCCTCCAACCCCCTGCCCATCCCTCAATGCACACTTTCTGTGGGACCCCAGGGTGTCACATTAGAAGTCTGTTTCTATAGAAAAGCACAGTGGAAAGGAAAGGGTGGAGAGAGGCTCAGAAAAGAGAAAAAAATGAGAAGACCAGAGGAAAGAACTAGAGAGAGGCAGATAAAAATTTGTGTGTGTGTGTGTGTGCGTATGCACATGTGTGCATATATGCAGGGTAACTGGCACTAGGAGGGGGTTTACGGCTTAAAGGCAAACATAATGGTCAAATGAGACAGAGCAGCGTGCTACAGATGGCAGATCCTAGCCATCTGAGCCTCAGCTCCAGAGATGATCACTTTCCACCTTGCTCCCAAATTTAGAGGAAGGACAGAGGGTGCCTTGGTGGAGTGGTAGGCTGCTGATTACAGCTGCCCCTGGGCTCTCCTGTAGGCATCCCTGTCTTGTATTCCCAGTTAACTCTGATTGGAGGACAAGGACTCTTTTCCTTTGTTCTGTCCCCAGGAAGTGGATAACAATGTCCAACCTAGAATAAGTGCTAAGGAACTGCTTTTTGTTGATCATGAAGTTTTCCAGGGCAGCACAATCAGGTGTCGGGCCATTAGCTTCTAGACCAATAGGACACAGCTATTAGGGCCAGTACAGGAACCAAGGTTGTTAAAAATAACTCTTCCTACTGAGTGCTGGGATTCCACAGTCCTGCAGTGATTCGAGAATAAAAGCTTCACACTGGGTATTATCAAGAGCAAAACTACTACCAAAGACAAAGAAATGGTAGAGAAGCATTGGTTGTTATATCACAACATGGCAAATGATGGTAGAACGATGATTTTTTTTCTGAGTAGAGAATGCCACTCTGGAATGTCAAGGACTTAGCCAATGTCAAGGCTGCTAGAAACTTCAGGAATCCACCAGCTTCCATGGCTTCATGTAGCCAGGTAAAGAAAGCTTAGGAGTTTACTCAAGGTCACTCAGTCAGTCAGCAGGGAACCAGAGCTAGACAGGGTACTTCTTAGTGTAGAGCACTTCCACTAGTTTCCACCAGGCCCTTTTGGTTTTGGTGACAGAAACCTAATAGATGAAACACACACAGGTAAGAAGGAATAAGCTCACATGATTGGGAACCTCGAGGGTGCACTGACTTCCGACGTGGAACAATCAAAGGACTTGTGATATTTCTCTACCTCCCGTCTGTGCTGTCCTCTGTATTGCCTTCATTTTTAGGTAGACCTTCTCCGTCTGGCATAAAAGTGACTACCAGGAGCTGCAGGTTTATATACTACCAACTTGCAACCCCAGCAGAAGGAGAGTGTTTTTTCCTTTATGGCCTAGAGTTGAATAATTGTTTTTGACTAGCTCTGGCTTCAGGCCCACTGACCCCTTCTGAATTCCTGGGGCTGACAAAGATTCTCTTCTTTTCTTGTCTTTCTTTCTTCTTTCTTTTTTGGTACCAGGAATTGAACTCAGGGGTACTCGACCACTGAGCCACATCCCCAGCCCTATTTTGTGTTTTATGTAGAGACAGGGTCTCACTGAGTTGCTTAGCGCCTTGCCGTTGCTGAGGCTGGCTCTGAACTTGCAATTCTCTTGTCTCAGCCTCCCAAAGTGCTGAGATTATAGGCATGCACCACTGTACTCAGCTAAAGATTCTCTTCTTGATCAAATTTGGTTAGGTTCACCTGAATTTTCTTCCTGACTGGGTCTTGGCTTTTAGATCTCTGTGACTATCTTTGTATTACCCAGTTTCAGCATTAATCCTGTAAGTTGGCCTAGCCAGGATCCCCACCCTTAATACTGCATCACCATTATCATCTGATCAAATTCCTCATCTTCCACCTGCCCCTATCTGATATCTTCCTTCAGCAAAAATCTTGTTGGGAGGATTTAAAAACAGCATACTACAGTGATAAAGCCACATCCATGTTTATAGCAGCTGAACTCATAATAGTCAAGCTATGGAAACAACCTACATGCCCTTCAAAGGATGAATGGATAAAGAAAATGTGGTATATATACACAATGGAATATTACTCAGCCATAAAGAAGAATGAAATTATGGCATTTACTGGTACATTGATGGAACTGAAAATATTATGCTAAGTGCAATAAACCAATCCCCAAAAAACCAAAGGCTGAATGTTCTCTCTGATTTGTGGATGCTAACCCAAAATAAGGGAGGTTAGGGAGGGGATTAATAGAAATCCACTGGACTAGACAAAGGGAAATGAAGGGAAGGGAGGTATGAGGGGAATAGGAAAGACAGTAGAATTAATCGAACATAACTTTCCTAGCCTTGTATTTGTATACCCCACCAGGGTAACTCCAAATCATGTATGATTACAAGAATGGGACCCTAAATAGAATCAGTTATATTTTATGTATGTATATTCTGCAAAAATACAGTCTACTGTCATGTTTAACTAAAAATAAAAAATAAAAATATAAAAAGAAGAATCCTGACAATATCTAACTTCAGCAAGTGTTGTGGATAATTATTTTCTTTAACAGGGTGAGGGACAATGGTTGCACCTGAACCATGTGACAGGGGAAAAGAGGGAGAATGTGGGTATGATGTCTATGCCATGTGATGATCCAATGGACATTTTTCTGGTGCCTGAAGGTAAGGTCTCTGTTGCTACAGATGACCTCTTGGAGAAGTCCCTTGCCCTCTTTAGGATCTCTGTGCCCTTCTCTTGGGCACAACCAATCACTGTGGCTTCCACTATCAGTGAGGGATGAACTGAGGCCACAGTTTCATCAGATCAGTTCTGGTGTTCCTGTCTTAGACAGAAAAATTCAAATCTGGAGATGGAATTCCACTTTTGCATTGTCTACTTCTGAGACCTATCTGCATGTTCATACCTACGAGAGGATACAATAATGGAGTTTAATGTAGATCCATAAATATTTATTGATTAGCTTTCTATGTATCCACAGTGTTAGGTGCCAGGAGCCGTAAAGATATATGGATATGACTCTAAGACTATCTCATTCAAATCTAATAGGACAAGTAGCATAGATAGAGAAATAATGGAAGTGGTGGTTGGAGGGAGACATACTCTTGGAAAAAAATGTGGAATGATCAGGAATGACTTTCCGGAGGAAATAACTTCCATGTTGAGGAGATGGTAATGTGGGCTGGAGTGGCATGTTCTCAGGATAGGAGAGGAGAATGCATTGTGAGAACATATGATACACTGAGCATAGTTATGGATCCAGAGAGAATCAGTGCCTATATAAAGAATTGTGAATAGTCCAGCTTAGTTGGAGCAACACTCAGAAAGCAGGGAATGAGGACATGTTGAGAAGCCCAGCCAGGAGGTAAGTACTTTGACCAGGAGCACAAGAGAGCTTGAGCCAGGGTGTCTGCAGAGAAGAGGACTCCAGCTGACCTGCACCATGCCCAGGGAATTATGTTGATGCCTAGGGAGCTGGGTTCTCAGAGACCTCACTGAATTGCATTTATTTACCAAATAGACTCAATTGTTCTTTTGTGAAGCTCAACAGTCAAATCATTATTAACTTCTTTCTAGATTGACCAGTGGTTTCTGGCTTATGGGAAGATGTATATATATATATATTTTTTTTTTTCTTTTTGTCAAACATCAATTTTTTGAACATATTCAGGGCATATATTTTCTTAATAGGTTTTTGTTGTTGTTACTATTGGACTCAAAGATATATTTTAAGAATGTACTAAGGCTAAAGCACAAGATTTGGTAGAAATCATATCATCGTTTTGCTCCAGGTTATTGTGACCAGGGTCTTCTTGCAATGTCAGCCTAAAATTACACTTTATAAACTATTTGTTCATTGATGGATTTGTTGGCATCTAACTGTCCTTTATGCAGTGGAGTTCACTTTCCGTGCCTGAATTTGACTTTGATATGTTGGTGAATAATTCCTTTCCTTCTTTTCCACTATAAATGTTATTTGAGCCCCACTTACACTCAAGGCTCCATGTTATCTCTCCATAAAATATATAGAGACATCACAAATGAATCATACTTTTGAGAAGCTCGTAATGGAACCCAGGTCCAGACACAAAAAGAGTTAAATAATAGAGCAAGACAAGGTGTCTCTCAGTAAAGAATGTATCTACTATGTACTTGTGGGAGAAGGGGATAGAGGGAAGAAGCTGGTAGAAATCCTGCATCAGGGAGAAGACACCCTTGAACTTGGCCATGAATGGTGAAGGGTTTACACTTGTACACTGTGCTTGCTCCTGGAAAATCCAGATAGCTGAGGATCTTGTCCTTGTCCTCATGAGAACTCACACTGTGGCAACAATTTCTGCCATTTTCTCCTTCCTCACCCACTGAGGAGAGTTATTACTTGCCTTGGTACAGCCCTCTACTTGGCTAAAAGCCAGGGGACACCTGCCCAGCAGGTACCTGAGCACTTATCTGTGGACTACACGTTTTACATTTTTAGAAGCAGAAAAACTGGGTCAGCCTGCCATGCTGGGGCTGGGGTTCCCAGAGGCATCCCTGGGAAATTGTACTGAATGTATTACATGTGTGGTTTCTGCATCCAAGTAAATTGGGCCCTTAGAAGATAGCTAACTTTTTGGTAATTAGCCCAGTTTTGTCTTGAGAGACATAACTAGAACTAAGTGAGAGAGATCCTTACAAACTTTCAATGCAAAAGGGCAGCCCAGAATGGATTTTGGCCATTCAGGGAATGGAAAGAGCACTTCATGGAGACCCACAGTGGAGTCACCCAGAAGGTGGTAGGTGGCTACTGACTCTCCTACCTTCCCTAAATTACAGAAAATAACTCTGACTTCAGGTTCTTTACAAAAGATTTGTCTAAAAAGCTAAATTAACTGCAAATTGACTACAAATAGACCCAATGCAGAGAGAAAATGAGTTCAAGTGACTTCTCTTTATTTAAAGTGATTTATAGATTGTTATACTTTTTGCGTTTGTATGTAATACCACTTTCTCTTTTCCATCCCAGTGCCTCAAAGCTGAAATGACATTGCCGGCTGTTGCTCTGACAAGATTGGCAAACTTCCATTTGTAAGCTGAGTTAGGGCTACAGTCTACAGTCATGATGTCCTGTAATTTTTTAAAAACAGTAAAGTTATTCCATTATTTTCCACAGTAAAATAATCTCCAGATCGAGATTATTTCATGTAAAGAATTCGAAGTTCTTGAAAAATTAGAAAATACAGCAAACAAAGTCTGTGTTCCTGCACAGCAACAAGGATCCCAAGCTCAGTGCTAGTGTCTTCTCATCAATGGGAAAAGCATCCTCCTGTTGAGCACAGTCCCAGCTTGATACTAGTCCATTTTACCCAGCCCTCTTCACCCTTTATGTCCCAGGTGGTATTTGAATTTGTGACCTCTCACCCGAACAACAACAAGAACAACACAAAACAAAAACAATTCAGAACACACAAAACCAATAATAACAACAAACTAAGTCATTGGTACTAGGAAAAAAAAAATAGAAAGGCATGGTCCAGGAAGAACTCTGTAAATCCCTTTGGGGGACTTTCTTCTACCCTAAAACATAGACAGAATGTCTTACATTGGATACAAAATAAATATCTGTGGTTGTTTGGTACTTTGGCTCAGTCTTTGGAGGGGCAATGGAATGTTCCTATAATTCCAGGGCCATGAATCTGGGATTATGGCTCTCTTAGTGAAGGCTTATACCCTTGATTCCTGTTTGTTTAGTCTTGGCAAGAGGGATGGAAATAGGTGCTCAGTAATATTTGCATTGTCTTACTTCTACCATTCTCAGAGTCTAAGCAGTTTTTTCAATTCTCATACTTCTATATCCCAAGACCTTTTTATTTCTCTAGGTATGTGGCTAAAAGGAGTGGGTAGGACACGATTCTTATTTCAGCACTCAGCTACAGAATGACATATGGATCTGATTAATTTTCATATTTGGTTTCATTCAAAATGTCTCATTGCTCCCTCCTAACTTTTTTTTTTTTTTGCTTAAACTTTGGATTTGAAATAACAAAATATTACAGTTGAGGTCTGATTATTGCCCTTTAAAGTTTTTTCTTTTTCATTCTTCTATATGACCAGGCTTTACAAAAAGCTATTTTACTCTAAGAAATTAGGTTTCTGGTTATCAGGAGCCCTAAATAGACATGAATTACAGGAACGTCCTTTGAAAACCCCGTGCAGCACTTGTTTCATTAAATTCCATGAAGCGACCTTAATTTAGTGGAACACTGGATAGGCTGTTCTTTTAACCTATTATCACTTTGGCCAGGCCCATAAACCATATTCATGGATGATTCCATCAAGAAGGACAACAGTGGGATTAATATTATTTCAGGATACAGTAAATGCCACAATGATGAAGCTGTTTAAGATCTGGTGCTCACGGTGTCACACTGAATGCATTGACATTTACTCTGCTATCACTTCATTTCCAATATTCCTTCCAAATCAGCCGATGCTAATGCTTCAGCGTGTGTGCGGAATACAATTTGGGCGGGGGTTGGGAGACTGGGAAGGGATGGTGAAAGTCCTCTGCCTTCCTTTTTTTCTTTTGATATTGAGGATGGGGAAACTATACTTGGATAGTATTTTATATGCACTAGACTCTAAGATGTTGGTTCATAGGATTACAGGATCTCAGGAACTACGCTTTCTCCAGAAGTTGGAGCAAATAGGTTATGGAACCCCTCTTAGTTGTGACTGAATATGGGGTAGTGCTCTGATATGAGGTGAGAAAACATTGCTTGATGTCCTTGGCATGCTGGCACATTGGAATTGAGTACATAATGTTCTCAATAAATGTTCTATAATGGCTCACCATTTAGAAGTTCTTATTTGTGATATTTCCTGAACTTCCTTGATCCTTAAATTTGATGCTCCCTACAATAGCATAGGCCTAAATTTATCTGAGTATCTGAAAGCCCATACATGGTTTTTGGGAATCTCTTTTGAAGAAGTAGCAAAGAAGTCCTCTATTATTACTAATGAATAACCTCTCAATGGGTTCCAACTCCCAGTTTCAAAGGTGAAATTCTAAGGGTTAGAAGGAAATTTGGAGGTTGTCTGGTTCTTGGTTTTCAAATTATAATGTGTCCGTGGATCACCTGAAGTACTAGTTGATTCTGGTAACTATCATCTGAGAGATTCTAATCCAGCAATTCTGGTAGGAGAATTGAGAATCTGCGCAGCATGCAAGGCCCAGGTGACACAGATGCTGCTGGGCTGTGAACCAGTGGGACCACCCATTGCCTGTTTTGGCATTAGATGAGCCTTTGTGATGTTTAAACCTCTTGGTAGGAAGCTTCTCAGATTCTGTGAAGGCGATCTGTTCCAACCTTGAACTGCTGTGAATTCGAGTCCCACTTTCTGAACTTGTCAGTTTTGGGCCCAGCTTGAGCCCTTGGTCCTATATAATATATTTGGCAGGATAAGAAAACATCTCTCCTGTAGAAAGAAAGCTTGGACCCTCCCCACACCTAACCTGAGGGCCACTCTCCACATGGGAAGGGATAGCTGATCCAAGGGTCACCTTTGTCTCTTTGGGGTGCATTCTTGTTACCTCATCACACTTTGCTGATCCCAAGATGCCCTAGTTCTCAGTTTGGCTCCTACTCTCTCTGTTCCAATTGCATGAGACTTTCCCTCTTTTAAGTTCCCATATTTTCTTGGTGTTTGTGTGTATATGTGTGTGTGTGTGTGTGTGTTATACATCCTAAAAATTAATTTATTATTTTTCTTACCTTCATTACATTGTAAATTTGTGAAAGCAGAAATTGTGTCTTAAGCATCTTTAAATTCCCAACAGCACTTCAAATGTACTGGGAGTTCAAACCATTTATTAAATTGACTAATACATGGAAACTGTATCAAGAAATTTATAGTACCAACGTGACAAAATAAAGACCACAACACGGTAAACTGTCACACTACCCCGTGGTATCATGGGATTAGTCATATGGGTGGATTTCAGAGAAAGGAAAAGTTCAGTTGAGATAGGAAAAATTGAAAAGGGCTTTGTGGGCAAGGGAGGGGAGGGAGTCTATAAATTTAAATTGGGCTGAACGTAACCCATTTAATTCAACTAAGCACTGGGGAGGGAGAGTCTAATGAATGGTGTAGGGGCACATATGGTTTCTTCCAAGGAAGTTGAGGGACAGGAGTAGATTTAAGACAGGGGTCAGCAAACTTCTTCAGTAAAAGACTGCATAGTAAATATTTGAGGATTTGTGGGCCATATGGTCTCTGTTGCAACTACTCAATTGTGCCCTGGGAGCGTGGAAGCAGCCACAGACAATAGGTAAATGAATTGTCATGGCTATGTTTCAACAAAGCATTATTTACGGACACTGAAATTTGAAGTTCATATAATTTCCATGTGCCATGAAATGTTATTCTTGTTTTGATTTCTTTTTTCAACCATTTGAAATGTAAAAACCATTCTTAGCCTATTTTAAGTACAGTGCTCAAGCTAAGAATGGTTTGCATATCCCTGGTGGATGGCCTGTGTGTCCAGGCTGCACATCTCCATGACAAGAGTTCCATAGTTGGGTGATTGGAGTTATATACTGCCTACAGGAAGGGAACCATCAGTAGTACTCATGACAGAGTGACTGTTCCAGAAAGATGTGCAGTGTCAGGAATGGGATGTTATTTTCCAGGGCTGGTTGGTTGTAAGAATCTGTTTCCTAATGTGAGTGGAGTCTCAAGGTATAGAGGGATTTGGATAATTATTCTCTTTTCTTTTACTCTTACCTGATTGTTTATCCTCTCGCAAGGCCTCTCTGAGCCCAGCTCTCCCTGGTGTCATTTCTCTACCTCATCCAGTTTCCTATGGCTTGTCCTTAGATATTCAGAATTATATAAATGATTCCTTCCTAGTAAAACCTTCCCCAATATTTTGGAATACGATCACATACTTAACTGATTGATATATATATTCTTTTTTTCTGTATCATACAGACATAAGTAATGAATAAACCACATGAAATACTTGGGAAAACACTTTGGGGTGAAAATAAGATATTTGTATGCCTTCCAGAGAGAGTGGAATGTTATGGTTTTGATGTGAGCTATCTCCCAAAATCTCGTGTATGGGATAATGCAAGAAGATTTAGAGGAGAAATCATTGGGTTACGAGAGCCTTAACCCAATCAGTGAATTAATCTCCTGATGGGATTAACTGGGTGGTAACTGAAGGCAGTTAGGTTGTGGCTGGAGGAAGGGGGTCCTGGGGAGTGTGCCTTTGGGGTACATATTTTGTATCTGGCAAGTGGAGTCTCTCTCTCTCTTTCTGCTTCCTGGTGGATGTGTTGAGCTGTCTCCCTCTACCATACTCTTCTACCATGATGTTCAGCCTCACTTCTATCTCTAGTGAACGGACCTAGCTGTCTATGGACTGAAACCTCTGAAACTGTGAGCCTCTAAAATAAACTTTTCCTCCTCTAAAATTGTTCTTTTCAGGTCTTTTTTGTCAGAGTAATGAAAAAGCTGACTAAAACTGTGTAACAAACTGATTCTGTGACTTGGAAGAGCCACTTTCTGCTGAAAGAGGAACAGGTGAGAGACAATGAGTTCAGTGTAGGCCACGTCAAGCTTGCCTTACCTGGGTGTTGTTTGTTACCCATTCAGGTAGATATATTTAACAGGAAGTTAGTTGGGTGATCAGATACAGAATCCAGAGGAGAGGAATGGATGAGAGATAACAGATTTGGGAATTGTCATTCACATATTACAATTGAGGCTCTTGACAGCGAGGATGTAGAAACCAAGGAGGAAGGGCTCAGGCATGTGAGCCCAGGACATAGCAATGTGTAAGAGGAAGGTAGAGGCAGCCGGAGAGGGAGAGAGGGAGCACCAGTAATGGCAGCAGACAAAAAATGGGTGGCAGAGTTGAGGAGATGTGTGGAGGGGTGGAGTTTGAAGGAGACAGTAGCCAGCAACATCAAAGACCATAAGGAAGTCAACTAAGAAAATTTTTGCAAAATTAACATTGTATTTAGCAATAAGTAGATCATTAGTGCTTTGAATAACCAAGAGCTGTGAAGATCCATGACAGGGTCACTATGTGATGCTTTGGGTAACATGAGGCACAACATTAAACATTAAATAAAAGCTGATATGAATAATGCAAAGCAATCAAAGAAATCATCTTATTGTGTACTCGGAAGTTTAAAAGAGGTTTGAAGAAGTGTGGGGAAGAGTTGGCCCAGCAAGCCTCCCACACGTCAGTGGGTTTCCAGATGGGTAAAGCTTGTACAAAGCCAGGCCACAGGGGGCATCTCTTGGTCTCTGCCTGGCAAAGTCAGTGAGCCGCCTGCCCCTCCCTCCTGGCGGCTCTTTTATTCAGAGTGCTTTGCAGGGTTGGTCCTGTGGTGGGAGCGGCCCTGCATGATGGACTTCACTGGTCCAGTAGCTCCACTTTGTAGATAAGGAAACTGAAATCCAGAGGGGTGAAATCACTTGTTTAATATACCTTGGCAGATTGGTGCTGGTTCAAGCAACCTACATCATGGTCCAAGGGCATTTCTATTATACCACATTGCCTGAGTTGGGTAATTGAATACATAACACATTTTTTTTTTTTGGTGTGGTAAAATACATGGGACTTAAAGTTTATCATACTTTAACCAATTTCAGGTGTTCAATTCATAGGCATAAAGTACATCCATAATATTCTCCAACCATTACCACTACTACCCATCTCCAGGATTTTTCGTCTTCCTCAACAGAGACTCTGTACTCATTAAATGACAATTCTGCATTCTCCCTCCCTCTAGTCCCTGGTAATCACATTCTCCCTGCTATCTATGAATTTGCTTATTCTAGATGACTCATATCAGAGGAATAATGCACTATTTGTTCTTTAATGTCTGACTTATTTCACAGGACAATATCTTTAAAACTCATCTATATTGTAGCACATATAGGATTTCCTGCCTTTATGTGCAGAATAATATCTCATTGTATGTCTATACCACATTTTGTTAATCCACTCATCTGTCCATGGACACTTGGGTTGTTTTCACCTTTTGGCTATTGTAAATAATGCTGCTAAGAACCTTGTTGTACAAGACTGAAGTTCTGTTTAAGACTCTGCTTACAATTATTTTGGCATATACCTGGAAGTGGCATTGTTGGAACATGTAGTAATTATATGCTTAACTTTTTTGAGGAAACACCAAACTGTTCACAGATTTTTTTTTTTTATTTTGGAGTATTTTGGGCATTAGAGATACTGAGAGAAAAATCCCTGAAATTAAGGAGTTCATAGTGCAGTGGAAGAGGAAGAGTATAAATATAGATTGTGACAGAATGTTCTAAGAATGATGCAGAGTAACAGCTGAGAGCTGTGAAAGTCCACAGCAGAGTCAGACTAACTCTAGGAGAGTCAAGAAAAACTTCCTATTAGGGATGAGCTTGAAGAAATGGATAGTGAAGGATGAATGGCCAGAAAGGTAACCAGGTTTGAGGGTCACAGTTACTCCTTTCCATTTACAAGGATCAGCATTTGAAAAGGCATGAAAGATGTTCAAGTCAGGGTTAGAAAGTCTACAAATAACTGTGTCTAATTCCTACAGATCAGATCTCTCAACTGCTGCTGACATTACTGTAGATATAAATGGGTAAAAATGGGCAGGGCCTGGTAGCACATGCCTGTAATCCCAGTGATTCAGGGGGCCAAGATGAGAGGATTACAAGGTGGAGGCCAGCTTCAGCAACTATGTGAGGCCCTAAGCAACTTAGTGAGAATGTGCCTCAAAAAAAAGAGGTCTATGGATGTTACTCAGTGGTTAAGTGCCCTGGGTTCAATGCCTAGTACCAAAGGAAAGAAAAAAAAAAAAGTAAAAATGGGCCATCCAAAGACATATCAAATGTAAAGTCTTGGGGTCTTGGGGGAAATGTTTGATCCATGAGGCAGAAGTCCTGGACTCCATCTTTTTTCAATATGCATTTTCTTATACAAAATACAAAAATAGCATTAAGTTTTCTCCTTTGTATGTGAGTATTTTATGAACTAAGAGTTTATAGCATACATTAGCTATTCATTACTATGCTGTTTGGGAAGAATATGGTAAGAATGAAACATTGTATTTTCCAAACATGGGTATGACAAATATTTCTGACCCCACATGCTGTTCCTCATAAAAAAGGGAAGTCAGTTTCCCTTTTTCTTTGACTTGGGTGAGCCTCCATGACTGCCTTCAAGAAAATAATGTGGCATAGAGAAGATGTGTGGCTTCTGATTTAGGCCAT
Source organism: Xerus rutilus (assembly GCA_028644305.1). Taxonomy (NCBI): domain Eukaryota; kingdom Metazoa; phylum Chordata; class Mammalia; order Rodentia; family Sciuridae; genus Xerus; species Xerus rutilus. Next base: position 29,383,152 of record CM053411.1, read on the forward strand.
TAGGTGATATGGTTATGACTAGCTTTCAATTAGACAATGTTGATCCTGGGAGCCCAGTCGCCATGTTAGGAGGAATCACGGACTACATTGGCTATGCATAGGTGCTGTAGCTGTAACACCCGGCTTGGGTCTCAGATTCAGCCTCCATCAGTTACCAAGGATGTGAATGAATGGGGTTCCAAATGAGTCCAGCTTTCAGTCTTTAAGTCATCCAACTGAGAGGCCAGTCATCATGGAGCAGAGACTAGTTTTCCCCACTCCAAATCCCTGACCTACACAATTCATGAATATAGTAAATGATTGTTTCACAGCACTGTGTTGGAGTCATTTATTAGGCAGCGATCGTTACTAGAAAGGTTGTATGAATGTATGATATGCATGTATGCATGTGTATGGATAAACATGCACAGACAAGTGTGGCCCAAGGCCCTAGGATCTCATGAATGGGGAGGATTTAGCATAGATCGGTTTCCCTTCCTGTGAAATCAGATAAGCCAATTCATAATAAGGCATCAGAATATGACTAATAGTAAAATGGAATTTCTGGCAGGGTGGTGGTTTGCTAAAGGTGGCAATTTGGGGTGAGAATGGGCTTGAGACTATTGGGAACTTTCCCCTCAAATCTCTTCTCCAGATAAAGGACAACTCTGGAGGATAAGCCTTCTCTATGCTGCCCTTCTGCCTGCCCTCCTCCTTTTCTTCCCTCCCTCCCTCTCTCTCTCTCTCTCTCTCTTCTTTCCAATGGGGATGGAATCCAAGGGTTTTATACCACTGACCTACATCCTCAGTCATTTATTTTAACTTTTATTTTGAGACATGCTCTTGCTAAATTTCCCAGACTAGTCTTGAACTTGTGATCTTGCCTTAGCCTCCTGAGTAGATGGGATTATAGATCTGTGTCATTGTTCTCGGCTTTGGATTTCTTTCTTTACTTGAGTTTTCTACAGCTCTTAAGGGATAGTGGTTTCCTGTACTGTCCCAATGGGCAAAAGCTATGAGGAGAGCTTAATGACAAAAGTCAATGAAATGAACAAGAAAAGACCCCCAAACAATATGATACCTGGGAAGGAGAAAGCCTCCTATTCAGAATCCTGATTGTCCCAGTGTGGGGGTAAATGTCCAGGCCACCCAACTCTCTGTGGGGCTTCAGGCTCCCCTAAAGCTCTGCCCTGATTCCTTGGAGTTGCCATGGAAGGTGCTACTTTCCTCCCTGTCTCCTTTGTTCCTGACTAAGGGGGCTGGATTCCTGCTGCCCCTGGACTGCCCCAGAGTTGGCAGTATCTCACCTTAGGTAAGTGACTATTGTTTTTTTTTTTTTTTTTTGGTCTCATGTTCTTTTTCACCTTTTTCTATTTTCCTTCCCTTCCTATTTTCTTTCTACCTTCCCATTTCTGCCCCTTTGCCTTTTTTCCTCCTTTATTCATATTTCATTCCTCCATTTTTTTTCCCTGATTCTCTTTTAAGGACAAAGTATTTTAATTTTGACGTGAGTGGTGGTAAGCTGAGGCAGAGGGACATGGGTTTCCATTTGGGAATGATAAGATCATGACTAAGATGACTCTGGAGGAGAAAAGTGGAGAATAGGGGGCTTCGGGGCTACTTTGAGGAAGAAGGGAGTTGGCTGGGAGGAGAAGGGGGAATAGGATCAGGATGCGTAGGGATGAAGAACTTCCTGGACAACTGCAGCATCACTGGAGAAGAAGACAGGGTGTAGAAGCCCTGGCTTCCTGGATCTCTCCATCAGAGGCTAGAATTCTCTCATGTGTCACCTGGAAGGCTTTGGCTGAATAAAACCCATGGGAACTGTCAGAGCTGTTAAGGCTTTTAAAGATATGCTTCTTTGATTTATCCTCTGGGAAATCCAGCCCAAATGGCTTGCTTTTGAGATTGCAGGTCATCTGTTCAGGGCAGTTACCCCCAATGCTCAGAAACACACACACTTCAAACTTCTATCTGATTGATTTTCTGTTTCCAGGTGGTTAATGGAACAAAGTTGGATTCTGGATCCCTGGCCTCTGTGGAGCAGCTGATACATAGCTGTTTTCTGTGAGATGGCTACCCAGAGCCATCCTGTCATAATCGAACCACGCTGGCTGCTTGAATAGGTGGGAGATGAATCCAGCCTATTTTCAGCTCGGCTAATTTGCAAGCACATACAGCTCTGCTCTTCAACTTGGTCTGAACCATGAGGTCAATGGGTTTAAACTCTGGCCTCTCAGCATCAATTTGCTTTGGAGCAGGTAACTGTAGATTCTGGATCACATGTCCCTTAGAAGCCAGCCTCCTCTGTGTCCCATTCTGTTTAATGAGTGGATTTGGTTATTTGCAGGTTGGACTGACACCCTCCCTCTCTTCTACCAAAGCTGGGTGCTTCCTCTGCTGCCTTCCTCTTGGTTCTCTGGGATGTGGTGGACAGGGTCAGAGCTGGAATGCCCACCCAGTCAGCAGACCCAGCAGCTGGGTGGTGTCACCTTACCCTGGCACCAGATGTGATGCCTAGCTTCTACCGTCAGTCCTTTGAAGAATGACACTCAGGTGCAGCAGGCCAGCTGTAAACAGGGACTGTAGGGGTGGGCAGAGCCAAGGGAAACAGGCTAGGCATTTCCAGGCTTGCTTCATTTTCTATTTCCCTTTTTAAGACCATGATCCCTTAGAAGCTTTTACAACAGTAATGATTTGGCCGAGTGTGGATGGTCTGCCTCCCTCAGTGGGCTGAGGTGGTGAGAGGCGAGCATCTGGCTGAAACTGATGAAACGCAAGAAGTTCAGAATTACCTCCCAACAATTCCTGCTTCAGTTTAGGATTCTTGAACCTGGTAATGTGGTAGACCAGCTGACAGAGGACCTGCCAGACCAAGAAGCAGACTTGAGTTTTGAGTTAAGGGCAAAGTGCTCAGGATTGGGGCTGCAGGGAGAGACCAGAGGATGGGGGCCTTTCCTCCCCACCGAGGTGGCACAAGCAGGGTTCAGGTCTTAGGTAGAAGTGGGGATGTTTTGCATGAGATCTTTGCTGATTGGCTCGCCTCTCTTTTCTCCAGGGGGCACCTATGGTCTTTGCTTACTTTCTAACAAGATCCATGACCACAGAGCCACGGGCCTTGCCCCTGACTGACAGTGTAGCCAAATATGAACAAATGAGGGGAGCGCCTGGTGTCAGACATTATGTTTACTAAACAAAACCGACAAGTTCTCATTGTTGCGTGAGGAAGCCCTGCAGCTCTCAATCCCCTAGAGCTGAAGAGGATCCATTTTATTGAGCTCGGTAATGACAGCCCAGGATGGAACAGCTGGGTAGTTTGTATTAGCTCTAAGAGACTCGAGAGGGCAGTTTTTCTTTAGAAAAATTATGTTTTTCATTTAGAACAACAACAGCTTAGCTGTCTCAGCATACCTTCCTATAATCTTCAAAAGAGTGGGAAAATCATAGCCCAGGCAGTTCTTCCAAGATCAAGGTGGCTAGAGTTAGCAAATAAAAGTAGAAGATACTCAGTTTAGTTTAAATTTCAGAAAAATAGTAAATACTTTTCAGGTATTTAGTATGTGTTATGTAGTATTTGGGACATAGTTATTCTAAAAAAGTATTTGTGGTTTATTTGAAGTTCAAATTCAACTAGGCAGCCTGTAGTTTGCTTAAAAATGCTGATGCCTTTCCAAACATCCTTGTTTATATCCCTTTGATGACAGGAAACTCACTACCTTTTAAAACAAATAATCATTCCATCATTAGATAGCTTCATTTACTAAGAAAACTCATCACATGTCAAGGTGACAATTCCCTGTGCAAACTCCTAGGATCCCTTGGAATATGTCTAATCCATTGGTCATATGGTGACTTTTCAAACATTTGTTAACAACTCTGTGCTTGAGTTTCCTCTTCTTCAGCCTTAGCATCCCTGTATTAGTCAGCGTTTTTGCTGCTATGGCTACAGGACTCGACCAGAATAACTATAGCGCAGGAAAAGTTTATTTGGAGGCCGATGGGTTTCAGAGGTCTCAGTCCATAGACAGTAGACTCCATTCCTTGGGGCTTATGGCAGAAGAATGTGGCAGAGGGAAGCAGCTCACATGTTGATCAGAAAACAGAGGGTCACCACTTGCCAGATACAAATATATACCCAAAGCCATGCCCCTAATGCCCACTTCCTCCAGCCACACCCTACCACTTCAGTTACTACTCAGTTAATCCCGATTAGGGGATTAATTCACTGATTGGGTTAAGACTCTAACAACCTAATCATTTCCTCTGAACCTTCTTGCATTGTCTCACATGTGAGTTTTTGAGGGATCCCTTACATCCAGACCATAACAATCCCCTACTCTATTTTTCCTCAAGTGATGTGGTTTCAGAACTGCAGACTTCCTACAAATATGTTCCCTCTTGTTTAGAATCACTGCTATCTGGTAGGGTTTGGTGGCCAGAATAGTGGCTTTGATCACAGTGGTGGCTCTGGGTTCACAGTTGAGCATCCATGTCCATTGTGCCAGTGGAGTTCTAGCCTCATGGATCTGGCTTTGCTCCAACCCTTTCCTGAAGAAGTACTTCTGCCTGTGAGCCGGGAATGTGGGGTCCTTAGAGAAGTTCACACTCCTGGATCGGCCAAAGGCAAGGGTGGCAGCTCCTCTCTTATTTTAGATAATAGTTGGAAGGCAGGGCGGTTAGCTTTACCGGAAGTCATGTTAGATATTCATGACACTGACTTCAGAACAGGAATAAGTGTTTCTGTCTCAGGTCGCATTGGAGTCATGGACAAAGACGTCCTGCTGGATTCAGAGATCTGCCATGAAGCAAACCTTGGGACTTTCGGAAAATCACTTCACCTTTTTAGCTGTCAGCATCTTCATCTGCAAAATGAGGAACTGGAATCAATTCCCAAGGCAGAAAACTGTCTCAAAAAGACATGTAGGTGTGGCTGTTTACCTATGAAGTGGACTGGAATAAAACAAATAAAACCAGATTTTAAAATCCACCACTGCCCCCATTAACCAAAGAAAGACTGTAACGGTTCTAGATATAAAGTGACTTTTAGGTTCTCAACTTTCCTTGGGCAGGAAGCGGTATTTGAAGATAACATGTGGGCTAGTCATGGGTGCCTGACGATGAACTTTTTATTACTGGTTCATGAGAAGGTAAATATAGAAACTTAAAAGTGTTTGGAAGCATTTAAAAATACTTGGCATCGCTGTAACATTCAAGTGTATGATTAGTGAGTTGTCTCATTGAATAGGGTGTAGACCAGTCTGGGTGCCCTTGAACTTGTGGAAAAAAGTGGCATGCGATATGAGCTGTGTATGAGTCACTCATAGCAGGACCATGTCTTAATCTGCAGTGGAGTAGAAATAAAGGAAAACAAAAAAACCAGGTTCATTACCACAGATAGGTAATGAGGCAGAGCTTCCTGCTTGGCCTGTCATGTGTGAATTCCAGGTATGCTTAGTCATTGTGCTCCTTGCCCCTTGTGCCCATGTGGTATAGGGAGAGGCCGGGGGCAGCTTGAGCCACACCTTATAGACCTCCTTGCTTCTGCCCTAAGTAACCAGTGTGCTATGCAAATAAATATTTTCTGTGAGAGCCATGATGTGAAAAGGTTGGAAATGCCACATATTTTTTCCTCTCAAAAAAAAGTAAATAGACCCAGAAAGAGAACTAGGGCTGATTGTGGCTCAGGATGAATTGGCTTAACCCACTGGTACAGATTGACATTCTGACCCCAAGCAGAAATGTCACAATTCTTCTTCCCCCAAATCTAGAAGTATTTCAAGTTTTATCTTTTTGTATATGAAAATAAAATAATAATACAAATTTTTCTTCCCCTCATGTCTGCTTTTCTTTTAAAATAACTGTGTATTTAGAAATGAATTGGCATGTCCTTGAAAATAAGGTTGCATTGAAAACATAGGTCATTTGCTTCTTCCCTCCCATATCCCATCCCTTTTCCCAGAAGTAGTCACATTCCAGTTGGGACTCAAGTGTTTGAAAAAAGAAGGGACCATTGAGATAAGCCCAGGAGGTCCCATGCTGGGAGGTACGAGACCCCATCAGGTATCTTGGAGAGGTGAGATAAAAGTCTGAGCATGAAGCAGTTGGATCAGCAAACATGGACCTTTCCAAGACCCCATCACCAATCCAGCATGGTCAGGCAGATCCCCCAACCCCCATACTCTTTGTCCCTCATTCTCATACTACCCTGTCCTTCAGTTGGCCTAAGAGAAGTCCAGAGGAATAATCTCTGACAAAAAAACAAAACAAAACAAAACAAAACAAAACAAAACAAAACAACCCTGAGGGCCCTGGACTCTGGGACACAGAAGTGAGGCCTAGAGCTGAAAACTAGAGTTTTCTGTGAATATCTGTTTATTGAACTCTGTCCTACCAGCCTCTCTCTATGACTTGTGCTCAGAGTTATCAGAAGAAGTATCCTACCCTAGGAGGAAAGTCAGAGTGTTTCTTTTCTTTTGCTTTTTTAAAACTAAGCACTCTCAAGAAAAGACCCCTATGCTGACAACTGGAGGCCTCTAAGGAAAAGGTCAGTGGTCAGCTCTCCTCTGAATCTCCTACAGTGACCTCCTGCTGTCCACAAGCCTGGTCCTCCCTCACAGAGCTTCTAATCAGCATTCCAGTGCCTTACTCTTGAAGAGGAATGGACAGACAAGGATCAAGAGGCATTTGAGAGGGTCCTCCAGCATGGAAGGTGGGTGCTGTAGTAGATTGATTCCATGAATAGTCCAAATTAATGTCTTCCCTATCTCTCTGTCTTTTGCTCTGTGACTCTGCAGACTCCTCCCACTCTGATTCTAGGCTTGCCCACGAGCCTAGCATTGGTTAATGGGACAGTAGTCATCTCCATACACAGACTGAAAGAAGAAAATGTTTGTGTATTTCCTCTTCTTCTCTTGGACCTCTGCCACTCACAGGAGAGCATCCCTGAGCTAACTTGCTGGAGACACGAGAGAAGGGGAGAGCCACCTTCTCCCAGCTGAGGTTGTTTCTGACCAGCCAGACCCCAGCAGTCCCACCAGTCGAGCCCATCCAAGATCAGTGAAAACCGACCCAGCGGATGCATCATTGTGCAATGCCCCTGAGGAAAGCAAACTATGATGGCACCTAATCTGAAACACATCAGCATGGAGGATTATACCCCCTGCTTTCTTGCATGCCACCTGATTCTCTCTCTACTGCTTGGTCTTGAAATCCAGTTGTCTGGAAAAATGACCTGGAACCATGTCCTGATGAGAGCAGGAAGCCATGGGCAGAAGTCAGGGAAAGCAGAATGCCAGGCAGGTCTTGCTGGGCACAGGCTACCCTCTCTGGTCCCTGAACCTGCTTTATGACTGACTACCTTGCCCAGGGCTCAGTGATCACTTCCACCCTTGGCTTAGTGAAATGTCCCAGAATGCAGGGTAGCTGAAGTAGATAGCTGGATCCTGAACTCGAGTCTCTACCAAAGAGATCCTTTGAGCTAGTCAATAAATCTGGAGGCAAGGGAAATTGGGAAATAGGTAAAAATCACCTACCATATCATGACCAGGCTACTCTCTATATAGGCCCTTCCCTCCTTATGTACAAGACACATAGGGCTCTATCAGCCTCATTTCAGGACAGAATTTGCTTACATTCATAGAACAATTAAAATCACCTCTTTCCGTGTTTCTTACCCTCAAATCTTATTTCCGATTAGGAAAAGAAATCTCTATCTCATATGAAAAGAATCTTCTCTACAAGGGTGAACTCCTTTCAAGAGGGGTTGGTATGTGTTTTTCAATAATCTTGAAGTGAAAACCTATGTCTACAGTCCTATGGTTAGAGCCCAGGGCTAGTACCATTCATTTGCTAAAATGTTTTTAGAAATGGCTTTTAAGCCGGCCTGGTGGCACACGCCTGTAATCCCAGCACTTTGGGAGGCTGAGACAGGAGAATTGCGAGTTCAAAGCCAGCCTCAGCAATGGCGAGGTGCTAAGCAACTTAGTGAGACCCTGTGTCTACATAAAACACAAAATAGGGCTGGGGATGTGGCTCAGTGGTCAAGTACCCCTGAGTTCAATTTCTGGTACCAAAAAAAAAAAAAAAGGCTTTTAGCTCACTGGAGACCTGGAAAGAAAGTAAATATGAAAATTGTCCTGTGCAGGCTATGGCAGTGTAATCCCAACTACTTGGGAGGCTGAGGCAGGAGGATGACAAAGTCAAGTCCTGCCTTCATTACTTAGCAGGACTCTGTCTCAGGAGAAAAAAATATAATTATGTTATAAATGTATAGTGTATCTTGTAATTTGGACTCCCTCTGCTGATAGGTTGCACACACAGCCTTATAGTTACCTAACCATCCTTGAGTTGACATTTTAGGATCAAACAGGGTTTAAGAAAGAATTTGTTTCTTTCCTAGGCCTTTGGCACCTTTCTGAGGGATGTCTTCTTTCTGATGCTGAAATAGAACTTTTGGTTTCTGCAGAAAATGAGGTCAAAAAATCAGTTCTTATTGCCCTGGGCTTTATGCTTAAAGCAAAGGAGAGCCAAGGTAATTGTCTGAATAATTTGAGCAAAATAAGCAATTATCTTCATCAGTTACAATGTTTGGAGTTGTCTAAATATAGAACAGTAGGTAGACTCTGCTTAGCACTTTTTAGTTTCCAGGACAGGTAAGCTCCCTTTTTTGGGGGTATACTGACAGTCCCCTATTTCCGATGATTGACTTATGATTTTACCACTTTACGTTGGTGTGAAAGTGGTACACATTGAGTAGAAGCTGCACTTGGAATTTTTTTTAATTAAAAAAATTTATTTTTTGTTCTTATTAGTTATACGTGACAGTAGAATGTATTTTGACATATTTTACATACATGTACTTGGAATTTTGAACTTTGATGTTTTCCTTGGTTGCAGTGCTGGTCAGCTCCCAGTCAATTGTGAGATCGCGGGGACAAATAAACCATATTCTACAGTATCCTGTGGGGCTAACTCAAGATGTTCTGCAGGTTGGTTGTATTAAACTCATTTTCAACTTCTGATATTTTCAGCTTAGTTTTTCAGACGTGTTGGAGCATAACCTCATTGCAAGTAGAGGAACACTTGTTTTTTGAACAGACTAATTCGGCTTTCATAGTTGTCATAGATTTTCTTCTGGGAATGGCACACAGAAGGAACCCCAACCATGTAAAAACAGCAACTGTTCCATTGGCCATTGCATGTTCTAGGCACTGTACTGTCTTGTCTCATTCAGATGTCCTCACAAGAACCCTATTGCCATCCCCACTGAGCAGATGTTGGACATGAGGACCACAGATCCATCTTTAAAGAACTTGGGCAAAGCCCATAGTAATTCCTAGAGCTGAGTCAAGCCCAGTGGGTCTGACTCCAGATCCTGTCCTCTCAAACTCAAACCTTTTATGTGGGATTATATTTTGAAGGTCCTAAACAACCCAGAGAAATTGTAGTTGGATCAATTTCCTTAATGGAAGAGGTGGGATAATGAAAAGCACCATTACCTAGTTGGATGAATTAAGGGAAAAAAAAGTCTTCTGGATCCTCAGATTCCTCAGGGCTTAATAAAGGAATTGGCCTGGATAATTTGCAAGGTCCATTTCAGGTCTCACTCTCTGTGATTTTTCAAATGGGCTGGGCCTGTGACCCAGGATTCATTTCCTGAGCTCTGATTAGAGCCGAGTCTGGCACTGTTTGCAGCCTGGTTTCTTACAGGAAGGATGCACTTATAGCATAGTCTGCTTTCCCTATGGTGGCAAACAAGCTTTCCATCTCAGTGCTCTCAACAACACAGGGTTACACTTTTGCTTACATGATCATTCAGTACTTTTTTTTTTTGAAGAGGACACTCCGTTGTCCTTCATAGCCAAGGCTGATAGGGTAGCTATCATTTCTAATGTCTTGGAAAAGAAAGTTCTGAAAGGTACCAAAAAAGGAAATGAAATGCTTTGGCCCAGAAAATGACCAAGTGTTATAGTCTCTCCTAACTCATTATCCAGAACCTATTCAACCACAAGGGCTAGGAAATGCATGGCTACCATGTACTCCAATGACAGAAAACCTGGGAATTTTTGGAGAACAACATTAATGGCTACCTAAAATATGAATGCTACAATGTCTCTTTAGGAACCTACTCTACTGGATCTTACATAAAGCAGGACTGTTCGCATTGCACTGTGGACAGTGTTGAGAAGAGAATGGTTCCTTTCCAACAAGATAATGGAGACCAGGTTGAGGGGAAGGCATGGGGGTAAAGGAACATCATTTACAGCCAGATTTTCTCTAGGGTTCACCTTGACCACATTCCTTTCTTTACTGTTTCTTGTAACCCACTAATTAAGATAGCTAAAAATGTTACCATGAGCTGAAGTCAACATCAATTAAAAATCCCATACATATATTTCACGTGAAAACACATGGTCTTCAAATGTGTGATTTTCATCGGACTTCCTCATCTGTTTGTCATTTAAGGTTCAGGCCATTTTCCATATTTCTATCAAATGCTGCCTGTTATAGATGAAAGACTGGCAAATAGCTGTGCAAAAGAAATTTTCTGAAGTTATAAATAATCAAATACCCATGGGGGGCTGACTTCATATACAAGAATATACCGTAATGATGGAGCTGCCTTCGCAGGAAGGAGAAAGAGGGGGACTTGCTTATGGAACCTAAGTGTCGCTTTCCTGACCTCCTCAGCCACTTGCAGAAGCTATGAAGAGAGTTAGAAAAGTAGCTGAACATAGATAAGGACAGTAGTGTGCTGCTAAGTGTTTAATAATTGGATCTCTGTAGTGTTTGCCAGTTTCCGTGGTGTGAATACTGATCCCAGGGTACCAACATGATACCCCTGAGCATGGACTTGCCAGAAGCTGTGCACATTTCATTCCTGCAAGCCAGTAACACCTGGCTTTTCCACAACCCTGAGTAGGGAATTTGGGATGGTTGCCTATTCCTGTCCCCTATCTGTTTGGAACTTAGGTGGCAGAAACAGTTCAGAATAAGACAAATGGTAGGAGGGAAGCGGACCTAGTGGTGAGGAATATTGATGACTGACGTATTAATTTCCTAGGGCCGTGGAAATAATTTATCACAAAAAGGGTGGTTTAGAACAACAGAAATTTATTCTCTCCCAGTTCTGGAGTCCAGAAGCATGAACTCAAGGTCTTGGCAGGTTTGAGTCCTTCCGGAATCACTAAGGGAGAAACCATCCCATGCTTTTCTCTGAACTTCCACTAATTGCTAGAAATCCTTGGCATTCCTTTGCTTGAAAACAAATCAATCTAAACTCTCTTCACTTTCACATCACCTGTTTCTCTCTGTTCTCTCTTCTTCTAAGGATACCAATCACTGGATTCTGGGTTCAAGATGATTTCATCTTGAGGTTCTTAATTATATCTGCAAAGACCCTATTTCCAAACAAGTTCATGGTCTGAGGTCTGGATGGATATACATATTATCACTATTTAACTCACTACATGTGTATACATGCAGAACAGGAAGGATCAGAAGGAGAGGTGAGCAGGACCACAGCTGGTCACCTGGCTCTAACATCTCCCATGACTTCCCTGAACATCTTCAGTGACTTATTTCTTGATTTATAGTCTCAGGTCCACAGGGGCAGTGGTCTGTGATGGTTGTGTTGCTTTTCCACTTAGTCATGCTCTTCACGCCCAAACCTAGGTGGGTGAAGAGTGGAGTGACCCTGGCCTAGTTTTCTTTGAAAGCTGTGTTTGGGCAGTTGTCTCCTTATATCATTTTCTAACCCTTTGAAGATAGCTTGGGTAAAAAATAGACACAAACCTTTAGAGAGTGCTGGTCTTTAATTAGTTTCATACACCTTACCTAGTAGATGAGACCCTGAATAAATAGCAAGTGAGTGAAGGAATGAACATAGTCAAGAGCTACTTTGGTCAATTAGAACGGGCCTTCTCTGGAAGAAAACACACGAATTCTCAAGTTCAAAAATATTTTTCCAGTCTGAAAGACATGTTCTGGCCCATTAGGTCAGTGGAAGACAGTGACTGAGGATCAAGTGTCAAAGTTCCCAAGGGGACATTAAGTGAGGCCTTCCTTGGCCCTGTAATAGGAGCTGCTTCCAGTAGAATCTTGTGCAGCTCCTCCCCAGCCCCTGATGAGAAAGCCAGCTTGGCTGGGCCTCAGAGGGCAGGGAGAGGTCAGGGAGACACCGGTGGCAACTTTAAACCACATCTTGTGGATCCCTTCAGTTCTGTGCCTGAAACTCTTCTCTTAGCCTGGAATATAGAGGAAAAGGATTTCAGGGTCAGGTTTCCCGGAAAGAATTTGGCTTCTGCATTGATGTGATTTAGATGAGCTCATGATTACTTAGGAAAGGAGGCAAGATGATTTGGGGATCCACTACCCTAATGAGATTTTCACGTCTCAAGCCCAAATTCCTCCTTTCCACCAACTGTATCTGAGATTATTTGGGATTGTGGGCCACGGTTTAGGCATCCATAATGAGCCTCTTTCTGGCAAGTTCTTGCCCCTCTATTGCAGCCCTTCTTCTTCCTCTTCTTCCCCTGAGATTGCTCTCTCTCCTGGGTTTCAGGTATGCGGTCACTTGGCTGGCCCAGTCCTGTGATCACATGAAACAATGACCACATAAAACACACCTCCATTTGGAGATAAGCACTGATGCATGCCCTGAAGCCAAGATTAAAATCTGTCACATAAATCTTTCCACAATGCCATATATTCTACTCGTAATGATGAGGAATGAGCTGGTAAATAAATGGCTAAGGAAAAAAAATCCTCACAAAATACTCTATGATTAAGAGGTTTGTTCTTATATTGCTAGAAACTACAGGAAGGGGTTATATGGATCATTGGTGTTGGTGCCACCCATGGCATTGAGTTGGGGGCTCAATTTCATTCATCACACATGTTTTAAGAGCCTACGAGGTGTACCTCTATCAAGGGGATATAACTTGGGCACAACCAAGACTCTACACAGGTTTAACTGGAAGTTCATACATATAATTGACAAGGTAATGGAATTTGAAAACATTAATTTGAGATCTAGTTAGAAAAACTTTATGTGTGTGTATTCTTGTATTTTGGAGCTTAGCGGTACCATTGTGTAAAGGCATTTGACAAACTTTGTGACATAGTATGGAATATTATAGTCCCCAAGATTCAAAATAAATGATAATGGAATGACTTAACCATCTCCATACTTTTTTATGATGCCATTCTGATGATAGATTTGCTGAGAAAGGAGTTAAGGATTCACGCCTGCTTCTTGTCTATTAGTGAAGCAGGACAATCTGTCAGTCTGAATTTTGGTACTACCATTTTTTCTGATCTGAAGTAACAAGGAGAGTAGGTATGTGTCGTGCATGTGTGACTAGGTGTGACTACATGGGTATTGAGGTAGATGACTAGGAGGTACAAAATTCTGCAGGGCAAAATTAAATGTAATAATCATTGTGAGATAACAAATCAACTGGTTTTGTCCTTAATTGTCCGTGGTTGCAAGTGAACTTACAGTTGAAGGGCCACTGCATTTGGAGAATTAATGTAATTGTGGTAACTCCAAGTGTAAAGAGGATGCCGCTTCTGTCATGATGGTTAGCCACGAGGTTGCAATCTTAGGCTAGGAGAAAGATATGCTAGAGTAAAGGAGGACAAAATTCTTCCTCCTTGGAAACAAACACTACAAACCAGGGTCCCCCCGCCAGAGAGTCAAGTATATCATGGTGGGAGAACATGGCAGAGGAGGACTATTTACCTCAGGCTGGCCAAGAAGTGAAGAGAAAGAAGAGACCAGTGTCCCACTAACGTCTTCACAAGCAAGTCCTTGGTGGCCTAACCTCCTCCCATAAGGCCCCATCTCTTAAAGTTTCCATATCCTTCCTTTTTTCACCGTGGGCTAGGGGCTAAGCCTTTAACATAAGAGCCCCTAGGAATCTTTGGGCACTTATCCACACCATAGCAGTCATTATCACCTCCACTGTCACTACTCGAGAAAGCAGATCTATTCTAGGCAATGCATCATTGGGACCAGGGAGTATCCAGTGAGCCATCTCTCCTGATGGCAAGAAGATAAACTAATCCCTTCATGTATTGAGATGGCATTTTAGAGAAGAGAGGGGAGGTGAAATTCAAGAGACCAAAATTTTTTCAAATGCATGAACTTGTTTGAAAAAGAACATTTGATAGGAAATTCAATTTTGAAAAGACTAAATTGCTGAGGGGACATTTTCCATGGGACAGGACTAAAATACTGTTATTTCACAAGTCTAAGTTTTCTCAGCTACCCAGCTAGGCAAGGAAGAGCACAGCCTTTGGGGGAGGGAGGGTTAATTAAATTTCCTTTTCCCTACATAACCAACTGTGGTGTGAGTGGCAGGGCAACTCTGATATATATGGGTAAAAATACAGTCAGGAAATGCTTTCATTTTAAATAAACAACCTTAAAATAGTTGTGAATGCTTTTGAAACATTTCAGGGATCTTTTAAATCTTTTTAAATACCCTGGGAACAAGAAGACTCGTGCCGTCTAGCTGGTCTCCGGCAAGAGCAGGATAAAGGATCCTGAGAATGCCCACAGCCCAAGTATCCCTAAAGAATTCAGCAGGCCATGAAGATTTAGGAGTTTCAGCACTATCTGAAGACACAGGTTCAAATGCTGATAAGGAAAATGTCCTGAAGGATTTAGTCTTCAGGGACAATTTCTCAATGGAAATACTTAAAGTCCCTGGAGTTCCCAGTTTCTATAAAGAGTGAAATAACTTTTTCTGGGAATGTTTTCTGAATAAGGACGAGATAGAGACTCCTGTGACTGGGACGGTTCTGGTGCAGACTGTTCTGGACACAGGGGAATGGCCTAGGCGACCTTCCAGGGGTCTCATACCTAATCTGTGATTCTGTAAGTAATGAGTTGACAGAAAATTGCATTCTGTATTTGGTTGGCCATCTGCTGCATCCCAACGCCGGCTGATAAAGGCATGACTATGTGGGGAGAAGGTGAGCTGTAATTAATTATCTATGGCATTGATGAATTTCTTGTAGGATATTCCCCTGCGTATCCAGCAATATAGCTGCATCCATCCCCCCTCCCAGTGTTAAGGGTCTATTTATGGACTCTGCTCCATAATTAAATGTTTCATTTGCAAGAAAATGGTTCCTAGGAAAATCTAAGCTCTTTTTATGTGCCTGCAATCAGCTCTTGCAGACATTACATAAGAGATCTGTCCATGTTGCTTGCTGCTCTCGGCTTTCTGGATAATCTAATGTATTATGTTTCCGGTGTATGTAAATTACTAAATGTAATATTCTTCAATATGCCTGCCGACTGAAGCCAAATGTATTGTGGGCATAATTTTAATTATTTATATGCTATAAAAATGGAAGAAATTAGAATTACAGAAACAGGGTTCTAAAAAAAAAACCCTCTGGTTTTCTTTTGGGCAACCGTTTAATCAGATTAAAGCCATAATTGCTTTTCAACTCTTGCCTCACACTTGTTTGGGTCATCTCTTTTGTCAGTTTGTGGCTGTGCCCCACGAAAGCATTTAATGTCAATCTAGAGTGTTTGCCTTATTAGAAAACAGCACATATTAGATGGTTGAGTTCAGGGCAGGGACACCATTGGGAAAGCTTAAGACTCCCTTCTGAGCTTTGCTTTTTGTTCTTAAAATTGGTCCCTGGCAGCTCCTGACCTATTTTCTTCTGAATCAAGAAGGTAGTAGGTAGGTAGGACTGTAAAGCAGAACTGGCGTGGAGCAAAGGTGAGGGTGTGTGTGTGAACCTATCTGTAGGTGTCAAAACATACAAAGAGAATAAAACTCAGCTACTTTTATTAACTAGATAGAGATCTGGAGGCTGATTTTAGTTCCAGATAAAGATAAGATGCGATTGGATATCTATCCATTCAAACCCCCTGGACTGTCATTGAAATGTGTTTTTCTGGTGGTTTTATCACATTGTGACATGGGGTAAGGCATGGAGTCTGGAACCAAAGTACTGGTTGTGAGCGGTGCTCTAACATTGTAGGTGGGTCATCCTGGGCCAGGCGTTTTCATTAAGGTTTGGTATTCTCATCCATAAAGTAGGGCACACATTGATGCCGCTTGATTGAAATGTCATGGAAATTGAATGAAATGATGCATATGAATATGATTTATAAATGCTAAAGGATGAGATAAATAGACATTTTTGTTATCATTACACTTTTTCCTGCCCCGTAAGCTACAATGACTGACAAATCAAGTGTTGATTTTTTCTGGCTGATGCAGATGAAAAAATTTTTTTCTGAGTCAATCTAGTTAACTTAGGAGAGTAGCAAAATTCCTCAGGGTAGGAAAACTTCTTTTTTCTTGGGGAATATACAGTAAAGGGATATTTGTATTCTGTAAGGCAGATCTCCTGGGCCAGTCTCCATCAGTCTTTCAAAGGATTCATGGTGAAGACACAGCTTTAAAATTCCAATCCTTCCTAGACTGGTACTTTTGTAAAATACAATAAAATATATTATGAAAAACATGAAATAAAAAAGACATACAAAGCACAAGTCCCATTTTTATTTTATTATTAGATTCAGCAGACATAAAATTACTGTCAAGTTGCTATAAAACCTTAACATCTATATTTATCTCACTGTGCGCTGGGAGCTGAAGTTTATGGACTGGCACCGCTCTGAGGACCCCACTTAAGAAACACGGTGGTAGTGGGAAAGATTTCAAACAAAAAGAGAGTTAACCTGATTTTCATAATACAATAACAACTATTCTGGCTATTCTGAGTTTTTGGCAGATGGAATGGCAAATGGATGCAAAACTCAGAGAAGGACTCAGGATGAATGGCTTGTTTTGATACAAAGAGAGAAAGGGCCCAGGAAAAATGACAGCTGACCAAAGTGTAATGAGCAGAACAGTAGTAAGAAATTCTGTGCACTGAGGACAATGACTGATAGTTTTAACGTGTTTCCTTTGTTGGGTCGTCGTAATTCTTGAATCTGTAAAGTCTCACACATGGTATCTACATGTTAGTGGTACTTAAGGACAGAAAGAGGGTCTGTGTCCACCCTTTGGGGAAGAGTGAAGAGAAGGGTTGCAGCCATGGGCATCTTGGGGTGAGTAGGGCTCAGAGTCTAACTGAGAGCCACAGATGGACAGGATGACAGGGCCCTTCTCCCGAAGTGTGTCTATGGATACGTGAGATGAGTGGGTGGAAGTATTTTCACGTTTTTGGTATTAAGAGGAAAGGGGACCCTAGAAGTTTGAAGGATAAGAGACACTTGGATTCCTCCACAATCTCAAAAGGAGAAGTCCTCTGTCTACATTTTGCCATCAGCATCTTCTGCTCATTAAATGTGGGGCTCCTCCACCTTATGGAGGGAGAAAGTTCTTCCTCTTGCTGGTTGTGAACTGTATAGATGAATTGGAATTAGGACTGAGAAATGTGTTTTGCCCGATTTCTTAGTGTCTGCTTTACATTTCCAATAATTATTATTGCATTTATTGAGAATTTGTTGTGCTGGGCTCAGCACTTTATATGAGCCTTCTCAAATCCTTATGGGAGTTCTGTACTTGGGTAGAGCATTAATATCCTAGACCTACTATTACCAGTTATTATTACACTGATCAAGTTACATCACCTCTCTGAGTCCCCATGTCCTCATCTATAAATGGAGAGATAAAAATTGACACTACCTTACAATACGGTTGTAAGAATCAAACAATATAATATCCTTAAGGCACACTTCCTGATGCATAGTAAAACAAATAATAACAGTAATGATGATAATATGAACAACAACTAACACCAGAGAAGGCTAGGCCCATGTCAAACAATGAAGTTGCTTTACTTATTTCATTTAATGCTCACAATAACACTGTAATTTAGGTGTTATTGTTATCATACCCATTTCACAGAAAAGGAACCTGACGCTTACAGGTGTTAAGGCATTTGATCATGTCCCAGGGCCAGTAAATGATGGAGCCAAACTATTACAGGGGCTGCTTAACTCCAGAGAACTCACTCTTAATTATGACACTACACCTGCCACCCAATTATGAATTTATTGTGATTGTTATTATCATCATAGATGAAGAAAATGAGTCCCAGATAGGTGAACAACTTGCCTAAGATAATACAGCCATAGACAGAGCTGAGATTGAAAGCCACTGGCTTCCTGTAGCCCCGGATGGTAGTGTGGCTGGGGATTCTGATGAGTTAAATGGCCTCAGCCTGTCTAGGCTGACTGCATCAAGAGCCATGCCCTCTGATGTGCACAGGGAGGGCAAGGTTCATGACCTCTGACATGCCTTGGAGGAGCCAAGATCTCTGCAGTGAGTCTGAGTTATGGGTTTAGAGAGCAGACTTGTTGGAGCCCAGAATCCTTCCACACCCAGTCTTGATTTACATGGGAACATTTCCTCACTGTTGGCATTCGGAAAGGGAAATAGCAAATTTTGGGTGTTTGCTTATTTCCGTCAGTAATTTCAGCTGGGAGGGGCAAAATCTGATTAATTATACAGCAGCTCATTAAAACATAATATCTCTTTGAAGCCCAAAGCAGCAAATGGAGAACGGTTTTGCAATATTGGTGGGACATTGGGTGGTCTCCAACTCATCCCTTTGATGTAGTTGGATGGTGTGTCTACTCTAGAGTTGTACCTTTCGGCACAGTTGAGGCAAAGTTGTAGTTGGGCTTGTGGGATTGTGGTGTAAAGAGAACACTGGGAAAACATGGCCACTAAAGAATCCCGCAGAAGGGTCCCCCAGGCTGAGACTGGGCTTAGCCCATTTCCTGTCCCCGGGGTCCTGATGGGGCCCCTGCTGGGCTGCTGCTACCTTCCAAGCTGTGAGCCAAACCACCCCAGGGAGGCTGGGGGCCACAGCTGGCTGAGAACCTTGTGGCCACCAGTGTCTCCACCTCAGGAAGACACTGCAGGCCAAGGAAAACACTTGGTAAACTTAGCTTGCGCAGTTCTCAGTAACTCATTTAGGATTTAATGTTTTTTTTTAAATGGAGCACAGAAGGCTTGGAAAGCAAGTTCAGTTACTCCTGAGAGGATACTCTCATTCCATGCCTTATTCATCCTGGCTTTTGGCACCTAGAAGGTGCTCAATAAATGCCTGTTCAATTTCAATCATCTTTTGTGGTTTTAAAAAAAAGTTTGGAAACACCCCAGCCATCATCTATTAGATTGCTTAGAGTTTGGCTGAGGCCAAGTGTTGAAATAGTGGGTTGCTTAAGACCGATTATTCCTAATTAAACAAATAGTGAGTGGACATTTATTGGTCAGGCATTGAGCTGGATGCTGTGGTAGGAGAAAGACATGTAATTGAGTTGGTAGAATGCAGAGCAGGCACTGCCGCAGTGGGAATATAGACAACCCAACTGCAGTGAAAACACAGAAGAATAAAATATGTTAGATGAGAGGATAGGAGAGCCTTCGCAGAGAGGAGTCTTCAAGTAAGATTTGGAAGGATAATGGGTCAAGATGAGAAGTTTTAGCTGGCTGTACTGAATTATATGAGCAGACATGTGTTGTGGCTAAAGTCTAGCATTAAATGTAAAAATGTATTTTTTTCTTTATTCTTTTCTTTCTCCTCTCTCCCTCTCTCCTTCCCTTTCTCTTTCTCTCTTTCTTTCTTTTCTTTTCTTTTCTTTTCTTTCTTTCTTCCTTTTGTGCTGAGCGTGTGTGTAGTATTGGGGTCAAACCCTGAATCTCGTTCATGCTAACACTCTACCACTAACCTATGCTGCTGGCTCATCAAAATGTACTTTTAAAAAAAATTTTAAGAGTAAATTCTCATACTAATATATACTGAGCCCATGTCAGATTTTTTAAAATATATTTTAGTTATACATGGACACAGTGTCTTTATTTTGTTTATTTATTTTTATGTGGTGCTGAGGATCGAACCCAGTGCCTCACACGTGTGAGGCAAGCGCTCTATCACTGAGCCACAACCTCAGCCCAGATTTTTTTTTTATAACAAAACTCATTAATTAAGGAAATAGCAGAGGAGTAAACTGGTTCAAAAATAAGACTTTTAGGGACCAAAGCATACATAATCAATAAAAAAAAATAAAGGGGGGATTCTGATCATGCTAAGTGAAGTAACCCAATCCTAAAAAAACAAAAGGCCAAATGTTTTCTCTAATAAGTGGATGCTGATCCATAATGCGGGTGGGGCAAAGGAAAAATAGAAGAACTTTGGATTGAGCAGAGGGGAAGGAGACGATGGGAAAGGGTTGGAGGGAGATGGTGGAATGAGATGGACATTGTTACCCCTATATATGGGTATGATTGCACAAATGGTGTGACTCTACATCATGTACAACCAGAGAAATGAAAAGTTGTACTCCATTTATGTAAAAAATAAAATTAATTAATTAATAAAAAGACATTCTGAAAGCACACTACATAGGTAGATATGAATCTGGTGAATGTTCTGGAGCAATAAAGTCATACCTTGTGGAGCTCTTTCCTACCAGGTAGAATTCATTTGCAATTCTAGTGAACAGAAAAATCATTTGTAGCTTGCAAATTTTATATAGGTTGACACTCAATTTTACAGAATATGGGCCTGAACCAATGGTAACTAGTAAGTCATGCAAATTACAGTTCTCTTGAGAATGAGGTGATCCCATAGCAGGATTTTATTTCAGTGTTCTGGGATGACTTTGAAAGGCATGCAGTAATCTTTCCTAATTACCATGGTTTGGATGATTTGGCTGAAAGAAAAATATTCTAGTTGGATTTGGAGGCCCTCATGATGGAGCTGGACTTGATTCTGTGTAAGATTTAGCTGATGTGCTATGTATGATCTGTCACAGGATTTCGGAAGGTGGTGGGATGGACTGAGTGAAGAGGAGAGAGAATGGAGGGAGAAAGCCTCATTGGAAGGTTATGGTCATAGCTCAGGGGCAGATGAAGAAGACTTCAGCTTTATAGGGGCAGTGGGTTTAAAGAGGAGGCCGATCTGAGAGACTGCACTAAGATGAACTGATTTCATGCAGGATGGGAAGAAGAGGGCCATGAATATATATTGAATATCAACTGTGAGTCATATTCTGTGATGAACAACAGCAGTTCAAAGAAGAGTGTGGTATTACTATTGTCCTTCTGGAAGGTTACAGACACATACAAATTAATTCTCAATTCCATAAGGGGAGGCCAAGGATAGAGATATGCATGAGATGGAGGGAGTCAAGATCAGTTCAGGGAAGGATTTCCAGAGAGGTCTTCAAGAACCAGTAGACATCAGGAGGCCAGGAAAAAGGTTGGAGGAAAGTGCTCCAATGTTGGCTTCACAATGGAATCACCTGGATAACCTTCAAAGCTTAGGCGCTTACCTTTTCCACCCAGAGATGCTGATTTAACAGGTCTGTGTGTGATCTGGTCCCAGGGAAATTTTAAATCTCCCCAGGTGATTCTAAAGTGAAAAGTAGATTCTCTGAGGTAGCAGAAACAACAGGAGCCCTGGAAAGGAGGTGTCAGGTGGCCTGGAACATGCTGGGGAAAGAAATGTAGTACTTAGAAACTGCAGAAACTATAGCTGTGATATGAAGAAGTTGGGAAGGGAAGCTGGCTGGCTGGAGCTGCTGGCCACCATGAATAATTATGTCCTAGAAGTTCTGATCATACTCTTATTTCTACACAGAGCCATTTGGGAAATGGGTACCATTATGGACACAAATTATGGACAGAGAACTTGAATGAATGTTCTAGACCCAGCTCTGCCTTGAATTTGCCATGTGACCTCAGTTTCCTTATATGTAAAGTGAAAGATTGAACTAGATGGCATTTGCTATCATCTGAATGTTTCTGTGTCCCAAAATTCATGTTTTGAAAAATTAATTCCTAATGCAAAAGAATCTAGTAGTGTCTTTGGGAGGTGAATGGGATTATACATGCTCCCTGATATACAAGTGGGTTATATACAGATAAATACAATGTAAGTTGAAAATTTCATAAGTCAAAAATGTATTTAATATACCTAAGTACTAAACATTGTAGCTTAGTAACCCAAGGTACTATATTCATCTTTTATCCTCATGATTTTGTGACCGATGGGCACTTATGGATCATTGCAGATGTCCAGCATCACGAGAGCATCATACCACATATTGGCAACCTGATAAATGATCCAAGTTCAATATTCAAAGTAGGTTTCTACCGAGTGCCTAGTGCTTCTACACTGTCATAAAGTCAAAAATTATAAGTTGAACCATTGTAAGTTGGGGACTATCTATATTAGAAAAGAGGCCCAAGGCCAAGAAAGTTTGTCTGCCCTCTTGCATGTGAGGACACATAGCAGGTGTCATCCATGAAGAACAGATATCAAATCTGCTTGCTCTTTGGTGTTGGACGTCTCAGCCCCCAGAACCATGAGCAATAGCTTTTCACTGTTTATAAATTTTCCAGTCTCAAGTATTTTGGTACTGCAATCCCAATGGACTAAGACAGCATCTAAATTCCTTTTAGTTCAAGAATTGCAAGAATCTATATTTTTCTCCTTAATTTGATCTTACTGAGTTGAGTTGAGTTGTATTTGGAATATCCATGTTCAGAACCTTGGGGGAATATCTTTTAAAATCAGAATGATGTTGTTTTCCCTTTAATTAAAAAATTACTACAAACTTATGATAGAAAGAAAAAATTAAAGCTGTATAGGAGAGAATAAAGCAAAAGTTCTTGTTTCCAGTATCCTGTGTTGCATTTCCCAGAGGGTAGTTTCTGTTCTCTACATGTATAAGCATATGTACATATGTATACTTTTACACATGTGATGGTACACATAAATGGGATGATACAAATGATTCTGTGATTTGTGTTTTATACATTACAGTATATTTTGACATCTTTTAATGTCTGTATATTTAGAACTACCTTGTTTTTATTGTCAGTTGTATGGTAGGTGAATTCCTTGAAATCACACTATAATTTCACTTACCTATGACAGATGTTTGGGTTGTATCAGAAGTTTGCTGTGTTATAATGTATTCCAATGAACTTTCCTATGTACATATTTGTGCAATGGTGCAAGTACTATTCATTGATGGCTCCAATCCTGTGACATAGAATTGATGATTCTAAGGTTAAATGTATAGGAAATTTTGATAGATGTTACGAAATTATTCTCCAAAATTGTATTAATTATATGCCCAGCTCCAAAGAACATAAGTGTGCTTTTTTCTTATTGCCTTATGAAAGCTATGTATTTTCAAAGTTTTAAAGTCTATTTTTGAAGATGAAAATGATAGCTCATTGTTTTAATCTGCATTAATTTAATATGAGAGAAGTTGACCATTTTTTTCATGTATTTATTTGTGACGCTTTCATTCAAACTGCCTATTCATGGCCTTTCTATTTTTTTTTTTTTTTTGGTAATTTGGAATGTCCTCTTTATCATATTATAAATTTCCACATATTTAGGTTTGCTTCTAGACTCTCTATTCTGTTCATTTTCTTGCCTATTCAAATATTACCTAGTTTTAATAAATAGTTTTATAATATATTTTAATATCTGGTAAGACTAAGTCATCCTCAATTACTCTTTGTGTTTAGAATTTTCTCACATTTTTCAGACTGACTTTATTTTTAATTTATCAAGTCAAAAAATCTTGCCAGATTTTTTAGTTAGAGTTGAATTATTAGGTAAATAAAAACTTACAACATCCTTCTAATAATGAATCTTATTGGTTAAGAATAGGTTTCTTAAAATTTATTCAATTTTTTTTGTTATTCAATAAAGTCTTCAAGTTTTCTTTACATTGGCTTTGCACATTCCTTAAGTTCATTGTTAGATATTTTACATTTGTTTTTGCTATTGAACAAGGAAATTTTTTTCCATCCTATTTTGCATCTGGTTTGCCTAAAGGGAACTATTGATTTCTTTATTTTCTGGAAGAACTATGATATGAGGCATGCAGAAAAGGTAGGAAAGAATTGGAGTGCCATGAAAACCAGGGAAGGATGTGTTTCATGGAGGAGGATGTTGACACTGTCAAAGGAAGTCAAGGTCAAGTGGAAGGGCATAGAGCCTGTATTAGAAGCTGATTGAGAGAGTGATGCAGTAAAGATGTGAGTGGATAGGGGTCATGAAGGAAAGAAGGCCTTGTAATTCCTCCTTGCTTTTTGTGCACCATTTATTGCTGTCAATCAGAGAGGACTTCACACGAAACAGAAATCCAGAAGCTTGCATGCATGTGTATGTGTGTGTGCACACATACAAATACATGTGTGTAGCTAGATAAGGAGCATAGATCCTCGTCTCAGAATTTGTAGGGTTCATTGGGAGCTCATAATCGATGGTTTTACTTACAGTGAATATGCTTTAAACCCTAAATTGGCATGTGAGGCAAATGAGAATTTAGCTCTCTGATGCTATAGAGTGAGGGAAACTAGGACATGGATTTGCTTTTCCTGGGAAGTGAAAGCAGCTGAGGAATAAATAGCAACACTTTTTTTTTTTTCAAAACTTGTTTCAAGTGAAAATTTACTCAAACGGCCCCAGAGTTCCCCAAATGGCCATAAATCCCTGACTTGGCTGAAGTCTAGCCTGCCTATTCCTGCCCAGGCTTAGCAACCTTGCTGCCAACCATGAAGGTTCTTTTGGCAACGGCGAGGAGCAAGAAGAAGGGCTACATGAGTGGCCCGCAGTGTAGCCTTCTCCTCATGCCTTTCGGCTTGTGCTTCAGCAACATGGGTACTTTTGTTTGCTGCAATTTTAGAATAGGATAAAGATTTATAAATATCATTTTGTTTTTAAAAATATCCTTCCCAATAACTAGACCTCGAGGCAAGACAATGAATTGCCAAAGAATCTGACTTCTCCAGCTATGGGGCCTGAATTGTTTTGCTTTCAATAAGGAATTTTGATATGGATGCTGGTAGTCCATTCATGGTACTTTTAGACTGGAGTATAAGAATGGAATTGCCCTATGTTTGGTGGAAAGGCTTTTTGAAACAGGGAATTTGGCTCTCAAATTCTAGAGGAGCATTTCTAAGGTTGCCAGATAAAATAAGGACACTCAAGTCAAATTTGGATTTCAGATAAGCAGCAAATAAGCATCATTTGTGTTTTTATCTTCTAATTTTGGCAACACTAACCAAGTCTTTTTTTTTTTTTTCCAGTTACTGGGAAATGAACCCAGGGGAGCTTTACCACTGAGTTGTATCCTCAGCCCTTTTATTTTTTATTTTGGTATAGGGTCTTGCTAAGTTTCCTAGGTTGGTCTCAAATATGTGATCCTCCTGCCTTAGCCTCTGGAGATGCTGGGATTACAGGTGTGTAGAACCATGCCCAGATTCACTAATCTAGTCTGTCTTTCTTTTTTCTTTTTTGGTACCAGGGGTACTTAACCACTGAGCTACATCCCCAGCCATTTTTGATATTTTATTTTGAGACAGAGTCTCACTGAGTTTAGGGCTCATGAAGTTGCTGAGGCTGGCTTTGAACTTGCAATCCTCCAGAGTCAGCCTCCCCAGCTCTTAGGATTACAGGTATGTGCCACGGTGCCCCATCAGCTAGTCTTTCTAATATAGAGATATCCCTATACTGTGGTAAACACATGGAAAATGCCCAAATAGACAAGTCTTGTGGAGTAAAGGGCTTTTGGAAATTATTCTTCTCAGGGGCCTGCACTAGATCTCCTGATAGGCACTGGGTTTCCATTCCTATCCACTCCTTTGTACTGTGCTTTTCATATCCATCTGTCCTCTCCATTCCCTCACTACTGGAGAGGGGGTTTCAGTTATTAACAGTATCAATTCAAAATGTTTGTGTACTTAGTGCCATAGTTTAGGGGGTGTTTTCCCCTTGCAAGGTCCCTCTATTGGTGTCCCTGCTTGGTTTTCCCTTTCAACACTCCCCTAGAGTCACACCACTTAATTCAACTTGATTACAATCATCGAAAAATGCTCCCCAAGCCCCATTTCATCATGTCCCGTGGCGATGTGCTGCCAATCACACCTGCCCACCAGTAGAACTTCAACCACATTCACATATGGCCTGAGCTTTTTTGCTGTGTAATTTTCCCTAGCTCAGTCACATCTGTGAGTCTTGCTCCTTGAGCTCTTGAGAAGACAGCCTTTCGTTTCCTTTCACAGCTCCTCACTCAAGAACCTCTTGCTGCCCGATTGGTTCCAGTGAATCCTATCAGAGTTGGCCTGATTTGTGAAGAGGGAAAGTTATTTTAAGCTCAAGTTTCTTGTATTGGAGGGTTCAGAGAGACTAGAAGCATCCTGCTTTGTTCTTATGATTGTGTATCTTCTTGTCATTCTAGTTGTGGGAGCAGAAAGCAGAGGTCTTTGAGTTTGAACTCCAGGTAAAGGAGTTTAGTTGGTAGATGCTTGTAGAAGCTCCTATAGCAGTTTAAGAAGGGAGGGACCCAATAAATGCCGGTGATGGAAACAAATTGAAAATGTTTTATTGCTTTAGTCACTGACTTCTAGATTTCTAGGTTGAAATCTAGTGTATTTCTCTTTGGAACTTATCATTTATATCTACTGGTCTTATTTAACAGAATAATCTCCTTGGCTGCTGTATTGGAGAACATAGAGCCGTGGCAGAAGTGAATAAGGGAGCTTAGGATCAGGAATGGTAACACTATTTATAAAATTAGCTGAAAGTTAGAATCACAGTACTAACAACAGTCATGTAAGGTATCCCCTGTGTTTCAGGTGATTTAAAGAAAGTTTTCTTTAATTCATACACCACCAGTAGGTATTTTTATTACCATTTCACAGATGAGAAAACTGAGATCCATAAGGATTGTTTTGCCTGTTCATTAGAAACTAGTTAAGTACTGGAGCCAATAACTATTGGTCTCCTGGCTGAAGTCCTAGGTTTACCCAATATGCTAGGCTTTATCCTTCTTATTCGCTGCTGGGGATCTTTTTCTTTGTGGTTATAGATTCAATGGTATGATGGAAGGGAAATGTGAGGGCCAAATGGTAGCCTGGTATCCATAGCCAAATGGCACACTATTCAGCAGATCATCTGACTGCCATGACCAAGAGGAATGAGGTAACTGTACCCAGCTCCTGGGGTTCTGGAATGTGATATGAGTCCCCCATCAGGCTTCTCTGAAATCAGACCCTGCCTTGACCCTGGTTAACTACTCTGTAGCTATTCACACAACCAAATTCCTGCTGTCAGGGGTGCCATGATGCATGCCAAGGCTGTCCCTGAACACAGAGCAGTGCTAATCCTGGTGAGCTTGCCCTGGGGCTGGGCAGGACATCCTATCGAATGATTATCACATGATGAGGCTCTGGAGCTCCCTGACCCATCCTGGTTTTCCAGCTGCAGCGTTAACAGGTTTTTCTTCTGGGACATCCTGGAGCTGGAAATCTCTCACATGCATCACACGCGCACTGCTGCCAGCCCTGCTGAAGGCCTCCTTCACTCTGGCTTGATAACCATCAAGCCCTCCCAGTTGGAGCTTGTTACCTGGGAGCTGTCCAGATCAAATGATGAAAACTGGCTAGGGTGTAGTCGTTATGCTCAATTACCAGCAGCCCTGTAAATGAAGGTTGGCAAACCCAGGAGCTGCTAAAAGCCATTTCCAAGGCACTTTGGGTTCATTGTTTCCCAGCCTCTCTTCTCTTAACTTGTGTTGGCTTCATTCTCTTCCTTCATGTTGAAACTCATGGGAATATGAAAGGATGTGGAACCCGTGGGCTTCTGATGGACAGTGTAGTGATTCACAGGTAGTGGAACGGTATGGGGATGTGCTATGCTCAGAAGGTAGACTGAGCCTCTTCAGCTTTGGGAATAGGATGCTTGACTTGGTTGAGAGCCAGTGAATGGAATCATGTTAAAAGGTCAGAGTATGACTGGAAATTTAGTGTCTGTAGAGTTCTTCTGGGTCCAGCCTTGGAGAAGCACCTTTCCTTTTGATGGACCTTGAACCTTCAACACAGGGAGATAAGAAGCCTGCTCTTCTAAAGGAGGAATCTGTCCCATCCTTTCCAGAAGCTTTCAGGTTAGAACACCTCAAAAGGTAGATTGCATTCCCCCATTTGGAGCAGGCTTTTTGGGGGGGCTTTCTTTTGGGAGGAGTTTCAGTGTTTGCATCATGAGAATTTCTCTAGTTTGCAAAATACTATCCATTTATTCTTGAAGACTAGGATCTCCCATATTAATATTTTATACCAATGACTTACAAAAATGTGGTCCCTACACCAGCAGCATGAATTATTACCTGGAAGCAGGGGAGAAATGCAACTTATCTGACCTCTTGATAGACCTGCAGAATCAGAAATTGGAGTGGAGCCTGGAAGTCTGTTCTAGAAAGTCCTTCCCTGAGATTAGGAGGCATGCTTACTTCTTTAGACTTGTGGTACTCAGAGTGTTCTCTGTGAGTATTTCTTGTGAGATACTAGAGATAAAGGAACTACGGCCCAGCTCTCAGAGCTACTAAACAGAACCTGCATTTTAACAAGATCCCAGGGTGATTTGGTTGTACTTTAAGGCTGGAGACATGCTTCTTTAGGGCAAAACCTCTCAACTGTGGCTGCATGTCAAACTCACCTAACGCTCTGGCCCCAACCCAGACCAGTTAAATAAGAATTTCTTGGGTGTTTGCCCAGGCGTTATTATTTATTAAGTTTTCTGGTGATTCTAAAATATAGTCAAAGCTGAGAACAATTCCTTTGAATCACCATACGTTCTAGAATCACAGGGAGTTATATCTGTTAAAAAACACAATGAAAAAAACCAGCCAACCACACAACCATTAGAACAACATAATGATATAGAGCAGAGCCTCCCAAAAATATGGAGGGACTTATTAGTGTCATCAGAGTCCTAGGCCAGAGACCAGACTCTGGGGATCCCAACCAATCTGGTCCAGCCACTTGCCCCCAAAACCAAATAAAAAAAGTAATGGTAAAAAGCAGGAAAGTAACTTTAATCAATATGCAATATTGGGAAGAAAATTGAAATCAAGCCTTATTTTGGGGAGTACGAACATGAGCTTCTAGATTATATAGTCAAGGGGGACCAGAAATATGTATAGTCAAGTAGTCTTGGACAGACTGTGTCTGGTTGATCATCTAAGATTGGTCGGGCAGGGCTTTGTCCACTATGGGAAAGTTGTTGTTGCCAGGGGGGTAGTTTCAGCTCATCATAAGATGTTTATTGATCAGAATTATTGTTCCTGAAATCAAAGGTGTCAGCAAAGGAGACAGATGCAAAGTGGAGACAGAGATGACAAGCTTTTTATCCTGCTTTTAGTTATGTGCTGGCCCACGTGAAGAGTCTAAGTCCCTGTTGCCTCAGGAGAGTGTAGGTAGATGCGGAGTTATTGATCCCATCAGCGTTTGCGGGTGGCAGGGTGGGGCCTGGGCAGTCATGCACAACCATTTACCCTGGGAGTTATGACAAATATAATTCTCTGAGTGTGTTGTGATAGGAGAAAAGCTGCAAAACATGTAGAGTCTGTTTTTCCTGTACAGTGGTAATGGGATGTGAAAGAGGATTGCTGGGAGGATCTGGTTAAAATCACTCTCTCTGGGGCTGAGAGGGCAGGAACAGGACTTTAGACATTGGATGACTTTGATATTCAAATCCAGACAGTATGCTTTCTAGGTCATCATTGCTACTTGGTATTTACTTAGCATTATTGCTATTTAGAGGTTTGGTAGTTGTTATCTGATTCTTTCTTTCAATAACCTTGTGTAAACTGTTAGGCATGAGTTAGTTTTTTTTTTTTTTTTTTGGCTAAAAACAGATTGGGGCCCAGAAACATCAGGACTTACTTGAGGCCAGTTCAGAAGAGATAGTCAAGCATGAAGAGGGGCTTCCTATATGCCCACTGAGAAAGGACTAGAGATGTCATTTTCCACTTTGTACTGGCTAATGCTACCTCTAGGACAGGGGGCACTCAGCTCCTTGCTTTTAGGCAGTAACTGCATTTCTGCTTTCAGAGTTGCTGCTGCCTTTGGTCCCAAGGCTCTGTCTGGAGCCTGTGGCTTCCTGGGAGTATCCCAGGAAAGCTCTAAAAGAGGAACTGTTCAGCTAATTACAAAGCTTGACTGTTGTGTGGCTGGCTTGTGTGTGTTAACACTCCCCCTTTGCCCAAGTTTTCATCCTGGTGCTGGATGAACATATTGTAATTATGCTAATCATGCTGGCTGGGCAGCCGCAGGCCAAGAAGGAGGGGTGCCCCTGCCTAATTGTTTCCCTCTCCTCAAGCAGTTGGTCCTCTGCCCGAGTCTCCAGACAAGTAGGAGGAAGATAGTGGGGCAGGCTGGGCTAAGAGGAGGCCTACATAAGCCTCTCTCTTGGGGGTTGCCTGATTCACCTGGTTTAAAGGAAAGGAAGTGACAGGGAGGGTTGCTAAGGACCAGGCAAAGGGACTTCCTGCTGGATTCAGTAGGGGATACTCAGGGTTGGCTTTTGCCAGGTTGCAAGAGTGGCAAATTGATTTTTGGTGTCCTTTTCTTTCTTTTTGATGGTGATGGTTCCTCCTCCCCTTCCTCCTCACCCTTTATGTCTTTCCTGAACCTTTAAGGACACAGTGTTTTTCTTGTAGCTTGGGCTTTGCTGGCAGGCAAGCTAATGACATAGATATAATTTTAGACATAGATACAGATGCAGTTATACATATAGACATGGTCATAGATATAAGTAGCCTCACGTACAGGTGACTTCATGAACATTTGACTACTAAAGACGTCTTGTTAGAAAGGACAATGCTAATGAAGCTAAGGCCTTGAATGAGGGAGATATTTTTATTCAAGGAGTCCTGTCCAATGTTCTTTATATAATATAGGTTAGAACAGAAAATGTATTAACAATTGGCACTGAAATTTATCTCGTTAGGAAAGGATTGACTTTGTTTTGTGAAGTAATGTGGTAAGTCATTGAGAATAAAAATTAGATCTCAGGAAAGTTTCTGAAAAGGAGTGGGTAGAAGAAATGAGGGCTTTTAAGGAAATAGAACAATGTATTATTTTTGCTGTTTTGGGCATAAGAGGGTAGGGAAGTAGGAAAAAAAGAGAAAGAACTGGAAATAGTCTGGCAGAATTCTAAAATAGGATTGATCATGTCTAGGGTATTGATTACAAAGTTATCCGTGTTTACTTGTTTAACGTCACCTGTCTTCATGAAATTATCAGTGAAGAGTGCCTCACAGGGACTTCACCAGTGATTGTGGCTCTGTGCTGTGTACATATACATGTGTCTAGGGAAAGGAGCTGAATCCCACATCTGAGTGGCTATAGGCTGAAAAAGGAGCACTTGAGCAGAGGTACCCATGAGCTGGTTAGCCTCTGGGCATCCAAATGGACTTTAACAGGACACGTAATGCTGGTCTAAGGCATTTAAACCAGATTTTATAGGGCAGCATGACACAGTCATCTTTCTAAGTCACACTGAAGTACCAGCCGAGAAGGCAAGTCGTGACTCCTGTCCATCCCTGGTTAGAGCTATGTCACAGCTTTATTCCCATTGATGTTCAGCCAGCTGTCAGGAAGACCATGGAAGGAGTTCTTTCTTCTTTTCCTTCTCTCCACTTGCATCAAACAGGTCTTTATATAGCTGCCAAGGACTCTGGAGAAATGCCTTGCTCTGTGTAACTGGTTGGTGAGTTTCTTTTGTCACCACGATTCTCTGGGAATCTTTGTTTAGTATCGGCTGTGAAACTCGAGATTCAATCCCAAATTTCCTAGCCCCAATGAGACTGGTTTATGGTATCATGAACAAAGCACGGGATGAAGATTATTAGTTTAATTTATGTTGTCTGTCAGTCACGGCCAGCTGTGCCTTCAGTGCTCTGCTGGACTTTGGGGGAGAGGAGAAGGGATAAAGCAGAAGCCACGGTCCCCTATCACATGGCCGCATAGTTTTGAGGTCCATCTAACCTGTAATCCTTCAATATCACTCTGAATTTTTCTTTCCTCAGTCTTTTCCTTTTTTTTTTTCCATTTGTTTTTCTCTTTCTGTTTCTTCTGTAGCCTTTTATTTCTATACCATATTTGTCTTCACTCATACTCTCTATAACTAGGTAAGGCTCCCTTTTATCTTCTACTGCTATGGCCTTGTCATTTGTTCAAAATCATCTGATTATAGATTTCAAAGAGAGACAACAAAGGTTTCTCTCCAAAGCCCCACTCCTAAACAGACACCCATGGGTTAAGCAGGACTTCCCCACCCTCATTCTGCACAACCTGGCCCAGGTAGTAGAGGTCTAATGGTCCATTATCTGAGAGGTCTTCATAAGAGTGAGCATTCTGACTTGCCAAGCAATATGGGCTTTTCCAATAACCATACCCAACAGGCTCAATGCAGAGCACAATTTCAACCCTAAATTAGAATTACCCAGGGTTCTTAACATTTTAAACCAGATGGCTAATACCCAGTTATTTTATTAGAGTATTTTTTTGTAGGTGTGAACCTTTTTTTTCTTCTCATTTTAAAGCCTAGTTAAAAGGAAAAATGAAAAACTCATTCCTTCAAAAGAACATTTTGGCAGGTAGGTAGTAGGATTCTGGAACAGTCAGTTTAACTCTTATTTACATGTTATTTAAAGGCAAAGCCTGGGCTTGTGCATATTGCCGAAACATTAAATAGCTATTTGATTTGCTATTGTTGTCAAGATTAGATAAATTTAATCAGAACAAAGAAAACTTTGGGTGAGTTATTATTGCCAAGAAGAGAGAAGCCTTCTTCTATTTGGCATAGGACCTACGCATTTGATGAGAAGAGGATTAACCAACCAGGGCGTTTCTCCCCTAGCTCCAGCAGCCTGAAGGGGACACCTAAGGTCCAAAGCTGTGGTCTCCTAACATGTGGTGACTGACCTGCTCAGATCAGTGCTTTCATCTGCTAATTCAAATATAATCACTGCCTACCTTGGGAACTACCTTTATTTAACATTTTTAATAGACAATAATTTTTTTCCAACTTTGAAGCTAGGACAAGGAGATAATTAAATGGAAATCAACAATAATACAAAACACCACATAATAAGGGCAAATCTCATTCTGCATTTTAATCATTATTTTAAGAAAAATGAAATGAGTGCACTTTACCTGAGAAAGCATGAGGGAAAATCATTGGTATGTTCAATCATTTCTCCACAGTTTGTCCAACAATAAATTTGATGCCTAATATAAAACTCATATGCAATAAAATAAAATAAATTGAAGAGGTTTGAAAATGTACAAGTCAGGATAGGCTGGGTTACACTCTGTTAAAGAATCCTAAACTCTCAGTGGCTTAGTATATAAAGGTTTATTTGTTCCTTATACAAATTCTACCACTGTTGCTTTTAGTTCTCCAGGAAACTCTTTTCCAAAAGATTTAGGTTGCTTCCTCCTCCCCCTTCTCCTTTCCTCCTTCCCCTCCTCCTCCTCCTCCTCCTCCTCCTTTTCCTCTGTCTCTCTGTCTGTTTCACATTGGGGATTGAACTCAGGAGTGTTTCACCACTGAGCTATGTCCCCAGCTCATTTTGTTTTTTATTTGAGACAGAGTCTTGCTAAGTTGCTTAGAGCCTCACTAAGTTGCTAAGGATGACCTTGAACTTGTGATCCCCCTGCCTCAGCTTCTGAATAGCTATGATTACAGGTGTGTATCACCATGCCTGACCACAGATCTTCCCCTTTGTTCACTGAACCATGGGAAGAGCATTGCATCCTAGCTCTTAAATACTTCATCCCATAAGGGAAAATTTACAATTTATTTGCCGAAACTAGTCACAATGCCCTTCTCAACTGCCACTTAGTTGAGAAACGCAGAGAACACAGAGCAATAGTGGGAAATGTCTCTGCCACAAAGCATGAATGGGATCAATGCTATTTTAAAAGTTTTATTTTGCTAACTACCATTATTTGCATGGTGCAAATGTTCTAGAGAAACTTGTACAGGGCCGGACTGCTCGAAAGAGTAATGGCCAAAGTCTTCACAAGTTTGGAAGAGTTGGAGTTAGAACTAGGTGTGCTCACACTGCTGGATTAAAGCAGATTGCAGGCACTCTCCAAAGAGGTCTCAGGCAGAAGGCATGGTTATCCCAACAGAGGACAATATCACACAGTGCAAATAGAAGGCCCAAGACATCTGATGCTTGCTACTTGAAAGGTTTAGGTTAGCAAGAGCCCTTTCTGAGGCTGCTCGATGCTCTGTAGACACTAAGCATTCTTATTTGTGGATACTAAACTCTCAGAAGGTAGGGATCATATCTTAGCAGCAGTCATGTCTGTGGCTGTGTGTAATGTAAAGCTAACTGGCAGCTAGCTGGATAATCTGGGCAGTCAAGGGAGTCAAAAATATTGCTGCTGTGATATAATCCAGTGCTTCTCAAACTCTGTTACTTTTACAGGCATCTGGAGACCTGGTAGAAATGCAGGTTTGGATTCAGCTGAGGGTCTGAGATTCTGCATACCTGTGGAAATTTCACACTCCACATGAGGGTGGGGACACCATGGAGTCTGTGTGTGTTAACCCATAACAGGCTCACCTGTCTGAATGTGATGGAAGGTTTTGAAAACCTCCATTGTAGGAGACAACAATCTCTATCTGGTGTTCCTATTGCCCAGACCTACCATTGAGAATCACCCATGGGCCTTAGGAAACAAAGAGGTCTTATAGGCCGAGCTATTTGTGAATATATGAATTCTCAATACACCTGGTTTTGTTTTCCCCTCTTAAGGAATCTGACAGGCAGTTAATAGCTCATGAAAAAGCCGTATCCAAACTGTACTTTGAAGGAATTGGAAAATGCTGCTTTTGAATGATTTCCTTCCCCTTCTCAACTCCCAAATCTGGTCCAGCAAGAGGCCTGGATGCTGAGTGGCTCCTCAAGCATTCAGATGTGTCTGAGCAAACACTAGAGGCAATCAAATTACCTTAACACCGGCCTTTTTAGAGGGCTCACTGGAGATGACAGTTTCAGCTTCAAAAGAGGTATGCAAACCGGAATAATGAAATGTTCCATTTTATTAAGTTCCTGGCCAGAGGGAGGGATTGTAT
Organism: Xerus rutilus; assembly: GCA_028644305.1. Lineage (NCBI taxonomy): Eukaryota > Metazoa > Chordata > Mammalia > Rodentia > Sciuridae > Xerus > Xerus rutilus. The sequence continues at coordinate 29,418,087 of CM053411.1, forward strand.
TAGAAGAGAGAAGAGGTGGGGAGTTTTTAGCTTGATTTCTGTGACGCTGATAAGCAGTAATTTTTGCAGAGGGGGGAAAAAGTAATCCACTGCAATAAAACCATTTTCATAATACCAAGGGAGTGAGTTATGGCTCTGAGTGAGGCCTGGCTCCTAATGGCTGCCTGGGCTTCCATCTCCATCTTTCATGGGTCAGCCCGACGTTTTTATAGTGCTGACACAAGAGAGAGCATTTATGTGGCTTCCCTTCTCCATCTGTCAACAGTTAGGGGAGAGTGCCGCTACCTCAGGTTCCCTTTTGATCTGGTTTCCACGTCAGCTGGGCACGGGACTGCTGGATGTGCTGCGGGAGCAGGGTGGCTCTGGAGGCCAGTTGCACCAGGTTTTTAGACTGTTAATGGTTAGAAGGACCGAGAGTAAATCGTTTTTGCATGAATCAGAGGAACGTGCCGTTTCCTCTCCTTTATGGTTCATCAGAACCTTGGCGTTGCTGTGCCAATAGGCCTTGTTTTCCTGGGGCCTCCCAGATTCCCAAAACTTTGTCCAAGTTCCATTTTCAGAGTGTGAGATTCTGTTTCTCATTGAATGTGGTGGTCCTGAGACAGCAACCCAGAGAGCTGGTTAAATGCACAGATGAGAAGAAAATGCTTGTTTCTGTGTGTGCCCTCACACTTATCCCTATCAGTAGCATCAGTGTGACTTCTCAGTAGGATATGCTTTTCCTATCACTTTGCTTTAATCTGCACAACATCTGTTGGAACCGAAAAAATCACGGAGATGTATAGTCTTGGTATGAGTGACATGAGTGAATGAATGAATGAAAGAGATTTCGTTTCTCCTGATAATAGAATCTAGTGGATTCTATTGATTTTTGGAGTAATCAGTCTTGGTGAACAATTATCAGTGGGACAATATAATTCCTCAAAATCAATTTATGTTCTCTATAGAATCACTTTCAGAGAGGCCATATGGATATTCCTAAGTTGGAGTTGGGTAGTTTCCCCTAGTTTCTTAATTCCTATTGCTGTGTTTTATCTTTTTTACTTTTAAGGCAAAATGAGATAAAGAAAGGAGGATTTGGAGCTTTTTTTTACAATTGGGGATGTCTTCTGAGCTCAGCATCCTAACTCCATTCACCATGGAAGGGAACAGAGGAGGGGGGTGAGTAGTCCATATTTGATATTTGTTCAACAGAGTCATGGTAATATATGTAATTTATTTAGCTCTCTTATGTACCACTGTATATTTTATTTACACTATGTCTAACCCTGACAATAATCTTGTAAAAGAGATGGACTTACTCGAGTTTTTCAGCCGAGGTCATCAAGACTCAGAGAGGTAAAGTATGTTACTCAGGATTTATGACCTATAGGTGGTAGAGCTAGGAGTCTGACCCTCATCTGAGTAAACCCACCCCCTCCAAACCTATAACCTTTCCACTGTGTTAAATGCTAAATCACACTGGTTTGCAAGGAATCAGCATCTAAACTTTTGCTTGCAATGAGATTTTCTGAAAGAAATAATGGCAACTCACAAATGTTAATAATACATGTCTTAGCATTTAGCTATCAGCATTTATGAGGCACCCACTTTGTGCAGTTCTGCCCTTGAGTCTGTCAGAGGGATGAGGGAAGGGTGGAAATTGGCGAACATTGTTTTTGGGACCATGAAACTCAAAGCGAGTTCTCCTATTAATTTCTTGATAACAAACTATTAGAGCCACCTCATCTGCACTCACTAACTTGTTACCTAAAGTCTTTGAGACCACAGAATGTATTTTCTTGTGGTGAAATTCCTTGCACTGTACACAGCAGGGACTTGATGTATGTTTAGTTGATCAATTGATCGACACAGTCTCTGCTTAGGCCTGTTTATAGTTTAAAAACCAGAGTGCTTTGAAGGTGAGACCAAATAGCTGCAAATGCATGCACAGACAGTATCATCTGAGGCTGCTGCAAAATCCTATCTACGAGCTGGTGGAGAAAATTCTAGTGAGAGAAAGAATTCTGTCTACAAATGCAAATTGCATGTACGGTGGATAGAAGCATGATTCTGGAGCAGCAATGTCTCTGAAGGAGTCGGAGTGCCTTTTGGAGCTTCTTGTTCCTAAGGATCTCATTCAGCTTTAGTTTAGGATGGTAATAACTTAAACTCCAACACTGGGATGGCCATTGATCAATGAAATGAGCTGGCAGTTTCCAGACAGATTCGTGAAATGAAATACCTCAAATTGACCAGGCTGAGAACATTTTTCACAGCTTAGCCATCCCCTTTGAGCTATTCAGAGAGCAAAGTAAAAGAAATTAGAACTTTGAAATTGCTGCTTGTTCAGTGGCAACCTCTCTGGGACAATGAAGAGTTGCAATTTGTCTAGTTTTTCCACTTAGAGAATTGGCGACAACAGCCATACCAACCACATTAATGAGTGTAGATGTGCTGGGGTGCTGTAAAACTCTCTTGAGCTCATTTAATTTTCACAACACACTGGCCAGGTGGCAGTGGTTATCCTTATGTTATAGATGAAGAAACCGAGGCTTGGCGGGGAAAGTGATTTACCTGAAGTCACACAGTTAGGATATGGTGGAAGAAGGACTTGAACCCCAGGTCTGATTGATCAAGGCTGCACTCCTAAATGCTCTATAAACTGCCCTTTCCCTTTTCAAATATCTCTTCTTAAAAGACCAAATGCTCCTTTTTGAAATGGAATTTGAAGACTGGTTAGGTACTGGTCCATGAAGTGGTGTGTTTTGATTTGAGAGACAGGAAACATAAAAAGTATTTTCTGCTATTTCTCAGTGGATAGCCATTTTAAATATTGAAGATACAAAAACTAAGAGCTGGGACTGTTTTGTAGGAGAACTACAATACCCTCTGAGGTCTGCCGTGACAATGTCATTGGTAGGATTTCACTCCTCTTTAGGGGTTGGGCTGCCAAGGTTACCTGCATGGCCAGGCCACCTGCATGACCAGGAGGACCTGAGGGAGAAATGTTGAGGATGGGAGGAGAGGAAGATGGGTTTGGTTCAGCATGTTCCCATCACTCACAGAACATCCGGATGTGAATATGACTGATGCTTTCTGGTGAACTCAGGATGTGGCTAAACAAATACAAGGACAATTAAATATGTAAGAATGTGTGAGGTCACTGAAAGGCACAGGGAGGAGAGGGAAAGAAGAAATCAAGGTAAAAATCTTGGAGGAAGAGGATTCTATGGAAAGTAAAGGTGGTCCAAGCCAGGAGAGGAGGAATTGTGTAGGATAGTTATTCAAAGGGTCTGCTGTATGGTTAGATTGTTCAAAGCAGTGTCTACCTACTGCAGGTGATGGGGTCCCTTCCTTAGCGTGTGGCCCACAACACATACAAGAATATTCATGGTAGCTTTAGTCATAATAACCAATGTAATCAGCAGTAGAGTAGATGGTACATTGTAGAGTTATTCATAAAATTATAATAGTACACAGCAATTAAAAGTGAACTAATAGGTATGAAACAATGTGGATTAATTTCATAGACATAATGATGAGTGGATGATTTAGAAAAAGAATCCTAGAGATAGTAAAAATTGGAGAGGATTGATTTTATTTTCTGCTTTAAAGAGACATTTGGGATTCTGATCTTACCTTATAGAGCATCTCTAGTAAACCTGCTAGCTGCTTTCAAAGTGTTTTGTTTTCGAGCAGTGAAGATAGGGTATTGAACTGGTTTCTTTTATTTGATTTGTAGTTTCTCTTGCTCCCTGACCCACTTAGTGAACACAAATGTTGATACTGCAGAAATTTAAGATGGGTCAGACTTGACCCTGGCTCTTTGGGCCAGGGCTTTATGACCAGCACCTGCTCATTAAGGGCTAGCCAATCTTCCTTTCTGATCATACATTGAGATTTGTTGGTCTTTATTTATTTCTTTTTAAAGTTTCACATTGACCCAAATCAATCATTATTTCTAGAAGTCTTCAAATGAAATACAGAAATAAAAGTTTCCCAATAGAAGTTTTTTTTGGTTGTCTCTGGGTGTGAGTTTCATGAATATGTTTGCTTTATGCACCAGGGAGTAATGAGTGCCAATTCAGGAATTCTATTTGATTATGTGTCCTGTCTTGGAAGTTCCCCCTTTCTCTCCTAACAGGAAGCATCAGGACTGCTGTCCTTTTTCTTTTGCTTCCAACAAGGCAAAGACTGCACAGGGTTAATTATTGCCAGCTCTCATGTGACAAAGATCCAGCCAGCGGAGTATATTAATTAATTACACAGGATGAACACATTGACTGGTGAGGAGGGAGAAGAAAAAGCATTCTTATTTTCCAAGAATTAGGGAATCTGTGAGGCTAAAGAAAGATTAGGACAGTAGCTGGTGGCAAAAGCTGTAGAGAAGGTGGAGGAACCATGAAGACCAGGCTACAGGTGAAGAGCTAAGGAATGGGAATGGTGGTCTGTGAAAGATTTGGGGGAAAGAGGAGATCCCCAGTGGAGTAGGCGTGGAAATGTATGCAGTGTTCACCTGCCACCAACACTTGGAAGTGGAAATTAAAATGGAGTCTGATGGTAGATGTAATTTGCCCTACAAGTAGAAGCAACTCAATCTTTCCAAGTAACCATACATTCTGTGCTGGGGTAGGTGTGAGTAAAACATCTCAGGGATTGGATTATTTATTCTTTAATCATTCATTTTAACATAGAATTAATTCAGTGGAAACATATCTTGTGATAAATGACTATTATTTCACTCTCTATTGGGAGATTTAAAAGCATATACAAAAGTGGAAAGAATATTATGATCCTTCAGTACTAGTTACTCATTACCAAGTTCTAATAATTATCAATAGTTTGTCATTCCCAATACATGATTGTTTTTGGAAGATGAGCTCAGGGGAATTTTAGCCACCAAATATACAATGTAAAGATATTATGGGTATGTTTTTATTTTTTGGTCAGGACAATTTGGCACAATCATAGGAACAATCAACAAAACCTGCCAGGTTTGGCATTTGTCAACCTGTTATAGATGAGAACTCAGCATCAGATGGAGGCCAAGCAGAATAGCAAAGGATCCTGGCAGGTTTTGGTGCCATGAACCCTTTTCTTGACCCATTGGACCATTTTTTGGGGAGGTGGGTACCAGGGATTGAACTCAGGGGCACTCAACCACTGAGCCATATCCCAGCCCTATTTTGTATTTTATTTAGAGACAGGGTTTCATTGAGTTGCTTAGTGCCTCACCGTTGCTGAGGCTGACTTTGAACTGGAGATCCTTCTGCTTCAGCCTCCTGAGCCACTGGGATTATAGGCATGCACCATCATGCCAGCTGGATCCTTTTTTAGGCATCCTGGAACTGAAAAATCTCTTAACCTGTCTTATTAGCAAAGTATCTTTGGGAAATGTTTTGCAATATTTATTCACAATGCCAATGGATAACTGGTAATATTTCATGTTTATTTTTCAAGGGGATCTTTATTTTAACTGAGAACCAGAACTGGATAAAATAAATAAATCTGTATTTGCTGAATTGCAGACATCAGGCAACAGGTTAGAAAATTCTTTCTTCAGAGTACAGTCCTTAACCCTCAAAATCACTGAATGTAGGTTACAAGGTGGTCCCAGAATGCTGGTGATCCCCCTGACTCAGGTGAGCTAGCTCATCTTTCAACTTCCCTGGGTCTAGCTCCCTCCTCTGAGGGCTGGTCAGCCCTCTGCTTGTGCCTTTGGTAGCCCTTTCCATGGGCAAGGTCAAGAGCTGGCAGCGGTTGTCACTGCTGGGGTTTGAGAGAGGAATGTGCAGCTGTTCACTTTATTTTTACTTCCTCGTGTTCTTTCCCTTGGAAGGTTGTCCACCTTCTGCTGCCTTCTGAAATGATTATTAATGAAATCCTCTTCACTTTTTCTGAACTCTTATTTTTTCCTCTTAGGTCCTGATTATTTTAATTTTGCCAGGCTCTTTTTCATGTCATCTGCCTGTTGGCCCTTGATTTATAGTCTGGTCTTTCTCTTACTTAGGTCCTTCATTTCTATTCCTATCATGTGCTCTTTCTATCTCTCTTTTTTGAGCTTGCACAGACAGAGGCAAATGAAAATTTACTTTTCAAATTTTACTAGCCTGATTATTCTATTTTAAATGAAGCCACACCAGTAATCACCCTAATCTCTAAAACCCAGGCAATTCAAAGACAGACAAAAATTTTTAGCTTAACTGTTACCTCCTTGCCACTTGCTTTAAATGATTTTATCTCAATGACTATTATGGATTTAAACATGGTTTACATCACATCAAATTTTTTTCAATGAGAAAAAAATTAATTATTAATATTTTTGAATGAATTAGTATTAGGCATCTACTATATACCTTGCATTGTACTGATCAGCTACACCTTGTGAATGGTATGGTTTCCAAAAGGCTGGTGGCCTGTTAAGTCATCTATGGAAATAAGAAAAAGAAGAAGGAAACTATCATGCACATAGGAAGACATGAAGTTGCCACATAGTTTTTTTTTTTAACAGTTTAGCTTGACTCTCCTTTTCTTCAGGAAGATTCTCTCAGTCCTCATTGCTAGAAGATTCATCCCTGAATGCACCTATCCCTTTATCTATTCATCTACTCATGTATCTAGCCAACCACCTCTCCCTCCTTCCCTCTCTCCCTCCATGCATCCATCTACATACACACACACACCTGGTGCTCATTCTTAGCAAGGCACTATGTAAATATTGGTCATACAGAGAACAATATTGTTCCCACTCTTAAGGGGCTCAAAACTAGGTAGGGGAGAACTTATAATAATAATAATAGTAATAGATAACATTTATTGAGCTCTAACTCTAAGCCAGACATCGCCAAAAGCATTTTAAAATACATTATCTCATTTAATTCTGAGAAACCCTTGAGGATTTTACAGATGAGGAAAATGATTGCTAGGCTAGCAATATTGGACAAGAGGGCTAGTTTAACTTTATAAAATGCTTATCTAGTGTCTATAAACCTTAAATCCGATGTGCTTTGCCTCATAAAATCTTAAGTGATTATGGGTCTAATTCCTAGAAACTTTCACTCTTCTTCCCCTAAGCTATAGGGCAGCCTTTGGGACCATCCCTGGATGTCCACATATAGCTGTTCCCGAGGAGATGCTTTCAGGAGGGGAGGAGTAATTGGAGAGAGACTCTGCTGTTCATACTCACATAGGAGATGAATTCAAGTATGAAAGGGAATTGGATCCTTGAGTCAGGTTTTGGAGGAAGGGTTTCCTCCATTGATTGCCTTTTGTTTTGACCTCTTTGGTGTTTTAATAATGTGAACTTCTCCTCTTTCTCCTCCTCCTTCTTCTCCTCCTTTCTTCTTTTTTATCCCAGCATGTATATTTTTCTTGATTATCTGCAAGTGGCAATTATGGTAGCTGTAAAGCAGCAGCAACTTTGGAAACACAGAGGTTAAGTAATTTTCTTAAGGTTCCAGAGCTAGGAACTGCCAGAGTGATACTTGAACCCAATTACCAGTCTCTCACACTTAATTTGTTCCACTTACATGGTGAGTTTTGGAAAGGGGTTTTTAGTACAAATAACAAGTGTTTGGAGCCAGACCAACCTGGGTGTGAATGTGTTCTCTGGCACTGGCCAACACTACCATCTCGGTCAGGTTGAGCTTCTGTAACCTCAGTGTCTTTATCACCAGAAGTGGGATAGTAGCACGTACATAGATAGACTACAGCAAGAACTAAATGAGATAGTGGGTGGGGAATTTTGGTGAGGTGATAGGCACACAGAAGACACCCCATAATGTCTGTGTTCCTCTAAATTCGGTTTTTATCCTTCTACTGGATTTTGGCTTCTCAAGGGTAGGGGTCCAACACATCCCTACTCATGGCGGGAGATTGGGAGAAATTTCAAATTAAAAACTGTTGAGCCCTGTGAGGCCAACTTTTGTCACCTCTTAGTTTACCAATTTAATTTCCATCTTCTCTTTTCTTTTAAGAGTCACACATATTCATCATTAGCATTGTCTTCGTGATCATCTTCAAAGCCTTCAGACTTCAGCCTTTAACAAATTCCCTGGTCACAATCTTTAGGGGAGATTTGGTTATCTTTAGTGTCTCAGTGATTCATGTGGTTCACCAGTTTGGGGAGCTACAGACCCCAGAGTATTTATTTTTTCCAATAGCCATGTGTCCCATGTGGAGTTGCTTGATGAGATACTGGACATCCAGTTACATTTGAATTGCAGATGACTGATGAATACCTCTTTAGCATAAGTATATTCTGTGTGATATTTGAGATATACTTATGCTAAAAAGCATTCATCATTGATCTGAAATATAAATTGAACTGGATGTCCTGTATTTTGATTTGCTGGATCTGGCAACCCCAGTTCCATAATGATTTAGGCATGTGAGGTAAAGAGACCAACACCTTCATGTACCTGGTTTCTCTCACCCTCTGAGATGTTCGTAGTGTTCTTCTGTCCAACTTTTCTCTCAATAAAAAAAAAATTACTAATGGGTTAGCTAAGTCTCCTGAGATTTAGTTTTTCCCACCACAGACATTATTTTTGCATAATCCACCAATGAAGGTAGAGGTAGGTACAGTGGAAAAGATTTTTCGGCAATTTCTGGCTTTTCAGGTGCTAGATGGCCATGTTTTCCCCCATCATACTGGGTGGGGATAGACTGAAACAAATAAAAGCCACCCACATCTCCTCTTTACTACTCACCAACTCCCATTTCCCTAAGTTTGTGTCACTGTGAATCCTCAGCTTTCTCTCCTCTTATTTTTATGATCTGCAAAAGGCTGAAAAGATGGAAAAATGTTCTGAGCCTAATCGAAAGTCTATCTAATAATAATGAGTCTGCAGCAGGCTTGTAAAGAAGGCAGATCAGACCCACTTAACCATAATGGTCCTACAAAGTAATGAAGACTCAAGTGGTCCTTATTAGGTATCAAGCTGTGAATCAGAACTCATCTAACATTCTGATTGCTGAAGGAAATAGGTAATTGATGCGACAGAATGGCCATTATTATTATTATTACTTTAAAAAAAATTCCAGACCCAGCAGCTCGAAGTCTGCCCCCCAGTCTCCTTGGGGTATACCAGGTGTGCAGGACGAGGGTTGCCCTTCCATTAAATCTTCAAATGGGGGCTCTAATAAATTTTGCATTGAAATAAGTAATGACCACATTTAACGACCAGTTTGTTTGAGTGTTAACAGCTTGTGAGCCAACAAATGAGTCATTAACAGGTGCTAACTTCTACTTTCTGGTTTAAACAATCTATTCTATCTTTGGGTTGAGAGCTTATGCAAATTTATGCCTTTTTTTTTCATTTTTCTCCTGATAGGAAGCTCTTATTAATCAGTTAGATACCTCTCTGCTAATGGCTCCTCTTTTCCAGGATTATTTTTTATATAGTCTATGGGTGAATACATTTTTTAAATCCTTTTTTTTTTCACTCTGAAAGATGAAGGTATTCTGGAATAGTTTGGTCTTGCAATAATTTAAGTGAAAAAAGTCCTGGAGAAAAATCCACGTTGAAACATGAAATCCTTTACTCTGGAGAAGGAATGTAAATAGGTTGAAAATATCACAGGTTTGAGGCAGCATTTATATCCATTGAGGGGACATGACATGTGCTAGAAAGGACCAGACGTTTCTACTTGAAGAGCATGTGTCAGGCCTACCCTAAGTCCTACATTGCCTGTAGTACACGTGTAATGAACTGGACCCTCTTGAGAAATCTCATAGTCTCCCTTTCTCCCCCTACCCCACCTTGCTTTTGCAAATTATTAGCTACTAGAAAGGACACACTTTCTTCTCTTAACTTACCCTTGGGGCAATGAGATTAGATGATCCAGTGGGGAGTGGATTTGAGCCTTTCGTCCTATTCATACCCGGTTTCATTGCATGAGCTTCCTGTATTCAGAAGGAAGGTCAGAAAGCAAGAAGTCCAACTTCACCCAGTGGGAACCATCTTTACTATCTTGTGTGTACAGAGGGTGTAATGGATTATACACTCTCCTCTCTAGTATAGTGCTTCCCCAGCTATTTGTGGTAAAGGAGGATGGAAAAGAATATACCAATCCACTGCAGATTGATAATTTTTATAAAATTAAAAAATGGTATGCTTGGATGTCCTGATACTGTCAAATTGCTATTCAAGTTTCTAAATGCATCCTCTCACTTTTCTCACTTATGTTCTCCAAGTAGCTAATAGTGTGTACAATAGTATCAGTCCACACTTTGAGACTGATGGGCTCCCATGAACTTGGGTTTTACCTTTTTGCACCTGGGAGGGCTTACGGAAGGAAGCTGTGGCTGGGCCATTCCTTGCAATGCATGTTTCTTGGTGATGCCTCTAATGGGTAAGTGGTAGGCAATGACAGTATGGGTTTTTGGACAAGGGACATTTGTCTCAAGGTCCAATATTTTTAGCACAAGCTTCTAGATATTTGACTCACATGAAGGGAGTAGCTTAGTTATCAAAACAATCTTTCTTGCTGAGTGTTCTTCCCAGGATAGCCAGCACCCTTGTCTTGATTAATCAAAGCTGGGGCATGGAGATAAGTCACCTTGCCTGGCAAGGGCATTGCTTTTGGGGGAAAAAAAGGTAAGAGTGGTCTGGGTCCTCTTACATATGGAAGTGATTCATAAAATGGAACATTTATAAGGCTCTGTGTATTTTATAAATGTTAGCATTTTAAAACTTAATAATGTAGCTTGTAGGGATGATGGGAACAATCTGTAAAATGGCATTTAAAATCACATTGAAGTTTCTTTCCTCAGATACTATGAGGTTTAATTATATTAGTAAGCTATCAGGTACCACTCACCTTCTAGTTTATGGCTATTTTTTGTTTGATGTAGGGTCTAAAATTAAAAGACACTATTTAAAATTGTGAGTGAGTTCTGACACTTTCATGCATTTCTTTAAGAGGTCATTTATATATTTTCAAATCATATTGAAAAACAAACTGTACAAGTTAAAAGTGAACATGTATTTTTGGGATGACTTAGTGGCCAGCAGTAATCATGTAAATATCAACTTTAATTTATATGAGAGTTTATTGAATTTTCCCTGTGTTTTAATTCTAGCACTGTTATTCTTAGAGTTTTCCTTGCTCATTCTCTTATTAGTTTATTGGAGGTCTGAAGAGTTCAGTCTGTCATTTCAACTAACAGTTATTATTGTGAGACGAGGTGCTGGACACTGAGAATCCAAAAGAGAATAAGAAATGTACCCTGCTATTTCTGGTGTTTGCAATGTAGTCGGGAAGATGAGATGGGGACACGCAGACTGCCTAACATTCCAGAGAGGCACAGATAGCCACCAGGGGAAGGCAGATGAAGAGAGAATCACTTCTGAGCAGTGGCCTGCAGGGACGATGCAGAGCTGGGGAGGAGAAATGATATTCTTCTAGACAGAGGTTGGCAAACTTTGTCTATAAAGGGCCATATACAAAAGATTTTAGGCTTTGTGGACCAGATGGTCTCAATTGCAGATACTTAACTCTGATTGTAGCGTGGCTGTGTTCCAGTAAAATTTTTATTTACAAAAACAGGTGCTGGGCCAGATTTTGCCTATGGGCCATAGCTTGTCAACCCCTGTTGTAGACCTTGCAGGGAGGAGAGATGTTCGATGTGGGAGCAGATCTGTGTGTGTGTGCCTGGGTGTGGATGCATGTGGGGGGGGATGGAGGCAAAAATGTGGTAAGAGCAATCACGAAGGACCAGTGACCAAGTACTGATGAGGTAGGAGGCATCTCTAGGAAAATAAAGGAGAGAAGAACATAGAAAAAATGTGGGTGAGTTCTAAAGAAATTTGGATGCTAAACTGAGTAATCTGTACTTTATTCTGAGGTACCTGGGGGGAGAAAGTACTATTTTGATCAGGGCAGGTCTGGCTGTAGGGCAGAAAGACAAAATAAAAACAACAACAACAAAATCTATTTCCAGTCTTTTCAGAACCATGGCTTATTTCTAAAACATATAGTGTTTGATGCGGGTGAGGTCATTCTCCAGGCAACAGGACATGGTGACTCTGATTCAGGGGCTTCTTCCTGTGGCCCTGCCATCTCCACACTTGGCTTTCAGGGGGCACTATGGCAGGGAAAAGAGAGTGCAGAGAATTCACATTTGCTAACTCACACTTGGTTCCAGGTGTCTTGGTGCAGAAGTGATGCCTTCTTTTTCATTCACAGCCTGAGGGCTGGAACTCATTTCAACGGTTCTTATGCCACCGCAAAGGGGCTGGAGAAGAAAATAAGAATAGGTGAGCGCTAGAAGTCTGCCACATTGTCCATAGGTAGCATGGAGCCAGTGAAGGTTGAGGAGGCGGGTGGCAGAGAAGCAACATGATCAGAACATTGCTTTTGGAAGATTGAGGGCGTAGGATGAGCTGAAGCAGGGGGAGACAGGGAGACCAATTCAAAAATTGCTGTGAAAATGGACTCAAGAATGGATAAAGGCCTGAACAAGGTGGTGGCGAAGGAAATGGAAAGGAAATGAAAGATGAGAAGGGATTCAGGTCAAGTTGGGTGTGAGGACAAGGAAAAGACTGGAGTGAAAGTTATTCCTTGGATTATAGCTCAGGAATGTGTTCTGGGAAGTCAGAAGTCCTAGAAACACAACAATTCAATTTTCAAGCAGAAACTTCTGCCGGAGTTGCAAATTGGTGGTTGAGTGATTTTAGATGTGATCATTGAAGGTGCAAGATAGACGACAGAAATGAAGAAGAGATAAACATGGCTTTTGGGTACACACCTGTAATCTCAGCTATTTAGGATGCTGAAGCAGGAGGGTCACAAGTAGGAAACAGTGAGACTCTGTCTCATGGTAAAAAATAGAAAGGAGCCAGGCGCGGTGGCTCATGCTTGTAATCCCAGCACTTTGAGAGGCTGAGACAGGAGAATCGCGAGTTCAAAGCCAGCCTCAGCAACGGCAAGGCGCTAAACAACTCAGTGAGACCCTGTCTCTACATAAAACACAAAAAAATAGGGCTGGGGATGTGGCTCAGTGGTCGAGTGCCCCTAAGTTCAATCCCCAGAACCAAAAAAAAAAAAAAAGGGGCTTGGGATGGAGCTCAGTGATAGAGAACCACCAGGTTAATCCCCAGGACTGGAGGGGAATAAAAATAAAAAAAGAAGAGATATGAGGCAGCTATAAAGGGCCTGGGGACATGTAAAAGAGTTAATAGAAGAACAGTAAATGGGGATCCACCCCCCTTCTGAAAACCAGGTGAAAAGGTTTCAAGCAGATGCATGTTCCACACTGTCCAAATTTGCAGGAGGATGGACGGCTTGTTGTGATGGACACTTGTTTCTCTTGGATCTCCTTGAGTGTTTCGAGGTGTCCCTTGCCCAGCCTCCATTTGTTCTTTTGGCTCCAACTGCCTATACCTGAGACTCTTCTCATGAACACTGCCTTCAGGCTACTGGAGTGACTTTACTTTCCCTATCTCCCATCTGAGCCCTTAGTCTGTGACTGCCAGTCAGCTAGCATGAAAGTCCAACTCCCTTGCCTCAGGTCAGAACATCACCTGGGTGCAATTTATACTCTCAAGCTCCCCGATGGGATCTTGCTTGGTTTCTCCCCCTGCACTGTCCTCCTTCTCAGGGAGACTGCCTTAGTAGATCACTGGCCTATACATCCTCATCGTAAAGTTTAGTTCTGAGAAATTAGATCTATGATTGTGTGATCTTGCAAAATCATCCTGAGGACAAAGGATCCATTGATGAATCTTGAGAGAGTCGAGTAGGGGAAGCAGATATGAGGCTGCGAAGGGTAGAAGCGTGAGTGGATGGTAGGAAATGGACTGGAGTACTCAGTGGAGAAGTTTAAGAGAAAGGCTGATGAGAAGTTCAAGAGAATGGCTGAGGAATGTGATCAAATAAAGTCTTTTGATTTTAAGGCTAGAATAAACCTGAGCATGTGGAAAGTCAGAGGGGATGAAATCAATGAGAGAGACTGAAGGTGGGGTAGAGGTAACCATAGGGTGTTGGTAGGAGATGAGGGTGACAGAGGAAGAGGTATGGTATGTCCTTTGCCATAGAGATGGGGGCAGAGCAAGAAAATTGGAGGTGGAGCATAACAAAATGAGTAACTAGGGTGGTAAAGCCAGGCCTGGGAAGGACTTAGAAGATACTGTGTAATTCCTTCGTTTTATGGTTCCCCCAAAGGTCCAGAAAGGTGGAGTCACCCAGCCATCAAGGAGCAGAGCTCAAACCAGGAGCAGGGCTTCTGGTGACTCCTGTTATAGTACTTTCCTCCTTGTCCCAAACAGTAAGGTCATTTGCAAAGAGAAAGTCACATGAGAGTGAGGACCGTGGACAAGTGAGGATGCTGAGGAACACCCTGTGCCAGTGACAGGGAAGAGTCTTAGTCTCCCTTAGGACAGGTCTTCTGAGTGCCACAAGGCCCACGAGTGTGGCAGCCACAGTAGCAGGAGTCATGAGGGAAAACATCTTTTTGCAGAGATATGGAAGATACTGGGAGAAAACTCTCTGGGGAGGAAGAACTGGATCCCGAGGCCCAGGCCAGTTTTCAAAATGACTCAAAGGTGTGTGTTTGTTCTCCTGCCACGACTACAAGCATAAGGATCCCTTACAGAAGTTCATCAACAAAGAAAAAAAAAACCTAGCAACTCTCCTGACTCTGGCAGGGGCGAGGGTCAAAGGCAGCAAAGTTGTGGAAGGGGTCTTGCAAATTTTTTGTAAGGGTCTGGAATTCAACTTAAGCCATTAACTATTGGACATTAAAAAGGGGGCTTTATTTTTGCAAGAGGATTTATGGCCTTTTATTGTTTATTTTTCCTTCACTATTGGACATTCAAGGAAGAAAGAACACTAGGGTCAGAGACTCCCCTTGTCCAGCGATAGGCCTCATCTCCCCAGGTTCCCGAGCTGAGGGTGTTCCCTGGGAGGCAGTGATGGGGGAGGGCAATCTTCCACTGACCTGGGTTGAGAGATTGTCTCACTCCTCATCCAGGAGTCAATCTCCCATGCCCCCGCCCTGTCCATTCATGCCTGAGGTCACCCACTGACTCTCTTGCTTACGTTTTCACACCATTCACTGTGTGCTTATTGACAAAAGCACTTTCCAAGAATTGACCTGGTAGGTGAGGAGCTTTTCCATGTACCTAAGGAGTTAAATAATATCTTTAACTTAACAAAAATAAAGCTCAAACTAAGACTTATAAAAAGTTTAAGGTGGAGATGAGAGAGAGAGAGAGAGAGAAAGAGAAAGAGAATATGATTGATCCCTAGGCTGGACTGGGTGTTCTAGAAGGGCTTCTTAATGGAAGTGAGGGACAGCCAGGCCTGGTAGGGTGGACAGGAAGCTGAGAAGAGGCCAGAGGGCTTCTTCCAGGTGTAGGAGCCTTACATATGTATCATCTGCATTGTATGCTTAAGCAAATTCAGTGCATAAAGGGGCATCGATTTGTTTTCATTCCCAAGGCAAATGAGTTTGTGTGGACAGCACGGGAGCTCATTAACTGCATGGTGAATTTAGTCCAGGCAGTTTCTGAGAGATTGGAGTGCTGAGCCTGGCAACACTGAAAGATCACTCCATCAATATTAGCGAGATACTCTCAGTTGCAAGGATTCTAAGGAGATGCTATAGGAGGAATGGGGAGAAAGATATCCCTGCCTCTGAGAAATAGTCAGTAATGGGAGGTGAGTAAAAGCAGGAATTTAACAGTTCAAGGCTCTTAAAGAATCAATGTAAATAAGTTAAATCAGAATCACTAGAGGAATTTGGAGATTTGAGTGAGGGAGTATTGATTATGCCGAGTGACTTGTTTTTGTTTAAAAATCAAACTCTTGGCTTTTTTGGAAACAAAATAAGCAATGATAAAACTAAAGGGAGCATGTGTTTGCTCTCAGGAGATTTTATATTGCATCTAACAAAACATGGAAGATCTTTCATTTTGTATCAATGTTTTGCTTTTATCTAGCGTCATGGCAGAGTAGATAAACATGAAGAAATAGTTCCTATAGTTACCTCCTAAAACTGTGTTGAATCATTAACTTTCTCATTTACTTTCTCTTCTTCACTGTTCTTGTGACTGAGCCAGAACTGCTAATGTGCCACCCTAAAATGCCCGTTTGAGCTTCACCTCTGTCCTCAGTGTATGGTCATCCACCCATGGAGGTGCTAACGAGCCAGGAGATGGCAGGGCACACCATGCAGGGCAGAAATGGCAAGGGAGGTGGAGGTATTGTGGCAAGTTGGAATGATCGAATCTGTTCTGGAATTAACAAGTGTCTATCTGTGGAAGAGAAGGCATTTCATTCCTTGATGAATGGATCTTCTACCTCCTGTTATAGGAATCATCCTTTCCTGTCCTCAAACTTAGTTTTGTTTTGTTTTTTTCCTTAACTATAACCTGCATAGGAATAAAGTCCTTCTATGGGTACAAAGAGAAATTTCACAGATAACCCAGATGTAATCCAGCCGGACAGCAAAGAGTTGACTGTGCCATATCTAATTGACAGTGGAGGGGTAACCTCAAGTTACGTGCCTTCTGACTCAAGTTCTGTATTAGCTGTTTGCTTGGAAGGAGCAGATGTTTTGGCTCTGGTGGTCACTGCTCACCTCCGTCTGGGAGGTGCATCAATCACTTTAATTATAATGGAACATGGGGCCAGGAACTGAAGGAGAAAAATCAACCCAATCCCAAGAACAATCTTTCTTGATGAATTCTCCCCTAAATCGAAACAATTCACTGGGTATCCCAGCTGGGGTTCATATGCTTTTGATTACTGTGGGCTATTTAGCTCTACAAAATGACAGGCTGCTTAATGGACTTTTAATGGTTATAGGTTTCTCTCTCTTTTTTTAATGAGCTTCACCAGTTTGTTACTAATGCCCTGTAGAAATTTGGCGAGGGGCCAGACTTGATGTTACACATTTCTGGTTTCCAGGCGGCATACATGCAACCATCGTAGCTAGTGGGGAAGTATGTTGCCAGTCGTGGGGTAATGCCATTAGGCCAGGGAGAGCAGGAAAGTGAACGGAGGGCTCTACAGTCCTAATAATCATGTCATCATAGAGAAGGTATTGGAGCTTTGCCACTGAAGTTACCCTGAAGGTTTCCTGCTTCAAAGACTTTGGGATCTCTGGTGACAGGAGGGTCTGTGATGTTGGGAGCAGTTTTGTCCTCCTTTGATTTCCACATTGCTGGTAAAAGCCCTTCAGAGACTCAGTTTTGTCTTGTCCACCAAGGGGTCTGTGAACATCTCACACCCACAGTCAGGTGTTATTTGGTCATGTTCATATCCTCAGTGCTGATGCCAGATGGTGCCCACAGTAATGTTCAATTCATGTCTGCTGGATGATGAGCCACAAGGAGAAGTTGGAGAGCAGAGCTTTTATAGAAGGGACTTGTTCTCTGGGTCTTCTGCAAAAGGCATAAGATCTAGGGTGAGAGAGGAATTGTGAAAATAGGGAGAAATAAGGAAGAGAGAGAGAGAGAGAGAGGGCATCCCACATCACCAACAACTCCTGTTTCTTGTCATGCATAACCTTGTGTTAAACACTTTGCGCGCATCACCTCACTTAATCCTTACTACAAAGCTGAGAGGTATGCAGGGGTGTGCTGGCAATGTTTAACAATCAGCTCTGCAGGGGCAGTGAGGGAGATGCCTGAATTTGTAGCATTCGTTGATTTCTGTTGTTAATACTCCCATCACCCATCACACTGCCCATTTCACCCTGTCTTGCAAAATTCTAGAAAATTTCTCCATTGTCTCTTTCCTCTGTGAATGTAACACCATAAGTAGCTCTCATTATCCCATTTTGCAGATGTGGCAGAAAAGGCTTAATGAAGTCAATAACAGACCAAGGCCATAGAGGAAGTAAAAGAATGACAGAATCAGAAAGACTTCAAAGACTAGGTTCTTTTTTTTTTGGTACTGGAGATTGAACTCAGGGGCACTCGACCACTGAGCCACATCCCCAGCCCTATATTGTGTTTTATGTAGAGATAGGGTCTCACTGAGTAGTTTAGTGCCTCGCCGTTGCTGAGGCTGGCTTTGAACTCACGATTCTCCTGTCTTAGCCTCCCTAATTGCTGAGATTAAAGACTAGGTTCTTAACCACTGCTGTACTGCTTTCCTAAGCTCGTTTCCCACCTGACTGAAGTAGCCACATGAGTAGGAACTAGGCAACATAGCCCTGTCCTTGTATAAAGCTCACTCTGATTGTCCACACACTCTTCCCAAAGTAGAACCTTTTGGGAGGCGATCTGGTTTCAGGGCCACCCTGTCCTCACTCACCCTCCCTGGAGGTTTTGTTTCCTAACTTGCAGACCTGTGCCTGTGGGTTCCAATCCTATCACAAGACATTTATTATAGTGCCACCTCCTCATTTGATAGACGAGCAACCTGGGGGCCAGAGAGATTAGACAATTTATCCAAATCCATACAAACTTGTCAGCCGCAGAGCTGGAAATAAAACCGAGGTCTCCTGATTTCACATCCAAGATTCTTCCTTCTAAACGGCAATGTCTCCCCTCTCTTAAGAATAATAGACAGGGCTTGGAGTTCTCCAAAAAGTAGCTGGGGGTGGATTTTCCTGTCTTGACGCTGCTGATGTTCTTACTCACTGATGGCTCTCATTTTGAAAGATTCAACTTGACTTCCCTTGATTCAGGGGCAATGAGCCGGGAATTCAAGGACAGGCACCAGGAGCGTGTTGTGAAGTGAATGCTGAGAACATGAAAGACATTCTTTGGAAGCTTTAGTGGATGGGGAGGAGGGGGTAGAGAAGGTGGGGGCGCCTTGCTGAAATACCCTCATGTTTCCGAGTCCCGAGATACTACTAAATCAGACCCAGGTCATATGGTGCCTATACTTGTCTCTTGGCCCAGGGTGAAAACAGTTCACGTTGTAAAATTAACTTTCCACATTTGGCTGGCCCACGCGGGCCAGCTTTCTTTCAAAGTGAGTTTGCGAATGAATGAATGAATGTGCTGACTGGGTTACTGTTCTTAGGGGAGCCTTCTTTGCATTGGACTTGGAGAAGGATTAAAGCTGGTTTTGAAAAGTGTTGGTGCTCTCCCAAACACAGCATGCTGATAGAATTCTGGTCGCACTTTTATTTGCTATGGAACAAAATACTCTGGTTTCATGGAAGAAATAGCCCAGCAGATGGTGTTTGGTGGATGGCATGAATGTAGCCCTGTAAATAAGCATTCAAAATAGACTAGCTTCCCCCCAAATTTGCCATCTGCCCCTTACCCCATGAGGTCCACAGGTGGTAAAAGAATGAAAAGAAATCTGTACTTTCAGTTGTTATGGTTGTCATTTCAGTATTCTCAAATTATGAAAATTCCCCCAATTATGGCATTCTTTAATTTGGTTATAAAAATTTAGAGAGTGATGTGTCCAATGTAGCAGACATTTTTGGGTTTGATTTGGTTTAATAATAATTGTCTAAGCTAGGTTTGGTGGAATGTGCCTGTAGTTCCAGCTACTCGGGAGGCTGAGGCAGGAGGGTCACTTGAGCCAGAAGTTTGAGACCAGCCTGTATAACATAGTGAGACTTCATCTCACAAAACAAAAAAACAAAAACCAAAAACAAAAACAAACAAAAAAAAGCCTAAATGTCATTCCCTTGTTTATCTTCTCCATTCTGGGGTAGTTTCTGATACAATCCTCTTTCTGCAGCTTTCATGGCTAAGGATCTTACACATCCTTTCCTGGCTCTGGACCAGCCTCTCAGTATCACTGTTGCTTCCCATCTCTAAGAAGAAGGACGGTCTTCTAGAATCATACGTATCTGAGATTGAATCCTGTGTTTTGGCTCCAGAGCAATAGATATGGTTGGTCAGCTTCTCTAAATCTTAGTTTCCTCATCAGTGAAATGAGGAAACTGATGGGGTTAATAATATTACTGAAAAAGTTTGTGAAGATTAAATGAGAAAGCCGGGTGTGATGGCACACACCTGTAATCGCAGAGACTCGGGAAGCTAAGGCAGGAAGATGGCAAGCTTGAGGCCAACCTCAGCAACTTAGTGTGACTCTATCTCAAAATAAATAAAATGAAATTAAAAGGGTTGCGGATGTGGCTCAGTGGTTCAGTCCCTCTGGTACCAAAAAAAAAAAAAAGATTAAATGAGAAAATGCACCTATAATACTCAGAATAGTGTTGGTAATGTTTAAAAAAAAAAACACTCATTGTTCTCACGCATGTCATCGTCATGGTCATCAATGTGGACATCATTGTCATCGTCATTGTCGTCATCATTGTCATCATCATCACCATCATCTCCAGCTACAATGGACAGCTATCTAAGACTGGAGAATAAGAGGGAGTGCTGGGGACCGGGAACTTATTTCAGGGGTGGTGTGAAGTGTGGTCATCCTGCCAGGTTGACTGCTCCCACAGTTTTTCTTTTTTCTTTTCCTCAAAAGGGGATTCCCATGGGCCACCAGCCAAAACATGACTGGGAAGATGAAATGCTGTAGGGACTTTCACTGGGTTGGCTTCCTGATTGAGGCATGGAAGATTTATGTCAAGATTTTCTCACATTTTAAATGATGAGTGATTCAGTGGGATGGATTGAGAACTAGAATTAGGAATCTAAGGTCAGAATCTTTTAAAGATATGACTCTATTTTTAACAATGGGGCTGTGGGAATTCTTGAGTTTTGATTATCCCCTATTTGTGGAGAAATACAAAAATTGGGTTTAACTTAAAGTATTGAATTTGCTCCAATCTGGGGCAAGGATATATACAGGACTGGATTTCGAAAGTCCTGCCTTTTGAAATTTTTGTTTCAGCTTCAATTGATGGCAGAGCCTGGGACGATTGGCTTAGGTGGAAGTTGAAGCCTGAGAGGAGACCTCTGGAGCATGTCCTTTTGGGCTGCTCATGGTGGTGTGATTGTGCTTACATGAAGAGAATGGGGTGTGTGTTGGTGTGCAATTTATGGAAAGAAGAGCAGATGTTCTGAGACTTCGTTTTTCCAAAGAAACTTACACAACTCTATATTTACCTAAGAAACATTCAAGGGGCAGTTGGAATCATGGCATTCTAGTCATAGAAAGTGTCTCACATGGTTTCCAGTTTCAGCTCCTTGTGTTACAGATAAGGCAATGCCAAAATAACAAGATGAAATGTTGGTCAGCCTCCTGTACCCAGGTTCAGTGTCCTTGTGTTGGTAGAAGAGATCAGGATCACCCTCACTTTTTTTCCAGCCCTCTCTTATGCTAAAATTAGATATTGCTGAACTTATGCACTGGATAATACATCATCATTTTTAATAAACATTGAGTGGATAGCCTAATGTGTATGACAAGGTTCTGTTCTAGACCCAGGTAAATTTGGTGATAAATAAGACATAACCTTTGCATCAAAAGATCTTAAAACACTCAAGAAATCACTTCTGAGTTCAATGAGGCCAAAGAGTCTCAGGCTCATAAATGTTCTGCTAGAGAAGTATAAATGAATGTCCTGTCTCCGGTCACGGGTGGGATGTTAGTGCAACTTTCTGCCCCTTTATCAACTGGGACAACTTGGTGTTTCTAAGCTTCCATTCCATCAGTTTTAAAACACTGATATTGATACCTGACCCTCCTTCTGAGTTTTAGGATATAAATGAGATAACAGATTTGCCTATAAAACTGTGAATAGAAGTAGAAATCAAAGGGACCCCATTCTGTGCCCACAGAGCAAAGAGGTAGTTTATCATTCCACTTGTTATCATCATCGTAATTATCTTAGCTATTATCATCCAGGTGTTTTGTTGTCACTTATATCATCATTATGGTCATCAGTGATGACTTTATTGTATGTGGCATTTTCCTAGTCTCCAGCACCCTGAAACCAAATGTCACTTTCATTTCATATATCCAGGTAATTGTGAAAATCTGGGTTTACATTATCTAGTTAGATGTTGCTGTTGCCCACATCACATTCTGTATTTGTACATGGGAAGTTGCTTAGCAGTTTTTTCCCCCTTAACCACACTACGTGTGAGATAGTTGAATCTTAATGATGGGACTTAATTTTTCTATTAAGTTCACAGATGGAATGTGGACTGCTGTAGACCTTGATAGTGACGTGACCCAGGAACTCACATTGAGGAATTTTACGGAGAGCTACTGCAAGTTGCAAGCAATCTTAAGAAACAAAGAATCCCTGGACCCAACAGAAGGCAAAGCTTATGCCGTGGTCCAGTGGCTCTGATGCTTACTGTTACTTTGGTTATAAAGGCTGAAATAAATATTCCAAGCTGGAAGTAGCTCTCTTTTCAAGACGTCTTTGCTTACCTCTAAAGAATCAGACAGTTAACTAACCAGATATTCATTTTATTCTCCTCCTGTTCTTTTGTATTGGAAACTGGATTTTATCTGAATGACAATGTGCTCAGTGTCCCTTGTAGCTAGAAGAATAATTAGCAAATGACATTAAGAGTTTGGTGAGAGCTGGAGGTATAGCTCAGTTGGTAGAGTGCTTGCCTTGCATGCACAAGGTCCTGGGTTCAATCCTCAGCACCACCAAAAAAAAAACAAAAACAAAAAAAAAACTTTGGTGAGATTTCCAACAAAGCTCTTTGACATGCTCCTCTTTTGTTCTTCCCATTTTTCCTGCTGCATGCCTGGATGTGGATGTGACTACTATAGCCTCTGCCAACAGCCATCTGAAACAACGAGGCAACGCTAAAGATGGAAACCATGTGCTAACAATGATGGAGCATCAGGATAGAAGGAGCCTGAGACCACGGCCCTGCCATTTAACTCTGGAATACCTTACTTTGGATAGACATCTTTCCTCCTTTACGAGGAGGAAGCAAATGTATTTAATCACTGTTTTATTTCCAGACTCTGCTACTAGCCATCAAATGCAATTTCTGTCTGATATAGATGCCTGACCCCTAGTGAGTAGCTTCCTTGTTTCTTTGCAGCTAGCTCCTGGAAACACCGTCTGTTGGTCCATGCTGATTCACAAGCCCCTACAAGAGCAAAGTTGGACTCAGCTTCTGCTAATGAGCAGAGGAATTGCTTGTGAATACAATGCTGGGATTATAAGGTACTGGCAGCTATGCCAGAATAATAAGGTCAAATGGAAAAATCATACCAGTAAATATCTTCAGTGAATATCCTGTCCCACCCCAGAGCCCTCCAACTACTGTAGCTCAAGCCTCCAGTTCATGTGGTAGGATTGCAGCCTCTCTTTCTCAGAGGCATCATTTCTGCCTGTAGGGAGAATGATGAGGGTCTTGGGTACCACTCCAAATTTTTCTCTATGTAGCTATTCAGCAGGAGCCCATATTTGTTCCAACTGGTAACTGAAACCCTTGTTTGTTTGACTTTCTTTATACTAGCAGTTTCATCTGTAATAGTAAAGACAGTAGCTGCAATGGGCTTGGCTAATGTCATCTATGTTTGGCTGATGCCCTGTGCTGGAGGAGGCTCAGAGGACATGGGGCATTTCCTCGGCTCACTGTCTCTGAATTATAGAAGCGTCCTCTTGACCATTCTTCCATGGGCTTTATAGTGCTGTACCCTCTTATGACAATTATGTTAAGCTAAGTTCCAGGGAAAGATTTCAGAAAAATTCTCCTAATCCCTAACCTGAAGTCTCTTCACAGAAGTAATTAATATTTCAGTAATAACTTGGCACATTTTTGGGACCCAAATTAACAGGACAAACCTGGGGTAGGATACCTGGGGAAGCTGCTTGTTCTCTGCTGCTCTTCCTCTTATGAGTAGGTTTGGTGATCATGGGCCAAATCTGAACATGTTTTTATCAAAGGCAGCTGTTGGTACCAGTTAAATCTAATTTAAAAATTAGGATGGCAGTGTGAGCCCTGATCACATTATAACCTATCCTTTGCCAACAACCAACATTGCCTGACTTTTAAAATCAATAAAGAGTTACAGGAAGGAAAGGCTAAAGTTGTAAGAACCTAACAGTACAGGACAAGATTTTTATTTTCATTCCAAATCAATTGCTTGTATAGAGTTATCTTTGATCAATTTTGCTGTTTGACTAATTTCCCAATTAATACCAGAAATGAAGGCAGCTCACATGGACACTTAAGTTGGAACAACATAAGTTTCAAGTCTCTTGGAAAATTAAAATTTCAAGTCTCTGAATCATAGTTTCTTCATCTATAACATTATGGGGTGCTGTGAAGAATAGATGAGATAACCTCTAAGAATCCAAACTAGGAGTAGTGGCGCATGTCTGTAATCTCGGCAGCTTGAAAAGCTAGAGGCAGGAGGATTGCAGGTTTGAGGCCAGCCCCAGCAATTTAGCAAGGCCCTAACCAACTTAGTGAGACCCTGCCTTACAATAAAAAATAAAAAGGACTGGGGATGTGGCTCAGTGGTAAAGTACTTCTGAGTTCAATCTTTAGTACAAAATAAGTAAATAAGTAAGTAAGTAAATAAATAAATAAAATCCGAGTATACAGAAGGTGTTCAATGAATGTGAGTACATTTCCTTATTTAATCAATAAAAAGATACATTGCCTAATGCAAAGGAGGAGGAGGAGTGGAAGAAGAAATAATGGTGGCAATATTGCCCCGCGTTAAGTAAGTTTTCAGTCATTTGTCTAATACCATGGTGAGTTTGGTGGGCTAACCACATTTAGGTCCACATATTTCTCACATAATCCTATTTATCTCACATATCTTAAGGATTGCTTACAAGAAGGACTGGTTAGGTGGGTGAGGTTGCTCGTCATGGCAGAAAATAAGCAAATATCTGCTGTCTAGTGACCTGAAAACATTTTTACAAGACTGCTCTGGGAGAAGGAATTTCTTTCTTTTATAATAACTTGTAGTTAAATACACAAAGGGTATTGCAAGGAAAGAAGGGTTTGTGAAGAGAATATGTCCTTATTTCAAAATTTTTCTTGATATATGTGAGCTGAATTTAAACTGAAGACTTTCCTTCCATTTTGCTCAGACTATCTATAAAACAAACATAAAATTTCAGGGAAGCTTACAATAGTATTTTTAAAAATCCCCCTTCTTTTCAAGAAATTCAGGTCTATGAATGGAATTAATATACTTAAAGAAAAAACTCAACTCCCTTGGCATAAATTACTGATACTGTAGGCTCCAAATTTTATTATTATTTTTATAAGCTTTAAGTTATTACATAAGATACAAACTGTTTAGAGCAGCCCTAATAGAAATATGATATGTGTATGTTGTGTATATAATTTTGTGTTTTCTAGTAACTACATTAAAAAATAAACAGGTGAATTTGACTTTAGTATATTTTATGTAGACCAATATATATGCCAATATCACATATTATCATTCGAGCACACGATCAATGTGATAAGTCAGCAGGGTATTTAATATTATTTTATGGCACATATCCACTTGGGCTAGCTGTTTTAAAGGAGCTGAAGCCTCTAGTGGCTGGTGGTCACTGTATTGGACAGGACAAGTCTAGAGAGCACAGATTGGGTCTCATTTTCTCACTTTCCTTCCTGGCTTAACCAACCAGTGAATAAAGAGCTGATTTTTGATTGTGAGCTTTTAAGAGTGCTAATGTTTTGTAAGACATCCCGGGAACAGAGCTCGTTAGCTGAAGAGAGGAAGTACCCCAGTGTTGCTGGAGACCCTGACTTTCTGAACAGGAAAGTGGAGTTCCCCGCGTTTGGTGGGCCATGGGTTCCATGTTTTCTGAAATCCAACAGAGGTTCAAGGCATCTATTTATTTGACCTGTAGGGGGAGCTCTTGTCCCTTCGCTCATACTTTCGGAGCCTGGTTCTCAGAGGCCTGCAGTTGGGAGTTCTTTCACCTGGGTCTGCAGAGAGTTTGTTTTTGGCTTCAAACCAGCAGCGCTTTCGCAATCTCCACACGTTACGGCTGCTGAAATGCTAGGACACCAACCGGGTGGCGGCTTGAGTCTTGTGATTCCCAGGCAGTCCGGCGAAATGATAAACAAAAGTCTTTTGTGCAATATTAATAAGCTTTAAGCACTCCCCAGCGAGCCCCTTGTCATCCAAGTAAGTCATGTGTATCAAAAGCCCTTATATGTGAAAGTTTGTTTTCATATCTGGCCAGCGTTGAATGGGAGCCCCCTTTGCCATGTTGTAAAACAAACATTTGTTTATTTTGTGAACAGTGCTGGCAGTATGATACAGGAACCGGGGCCTGAATGGAAAGACCCCTTTCCAAGGAGGCGCCTTTGAAAACCTTTCTGCCGGACCATTCCAACTGTCAACTGATCTTGAGTTCTGTTTACATTAAGACAATAACAGTGTTTCCTAAATAAATAAGTTAGAGGCACCCGTGGGCCTTAATGAAACACATAAATGGGTTGGGGGTGGGGCAGAGGAAAGGCGTTTCTGTGCTGTGCAGGAACAAGGTCTAGTTCATCTTACCATAGATCCGAGGCTTGTGTTTTGAAGACAGAAGGGGGCCTTTGTGTTAATTACACTGATAAAAACTCCCCTGGTAGAGCTTAGAGCTTCCCCTGGAAGGCTGGGACAAAAGATGTGACATTTAGCCTGTGCGAATGCCACACCACTACACT
This sequence comes from Xerus rutilus, assembly GCA_028644305.1. Lineage (NCBI taxonomy): Eukaryota > Metazoa > Chordata > Mammalia > Rodentia > Sciuridae > Xerus > Xerus rutilus. Next base: position 29,444,573 of record CM053411.1, read on the forward strand.
GCCACACATGCGTTTTCTAAAGCAGAGAAGGATTGGTCAGTCCTCCTCGTTGGTCAGCTGACCTCTCCTGGTGGGTAGCGAAAATAAATAAAAACTGTAAGACTAAACCATCTGCCGCTGGGGGTGTCTGGCTTGTTTTTTTTTTCCCCTTGGGTTGGTTTGGAGCTTCCAGGAATCCATTTCGATTTCTGAAGGGCCCAAGTTTTTTTTTCTTCCAGGCACAGTGGACGTAAATGCAGACCCCGAGGAGTGGAGAGAGGGACGCGCTGACCCAGAAGCTTGGGTTTCAGTGGGTTTTCCTGGGAAGCAGAATTTTTAGCCTGTTACTGGGAATTACATTTCAGAGGGAAAGACGCATTCTGGGTGAAGATTGAACCCTGAAGATGAGAAATGAGTTGAACTCGTTGCTTGTAAATAAAAAATAAATTTATAAATACTATGATAGCATCATACAAAGCCTTTGAAATAGAGTCCATCAGTATATTTTCAGTGGTAAGGATTCTTTAATTTGTTTTATTCCATAAACTTATTCTAATATGGGCTTAATTATAATATTCATGTAATTTTTTAAACAGTTTTTTGACAGCATTTTTCATGTGCATTTTCTCCAAATTGCCACTTCATTTTTCGAATTGTTGTTTCAAGGGATGTACAGTCTTCCAAGTGGATGTACCATAATTTGCATATCAACCTTCTTATTCTTGAGAACTTAGATGTTATGATTTCTCACTATTATACATTACAATGTATATCTTCATATCACAATTCTTTCTCTCTTAGGGAAATATTAACTTGGGTAAATCCTTAGGCTATGAGTACTTATGGCTTTTTGACACATTATATCAAATATTTTTCCACTAGATTTTAAGATCAGGTATTTTTCAGACTGTAACTGTGCTACCTCCTGGCAATGGTGCTTTCTTTCCTTTTGACATTGACACACCTCTTGCCTTTCTTACTTGACCAATCCAATCCCTCCACCTTCAGAGGCTCCCTCAGATAGCCCCACATAAACATTTTATCTCCTAGTGAAACTGATTCTGGGCCAGTGCCTGTTAGAGACCTTAGATGAGGGTCAAATGCAACTTATTTTCACCATTATGGAGTAGGACGTTTCAATCTATAATATATAAATTCCTAATTGCAATGGCCTAGACATCAGTAAGTTATACTTAGTTTTAGTATAATTAGTTTTGGTATAATTTCTATACCATTTCCTCATTCTCCAAAGGCAGATATTTTGTGAGAAGTCTGCCTAGTCCATCAGCCTCAACCTGGAAGTTATCACTATGCTTGATCACATGACCCCCATCCAGCCATGTCTGGTGGGACTAAGACCCAGTATGGACACCTGAAACAGACTGAGCCTGGTGTTGTCATGGGAGGGACAGAAAGGGAGAGAGGGGCCAGTGGAGGAATGAGGAGATGGAGGAGGAGGAAGGGAGAAAGCAAAAATGCAGCAGATCCACAGAGGAAAATAGAGAGGGAGGGAAAATTTATTTCCTGGGTTCCTAATGATTTTCTAGTCCTTAGTTCAGTCATGCAGTCATTCCCAAGTCTAGCTATATATTCTTGGCTTTGCTACTTCCATCTCAGAATTTTCCCTCCCTTCCTGTCTCTCTCTCCTTCCTCCTCTCTATACTCAAACCCCTTTTTTGGTATATGCTAACTTGTATATGCTAATACAGACCACAACAAATGGAACTTGGAGTGGAAACCCCTTGGTGATGTGCAAATCCGTGTAACTTAATAATACAATGATGAATCTGGATGTTGGCAAAAGTTTTCGCTGTTCTATTCTGCTGGCATGTGAGCTGTCAGGTTGAAACATGGTATAATTCCATTTATGATTCTGAAGCAATGGAATCTTTGAGAAAAACATTTTTTCCCCTTTAAATTATTGACACCATAAAAAGTAGCTTATCACAGCTGTTCAAAGCACTAGGTGGTTTGAGTGATCCTACACGGTGACTTTAATTCAAGGCCTTGAGTGACCATATACATCGATTGACCCAAAGGGCAAACTGGACAGAACCGTTCCTTCTGCAACTCTGCCTAAAGAAATGTGGTTACCTCTGGAAGTAGAGAGTAAAATTTTCAGGAGCACAAAAAGCTCTTTGGTGTTCTCTGACAAAATTAAAAAAGAAACCCATGAAAACCTTCAAGAGCCTCACACCTTCTCACCTGTTGTCTTGGAGATTTTTTTCCCCTTCAGCGACAGAGGGTGAACACTGAAGAGCTGATGTCAATTAGACTCTTATATCTAAAACCCATACACTCCAAAGGCCCTTCTTTCTTACTTCTCGTTACTTGTTTTTAAATCAGGGAGTGAAACAGAAACCATCAGAGGATAAGAGTTTAATATCCCCCTTAAAATCAGAGAAAGCCTTTCATAATGGTAAAAGAAGAACACAAGCTTCACTAATTGGAATAAAGGGTCAATCCTGTCCTCTCTTACCCTGCAAGGTGGTGGTGTCATACTAAAAGAGCTAACTGACCTTGAGAAAACATTCTTTCTCCTCATCCCAATGTCTCCCCTTTCAGGGCTTTGGAGATTCTGGTAACATGGCAAGAAGCTGATGTTTCAGAAATCCCCGAAATATCTGTCCCTGCCTGTGGAGTGATTGTGTGGGTGTTTAAATTACAAACAATTGGACTAGCTTTTTATGACTGGGATTGTACAATGAGGAGCAATGGGCAAAGCTATCAAATCATTTTAAATGGGCCTCTCAGTATCTTTTCCTCTTTGCTGACGAGCTGGAGTTTATCAGTGGATTGACATATTTCCTAGCATATGTGACCTCAGGCAGTCACTCTCCATTTTTTTTCCTGCCAGTGTTTTGTTCATTCATTTAATTAAAGTGTATCGAGTGCCCAGAAAATGCCTGGAACCGTGCTGGACATGATGATCGCTACTTAGAGCAGATCCGCTGCTGCTCCACGGACCTCCAGATCTGATGTGGTTATAAGGCAGCTCACCCAGCAGTGTGAGCTCCGGAACCAAGCAGCCAACTAGCCAAGTACACAATGCCCAGGTTCAAGTCCCATGCAGTCTCCTTAGTGAGCCAAGAGAAGTGCTTGTGAGGAGCTCCTGAGAAGTATGGCCTCTATCTGTGGATGTGGCCAAAGGTAAAAAAGTACTGTCCCTAGGAAGAACACATCTGGCTGGAGTGGTCACCTAAACCATCACTAAAAAGGACATTGACTATGTCTTGCAGGATAGGCAGGGCTGCAGGAATAGGCAAGTGGATGCTAGAAAGGGCAGATAAGTGAAGAGAAGTGGGGTAACCCTGCTAGGGAGCCCTGGCCTGCAGCAATGAGAGACCGAAAATAATGAGAGGTTGGTTTTAGATAAAACTGAAAGGGCCTTGAATACCTTAAGGAGCCTGGACTTGAACTGAAGGCAGCAGTGTGCCAACTTCTAAATATTTTGCACTTTTCTGCAGGCCCTCTTTGACCCTCTCCCTTAAAGTTCCAAACTTGAGCATTACTTTTTCTCTTCCTTCTGATAAAGATCTCCCTCACCCCCACCAGACTCTCATCTATTTCTTTTCCAACTTTGTAGTCCAACAACACTGAACTTGAACTTTGGATTAAAAGCCCAGTTAAGAAATAGCCCAAGAACTTGAAATAGAGGGTGTGGAATCAGTTGTTTGCCTATGGTCTCAAGCTCTTTTCCTAGGAAAGTGCTCTCACAGGGAGGAGCTTTTAGAATGCACCCAAGTGCAAGGTTTTTGTGTGTGCGTGTGTGAGTGTGTGTGTGTGTGTGTGAGTATGTATGTGTGCATGTGCCAGCAGTTGACAGTAGGATGTGGGGAGGGAGGCAGATTTCTAAGAATAACTAGCAAGATATTGGAGCCTAGGATGTTGAAACACAATGAAGGCTCTTTTCCAACCAACTTTGAAAATCTTCTAGGCACATATAATACATACATGCATATCCATACACAACACAACATTTACATATATGTACATATGCATTTGTTTATACATATATAAATTCTAGAAAAAAGATATAGAAAGATATAGAAAAACATATCTTTCCTAATTTTCAAGAATATATTTATTTTGGTTTTAAGGCAGGTATTTGGTCTTCTTTCAGCATACACAGATGTTAAAGATTTTTCTTCTTAGATAATAAGTTGAGCCTGCAGAGCTCTGTCTTGCCTTCCTTTGGATTATCTCTCTCTTCACCCATGTATTTTTGACCCAGCCAGCACCTACCTTCTCCTCTTCAGAGGTTGCATTTTGTACTGTAGAATACAGATGGGCTGGGGGATGTTGGGGTGACCAAGTCAGAACATTCTGAGGAAAATGTGGTTTTCTTCCTAATATAGTCCTCTTATTGGAAAAGAATGTTCTGAATGGGTCCCCAAAGGTATCCTTTACAAATGCATCAGCTCTGGAGGGACAAATTATGGCCATAAATGCAACCTTTACAGGTAGCAAGTTAAAGACATTTTATTTTATTTTTTTATCTCCAGAACAAAGGTGGATAGTGATTTGACCTGAAGGACTGTAGTCATATGTGGGAAGTTCCACGTTCTGACGCTTGGGACTGGCTGGGGCAGCACTGTGAAGACTGTAGTCAAGCTGCAGAGGGCAGTGTGAGACCGTGGCTCTGTGAGCTGGATGGCAAGGACCAGTGCTATGCCTAATATAGGCCACCTGTGATGTTTCAAGATCAATTATGCTAGATGGGAAAACTAGTCTATTGGATTTGCAGTAAATGTACGTTAGTTAGCTTTACCCCAAAGGATATCTTTCTAGGATTTCTCCCTCTTCCTCAATTTCATGACATCAAAAGTGTTAAGACTGAGTGGCCAACTTATACCCTTTTTGCTTTTCAAGGATGTGGCTGCCTACAATGACAATTGAAATGGTATTTAGTGCTTATGATGTACTGAAGTTTAACTTCACTGAGGGCTAATGTAGCCCTGGCTGTGGACAGATACTTCTTTGCTAATAAGAATAATAACAATAAGCCAGTCACCTTCTAAATCTCTTTTTGAACTGTGGGAAGTGTAGTGAGTTTGCTGTAGGAGCAAAACCTGGTTTTGAGTGCTTAGGGCTTGGGGAAGGGGAGGAGGTTAATGGTCTCAGAGAGGGTAGTGAGTCTGATAGAAAAGTCAAGTGCATGCATTGGAGTCAGACAGACCTGAGTTCAAATATGGCTCTCTAGTTCACTAGCTACCACTCCAGTTCCATCTTTTGTAAAGCTGTGATAATCATCCTAGTTATTGGATTAAGAGAGATAATATAAGTGAAATACTTAGCACAGTGATCCATAGTAGGGACTATCAACACATGGTATCGTTACTGGCATTCAATTCACAAATATCTATTGAACACCTTCTAGGTGACTTGACGGGAAAATGTCAACATGATCTCTACACTCTAGTAAGAAAGACAGACATTAAGCACTTGCTAGGTGAAGGTGGTACTTTAGGGAAGCATAGCAAAGTGGTATGGAGCAGAGGGCCTGGATTTAAATCTGGCCTTGTTACTTCCAGCTCTGTGGCCTTTAGAAAGTCACACACTCTAATGGTACCTGCCTTCTAGGGTACTTCAGGTGTTAAATGAGCTAACAAAAAAAATATCAAAACGATGCATGGCATTAGACAACTTTTCATTATAGAGTTTGATGAGCTTTGAAAGGAAGATGACCAGGACTGTTGATGTGTATAATAGATGAAAGTGAAGTGCATCTAAATGAAGTTCCACGTAAGTGGGGACAAGTCATAAAATAAGCTGGGGTGGAGAAGGACTAGATTTACATGTGCTCTTGGGAAATAATCTCCAAGGTATGTGATTAAGGATAAAAAGCAATGGGGTGGACCAATATATATAGCAGCCCTCATTTAGATAAAAAAATTAAATATTTCTATCACATAGTATGTTACCTATATATGTATGTATGTATCTATCCATCTACCTACCTAGTGACACAGTATTTTAGGCAGGATTTGCTAAAAAATTGCTGATATTATTGCATTGGTGTGGGTTATCAGAGGAACAGCTCATTTCTTGTGGAAAAAATGATGACTCAGGCAGAATCAAGAGCCCAGTGAGTGAGGCCCAGGAAGAAGCATTTGCCAGAAGTAGTCCTGGGCTCTAATCATGGAGCTGATGACTTGTGCTAGGCTGGATTTCAGAAATGCTGTGGACCAGGAATTGCTACATGCCTCACATTCCCACTTTCTGAGCAGATGGCTATGTGGCTGCCCCAGCTAGATTTCAACATCATAGGTTGGGCATGTAGTATATTGGGCATGTTAGGGCTAGGTCATTTGTCTCTTTAGTTCATAGGTTTTTAAAGTCAGCAGGCACTGTGCATCTTGGAACTGCACCTGACAACCACAGAAGGAGACTTATTCACACTTTTATCTGATCCAGATGATTGGACTGTAGGCTTTGACTCTAAGTCCAATACTGTAATGAGATAAGCCTGGTGCGTGGGAAGGGGTGTGTGTATTTTGCATTTTGCTGGAAGGTAAATGATTTGTTGCTTGAGGGCAGACCATGGAACCTAAAACAAAATGGCTGCACATTCTTTGCAACTGTTTCCACCTAGAGGTGAGTCTATATTTCTTTCTCAGTGGTGTGCTGGAGCTGGCTTCCACCAGCTGGTGAGAACCAACTATGCACATCTGGTCCAGGCAGCTGGGTTAGTGATGTCTTGTTACATTTTAAATTATACCTTTGGAAGATCTCATAACTCAATAAACCCATATTTTTCCAAATGAACAAGGTATGATGTTATAAAACTATATGCGGATGAAAGTTCCATTTAAAGTACTAGGTAGACTAAGGGACTTCCAATGTAACAGAATCTGAAAAGTTTATCGATATGGTTTCAGATTCTTCCTTAGCATTGGTGAAGAAGCTCTGGTGTATAATTAAATCAGCACTGTTGAGTTTTGGTGGAGTATCATAGAACAATATCCATAATAATCTGAAATGATTTAAAATGGATATTCCTTCTCCATCTCCTCACTTATTTCTCTGTGTGGCCAGAATCTTTTCATATATTTTAATCAAAACAACAGATCATAACAGATAATGCAGAAGCAGATGTAGGAACCCAGTTATCTTCTATTAAGCTAGAAAAAAAGACCCACTAAAACAAAATTTAAAGCAATACCACTCTTTTCACCTACTTATTTTGTTTTGGTCAATAAAGTTATCTTTATGAAAATAACATTTACATTAATATGTAATGGAATTATTATTGTTATTTTCAAACTAATTAATATTAATAGTATTTAAAACATTTCTTACTCTTTATTTTTAATATGGTAGTGATGGTAGATAGTAGATAAAACCCTTATAAGTTATTTGGGGACATCATTTTTAAGAGTGTGAAAATGATGGAGAACTGCTGGCTTAGCCCAGCACCACTGTCTGCACAAGAGCCATTGGCTTGGTGGGGACACAGATTCCCTGTATTCCTGGGAGGAGGGAAAATGAATTATGCTAGTAGGGAGTGAAAGTGTTCTCAAGATGAATCGCAACTAATTTGTCAAGAAAGAGAAATTGGGTTTGGGTGGGGGTAGGGAGTTAGAAGATTTTCTAGAGGGACCCAGCACTCAGCTCCTCTACTGAGGGGCAACTTAGAAACCTCCAGATTCAGCACTTGTTTTGCTGGGTCTCTTCTCTCGGGATACCCATAGGATGCAATGCAGGGTTAGATGCTGAGCAGGTGGCTTCCTGTGGTGGTACTGAGGATGATTCTGGGGGTTACCAGTGGGGAAGCTCTGAGTCATAACTGGCTTCCCAGCAAACACAGACCAGCACACTACTTACTACATATGGCACTTTACATATCTTCAAATACCTAGTGATTAGTTGAAGATTTAGTAAATTCTCTCCTCTCAAAATACTGTTTCTTGGGGACCTCCTACTCCAATTCATATGTTGAAATCCTGAGATGGTAATATTAGGAAGTAGGACATTTTGGAGGTGATAAATTCCTGAGGCTGAAACCCTCATGAATGGAATTAGTATCCTTAAAAAAGAGACCCCAAAGAGCTAGCTCATCCCTTCTGCCATGCGAGGACACAGAGAGAACAGGAAACAAGTCCTCATCAGATTCCAATCTGTTGAATCCTTCCAATCTCTGTTTCATTTCATTAATGTGGAGGGAAGGAGAGACTTGTCCTGTAATGGTAGATCATCTTCTGTGTGACGTGCCCTACTGAAAAACCATAGCTCTTCTGTTTCTTCAGTTTTCCTGGAACATGGGGCAGGTGTTGTTTCCTTGTTATTTGAAAGGTACAAAAAGGTCTGCGTGACCCAAAGTTTTCTCTGCTGGCTTTCTGTGGTGTCTGCCACTCCTCCCCATTAGCAGGACTCTCCAGGGACCTTCAGGAGCTGTGTTCACTTCAACTGACTGGACACATTCTCACGCTCATTTGCACAACTTAGGCTCAAGACTTGGTCCCCGGTCAGCATGGTGCCCATCACCCAGGGTGGCACCCAGTGCGCTCCAGCTGCCCTCCATCTCACACCAAGCCTCTCATCACCTGATGCATAAACATTCTCCACCTTAATGCTCACATTAAGATGACTTTTCCGTCCCATGTCTCAGTTTCCTGACTACGGTTCTGGCCTCTTGGCTATTAGTAGTAACGTATGATTATTAATTAGATCTGGGATTTTAATCTGTGTTCCAAAGAGCCTAAAATATCTTTGGGGCCACTGTAGAGTACAAAAAAGAGTCAGAAAGGGTGGGCCCCAGCCTGCAATCCTATTTACCTGCACAGAACCACCACTTGTGTGTTTTATATAGTGCTACCTTCTATAAGTGTCCCTTCAAAGGCTCTCCTTGCTTTTAAAAAATATTTAGGGAACACTTCATGTGATTAAATTAACTTGTGTAAACGAGCAGCAGAATGAGTCTCATCTGTTTCCTTCGAATAACCTGGAGGACAGGAAAGAGTCAGGGCTACACTCCACGTCCTCCTTAATTCTGCCTCCAGTATGCCTTTCCTTGAGTTATCCATTCCTTGAGCGAGAAAACAATCAAACAAGGTTTCATACAAACAAAGGCCTCGTGGCTGAGACACATCCCTTCATCATGACCTTTAAAAAATATTACTGTGAAATAACCCCACAAATGAAAAGGTGCACAGAACAAAATCGCATTGTTCAAAGCTTGAAAATAAAATGAACACTCATATAACCACCACCCAGGTCAAGAAGTAGGACATTACTTACTCCTCCAAGCTCCCCTCCTCCCCACCCACCATGCTTCTACTATCACCACCCTCTTCTGCGTCCCCTGGCCCCCACAATTTACCACTATCCTAGGCTTTATGGAAATCACCTCCTGGCTTTTTATCTTAGTGGTCATGCCTGAGCTTTATTGTTTACTCTTGCTTGTTTTTGAACTTTTTATGAAAGGAGTTACAAAATCTGGCTCACCTTCAGGACTCCCCATCTCCCAAGAAATACATTTTGCAAATCTCAGAAAGGATGTAGTAACATTTTTACATCATAAAACGAGAAAAAGAGAAAACATATAGCATATGAGAATAGCATATAACATATAGAGCATAAAACATGTATCATATAGGGATCGCATATAACATATAGAGAATAACAGTGATTCTTAACTCTCTGCAGTTACAGAGACAATTATACCAATGGGTGGGTTTTACGTAAAGTTGTGTGGCCAGAATTAGTATTTATGAAAGAATGTCTACAGGAGAACCTTTCTATTTTAACTTCACAGATGCTTATAATTTCTGATAAGCAGGTATATGGCAAACAGAAGTGTCTGCAGCTTCTTCATCTTTCTTTTCCTCTTCTAGAATCTCCTTGTTAAGAACACAAAGGCACATATATTATTCTAAGTTTGCCCAGAAAGACAGGGGCAACTGGGAATGTGAGCATCCCCCGACTGCTTTGGGTCTGGCCTTCTGCCCCTTTGGCCCTTACCTCTTTCTGATGGTGAATGTTGAGAGATGGTGATGGATGGTTAGTCACAAATAGTTTTCAATTTACCAAAGTACACCCGCCTCTCTCTGAACCTCTTTGAAATGCTTTTAAAGCAACATGGAGAATGGAATTCAACAACAATTCTACACAGCTGCAGTCAGAATACAGCAACCCCAGGAGCAGCTGGGGGCGGTTGTTTTCATGTTTCCTACTTGGCCATTTCCTTAAAAGCGAACCTTTTAGAAAGTTCCGGAAGGTCTTGTGGCATCCACATTACCAGAAGAGACTGCATCTGTGTCAGACCCTTGGATTCTGGGCCCTCATCCAAAATTTGACAAATATCTGTTTCTGGGGCTCAACATGTACTTTCAGAAGTACCCCCTCTGTGCCCTCCCACCCTCCACCACAGCAGGTACCATGCAGCAGCACTTGCCCTGTGGTAGCTCTGCTAGGGAAGGGAGCCTTCAATGAGTAGTCAGGACTCCTGGGTTCTGGCATCGGCTGAGGCTTCAATCAGCTGAGTGAGGTAGTCTCAACATCTTTTCTCTTCTGATCATAGCTTCCACATCTGTAAATAAAGTTGAACAGAAGACTTTAGGAGGCCCTTTATATAAGGAGTTGGCAATGATGCTTCAAGGTAAGGACCTAGTAATAGCAAAAGGTAGGGGCACTTGCTTTGGCAAGTCTGTTTTTACATGGAGGCAGAATAGTAGGCAGAACAAGTAGTTTCTTTTGAGGGAAGCTTGAATGGATGATAAAGAACTCTAATTTTTTTTTTTTTTTTTTGGTACTGAGGATTGAACTCAGGGGTACTTGACCACTGAGCTACATCTCCAGCCCTATTTTGTGTTTTTTATTTAGAGGCAGGGTCTCACTGAGCTGCTTAGTGTGCTTTGCTTTTGCTGAGCCTGGCTTTGAACTCGTGATTCTCCTGCCTCAGCCTCCCAAAGGAGGCTCATGCCTCCTCACGTTTACAGGCGTGAGCCACTGCGCCCACCTAAGAACTCTAATTTTAAAACAAAGCAGATAAATGAATAAATAAAATAATGCTTTTACCCCCTCCTCCCCAAAAATCTTTCTCACAATAAACAGTTATTTTTTCCTTCAATTATCAGTAGGTCCTTCATTTTCTTTATGCAAATTTTGTGATTTTTCAAGAGCCAATTATAAAAAAGACATGAGTGTGTCCAAGAGGTGGGATGGATAACTCAATTATGGATGGGATTAGGGGACCTGGCAAGGGACTGAGTTATCAGTGCTCTCTGTAGCTGCATGCTTGTAAAACAGCTGAGGGAATTTACAAAACTTAAAGGGACATATTCTAAATCAGCACTTTTCAAACTTCAATGAGCCTGTTAATAACCTTGTAAGAGGTATACTCTGATTTAGTAAGTTCTGCACAGGACCTGAGAATCTGTATTTCTTTAAAACTCCCAGGTGATGCTGCTGCTGCTGATTCATAGAACATACCTAGAGTAATATTGCACGTGGCCTTGTCTCTGGAACATACCTAAATGGACTGCATGGAATGGGCATTTGATTCCAAGTCAGCCAATGAGTGATCTGACCTTTCATCAAAAAGCCATGGTGGGCCAAGACTGCTGGGGGGCGTTGGGTGGGCATCCAGGTGACTGAGGTTCCTGTTGAATCATGAAGACTCCAGGTTGAAATTTGGATTGTTGATTGAATTGCCTGAAAGCCTTGGACACTTGAAGGCAAAAGTTTGTATGTGGGGCAAGAGGGGGTAAAGATATAATGAAAGCCAAGGAAGAGTCAGATGTCATAATTTATCCAGGGCGTCTCAAGAATTTTGTCAGTGTTGCTGGGCACAGTGGTATATGTCTGTAATCCAAGTGTCTCAGGAGGCCGAGGCAGGAGGATTGCAAGTTCAAAGCCAGCCTCAATGATTTGGTGAGGCCCTGAGCAATTTAGTGAGACCCTGTCTCAAGGTAAAATATAAAAAATGTGTATTAGAGATGTGGCTAAGTGGTTAAGCATGCCCCTGGGTTCAATCCCTGGTACCAAAAAGAAAAAAGAAAAAAAAAGAATTATATCAGTATTGCCAATCTATTTGTAGGGATTTGGATTTTCTGCTTACCTATCATTTTCTAGAATGTTCTTCTTCCCCCTCCATCCTCACAGTTGCTGAGAAAGCAGTTACATTCTCATAACACAACTTCAGTCCCTTGCCATAGTTGAATGACCCAGCAGTGGCTTGCTGACCCAAATTGGGCCAATGTGCTCTTTTCCCAGCAATCTGGAGTTGGAATTGGGCCAAGAGCCAATTTAAACTCTTTCTTGGTACCAGGATCTGTATTATACAAAACTCGGTAGAAAATGTTTTATGCTACATGCTTTGACAAATAGGAAGAATCGCTCTGCAATATGACAGAAAAAAATGAAGCAGATACACTGAATAAAACAAAACAGGCATGTGAAGGAAAAAAAAAGAGGTTCCCTGCTTTATTCTAGTTCTTGCTCTAAATAGTTTCTGAGACTAAAATTGTACCCATCCTTGAAGTCCTTGAGATAGTGCAATATCCTTTCAATAAATTGCTATTTGTAGTTTAAGCCATTGCAAATGGGGATTTGTCTCTTGCATATCAGAAAGTCCTACCTAAAACACTCTTCTAGAAAAGGTCTCCTGGAACTGAGGCAGATCCTCCTGGTTCAAATGCAGTGATAAGGGGAAGGCGGTGGTGGATCCAGATCAACAAGATACCGTAACATGATCTCTCCATCACCACCTCAGTTCTTAGAGGCTCAATTCTCATTGAGAAGGTAGGAAAATAGTGTGAATAGTTTTTTTTTTTTATATTTTTAGTTGTTGATTGACCTTTATTTATTCATTTATTTATATGTGGTGCTGAGGATCGAACCCAGTGCCTCCCACATGCGAGGCAAGTGCTCTACCACTGAGCCACAATCCCAGCCCGTGTGGACAGCTTTTGAGCACTTCCTAATGAGTTAATACTGTGAGTGGAGGCCTGTATCTCCAAGGGGCTGGAATATGCAAAAAAAAAATGGTATGAAGGGGTGGTCATTTTGCAAATGTTGTTTGGAGATCAGGGATTTGAACTGCTGGCACTGAACTTGAACTTGTGCTTTAAAGCATTTTATACCTGTGGTAATAGAAATTCAAATAACTTCTGAGTGATACACTATAGATTCACGCAAGGTAAGTTTGAGTAGAAGTTTACAGCAAGGAACTGGGCTGAGAGCCTCGATGAAGGTCTGGCCTCAGCTGGTGAGAGGTAAGCACTATTGGCATTTGTTTTATTTTTATCCAGGTGTGGAGCTGTAGCAGTGCTCTGTCAATAGGTGTTTGCAAAATAGTAATTGTTGGGTCCTGTGGACTCTCGCCCAACTCTTCACCCTCTCTCAGGGATGAAGAGGGCACTGAGCAGGAGTGGAAGGTGAGCGATTGGGATAGAAGGATCTGGAATAGACCTCTCTTGGAACTCAACTGCTGTGTTGCCCAGATTGGTTTTGTGGGTTGGAGTCTATGGGGTGACATGTCTTCACTGTGAAGTGAGGAGAAAGAACCCTAACGCCTCAAGAAGAGCAGCAGTGCTGGCCCTCCGCTGAGCCATCCAGAACAGCCCACATTGCAGCTTCCCTCTTGTTTCCTCTGAATGCTGGAATGTCATATTTCAAGGACGCTGTGGTGCTCCAGGCTGCTGGGGCATATCTTATGGTCAAGTGTTTAAGAGTTGGGCATTTACTTTGCAGTTAGGATGATTGGATAGCACCCTCTGCTCCTGTCAGGCTCCCTCATGGCTCAGGGCAGTGTGGCTTGGCTTCCTTAGCATGAGCCCGCAGCATCTGGCCCCGCTCTTGGGGGTTTGGTTGTCAGAGCTTCTGTTACTTCCTCCATGACCTGTGGGTGAGCAGCTGGCCACCAAAAGTAAGTGATATAGAAGGGATATGAACCTGGAAATGAAAACTGAATAAACCAATCTCCTTAATATCAAGGAAGACAAGGTCATGGGGGAAAGAGGAAATAAAAAAAAACCAGACAAAAGAAAGGGGACACATGTGGCTGCCATGCTCGGGAGATATTAGTTATCTCTTATACTATGTGGAGAATTGAGACTCTTCCTGTGACAAACACATAGAATTAATAAACTGCTCTTCACAGAAAGTTGGGTGCTGGCAGAGGATAACACATTTTCTAGGTATCAATTGTCTCAGATTTTGGTGCTTAAGTAAAATCCCTGATGTGTGTCACGGCGATGTCTTGACTTATCAGAATGAATAGAACACCCTGAATGGGATGAGCTTCAGCATTTCAAAGTGAAATTGAACCTTGAATCTCAAGATCCTTCTCCTCATCGCCAGCCTTGACCTTCCGGTTCTCATAAATGATTCAGGGTTGCACTGAGCATTTCTTAGTCTCATTTACCTCATAGAGTTCTTGCTCAGCCACCCACTAGCAATTTCCTTTGCAGTTGATTCTTAAATAGAACTGGAAGTAGAACCCAATTCATCCGTTATCCACAAATTAGCCAATGTATTTCTTCCTTGCCTTCCTTTACTTCCTCAGAACCTCAGAAACACAACCTTGGAAAATGGCTTCATCTTGTTTCTGAAGTCTCTGGAAGGATCTACATTCTTTGTTGTTTCCATCTGACAGACTGCACAGGAGCAAACCTTGTTCCTCTGTCTTTGGAAAATGTTACGACATAAATGTCTGGTTCCTCTGAACACTCTCATTCCAAGCACAGAATAATTATTAGCTTGTGGAGGCTCTCCTCTTTCTTTCATTTTAGTTTAAGCTGCCGGGTTCCCCGCCTACATAAATGAAGTCAGGAAAGACACAAGAGATGCTAAGATGTTTCTATTTTCTTCTTTCCTGGTTGAGTTCTCTTAAAAGATGTCAGCCCTCAATTGTTGGCTACCACCCCATAGCATTTAATTATTCCTGACATTTAATCCATCACGATTTTAAAAAAAGAAAATGCCACTCTGTCTACTCCTCCTCTTCTTCCGAAAGAAACAATATAATAATTAAGATGGTAACTAAAGTTCTAAGAATAATGAGAAACCACATAAAGACTAGCATCGTATTACTCTCAGAACATTAACAGGAAACAAGTTCTGAGGCTATCTCCTCCTAATTCATTTTTTAAAAAATCCTGTTCAGATAGTCATGAGTCATTGTCCTGTATAAATGAATAATAGTTTAATTTAAATAAGCCTATACTGTTGGAGGTCATTTATCACTTCAGGGCTCTCATTCACAGACAAGTCATGTGGAACTACATGACTTTCTTTTTGTGTACTGGTGCAGGAAATCTCACTGAATCCGGAAGCTCCCTCTTCAGCACATTTAAATTTGGTGACCAAGTTCAATATTACTTTATGAGAAGGGGTGGGTGGGGTTGGTGATGGGCTGGAGTGATGTGAAGAACCTGAGAGCTGCCTGAAGAGGTTTTGGATTTTTTTTGCACTTGTAACTCTAATGCACAAGAGCTGGACTAGGGTTTAAATGATAGTCTGTTGATAGTGCTGTGCGTGTGACAGAGAGAGAAAGCTAAAGGAGAGAGAGAGAGAGAGAGAGAGAGAGAGAGAGAGAGAGAGAGAGAGAGAGAGAGAGAGAGAGAAAGGAACTCATTTGAAAGCACAACTTTTCAGTAAGAACAACCCAAAGGAGAGGCAAGGGACACTTTTTAAAGGCTAACTATAGAAATTGGATTCATACTGTTAGAATTAACGATTGAAGGCAAATGAAAATTCAGGCACTGCTCCTGAGCCAGCACGTTCGAATGATAAATTGCATTAAAGCACTGAAAGAAATAACAGCTGCAGTTAATGAAAAGCCAAATTTATCTAAATTTCTCCAGTTGATCAGTCAAAATCATCAGCATGGCTTTCACTCTGTAATCACTTTTTCTTTTTTGGAGTGGGGGAGGGGAAGGACAAAGAGAGAAGATAAGGTGTTTTTTCCCCCACCCCTGTAAAGGTAGGCCTTTTAAAATGGAAGTAACCCTTGGCTAATCTGTGAGCACTGGCAAAGAATACATTTTCTTGACATCAATATTATCAATACTGTATATTTATTCTTTCATTTTTTAACTTTCCTTACAATAATGTGGTCGAATCCTATATAAAATGAACATAGAGGCAGCCAGAGACAGAAAATCCAGGACTGTGATAATTACACAAAGCTGAAATGCTTTTCAAAACACTGTCCATTGAGCTGTTTTGTTACCACAACACCTGTAATATAGACAACTAGTGTGGCCTGTGGTTGTTTCACACTGAAGGAGACTGAGGGTGTGTGTGGCTGGGAGAAAATTTGCCTAAAGTCAGTCTTGTAAGGTCCTTCCTCTAAGAGCTGGGGACAGAGGATGGGTTCTATATTCTTGCCAAATACTCACTAGAAAAATAGAACAAATTCCCTGTGCCTCACATCCCTACCTGGTGAAAGCAGGAAAATCCTGTCGCAGAAACCATTCAGAGAAGCTGCCATCAAAGGCTGCTCCAGGCCAGCTTCCCTCCAGCTCGGAGCTCTGCGCCGGGCCTGCACATGGTGTGGAATTCCATTAGAACTACTTACCATATGTTTGCTTGCTGGAGTTCAATGGAACCTGAGGGAGGGCATAATGGATCTCCGTTACTGAACCGTGTGGAAGGCTTCCAGAGATTTAATAGTCTACCTCGAGGTGATGAATGGAGGGGCTCTCGTATTCCTTGCATAATCAGGGAGACTTGTGCTCTCAATGCACTGCACTCTCCTCTGACACCCTTCTGGAAGAGTCTACATCTGGCATTCCTGGAGTCATTTAAAAAACAGAGATGGTGGTGGTGGTGTGGGGGTGGGAACCTTCCCCTCATCTTCCCTGAGAGAAGATCTGCAGGATGACAGAGATTTTGGTGAGAAGAAAGTAGGCTGGGAGAATGGAGAGGAGAGGGCAGGTGTTCTGGTAGCGTGGGGTTTCCTCCTTTCAGTGCCGTGGTCTGGTCATTTCATCAAAACTATGGCTGTGAAGGGCACCATGGGTGATGGCTGATGCTCAAGGGAGCCTGGCTGTGCCTGGTGTCCATAGCCAAAGGTAAGTGACTGAACTATGAGGCTGCCAAATGGCCATGAGATTTTATTCCTTCCCGTTAACTTTCTCACTGATTTGCTTTTAATTCACATGGTGTGCAAGAAGGCTGCGAGGTATTCACTGCAGGGAATGACAGAAATAGAACCACGGTAGAACTTTTCGCTGGTATATCTGCGAGGAGATAGAAGCGCTTGGAGAAGTAGGAGCTCGAGGAGAGAGCCCACTGATGTTTTTTCCTCTAGATGTTTTTGGGATTTTCTTTGTAATTTGCCATACTAGAAATTCACAAGAACATGCCTGGGTTTGGATGTGGTCCCTTTGATGATAAAAAGCCAAATTCTTCTGTCTAGGCCTCTTTGAACTTCTACCTATAAAGTGGGAACGAATACATTTACCTTCAGATTGTTGAGAGAATTTAATACAATAAAAGTCATCAAAGCACCGGATCACCTAAAGGCTTTTCCCGACTGCCTCAGAAAATGCATACTTGCCAAGTATCAAGAGTAGAAGATGCCTATGGCTAGGGATGTGGCTCAGTGGTAGAGCACTTGCCTAACATGTGTAAGGCCCTGGGTTCAGTCCATAGTAACACACACTCACACACAATTCCAAAAAGTTCCATAGTAGTTTAACATAGAAAAAGGTGAAACTTTAAGACACCGTGTCCTATGGGCATTTTTGATTCTTTAATTGGCAATAGATCCAATAGTCGGTTCCTACTGCTGCAATGGGTGTAACAAAATAAAGGTTGTAAAAGTCTAGAGGCAGCCTGCTCCTGCTGTATTGGGTATTTCCATCATGGCTTTTGGCCTGACTTTCTTAAACATCCCCTTCAACTTTGTAAAAATCAGCCGCCTCCCAGTCTGATTTGCCTATAATTATACCTACCCTTTTAGGTGTACACAGCTCAATAGCTTTTGACAACTATATAGAGTCATTATATCATTCCACCATTATATTCAAGGTACAGGATATTTGAATCACCTCCAAAGTGACCCTGTAGCACTTCATCTTTAATCATCTCCTACGTCTAGCCTCAATCAATCATTGACACACTGTCACGTTACCTTTGCCTTTTCCTGTATTTCATACAAATGGAATGATGCAGTTATAGACTTGTTTGTTTATGATTTCTTTCTCTTAGCAGACTGCTTTTAAGATTCATCCATATTATTGATTTTTTTTCTTTTTGGATTTCCAGTCATTTATAAATAAAATGGCTAGGAATACTTGCATGCAAAATGTTGTATAGAAATGTTTTTATTTCTCTTGGGCAAATACCTGTATGAACACAATTTCTATATGGTATGGTAAGTATATACTAGAATGTTTTCCAAACATTTTTTTTTATTATTTTGCATTTTTACCAGCAAAGTGTGAGAGTTCCAGTTGCTTCATTCTTACAAATCCTAGATATGTTAATGTTTTTAATTCTAGCTATTCTAGTATAGTGGCATTAAGTGGTGGTTTTAATTTGCATTTCTCTAATGACTAATGAAATTGAGCATCTTTTTATGTGCTTATTTGCCACTCATATTTTCCTTGTTCAAATCTTTTACTCATTTAAACAATCAAGTTGTCTTCTTATTGAATTATGTTTTTAAATATGGTCTAGAGACAAGTCCTTCATTAGATACATATTTTCTCCATTTGTGGCTTGTTTTCATTTTCTAAATAGTCTATTTTTAAAGGTCAAAAGTTTGTAATTTGATGAAGTCCAATTTATCATGTTTTTCCTTTATGTTTTGCATTTTCTGTGTCCTATTTTAAAAGTCTTTGCCTAACTCAAAGTCACGAATATTTTTTCACAAATATATTTGTTTTGAGGAAGTTGCATCGTTTTAGCTCTTAGATTTAGAACTGTGATGCTTTTGAGTTAAGTTTTGTTTATTGTGAAGGCAAGTGCCTAGGTTTGGTATTTTTTTAAATGGATATACAACCGTTTCAGCAACATTTGTTGAAAAACTATCCTTTCCTCATTGCATAATCTTGATACCTTAAAGTAGGCTTATTTCTGGATGCATCATTCCCTTGATCGGCGTGTTTATCCTTCCATAAATACCATTCTGACTTAATTATTATAGCTTTACAGTAAGTCTTGAAGAAGGTACAAAAAACTTTGTTCTTTTTCAAATTTATTTTAGCAATTCCAGGTCATTTGCACTTACAAATTTTGGAATCAGCTTACCAGTTACTACAAACGGATTGAGGTGATTTTGATTGGTATTTCATTACACGTCTAGAACAATACGGGAAAAATGGTATATTAACAATTTTAAGGTTTTCTATTATGAACATGAAATATCTGTTTTATTTTAGATATTTAATTTCTTTCAGAAATACTTTGTATTTTTCAGCATGTGGGGATTTCATATCTTTGGACAGATCTTCATTTTTTGGATATTATTATAAATTATGAATTATATATGTATATATTGAAATTAAATTTCCAGTTGTTTGTTGTTAGTGTATATAAATGCAATTAAGTTTTACATACTGATCTATATCCTGTGATCTTACTACACTAACTTTTTAATTCTGGTAGCTATTTATACATTCCTTAAGTTTTTCTGCATGGACAATCAGACCATCTGTAGATAGACAGTTTTAACTTTTTCATTTTCATTCTATAAGCCTTTAATTTCTTTTCTTCCCTCATTGTATCTGTAAAACATCTATTATGACATTGAATAAAAGTTATGTTCGTCACTTTTATCCACCTTGACCCAAATACCTGATGAAAACAACTTAGAGGAGGAAAGATTCATTTTGGCTCAATTTTAGAGGTCTCAGTCCATGAACAACTGGCTCTGTTGCTCTGGGCCTAAGGTAAGGCATAATGTCATGGTGGAAAAGCATGGTGGAGGAAAACTGCTCCACTCTTGGAAACCAGGAAGGATATATATCTATATCTATCTATCTATATCTATCTATCTATCTATCTATCTATCTATCTATCTATCTATTTAGAAGAAAAGGGAAAGGAAGGGAAGCGGAGGGAAGGGAAAGGAAAGAAAGGGAAGAGCTGGAAGGAGAAGCTAAACCCTTCCAGGGCACACCCTCAGTGACCTTCTTCTTCCAACTGGATCCCACCTCCCAGCAGTGCATTTAACTATCAATGGATCTGTCTCTCAATTGGAATAATGATCCCATCACTGCTTCATGTGCCAGTCATCACTGAAAAGCCACACTTCTGAACCTTGATGTATTAGGGACCATTCTTTTAACATATGTGCCTTTTGGGAGACACTTCAAATCCAAACCATAACATTCCACCTGTGCCCCCCCAAACTCATGCCCATCTCACAAAATACATTCAATCCATCTCCAAGTGTCCCCATAGTCCTAATAATCCCAGCACTGCTTAAAATCCAAGTCAAAAATCTCCTCTGAGACCCCAGGAAAACTCTTAGTTGTGATCCCCTGTAAAAATTCAAAAGCAAGTTACATTCTTCCAATATACAATGGCATGGTGTGAACTTTGCCATTCCAAAAGAAAGGAAAGGATGAGGAAAGCAAAATTGAAACCCAGCCAGGCAAATGCCTCATGTCTGGCATTTGGAGCACGTCCTGGTGAGATGTGAGTCCAAAAGGGCTGGGAAACCCCACCCCTACGGCCTTGCTAGTTGCAGCCCACATGGCCTCTCTTTTAGGCTGGCTGTTTGTTACTTGCAGCTTTCGTTGGAAAACACTCCACATTTCTGGCATCACTTAATTCCCAGGGTCTCCACTGAGCTTCAGCTTCACGCTCACAGCTGTATGCATCACCTTCTCAGGGGGCTGCCTTCAGGAATTCTGACCTTGTTACACATTGCGTGACCCCAGGACTTACTTTACAATCTCACTGGAAGCCTTCACAATCTTTTAAATCCAGCATCCTGAATTTCTGTAGAACCAGCACCACGTGGATGCCAAGATCTGCCATCAACTTGAGCAGTAGCAAGGCCTCCTTGGACCATGGCGGTAGTAGTGCCTGGGTGGCTGAAGATGGTGAAATGAATCTGGAAACAACTTTCTAGGCAGCCACAAGCACTCCTTTCTCAAAGTAACATCTTTCAAATAAGTTTTAATGTTTACACCCTTGAGTCTACCATAGGTGGAGTCTCACTGATTCCTGAGATATCCTCAAGGAATCATTACTATAGTCTCTGTGCAAAGTACTTTGCTTCTCTTTAATGACACTAATCTTGGAAACTCAATCACAACTTCCTTGGCCCCAACTTTGCATGCCTTTTTCCAGCCATACAGCAAGATTTCTGAATCTTTCTCCTATGCTTTTTCTCCTAATTTTCATAGTAAACCCACCTAAAAGCATCCAGCAATACCCATGTCACTGCCTGAATGCTGGGTTGCCTTGAAATTTCCTTTGCCAGATTAATTAGTCTGTCTCTTTTTTATTCAGCCTCATAGAAAGTATCAGTACATGGACAACCAGAATATAATATGAATGGCCTCTAGTCAACTCCACGGCAAACCTGAAGTGGCCTGCTTCCTCCAACTAGGTCCCACCTCTCAGTAGTCCATTCAGCTATCAGTGGATTAATCCACTGAGGTCAGAGCTCTCATGATCCAACCATTGCCTAAAAGCCCTACCTCTGAACCTTGTTGCATGGAGACCATGTTTTTGATACATGAGTTTTTAGGGAGACATTTCTAGGTCCAAACCAATATAGAAAAGAGCAGAGATCATTACCTTGTTCCTTATTGTAAGGGGCATGATTTAGCTTTCCATATATTTAAAAACCCCATAATACCATTTTCTTATTTTTAACTATCTTTTGAAGAAATCAAAGACAAGACAAAAGCATTTTCATTGCTTTCCATTCCTTTGAGTAAATCTAGATTTCCATCTGATGTCATTTCATAAAAATCTTCTTTAAGAAGTCAAACTATCTTTGTTTGCCAATGACATGATCTTATATCTAGAAGACCCTCCCCCCCAAAAAAAAATCCACCAGAAGACTTCTAGAGCTTACAAATGAGGTCAGCAAAGTAGCAGGATATATAATAAATACCCATAAAGCAGTAGCTTTCCTATGCTCCAACAGTGATTCAGCCAAGGAAGAAATCAGAAAAACCATCCCATATATAATAACCTCAAAAAAAAAAAAAAAAGAAAGAAAGAAAGAAAGAAAGAAAGAAAGAAAAACAATCTTGTGAATTAATCTAACCAAGGAGGTAAAAGAGGTCTCTACAATGAAAATTACGAAAGACATTGAAAAAGTCCTTAGAAGATGAAAAGACATCCCATGTTCTTAGATAAGAAGAATTAAATTGTCAAAATGACCACATTACCAAAAGCAATGTACTGATTCAATGCAATCCTCATCAAAATATCAATGATATTCTTCACAGAATTAGAAAAATCAATTCTTAAATTCATTTGGAAGAATAAGAGACCCAGAAGAGCTAAAGCAATACTGAGCAAGAAAACCAAAGCAGGAGGCATCACAATACCTGATCTGCAATTATACTACAGAGCTATAGTAACAAAAACAGCATGGTATTGGCATCAAAGTAGATATAAAAACCAAAGGAACAGAATAGAAGATGCAGAAACAAATTCACATACCTACAGCTGATATTTGACAGAGGTGCCAAAAATATATTTTGTGTAAAAGACAGCCTTTTTAACAAATGGTGCTGGGAAAACTGGATAGATATATGCAGAAAAATGAACATTAATTCCTATCTCTCACCCTGCATAAAACTCAAATCAAAATGGATCAAAAAGTTAGGTATTAGACCAGAAATCTTGCATCTGCTAGAAGAAAACAAAGGATTAACACTGCTTCATATAGGTGTTGGCTCTGACTTCCTTAATAAGACCCCAAAGTGCAAGAAATAAAACCAAGAATCAATGAGTAGGATGCCATCAAATGAAAAAGCTCCTGCACAGCAAAGGAAACTATTAAGAGTGTGAAGATGCCAACAGAAGAGGAGGGAGTCTTGGCCAGCTACTCCTTCGATTGGGGATTCGATTCAGAATATATAAAGAACTCAACAAACATAAAAAGAAAACACAATCAGTAAAAGGGGAAAAGAAGTAAACAGAAAGTCTCAAAAGAAGAAACACAATTGGCCAACAAATACATGAAAAAAATGCTTAACATCTCTAGTAGTCAGGAAAATGCAGATCAAAACTACATAAATTTCATCTTACATCAGACAGAATGGCAATGATTAAGAATACAAATAATAATGAATACTGATGGGGTTGTGGGGAAAAGGTACAATTGTACATTGTTGGTGGGGCTGCAGACTAGTACAACTATTCTGGAAAGCATTTTGGAAATTCCTCAAAAAACTAGGGCTGGAACCACGATATGATCCAGCTATCCACTCCTCGGTATTTTTCCAAAAGATTGAAAATCAGCATACTATAGAGATACAGCCATCTTAATGTTTATAGCAGCACAATTCACAATAGATAAATTATGGAATCAACCCTGGTGCCTGTCAATAAATGAATGGATTAAGATACTGTGGTAACAGACACATGGAGTTCTAATCAGACACAAAGAAGAATGAAATTATAGTATTTGTCAGTATTTACTGGAAATAGAGAAAATCATGCTAAGTGAAATAATCCAAACTCAGAAACTCAAAGGTTGAATGTTTCCTCTCATATGCAAACACTAAAGTAAACTAAAAGAAAGAGGGAGGGAAGGATAGGATATTATAAAGGTAAAGGGAAGATTAGTAGTGTAGAAGAAGGAGATTGAGAGGCAGAGCTGGAGGGATGGGAAAGGGGAGGCAATGCAGAATGACTACTTCTTTTTCTGCAAATTCTAGTCATATTGTTTTTCCCATCTTTGTCTCCAACTCAGAAAAAGATAACTGGGTTAGCTCTCCTGTTTGGGTTCTCTCTCCTGGTACTGCAGTCTGGAAACTCTCCAGACAGTAATCTGCAGGAATTTGAGGGCCTACCCCTTGTTTTTCTTTTTTCTCACAGATCACAATCCTATCCTATCTGTTGTACAGTATCTGAATACCATTTTTAATATATTTTGTGTGATTTTCAGTTGTTTACAAATGTATGACATTTCCCATAGCAGTTAATCCTTCATCAGTAGAAGTGGAAGTAATATACTTTTACCAAAGCAAACAATTGATACATGAATACATTGTTTATTTAAAAAAGTAAGTAAACCTGCATTAAGTATAGTTCCCTCTAGATTTCTTCGTCTTTCCCTCATTCCATGTCACCTCTACCCTATATCATTCCTTTCTGTAAATAGTTGGTGTTTATTTTTTTCTGAACTCATTCCACAAATTTATAAATTAACATATATAAGATATATCTATTTTTTAATTCAGATATTTTTGTATAAGTAGTTTTTGTATAACTTGTTATTTTCACTTTGTGTATGCCTTATATATATTGCTACATGAGCTTAAAAATGTACCTAATTATTTTAAACTGCTGTATAGTATATTCATGTGGATATATAATGATTTCTTTAACAATTTCCTCCCTTTAGATTTTTTTTTGGTACCAGGAATTGAACTCAGGGGCACTTGACCACTGAGCCACATCCCCAGCCCTATTTTGTGTTTTATGTAGAGACAGGGTCTCACTGAGTTGCTTAGCGCCTCGCCATTGCTGAGGCTGGCTTTGAACTCGTGATCCTCCTGTCTCAGCCTCCCAAAGTGCTGGGATTACAAGCGTGCGCCCCCACGCCCAGCTCCTTTAGATTTTTAAACTTTCCAACCAATAGGTAGTTATGAATTAGTGAGAACCTTGATTTAAAAAATGTGACCAGTATTATGACTCAGAATGGAGATGAGTATGTTAATTCAAGTAACAGTAATAATAGTAAAGCAAACACTCTTGAGCCTCCACCCAAATTTTGAGATGAAACAGTGCTAGTTTCCTACAAATTTCCTTTGTTCTCCTTTCTGTCATAAATCCCCTCTTTACTCTCAAACATAACTACTATTGTGATAATCAATTCCTTGTTTACTTTATACTGCTACCACTAATGTATGAATCATTAAACTGCATTGCATTTCCTCTTCTGTTTGAACTTAATAAAAATGGAATCGTACTGCAAATACTCTTTTGTGACTTGTTTCTTTCTCTCAGTTATGTTTGTGAAATTTATTGGCACATGTTATTGATGCATTCTCTGTTTTACTGTGGTGTATTATTGCAGTCCATGAATATACACAGTTTATATTTTCCATTCTACTGTGGATGTGCATTTGGTTTGTGTCCAGTTTTAGTCAATGCTACTATGACCAAGTGGTACAAATCTCCCTGACAAGTTTCTCTGGTGTGTGTATCTAGAATTACTTGGTCATAACAAATGCATTTGTTTGTATTTTCTAGGTACTGCTAGATGTTTTCCAAAATAATCGTACAAATACACACTTCTACCAGAAGTGTATGAATTTTGACATTACATCCACATCCTCACCAACACTTCATATTTTTTGAGTCTGACACAAGTATAGTGATAGTTCATTGTGCCTTTAATCTGCATTTCTTTGCCAGTGATGTGGAGTATCTTTTCATAATTATTGAGTATTCAAATTGCTTCTTTTGAAGTTCAAATCTTTGCCAATTTTTTTCTTTCTTTTTCTAGCAGTTGGGACTTACCTTCCTTCTATCTTTAGGTGTTTTTGATGGACAGAAGTTCTCAATTTTAATGCAGTCAAATGTATCTGCCTTTTTCATTATGGGTTTTGCCTCTTGTGTCTTATTTAAAATCTCTTACATATCAATAAAATTTTACCTAAAATCTTATTTCTTTGCCTTTCACTATAGATGTGATTTTTTGGACTAAATAACTGGAATTGATTTTAGGTAGATACAGGTGAAGTTCAATTTTTATTTTTCTCTAAGTGGAGACTCAATTGTCCCAGCACATTTTTTAAAGAAATGTCTTTTATCTGTGATCTGCAATGCTAACTTAGTTATACCCCAGTTGTTCAGACGTGAATTGTTCAGTTTATTGGTTCTCTGTTCTGTTTAATATTCTGTTTTTCCATCTCTGAGCTTATATTAAGCTGTTTTAATCATGGTAGCCTTATAATATATTTAAATAATTACAGAATAAGATCCCCTAAGTTTTCTTCTTCCTGATGTTTGCCTTGGTCAATAGCAACCAATATCTAATACTTCTTCATGAATTCTACAGTCAGCTTTCAAGCTCCAAAACATATACATGCATGCACACACTCTTTTTTTCTTCCCTCTTCTCTGTTTCCCTCTGTCTCTGTCTCTCTCTCTCTCTCACCCACACTGCTGAAATTTTCAAGTTCTATTGAATCTATAGATCAATTTAAGAAAAATGAACATTTTTATTATATTGAATCTTCTGATTCTTAAAGTTTGTTTACTTTAAAAAATCCTTAAAGGCAATTTTATTATTTTTTCCATATAAATCATCTATTCTTTTGTTAAAATTATTCCCAGATAATCCATATATTTTGTAAGTGTTATTTTTTAAAAGTTCATTTTCTTAGTAATTATTGCTAATACATAAAATGCAATAGTTTTATATGTTAATTTTGTATCAAACATTCTTGATAAACTCTTCACATTATGTGCCTGCACAACAGTGTCCTTTCTTTCTTCCTCCACTCTTTTTCTTTTTTTACTGAACTATCTAGGAATACTAGTACATGTGAAATAAAATTGGTGACGGTGGTCACTTTTTGTCTTATTTGTAATTTCAAAGGAAATACTTTCAATACTTCATTCTTAAGTGCAGGGTTTTATATGTGTATATATGTTTATGTAGTTTTGAAATTACGATTTTTAAAAATTAGTAAAAACTTTCCCCTCTCCTATTTTACTGATTGCTTTATGTTAAATTATTATGAGGTCTCAAACTATCAAATGTTTTTTCTGCAGCTATTGTAATAGCAGCATGATTTTTCCCTATTAGTCTCGATATGGTGGGTTGTGTTAAATAATTTTTCTAATGTTAAACAAAATTTGTATTTTGAGATTAATCCCAACTTAGCCATGATGCATTATCGTTTTAATATACTGTTTTGTTTTCCATATTTTGTTTAGTGATCTTTGTGATTTTCTTTTTTGAATGGTCCTTTCAGATTTTAGTATCAAAGCTTCGTTAGAGTCTGGTTCCTGCTCAGAATGCTGAAAAAGTTTATGAAGCATATGAAAAGGAAAGACAAGTAAGACATCTTTAAAGACAAAGCCAATACTAAATTTAGAATCAAATAGGACACAAATGTTAGAATCACCTGATAGGGATTTTTAAAGAGTATAAAGAAATACTTTGAATTATCTAATAGAAAAGACAGACAATATGCAAGATCAGCTCAGCAACTGCAGCAGTGATATGGAAACTGCAAAAAATCAGATTGGAATACTAGAAGTGAAAAACAGTAATGAGATAAAGAACATTTTTTTAAAGGTTTATCCACTGAGAAAAGGAAGTAATGAATTTCCAGCTAAACAAAGAGTCAGTGTCTTTAAAACTATATTTGTAGGAATAACCCGAATTGAAATACAAAGAGAAAAACACAGTGAAAACAGAACAACACAAAACACAGGACAGACTGTTGGGGGACAACATTAAGCATTCTAACATGGATGTTTAAAATCCTGGAATCAGGGAGGGTGGGACGAGAGAGAGGAGAGAGTGAAAAGAAGAGAAGGGAAAAAGAGGGAGGGAGGGAAGGGGAGAGAAGCTCTGACTCTTAGTACCTTAGCACATGACTATCTTTGGAAATCCATCTTTTTTTTTTTTAATATTTTTTTAGTTGTAGATGGACACAATGTCTTTATTTTATTGCTTTGTATGTGGTGCTGAGGATCGAACCCAGGACCTCACGCATGCGAGGCAAGTGCTGTACCACTGAGCTACAATCCCCGCCTGGAAATCCATCTTTAATGAAAGAACTAAGCTAAACTGAGGCTGTTGGGGTGGCCCTAATCCAAATTGATTGGTGACTTTGTCAGAAGAACAGATTAGGATGTACAAAGAGTAAGAGGCACAAGAGTGGACAGAAGGAAGACCATGTAAAGAGGCCACAAGAAGGCCACCATCTGTCTGCAGGCCAAGGAGAGAGCCCTCAGGAGAAACCAATTCTAAGAGCACTTTTATCTTTGACTTCCAGCCTCTAGAAATGTAAAAAAATAAATTGCTGTTGTTTCAGCTACTTGATGATCTGTGGTGTTCTGTTAGGACAGCCTCAACAAACTAATACAGGGAATATTCCAGAAGGTCTTAATTTTTAAGGGGAAATTTTTATTGACTTTTGACTCATTTCACTTTCTATGTGGACCACCATTTTCTTGATTACCCTGGTCACATGAGTGAGCCTCTTACAAACCCCATTTTATAGCTGGCTGGCACCTCTTGATTTTCAGGGTTAAGGACTATCCTATTACCATTCTATAAGATATAGATGGCAAACTCAAATACTGAAATAGACTGGTCAGTCGGTGTACATGATCAAAGCAGGCTCTGGATATCCTCTTGATACATCCTGCTACTTTTGATAGAGACATAAAGACAGAGAAATAGTTCTCTTTTACAGGAAGAACGACAGCAGAAGCATGATGATAAATGGCCATTGGCACTGGGTCTCAGTGTCAGGAAGCAATATGGAATGGCGGTGACTGGCAAACTGGAAAGCTTAACCCAACCAACTGTCACCATGTGATTATACATAGCCTAAGTTCAATACATCTGTCTTTCAAGAGAAGTCTGGAACCAGAGTATGCCCGTGAAATATCCCATTTTGAACATGTTAGCAACTAATTCATGAAAACTGTTTGCTAGTATTGCTGCATGTAGAAAATGACTTCATATAGTCACAATATAACTGCAACCAAGGCTTCGATAGTTTAATAGGACATAGAATGGCATGTTATTCATCATATGGTATTTGTTGTTTCAGTTAAAAATGCTTGCATGTCCTCTCCCCCGGCCACTACCAGGCATTTGCTGGATATGTTGTTTACATTCATTTCAATTAGTAGATGATTTGATTCAGCAAGTTGAGTAAATTTTTTCAGAAAAAAATGTGCAAATTATTAAAAATAATAGGTTTAGGAGAGAATATGCCCCATTTGGGCCTCATGAAGTAGGAACAAACTTGTTTTCAATCAGATAAACAAAACTACTGTATTCTTCAAGCAGCACAGCAAGGAAGGTTGCCTGTCATTTTTCTAAGTGTGAAAAGATAACCAACCTAACAAGACCTAGGGGACCAATTTCAAAGCTGACATTTGGGCTACATTTGCATGTTTTCTTTCAACATTGTCTTTGGAAACTATCACTAATTTTCAACTGTATGTTAAAGCCTAGCTGTATGTATTAGATAGAGCAAGACTTCAACAAGTTTGTAAATCACTTCCATTTTTGCTTCAGAATTTGAGTACTGTTTAACAGAAGTTATGAGACCAGGAGAGATTTCAATCTCTTTATGTAAATTCTTGATTAATAATTGCATAATATCTAGAATACTGAGAAAATAATTCATTCTTATACTACAAACAATTTTTTTTTTGCAGAAGAGAGAGGAGAGAAAGAGGTAGGGGTGGGAAGAGAAAGTAGGAAAATGGAGACAGGAGAGGAAGAAGACTGGGATGTGGTATTTAATTTTAAGATTTAAGCAGAGGTTCTTGCAGACAGCATATAATCATACCTTGTTTTGTATCCTCTCTGACAATCTGTCTTTTAACTGGTCTATTTATATCATTAATATTTAAAGTGATTCTTGACATAGTCGGATTATTATTTACCATATTTATAATTTTTCTATTCATTACAGTTTTCCTTTTTTCTTTAGATTTGACTCTTACTTAATTTCCTATCTCCTCTTTTTGCATATCAAGGATACTTACTTTTAAAAGTGCATAACTATACTAGAGTTAGTGATCTATACTTTTTACTAATATAAATACTCTTTAAAACACAATGCCCCTTCATATGTACTCAGGTCTTTCACAACATAGCGTTTTTAATTCTCAGGATGTAGACTTTATTCATTCCACAAATAAATGTAGGACATATTCTATGAGTCAGGTGCCATGCAAGGTTTTGAGGGTCCAGTGGTGTCCTTATCACCATCTGCCCTTGTGGGACTAGTTCTTTCACGGGGAGACTGACAGGAAGGAAAAGATCACATAAATACAACTTCCAAAATGCTGATCAGTGTTCTGAACTCCTAAAGCAGGGGTCTAAGGCTCTGGGTGTGAGGGTAACTTTACAATCACCTCTTTGGGGAAGCTTCCTGTTTCACTGGACTCATGTCTCTATAGCCATTGCACTTCCTGAAGATGACAGTAAACTTCCTGGTCAAGGAAGGATTCTGTGAGTCTTCATTTCTGGATTGCATCAGTTCTTGAGGGACCTGGAGGTGTAATCTGAATTTCGACAGATTTATTCTCGCTGCCCCTCCCTCCTCGCTGTTTAGATGGAAACAAATGACTGGAATTCCTCTTTCTTCCTTTGTTTCCATTTCTTTCACTTTTCTTCATATCGGTAGTAATGAGCAATGGCAGGAGGGTGGCAGAGAGTTTCTAAAGGGACGTGGGCACATGGTCTTGGGTGGTTCTTTCTTTTTTCTCCTAAAATCTACTTAACGACTAGTTCACATGGTCTAATTTGAGGATTTCCATAGAGCCTTCCCAAATTGGTAGCATGATAGAATAACCAGTTTAACACAATTGTAATAATGATACTATGTTTTCTTTGTGTTACGGTCATAATGACATTCTGAGAAGTAGCAGGTAAAATGCTCAAAGTCACCTAGTACTGGAAAAAGAAAATCTTCATTTCTCTATGACTCACTTTACTCTAACTTTGAGATTCTATTGTGTCTAATGCCGACCATCTGTTACTTTAAGTAGATTCCTTTCCTTCATTGTCATGTTCAGAATTGTCTTGCCTTTATCTCCCTCTTTTCCCCAACATTGGTGGTAAGTTGGACAGCGGATGGCCTGATGTTGGTAGGAAAAGTATATTTGGAAACCTCAGCTGAGGTTTTCAAATCTCATCTGCCTTTTTATTATGCTGACATCTCTGAGCTGTCTCTTATCTCTTCTGACCCATGGGTAGGTCTTCCATCCATCCTGGCATGTATTGCATCTAAAATGTTCCCTCCTTGTATTCTGATCTTTGCTGTGTGTCCCACGTGCACCCATGGAAGGGGGCTCACTCATGTCTGTTGTGCATTCTCTAGACTGAGAGAGGGAGAGAGGAAGAGAGGCAAGCACCATAGGTAAAGAGAGTGCAGGGAAACAAAAACACAATGCCCAACACCTCACAGTTCTACACCAGGGTTACTTCTTGCTCAACTCTAATGGTTACTAGAATTTTGTTTTTCAAAGGCACTGACTTTGTGGTTTAGGCTTATGTGTGTTCAAATAACCTTTCGTTTGTTTGAACTTGTGAGTTATCTCCCCGAAAATTACTTTCTCCATCTGTAAGATGAGCATAATAACAATTCAGTGGGTGATTATAAGTTTAAATGTGATGGCTATTTCTAAATTCCTACCACACTTCTTGACCCATGGTACATTTGAGTTCAACTTAGATGCTATAACCATTATATGTATAATCTTAAGCAAATAATTTTTTCTCCTTAATAGTGAATTTCTTCCTTGGCAAAGTAAAGTCTAAGGTAAAAGTGAGAAGGAAGGGTGGGAGGAATGTAAAAGAGCATTAAGCTAAGTAACATTTTAGATTCTTTGCCTTTCTAAAGTTCTGATTCTGAGTGTGGGTCACCTGGAGACAAAGGGAATCGGTTCTAAGGGAATTCGCCAGTTTTCTAGAACAGAGCAAGCTTGCACTTTGTTCTTGAGCTTGAGGATTGCATAAAGGCCTTGGTGATGTTCTAGAGCAACAGAGTTCCCCTGACTATAGCTGTTAACTCAGTTTTAAGCAGGAGAAATGATGAACTTGGCAAATGGAAAACATAAAGATTTTAATTTTTTTAAGCTCCTATCCAAATTTCCCTTCTCAGTTTCTCCCCTAAACAAAGCCTCAGGAGACACTGGACATAAACACTTCATTACCATTCAGTACCACTTATTACTAACTTTCCACAAGTCTGCTCTGTGTCATTTGCATTTAACTTTTGGCAGTGTTTCCTAAGAAACTCAACCCAGTGACTAAGCAGAGCACAAGGGCTGGCATGGTAATAGACTTAGGTTGGTGGAATAGAGTGAGGCAGAGCTTACATGAAATTTGCCCCTGATATTGCTATCTCTGTGACCTTGGGAAAATTTCGTAACCTCCTCAGTACTCAGTTTCTTCTTTTATAAAATAGATATATTGAGTACTGTGTATAATCAAGCACAATAGTACCACAGAGAGTTGGGATAAGGGTTGGATGAAATAACGTGTGACACAGGATAAACAACCAAGCCTTGGCTGGTTGTTATAATTACTGGTAAGGATGAGATTGCCATGGTGGTGGATGTAGCTCTGTAAGTTGTAGCTGGGCTTCTTTCTCCTAGACTGTGCTACAAGAATATAACTCTGTCTTCTAGTCCTTCCAAGTCAGGGGGCATGGGAAAGCCTTTTAGTTAAATAGATGATTTCTAGTCCTCAAGATTATCCTGCTTTTAAATAAAAGCATAGTGTAAAATTGTCTAGGCTCTGATGAAGGGTTTTTAAACTAGCATCCAGTAGTGTTAGGTATCTATGATTCTGTCAAGTGGTTATCAGCCAATATTTTACATGAAAGAGCATTTTTCTAAGAAGAGGTCAAGGTTTTCTACAGGTTCTCAAGGACCTCTGTATCTGAGAAAAGGTATATGCGTGGGTGTCACTGTTCCTGAGGATATATTCAGCTTCCCTTATGTTCAAAGTGAATTCTGTACATTAAAAATCATGTGTTGTGGGGAGAGAACTCTAAGCAGATCATATTGACGAGGCCCAGAAACTAGGAGATGATGTTGGAGGAAGACCATTCAATGTCCCAAGTGTTTGTGGCTGGCCTCTCTTGTCCTCAAGAGTGATGGACAGTCATTTCTTCACTCAGGAACAGTTGAGGTCTACCACATTTCAATTGCAAAGTATTCAGTGGTAATCTCCTATAAGAGTGTGGACAAGCAGAGAAAGGAATAATTATTTTGTGGACTTTAGAACTATAAGGAAACTTGAAAATTATCTGGTCTAACTCTCTCAAATGACACAAGAAAGCTCTCAAGGGCTTAAATGACTTGCTCAACAAGCCAATGGCTGGAGTGTGGCTACTGACCTCTTCTTCCCACCTCCCTTTCCTCAGAAAAATCCTAGTAGTTATTAGCGTCTATCATCCCACAGAGCATAACTAGTTGGTTATTTAGGAAAATGCCCAGAAGTGTAGAAGAAAATATAAGGAACCTTGGAGTTGCTCTAGTAGTTGTTTTTGATCAATATAATGAAAACGGCTGGAATTTAGACTATATCTTATTTTTCCCATGATTAGAATTCCTAACTTGGTTTAAAGAGTTAACAAGCCTAAGATTTTACAAATTTTAATTTTTTTTATTTGTCGTCTTCCAGTAATTTGCCAAAATGACGAACACAAAGGGAAGGAGGAGAGGCACCCATTGTATATTCCCAAGGCCTTTTAGGAAACCTGCTACTGTTCCTTTAACTATGTACATGTGGATCTACCAGAAGGGTGAGATTGTAGAGATGAACACAATGGGTCCTGTTCTGAAAGGAGTACCCCATAAATGCTACTTCAGCAAAACTGGAAGACTTCACACTGTTACCCAGAATGCTGTTGGCACCGTGGCCAACAAACAGTTTAAGAACAAGATTCTCCTCAAGAGATTTAATGTGCATATTGAACATTTTAAGGGCTCTGGGGGCCCTGATAGTTTTCTGAAATGCATGAAGGAAAAATGGTCAGAAAAAGAAGGAAGCTGTTATGGTTTAGATATAAAAATGTCCCCCAAACATCTCATGTGTTAGGCAATGTAGCGATGTTCAAAGGTGAAGTGATTGGATTATGAGAGCTGTGACCTCATCAGTAGATTAATCCATTTGATGGAGAGATAATTTGAATGAAGTCTTTGCCATGGCTGATATGGAAGACAGCACAGAGCCTTGCACCTTGACCTCTCACTCTGGGAGTGCAGGCTTAAAGTGGTGGTAGAGTGACAAAATGTTCTCACTCCGAAAGCGGAATGCAGTGCCCATTCGGAGCTGGGATGTGGAGTGCAATATGTGTGCCATCTGTAGGGTCCAGGTGATAGAGGCCTGTCTTAGATGTCAAGCTGAAAATAAACAAGGATTGAGTTGTGGTCTGGGGAGAATGTGATCTTTCTCTCCACAATTGCTGCATGTCTCTGTGGGCGAAACAGAACAATCATTGCCCTCTCTGCCAGCAGGACTCGGTGGTCCAAGGAATGGGTAAATGAGAGTGGGAGGTTTTCTTTAGTGCAGTTTTTCACAACCGCGGTGGATCTTGCTATCAACTGCCCAGAAAAGGCTACAACACTCCAAGGAATTAACGTTTCATATAGGAGTGGATGGGTCTGTGGTCATTTGGGACTCATCAAAGGCATGATTTGGCATTTTGTTAGTTATAATTTTTGGAAATTCTCTACAATTAAGATGATAATTTATTAAATATGTTCTTCCCTGCCTCTGTAGGATGTGTCACACATGCTGAAAAAGCGTTAAAAAAAAGGAGAGAACTTCAAATAGAATGAAATTTGTAATTTACCTGTCTATATACCAGGGGCTGTGGGAACGGTTCCATTCACAGGAGAATGTTGTGCATGCTCATATTTGATCAGTTAAAAATAAAGAGAATGTTATAGTAACAAATAAAATACAGTTTAAACCTTCCTGCAAAAATACAGTCTTTGAATGGACTATGGAAGGAAACCATAGGCAAGAGGGACATGGCTGGAAGAAATAGTTCTCTGGGGCAAATCTTTTGGGACTGTATCTTTTCCCTGGCCCCTTCTCTCTTCTCTCTCTTCCTCCTGGTTGCCATAAGCTGAATAGTTTTCCTCCACCAAACCCTTCTACCATGATGTTCTGCCTCGTCTTGGGTCTAGGGCAATGGAGATGGCTGTCAGAGGATTGGGGTTTGTTAAATAGTGAGCCAACATAAAATTTTCCTTCTCTAGGTTGTTCTTATTAGGTATTTTGATCACAGTGAGGAAAAGTTAATCAACAGAGAAGCAAAACAAAAAGGTACTTAAGTTCAACTGAAACACCAGCCTGCCCCACCCAGAGAAGCATACTATGTGGAAACCAGTGGGAAGAGATGAGTGCTGGAGCCCATGCCCTATGAAGTCAAGGCATAATATGTGTACAAAATGTTTTAAAAACCTCTGGGATATTAAAAAACTCATTTTTCCTAACTATAAAAACAACTTGGGTATATATAGTAAATGGGAAGTTTAGAAAAAGATGAAAGAAAAAGCAAGCACCCATAACTTCACAATTAAGGGGTAACTTGTATGCATAGCATGGAATATTAACTTCTGATTTTGCTCTTTATGTATACATCTTTCTCTTACTATAGTGTTCTCTCTCCCTCTACTGTAAGTTTGGATCATATTTTTATCAACAGAAGTTGTATCCTGCTTTGTTCATTTATCATTATACCATGAAATGTCTTCCACACCATTAAACATACTTTAGAAAACATCTCATCTAATGGTCACTGAGATGCCATTGCATTCCTGTACTTGATACTAGCTTAATTTAAACTTAACCCTGTGGCTGGACATGTGTATCCATGGATATTCTAAACAGTGCTGTGATGAACATCTCCACACATAAATCTTCATTCACAATTCTTATTACTTCCTTGGGGTAGATAACTGGAAGCTGAGCTACTCGGGCAAGAGGGTTGACCTTTTCCAAATCTCTTGGTATCTACTGTCAAATTCAGAGACATTTTAAATGTGCAGAAAAGGTCAATGGAAAAAGGCTCTCCTTCAACTTCTTTTATGAAACTGAGCTGCTGAACTTGCTGACCCAAACTAGATTTTTTATAACCTTAATATGTCTGAAACTTAATAATTACTAAAAAGGATCCTATGTTTATGGTAGATGCTTGATGAGGTGTTTTCTTACCCATTCAGGAAAGTAATTATTGGGGATGTGCTGGGTGCTGGGTACTGAGGGTAGCTGGGCATAAGCAGACGATGGCCGAGGTGGCGTTGTGCTTGAATGCTAATACTGACCGAGTGGAAAACTGGCTTCCAGGCATCAGCGATGCCACGAGTGAGGTTTCAGAGGCTGTTAGGATGAATTATTGTACATATTTACAACAGTTTATTTCCTTGAGACTTTTCCCATTTTCCCTGAGCTTCTCCCCATTTTGAAGAAGTTATATATGATCTCTCTTTTCCCTTTTCCATATAATTGTCCCTTCCAAAGTTCTGCTTGCTGGAAACAGTATGGAAACATTTAGTGAGATGTTTGAAAAAGAAAAAAAAGAAAAGTACAGTTGGCCTTGTTTTCCAGAAAGACAAGCCACTTAACCTCTCTCATGCCTCTGACTATACTGAGGGCACTTAGGTGCCATGAGGGAGAATGTTACACTCCTGGGTGCAATAATCGAGTCTCCTGCATTCACTTTGTTCCCCATAGTTAAGTCAGGAAGCATCTCATAAATAATCTTTTCCTCCTCTTATGAACCCTGGCCTCACCCCATTTCCTTTCTCTTCCTGTCTAATGCTACATCTATGACTTGGATGAAAAGGGGGCAATTATCCACTTAAACATGACCACTACTAACTAATGATAAAAATCATCTACACTGTGATAACTGTTGAACAACAAACTGAACTTCTTTTCAATAATGCCAGGCACAATCTATGTTTAGTAAGGTTTATGTCTTCCTACTCTTAATGTCTGAAGCTAAAAATACCAAGTACAAAAAAATAAAAATAAAAAAGAAGAAAAAAAAGAAAGCAAAAAAGACCAGCTGGAACCACAATTTTTAGAAGTGGTTAAACTAGTATTTAGCATGAAATCTCAGGGCAAAGGCTAATCAAGTGATGTTTGGACAAAACAACCTTGGTTCCTTGAGCTTAGACATCCAGACCAGTGTGTAAAATCCAATGTTTGTGGCAGAGAGGTGCAGGATTTTATATATAATTTTAGTTTGCTTATCTAAAGAGAAAGCAAACATGTGCCTTTAATGATTTTATATACTGGGTATTCTTTTGTTAGAATACCAGTTTTACTGACTACTCAGAATGCTTTTGCCCTAAAAGTGGATTCTTGTTTGAATAAAGACTAATTTTTCAACATGTAGACAAATATTGGAGTAACTTGTAGAAATAATAAATTACCAGCAGAAAGTGATTTCATTGCTCTTAAAAGCAAAACAGCACCCTTGGGAATTTCAGAGAAATGACTCCATTTTCATATCGCTCCCTGTGGTGGCCATTTGATCTTACTCTGGGGTGGACTGGGGTGCGAGTTTATTTTCATTACGAGAGCACCTACATATTTTCTCTGGGAAAACAAGCAGAGGAGTGGGTACTGGGGGAAATCAATCCAGATCTCAAAAAGTAATGATTATGTTCTAGTTCTTTCCTTCAAATAAAACTTGCTTGTCGGAGTGCCTCTAAAGACTATGTTGTTGTTTCTAAGGAGTTTAATGAGTGCTCTTTAGTTTGACCATTTGCACCTTCCTGTTTCTCAGGTTCCAACTGCATAATCCAATTCCAGTTTGTGGTTCTGGTTGGAAAACAATATGACAGGGGAATTCAGATTTTGAACCACGTTGATCTTTGGGAGAAAGAAAATTACTGCATCCAAAATGGTGTTCAGAAGTGGATCTCTGGTGTCAGGTTGTCTTGGTTGAGGCCATGCTAACTTTGGGTTCCAGGACAGTGACTTAATCACCTTTGCTTAAACTCTCTGGGCCCCAGCTCCTCGTTTGTATAAGCATCTGCCTCATAGGGTAACAGAAGGGATTGAATGAGAAAAGACATGAAATGCTGGAACAAAGCAACTGAATGATATTTGTTAACTGATACTATGACACTGCAAACATAAAACTGATATTCTTCTTGGTTCAGAGTTGGTAGATAGCACCCAATAGATGGAACCAATACATTTGCACTCCATGTGTGGCTTTTTCTCTAACCCCATGCACATGCGAAGCACTCCTCACACACATTACTGAGTTTTCTTCCTCTGGTGCACAGACATTTTCACCATGTTAGGTTAAAAAGTTTATGTTCTCTTTTAAGATGTTTTCCTTTTATCTGCCCAGTGATAATCATTTCCTGTACTCTATCTATGACATCATATTGAAAATATGTTAGTACTTGGTCTTTCTGGCATCAAGCCCATGTGACTGGCCTGGAGATTTTGAAATCAAAACACAGATTTCACAAAATCATACTGAAAGTTAGGTACAAGATGTGTTAGCTAAATTATATCAAGCTGGGCATCCCAACGCACAAACCACTCACAACTTGGATCAAGTCTAAATTGTCTTACATTTTCTGACATTAAAGTCTTTTAGACTGGCACTCAAAAAAAATTTCTTTTTTCTTTTTTGGTATTAGAGATTGAACCTAGGGGCCCTCTATCGCTGAACTACACCCCCAGCTCTTTTTATTTTTCATTTTAAGACAAAGTCTTGCTAAGTTGCTTAGGGCCTCACTAAGTTGCGGAGTTTGGGCTTGAACTTGTGATCCTCCTGCCTCAGCCTCCTGAGTAGCTGGGATTATACCACCACACTTGGCCTGGCATTCTAATTTGACTTTCCAAACCTGTCATCCTCCTTCATCTAGACCTTAGCCCTCTTTGGGTGCTTCCAAGTGCCTGGAATTAAATGTAAACTTTTGCTTGTTTGGGCATTATTTAAGGAAGTCTTT
Organism: Xerus rutilus; assembly: GCA_028644305.1. NCBI lineage: Eukaryota > Metazoa > Chordata > Mammalia > Rodentia > Sciuridae > Xerus > Xerus rutilus. The sequence goes on from CM053411.1 coordinate 29,483,369, forward strand.
TTGGATGTCATTAGGTCCTCGAAGTGGATTTCAACCTAAAGAAAGAGTAAAAATCTTTATTTTACCTTACCTCCCTCCTACTTCTCCCACACTAGCACCTTCATTGTTGTCTGCATCAACTCACTCATCTCGCTACAAGATCACCACATTTAACATTTCCTGCTTCCTGGAATCCCACTCCTCCCCCACAACCCAGCCACATCAGTGTTTTAGACCATCATTTGTTCTGCGACCACCTCCATAGATTTTGATTTTTCCTCAAAACATCTGAGCAATTATTTATCTTTCAGATCAACTATTTTCTTCATCTAAATATATTTGAAAAGCAAACTAGTGATAGGTAATAAAAGAAAATGACTGTGGCGTTAGAGAAAGAATATGTCCAAAGACTGGTGATGTCAAAGGAGGGGACTGGGCTGGGGCTATAATCTTGTCGTGGGGGGCTGAGAGGAAGAGCCATCAGGAAAGTGGTGCAGATAGACATGGACAGTCTGGTTGACCTATGGATCAGAAGAAAGTGCTCACGTGAGAGAGTAAATGGGCACAGGGTAGAGGGGGGAAAGAAAGGGAGCTAAGAGACAGGGTTTTAGACCCTAATGTAAGTGTCGGGTAAAGGCTGGTGCCTAGGGTGAGGCTGAAAATCAGGAAGGAACTTTGGAAGTTGGAAAAAAGATAGAGGAGTATGAGATTATGCTAAATGTGGAAGTTGAAGGATGTATAGGTTGCATTTTTTCAACAGAGTGTGGAGAGGGAGTACGAGATGTCCTAGAACCAGACCTTGGGAGGCTGGGAGAGACATCTATAAATGGGCAGGGGCAGCACCTGTGTGTATGTCTGATGGGAAATGAATGCTAAGAGTAATAAATGGGGACCATTCTATTATGATGGACAGCTCCGGCCTTTCTGTCTGTTCACAGAAATCTGAAGAAGCAACCAAACCCGTGGTAGAGACAGACATCTACAAACATTGTTGAAAACGCCACTGTTTGGTTCAGATGACAAAGAGGAACTCAGATACCCTGACAGTCTTTTGGTTCTCAAATGGGTGGGCACATGGAAGTTCCCTGGAGGAGTTGTAACAATTGCTGGGCCCCTTCCCAGAGCTTCTGAGTCAGCAGGTCTGGGGATGGGCCTGAGCACTTGCTTTTCTTATAAGTCCCTGGTGGTATAGAGGCTGCTGATTGGGAATTACACTTTGAGAATCACTTGGCAAGAAAAGCCAGGGCATGCTTTTTGGTGATTGATCAAAGTGCTCTTAAGTTCTTTGTGAACAATGAATCACTGCAATACAAAAATGAGGTAAGTGAACATGCTCTTTCAACTCTAAACTTATAGACTAATATAAAACATTTTAAATGGGAAATGAAAACATTTTAAATTGCTATTGATTCTCATCAGTGCAGTAGTTCAATAAAGAAAAGAATCATGATTTTGGTCTCCCCTGTTGGTTTTCTGCTTTAGTATGGATTCTCAGTTTTGGCTTCTTCTGAGACACTATCATTTCAGATTGAGTCTGTGGTGGCCCCTTTATGGCAAGAGGGAAATCAGAATGAAAGGGAGAGACAGGAGATTTTCTTTTCTGGCCTTGAATCCAGTACAGTTTTAGAGGGATGCAGTACCCATGACCCTGACCCTCCCTTCCAAGCAGTCCTGGGCAGGAAAGCCAGTGGGGAAGGAGGGAGTCTGTTGATACTGAGCCAAGATGCTCTTCTGGTCTGGCAGCCATACTGTGGGTTGTTTATGGAAATATTCTTCCCTCTGCCTCTGCCCACCGTGGGGGCTGCAGCCTTTCCCCTGGGCCTACATCTGAGCTTGGAGCACTGGGAAGACACCTGGAGGAAGAATAGGGCACATTTCCAGAGTAAGTAAGAAAGAAAGAAATCCATGAAAACCCAGAGTTGAATGTATCAAAACCCACCCAATCACCTTGAGCATCTCTCATGATAAATCCAGACAGTGTGCATTCCCTGACAGATGCTGGCAGGGTAAATAAGAAGCTTTTAAATATTAGCATAAGTTTCACATTTTTTCTTGTTCAGGCTGGAAAGAGTTGTCCTTGTTCTTGATAAAGGGTTCCGGGAATTGAGGCAATGATTAAGAGAGTTGTTTAATCATGGAAAGGGAAACATTCCAATTAGTAACTAATAAAAATAAACAACAGAAAGAATGATGGATGTTGACTTTTTAGCACTCCTTGTTTTCAGCCGTCCGCAACCTGTGTATACATTCGCCATCAGTGTTCACATTTGATGTTTGCCTCTGCAGAAAAAAGAAAAAAGAGATAATTAGAGCAAATCAGAATTAAAAACTGAGCGCTCAGGGCAGAAATGCCAGATAAAATATAGGATGCCTGGTTAAGTTTGAATTTCAGATAGGCAATGAATAGTTTACTGAATGGGACATACTCATATTTCTGAAGTTCAACTTTACTTTGGCAGTAGCCTTTTTAAATTTTTTTTTTAATTTTATTTGCCAAACCTGGCAATTTGACTTAAGAAAAACTATTTTTTTTTCTTTTGTCTTTGTTTTAGGGTGTAGGCTCCACATTCAAAGTTGAATATTGCTCTCTTCGTTATCATCATCGATGTTGAGATTCTTTAAAGAAGATGCAAATGCGTAAGTGATATTTATGGATATTTGTTCACCTTAAGGATTTAGATTCATCATCTTAGAAAAGTGGGAAAAAAATCGAAGTTGGTATTGAAAGAAAGCCAGAAGAGACACCTTTTGCCCCTTTTATGGCAATCAGCTGATATCGTCAGTTGGGTACAACCTGCAACAGCTGAGTAGCAGACAGGCCACCTTTGGATTAGCTGTGCCGCTTTCAGCACCTCTTTGAACAATAATTATCATCTGCTGGGGGAGATACCAATTTAAAGGTCAAGAGCTTTCATAAAAAAGTGATTATTCAGTGTTTCATACTTTGAACCTAAGCGCACACCAGGATTCACCGTATCACTGACTTTTGTGCCGCAGATATATGCTGAGCAATGGATCGCTTAATTATATGATTATCTGTCTTTAGGGAGGATATGTGAACATGAACAGAGGCCGCCAGGAGAGGTACATTGCTTTACTTGTGATCCTTAATCTATACCTACAGTCATTACAGGTTACAAGTTGACTTTTAAAACAAATATCTAAAATATAAATTACTTTTACAATGCAAAGCGGGCGCTTTGGTGTTAAAGAGCTCCTTGAGCTGAAACATGGATAGATTATTTGAGTGGGGCTCCAGGCTAGCATCCTTCCCTTCCCCTTTCTCTAATTTTTAGTGCTGAGCCCGTCTGGGGGATGGGGAGGGAAAATCTCAGTCTCCTAATTAAGCAGAGTGGGAAGAAAGGCCAAGCAGTTAACCCTTGTAAGAAAATCGTCAAGGATGATGTTAGACAGGAAGATGGCTTTGCAGTGAATTCTAGGAAAATCTCATGGAGATTCCAGGTGCCCCTGAGACCAACAGACTGGACAAATTAAGCCCATGCCCCCAAACTCTAGTAATCTGTTTGTATTTTCCTTCGTCCTCTGGGGTCCATTGTTGAGAAGGGGTACAGCGTGCAGGAGACAATTCAAACTTAAACGCTTCTGTGAGAAAGAGTTGGGAAGTGGGGTTCAGCAGTGGCAGTAGCCGCACACGAGGTAGTTGGTAAAAAATATAACTAGTCTTCCCCCATCTACTTCCAAATGATACCTTTGCCAAAGTATTCTAGTGACCTCCCAATTTGGAGGCTAGTTTACCGTTAAGTCTATGTTTCATAGAAAGACATTGTAAGAGGTAACTGCGGAGGACAGAAAAAGAGAAACCAAACCCTGGGCAATGTTGTAAAGGTTATTGTATCTCCTGACCAAGGGGATCTAATTAAATGCTCAATCCTGAAGCTAATGTGCATTGCTTCTGCTTCTAAGGTCATCTAATGACTTTGGACATCCTGTTCTGGGTCAGTTCCTAATATGTAACCCCCCCCCCATTCTGTTCTTGATAGGCTGAAACCAATATATGCATGCATTTCTATACATCAGATTCATCTAATTAATTTCATATCCCCACCTGTTTATTTACAAATGTAACATTTTTGGAGAAAGAAAATTTGCCAAGGAGCAAGAAAATTGCCTCGCAAAGCTGAAAATCTTTTTACGATCCAAAGATGAGCACTAGAGACACTAGAATAATTCATTCTGTGAAGATTGCCAAGAAAACCTTGTTTTGAAATCCCCGTGCCCGTGATTACATCATGCCCGGTGAGGCATCCACCTTCGGAAACAATAGATAGACATTTGCTCTTCTCGAACTCTGCTGCCTGTTTTCAAAGAGCTTTTTATTTTTATTTTTTTTTGCCTCTCTTGGCTCTGAGTGGCTGCAACACATGGTAAATCTTTTACTTCAAGTGTCCTTCTGTGGTGACCAACTAAAATATTAGCAAAATAAATGTTTTATGGGAAAATGTTGGCAGGAACCCCAACAGAAACAGGTGGTATTGGGTTATTTCAATATAATGTAATGATACAGCCAGGTTTCCATCTGGACAGCATGTGGTTGGGTCTGCTCAGAGAGTATCAAAGAGTGTGAGTATGCACTGGGGACACCAGCGGTGTACAAGTGTGCAGCTAGATGGCTACTTTACAAAATAATAGTCTGAGTTTCGGGTCCTCTGGGTTAAATATTTTTACTGTCAAAATCTGAATTTCTTCATAAAATATTAAAGGCGAAGCAAACCTCTGACATGCAATACTGAGCGGTGTAATTATAAAGCAGTTCCTGGAAACCAAAGAGAGCATGCATTAAAGCGAGGCGTTTATTATAAAAGAGTTCATTACCCTTGGAAGTGAAGACATGTTTTAGAGGGAGCCTCGGAACAGAGAGGCTCTTTCAGCAAGGATTACGATACTGTGCAAAAAGGCTCAACCTTGTCGGTGAGAGTGCAATTAGAAAATAAAGAAAGAATGGGATTAGTTGACTGCTAAAGTCCTGATTGTGATCCAAAACTAAAGAGATGTATCCTTAATTTACCACCAGGGAAGATTCTTTCTCCTTCTTCCATAAAATTCCTGCTTCAGGCACTTGAAAACACATGGAATTGGGAACACTTGGAACATTTGGTTTTGCACTCAGCTTTCCTGACTGTACATTCATGCTAAGCTCCATAATAAACTTTTGGCTCAATCACTCCCTATATTGTATCCCTGAGAGGGGCATCAAATTATGGCTATGTGCAGAGGTAGATCCTCTTCAGAGGCAGAGAGACCTCACTCCCTGGCTCTCTCAACTCTAGCCAGAGGAAGAAGATGGAAATATGCACACTGGGAATAAGCCATTTGGAAGTGGCTTGCAATCTCCTTGATGCTGACTAGCAAATCCAGGAAGTCATGGGCACCATCTGCCAAAATGAAGGAGCCACTTGTACCCCAGGGTACTTGGCCAGGAAGACTTGGCTTCTAGAGAAGTCTTTGCGACCATTCATTGATAGCACAACAGACTTAGAGACACTGAAAACGAAGGCCTAGATATGAAATCTAAGGACCGATGGATACAAATGGAGCAGTGAAAGCTAGAGAAAAAGAATTAATGAGGTCAAAACACTTAGTTCCAATGACTCATGCTACCAGTACCTGGGGAGAGGCATGTATTCATTCATGTGGCTCTCCCTTGTTACCCAAAGGAGGGGCTGCTCCACGGTATCTGCTGTCTTCTTCTAGGTGAGTGGAGAGAGGCAGAGGAGATGGTGTGATGAGATGTCTGAAAGCCCCAGAGTCTGATTCTTCCTGTTACTCTTGTGGGGCTGGATTGAGGCCAAAGAAAGAATGGTGCCTTGGAGGACAGGCAAGTTGTAGTGAGGGCCCCAGGTTGCTTGGGAAAATGATTTTCTCCATCTGGATCAGATTTAACATGAAACAATAATGGCGAGTCTCAATTCTTCTTTTCATAATGTATTGGGGTAGCTATTGTGTGCATCATAAGACTTTGGTTCCTGTGGGATTCTAAAAGGTGGTAGCATATACAGACTTCCCATTTGAGGACTTTATGATCTAATGGGAGAAAATATATAACCAGAGAAAAACTAGAATTTGAGCTATCCAAGGGGAGAGAGACTTCATTTCATCCTCAATCATATGGCACATAATAGATGCCAAAATAAATGCTGAATTGAACCAGACTAGAACATGGGTGATACAGGTATCTGACTGGCTTAGAAATTATGTCTAACTGCAAGTTCTGAGTTCTCTCCATTATATAGCAAACTGCCTCCTACCTCTGTGCTAAGAAGTGAATGTAATGATTTAAGAGAGGTAGAGAACTGCACGAAAGAGACTCAACTGCTTGGTGTTTCAGCCAGGTGGTATTTTTTCATTCTTTAGAAATCATCATCAGCTAGGAAAATTTGCTTGATTAATTGCACAGCCATTCCTTTTTCTTTTGAATCCAAAGCTATCAGGAACTTTGTCTTCATTTATTTTATGTTGCTATTACAGAGTACCCTGAACTGGATAACTTATAAAGAAAAGAAGCTTATTTAGCTCATGTTTCTGGAGGCTAGAAGTTGAAGAGCACAGCAGTGGAATCTGGTGAGGGCCTTCATGCTGCATCATAACATGGCTGAAGGAGAAAGGGCAAATATGTGTGTGCAAAAGACTTGCTTCTACAACAACCTACTCCCTTGAAGATGAATTAATCCATTTGCAAGGACTCTGCCTTCAAGGTTCAATCACCTCTCATTAGGCCCCACCATCCAATGTTGTTACATCAAGGATCAAGCTTCCAACACACAAATTTGGGAGACACATCTAAACCATAGCTGCCTCTAAGTGTATCACCATAAGTTCTTTCTTAAGGAAACATAAGTGCTTTAAGATTTGGAGTAATTAAGTAGTTTTCTTTGAGTTAAGAGAAAATTAGAGCAGAGACTGAGAGAGCAGTGGAGTCCATCTGTGGTTGTGTGTTGTCCTTCTGATGCTAGCCTGTGGTAGCTTATATTGATAGGCAGAGAGCTTAGAGCTTTGTGGTAAAATACAATGACTCTGTGTCCTCTCTTGAGTTATCCCTGGGCTCTTCGTGGTCTGGTTGAAATGAGGAAGGTTGTCTTTCTAGGTTCAAGCTATTGGAGAAATCATCCAAACTAATGTTGGATGATTAATGTTGCAGTGACAATAAATGACCAGCATTTGGCTGGTCATTCTGAGATCTAATTGAAAAGGTTGCTGATGCCTAATATTTATTTGAGCACTTACTATATGCAAAAGCCTGTGTTAAATGCTTTGCAAGTGAGAAAATTGAAACTTAGGTTGAGTAACTGGTCCAAGGTCATGGAAGTAGTAGGGGTGAGATTGAATCAGGTCTGTCTAACTTCAAAATCCAAGCTTTTAAACCTCCTGTTAAAATTACAACCTCAATATGGTGCTGTGTAAATAAGAAAGTCATGAGTGTATAGCATATCAGTAGCATAAGCTGGGGCTTGTGGTTAACCATTTAGAAAGGGTCAGAGTGTCCTTACCTCTCATCATATGAAAATAAATTTTATATGGATTAAATGTGTAGGTTAATAACAAAAACAAAGTACCAACCAACAAATGCAATGGGAGAAAATGTTGGTGAATATAATAAATGATAACTTGGGCAGAGAATGCCTTTATAAAAAGAATAAAGAAGATGAGGGAAGAAAGATAGATTTGTCTACAAAAACCCTCTAAAATTTCTTTATGTCAAACTATGAGGGAAGTTAAAAGACAAACAACCAGGAAAAACATATGCATAAACTTTATGTCTGCTAAAAGGTGCAGATCTCTAATGCATACCACATTCTTACTAATCAAATAAAGAGGCAAATACTCTAATAGAAAAATGGATAAAGGCCATGAATAAATAATTCACAAAGAAGATATATAAATGGACAAATAAACAAATAGAGATAGGTTCACCCTCAGTAGTAATAAAAGAAATTAAATTTTAATTGATATGACTTTTTTGTCTTATAAATTGGCAGAAAGAAAAAATAAGTTGGTAAGGACATAGAGAAGCTGATCATACATGGGGCTGTTTTCTTCTATTACTGGTAGAGTATGACTGGCATGACTTATCTGTAGGGAAATTTGCCAAAATGTATAAGCATTTTAAATTAGTTCATACCCTTTGTCCTAACAATTCTACGTCTAGTAATTTGTCTGAGAAAATATGAATGTGAGCAATGCTTTATATTTGAGGACAGGCACTGAAGCAACGTTTATAATGGCAAAAAACAAAAAAAAAGAGAGAGACAAACTGAATACTCAATAATAGAAGACTAGCCAAAGTATACATATTTGCTAAATGTTATCCACTCAAAATATCATTTTTTGGGAAGAGGGGTGATTAACCTGGGGTGCTTTATCACTGAGCTATATCCACAGATCTTTTTTTTTTTCATTTTGAGACAGGTCCTTACTAAATTGCTAAGGCTGGCCTCAAACTTGTGATCCTCCTGCCTAAGCCTTCCGAGTTGCTGGGATTTTAGGTGTGTGCCATTGCTCCTGGCTCAAACTAACTTTGTAGAATATTTAATACCATGAAAAAATGTTCAGTATGTAATCCTTACTAATAAAGTGAGCTAAAAAATAGTATTCATTTTTTTTTCCTAAAAATTATATATATTTACACCATTCCAAAGTGACTAGAAAAAAACCCCACCAGAATGTTAATAGAGTCTAGGGTCTAGTTCTCTAACCAAAAAGGATGATTTTTTTTCTTTGGGTGTGTTTCCCTGTTGTTTAAAAATAATAATATTTAAGGTATAGGGATGTGGCTCAGTGCTACTCTGAGTTCAATCTGCAGCATCACACACACAAAAGCATACATATATGTATATAAACATTTGTAATCCAGAACAAAATGATATTAAAAAGTGGACTGCCTTTTTAAATATACTAGGACATGGTTTGTGTATGTATGTGGGAGAGCTACGGATCAAGTGTTAGACAATATATCCATCTGAAATAATTACTGTCACATGTGAGCATATTATTGAGTATGTTATTGCAGTTTTGGGAAATGCAGTGTGTTCTAAAGAACACAAAGATGCATAGAGAGGAAATACTACTTTGAGATTTTCAAGTAAAGGCAAGGAGCTATTAACTTACTGAACACATAAATATCAAGAAGTAGACAAAAAAGTGTTAACCTGACCTGGAAATGGATTCAGCCCTGGAAGCACAGGTCAGCTGGGATTTCTCCACACCCTCCAGTGTGAAGTAGACTGAGATTTGGTTTCCCTTACATTCACCAGTTCAGGTTTCAAGTCCCCTCTCTAACTGGCTTAATCACATTGAGAAAATTTAGGGCCTAGAGTTAGGCAATTAACAGAGAGGCAGACAGTATGTGAGAGAGGAAGATGGAGAGAATGTATGTGAGGAGGTAGGCATTGTCAGCCTTTTGTGCTTTTGAGCAGAAGCCTCTTGCTTGGTGTAATGGTCAATTTGAATTGTGAACTTGATTGTGTTAAGAGATGCTGAAGATTAAGAGGCTTCTAGATGTGTTGATGAGAGTGTGTCTAGGAATGATTGGCACGTAGGATACAGAACCAAAGTGGAGACTCTCCCTTAGTGTGGCAGCACTGTCCAATAGGTTAGAGGCGTAGATGGAATAAAAGTTGGAATGACAAGGAAGCAGCAGCAGATGCAAGCTGGATTCTTCTTGAATAGGTTCTTGATTGCTGCTGTGATTGCCTGAGGATATCAGACTCTTGCTCTTCATTCTTCCAAAGTGGACTCTGCCAGTGATTCTCCAGGGAGTTCCCAGAAGCCTTTGGTCTCGGACTGGGGTAGGTAGCATTGTTGATCCATCTTATTCTGAGGCCTCAGCCTCTTGGACTGTGCAGCTCCTAGTTCCTATAGCTCTCCAGGCTGCAGACAGTCTTTGTGGACTATCTAGCTTCTGGTTGTGTAAGCTAATCTAATAAATCCCCTTTTTATAATCATACCTCCTGTTGATTCTGTTCCTCTAGAGAACTCTGACTAATGCACTTGGGTTGAATTTATTAGCTCTGTTCATGACCACTTTTTCAAAAAAGTTTAATTAGTTATTTAATGATGGAATCTTTTTTGCTATGCATATGTGACTCAGGAGGCTGAGGCAAGAGGATTACAAGTTTGAGGCCAGCCTGAGCAACTTAGTGAGACCCCGTCTCAAAATAAAAAATGAGAAGGACAGGGGATGTAACTCATTGGTAAAATGTCCCTGCGTTCAGTCCTCAGTACCTGAAATCCATTGATCAATCCCTCCTGGATTCTGTTGAAGGAAGGACTAGAGTTCTTTACTAGTGATCTAATTAATCCTACTAATTGCTGCTTGCTATTCTAGAGCTAAGAAGTAAAATTCCAGATCAATTGTTGAGCCCCAGATTCAAAATCCTGAGCATTCATAGTGCACTCTAGATAACCAAACAGCATGTTACCTTTGCTGGGGAAAGATTACTGGCTAGCTGGTGGAGTGCACTTAACATTGTGTTGTATTATCCTTGAAGAACTCAGAGAAGCTAAATGTTCTCATGGTCTCTCCTTTCAACAATATCTTTTTCTGGCCATGCCTTTATTTTGTGTTTGTATTCTTTTGCACTTTGTTGAATGTCAGTGTTCAAAGGAGCTGTTTTCTCTAATTTAAATCTTATCTCTACTTTGTTTTGTTTTGTTTTTTGGTACCAGGGATTGAACTCAACCACTCAACCACTGAGCCACATCCCCAGCTCTATTTTGTGTTTTATGTAGAGACAGGGTCTCACTGAGTTGCTTAGTGCCTCACTGTTGCTGAAGCTGGCTTTGAACTCGCGATTCTCCTGTCTCAGCCTCCCAAAGTGCTGGGATTACAAGTGTGAGCCACCACACCTGGCTTCTATTTTTCTGATAAAAATAATTCCACCCAGCTCTTGCATTTGTACACAAGAAAGTAAATTATTCTTTTATCACTTTATAAAGTTTTTAAAAAATAAAAGTAAAAAAATCAGAACATACTCAAGAGAGTAGGCTGTTTACCCTCTTGAGGTTAATTTCCACTGATTAAGTGTCAACCCTTATTACATCAACAATATAAGATAAAGTTCAGACAACATGAACATGTCATGTGGACATAACATCAAATGGATTGCCTTACTAAAGTTCAGATGGATTTAGCCAGGTATGGTGGCACATGCCTGTAATCCCAGTGACTTGGGAGGCTGAGACAGGAGGATCACAGGTTCAAGGCCAGCCTTAGCAACTCAGCAAAACTGTATCAAAATTAAAAAATGAAGCCGGGTGCCACCACTAGTGCACCCCTGTAATCCCAGCACTTTGGGAGGCTGAGACAGGAGAATCTTGAATTCAAAGCCAGCCTCAGCAATGGTGAGGCACTAAGCAACTCAATGAGACCCTGACTCTAAATAAAACACAAAATAGGGCTGAGGATGTGGTTCAGTGGTCGAGGCCCCTGACTGAGTTCAATCTCTGATACCAAAAAACAAAAACACAAAACAAAAAACAAACAAACAAAAAAATGAAAAGGACTGTAGGGATGAGAGCGCTCCTGGATTTAATCCCCAGTTCCCACACCCCAAAAAAGCTTGAATGTCCCCCACCCACTCTAGTTACCTAAAATATAACTTAGAGAGGAATAGGATTTAGATTTCTCTCAATTAATTGATTTCTCCAATGGTAGATGGTTATTTGCTCCAGTCCAGCCCATCTCTGTTGCTTCTTTGTGGGAGCCAGAAATGGGACGGTCTGTCCAAGTTGTAGTCAAGTCCTAGGGAACCACACCAACAGAGGTGGTAGAGTGGTGCAGAAGCTCCATGCTTGAAAAATGCAAGCATTTTTCTAGATGAATCAGTGTGGGGTAGCTTCGCATCAAACGCCTTCATTTCAAAGTGGCTGGACCTCATTTTAGATCTATGGGGAAAGGAGAAAGTCCAAACCAATTGGAGAAAGTCCAAACCAGTTCATCAGCCCTTAATGTTTTCAAGAACATTTTAGTTTGTTACAGTGTCTAGTAAAGAGTTTAACTCTGCCTTGGTGAGGGATAAACGCAGAGTTATTTTAGGACAGATGATTTCATAAACTTCAGAACATGGACCCAATGAAGTAGAGACCCTGAAGGAAGGTATGCATTTGGGGTATTTATTACAAGTCCATAGAATCATGAAATTAAATAAATCCTTCTTTTTGCAAGGAGCAACCACATTCAACCATGTAGGAGAAACATGCTAGTTTATTAATAATTTTGTGATGGAGAAAGCTTAGTTCTTTGCATTTTTAGCCCAAAATTGGAGCACTGTTCTTCCAGGGTCCTTTGTGGATAGGACAAGATTGTCTGAGATCTATATGAAAATGCAAAAGGGAGCTCGGAGCAGTGGCACACACTTGTTATCACAGGGACTTGAAGTGTTTGAGGCTGGAGGATCACAAGTTCAAGCCAATCTCAGCAGTTTAGTAGGACCCATAGCAACTTTGCAAGACTCTGTTTCAAAATTTAAAAAAAATTAAAAGGTCTGGGGATGTAGCTCAGTGGCAAAGCACTCCTGGGTTCAATCCCCAGGATCCTATCCTCCAAAAAAATGCAAAAAGATTATTGCATTTGGGTACTGGTAACATAGATCAGTAATAATAGTGATTTATATCAGTTATGAAGTTTTACTTTCTCATGCAAAACAAGTCCAGAGACAAGCATCCTAGGATAATAGGGAGATTCCATGGTGTCATCAGGGTCCCAGATGACATTTCCGTCTTTCTGTTCCTCAATCCTTAGCACATGGCTTTCATCCCCAGGGCTGCTTTATGGTCCCTTTTGCCTGATAGAGTCCTAGTCATCATCACTTCCATACCCAGGAAGGGAGGAGGGGACAAAAAAGGTCCAGAGGAGGAGCTGCCAGCTGTCTGCACTCCCTCAAGGAGCTTTCCTGGAAATCCCCTTCAACAATTCCATTTGCATGTCTTTGACCACCCGAGCTGCAAGGAAAATATTTTAGCTGAATATTTGCAATCGGATTCTTTTACCAAGGAAGAGAGGCAAAAGTACACTGATTACTAATTTACTAAGGACGATAGGATGCGAGCACGCTTAGGTCTTAGTTCTCCAATTTATCTCCAGCATAGGAATTTCCATTGTAATAGCCATCTTTTGTGGTGCAGTTGATACAGGCAGGTGTTGTCTATACATTATATCTGATCACCTTATGCTCTTGCCTGGGAGGCATGGATAGACCAATCTTTCAGCTGGGGAAACAGCTATATGTCACAGCAGGAGTTCCATAGGCCTGTGTGAAGTATTTCCTGAGTGCAAATCTACCTGGTCACAGGTCCCATCCTGGAAGCTTTCTCCATGGATTTAGAGCCTCCTAGCATCCTTTATGATCCAGGCAAAATAAGAGATTCATTCACCTATGTACAACAGATGGACCTCAGAGAAGTTCTCTAATTTGCTATGGGATACACATCAATCAATCAATCATCAATCAATAAGTAAATGAATAAAGAGGAACTGGAAACTGGCTTTGGGTGCTAGAAATAGATATCAAAGGCAAGAAGGCAAAGTAAAAGCACAATGTGAAATATTATCACTGGCATTACTAATTTACCAAGGACGATAGGATGCGGGCATGCTTAAGTCTTAGTTCTCCAATTTGTGTCCAGCATAGGAATTTCCATTGTAATAGCCATCTTTTGTGGTGCAGTTGATACAGGCAGGTGTTGTCTATACATTATATCTGATCACCTTATGCTCTTGCATGGGAGGCATGGATAGACCAATCTTTCAGCTGGGGAAACAGGAAGTCAAGGGTGTTGGACCACTACTTCTCTCTTAGCTAGTAAGAGAGAAGGGATTTGGACTCATTTGTGACACCAAATCTGTGTCTTTTCAGTTGCATGCTGGTGATTTAATGCTGGTTTAAGATGTTGAGATTCTCTAGGAAAAGATTTTCCTAGAGAAAATAATGGCTTATTCTCAGGATAAGAAGTGGTACTTATGATAGTGAGATGTTTTCCTGTCCTGCTTAATGATCACTGCCCACTGGCCGTTCTGCATGCATCCTAAGCCCATGACTAAGTGCTCAGAGTAGCAAATGCTCCACCCCTTCTTCTCCTCATTGGGTCAAGTTGCAAGCCACTTTCCTCCCCAGGCACCGCCCTGAAGTGGGGAAAGGCATCATAAAAGCAATCAGTATATTCTCGTATTTTTTCTTGATGTAAAAAGATGAAGTCATGGCATATGGTCAGATTGCCAGCATGTTAATAATAAACCTCACATAATTAAGCACTGATTTATTCCTTTATATAAGTGAAACAAATTGCTTTAACTGCCTCTGCTTGAGACCATCCAGTCAGATGGATTATGTATAGGAAGTTGAAACTAAAAATTATGGGCACTCATATTTCACTATGGTAGAGGTTTATTGGAGGTACAATTAGAACCCTAACTAAATGTGTCCTGCAATCCCTTTGATGGAGAGATCAGATATTAATCTGGGGATATGACTAATTCTCAATACAGCTGCTCTCTGAGCTCTAATAGTCCTGCTTTAGGTTCAAAACCTGGAAACATGTTTAAAAAATTGATCAGAGCTTATAATAGCAATAATCACCTTGAAATTGGTTGTTACTTCAGTTAATGAACTGAATCGCAGAGCATGAGCCTCCCTCTGTGTCCCTTAGGCCTTTAACTAACAAGCTAGTTGTTAACCGCTGGGTTTATTTAAAAAGAAAAATCTCCTTAGGGGATTGAATTGGGGAAAAGAAGGGGCCTGGATGTTTTCACTGGAGGGTTCTCTGACAGTACTGGCCATCTATACCAGTGCCCCCAGGCTCTGTTCCTCCTATCAGAGCCAAGATGGGGTGGCCTATTGGAGATGGCATTTCTTCCTCCAGGAGCTGGACCTCACTGCTCAGAGTGGTTTAGAACCTTGTTAGCAATGCAGAATTTCATGTCCCATGCCAGAGAGTCAATCTGCACTTTAACAAGATCCCCTGTGAAAGAAATCCTGGGCAGATGACTCCTCTTGCTCCAAGCCCCAGCTTGTGAAACTCAGAACTCATCTCAGAGGCTTCTCTGAGGCTCTTATAAGCCCACAGCAAATTCTCGGCTCTGCTCCTATCTAGATCCCTGTGGAGTAGAGGGATGCATATCAGAGCATGTGACGCTTAGTGAACAACAGACCCTTAGTAACTGTCTGTTTAAAAAGCTATTCCTCCAAAGTGTATCTTCTTTCATGGAAGAATTTCTTAGAGAAAGGGGAAGGTAGACAGAATAGAACCCTGAGGTAGAACAGGCTCAGGTGGGCAAGGTAGTTCCTGGAGTTCCATCTGTTCCAAGGTAAGGGGCTCACACCCTGGAACAATGCTGTCCTGTCTTAAATTCCATATGTGAAGGTTTGTGTTAGACCACTTGCCCTTCATCCAAATGCCACTGACAAATTTTTCTGTTCAATGTCTGAAGAAAAACACTCCTTTTCAGAGCCTGCAGACTTCCCAAGACCCAGCTCCAACCCTTTCCCAGTGAGCAGGGTTTGGTCTATGCTCTGCTTCAGGTCTAATGAGCTGGTGTTTTATTTCTTTGCTCTGTTTCCTTTACTAAGTGTCCACAGCAAAAGATTTCCTCAAAAGCTTAATGTAACCTGAATTACAGAACTGCTGTGTTTTATTGATGTACCACTGTTCTGGAACTGTGAGACTGCTAGACTTGGCGGGGGTGGGGGTCACTTTAGAGGAGCCATGGAGGGTTATGGGAATAACGTCATGGGTTAGAGGCTGTGGAGCAATTGGAAGAAAGGGATTCTCCTGCAATCTGGAGTCCTGGGTCTGCAGAGAATCTATCTATCTATCTTTGCGTCTGTCTATCTATTTGTATTCTGAGATAAGTAGAAGATCATGTATTAGGGAGCTATTATGAGCCAGCTGGGAACAATCCAATTCCTTGCTCAGGCCTCTAGAGTCACTCAGGCTGAGAATCTGGGAAGACAGTGGGGAGCCCCGTGAGCAGCAAACCTCCCAGGACGTTATTCCTCCACTGTTCCCCACTTTCACTTCCTCTGTGGTTTTTATAGGTGTTGGGTTCACTCAGTGGCCATGCTGTGGCCCTCCTTCTAGATTTATTGGAATTTAATTTTTACTCTAGGGAAGGTAGCCCTTGAATGACCCTTTGGTTCACTTCTTAAAAGGCAGGCTCCACTGTACAATTTTTTCACTTGTGACCAGGCTAATCATGTGGCTTGATGTTATTTTTTCACTGGTACAGTTATTTTAAAATTTTGAAGTTACAAATAAGAAGTCTCATTTTGTACTTTGCAGTGTAATTATTTAGGAATTCAAGCAAAACAATGGATCTGTTAGTCTGTTTAGGTTGAATCCTCTATGAAATTCCATTTAATTTACATGCACAATTTTCCCCCAAGCCTGGCAATTTTCAGGTGGTCACACAGTGTTGGGGATAAAAAAAGACCTATTTAATACAGCTCACTTAACAGAAGCCGAACTCAGAGAGGTCGTGATTCACCCAAGGTCACGAAACTAGTTGGTGGCAAAGTTGGAATCTTCTTTCTCCTTTTTAAAAATCTATTTTGAAAATTGTAAAACTAAGTATGTGTTTGTGAGAAAATTAGCCTTTGTCAACAGTGTGGCTGTCCCTTCCATTGTCATTGTTTATTGACTTTTTTCCCTTTCAGAAACTTAAAAATGTAAACGTAGTTTAATTTATTGGTGTTTTTCTTTATGGTCTCTCTACCTGAATTTATTTTAGGATTATTCTTTTTCATAAATATTCTGGCTTTCTTTGTGTGTGTGTGTGTGTGTGTTCCTAGATGAATTTTTTTTTTGGTCATTTTATCAAGTCTACCCGCCTCTCCTATCCCTGTGGTTGTTTTGATTGGCATTGGATCGCAGTCCTTCTGCCTCACAGCCTAGTACTTCTCCACCAAATTAGCTTTTTTAAAAAAGGAAGAATACAAACATTATCATGCATGGGATTGGATGTCTGAACACAGAAATGAACCAATTCACATTTATTGAAAACATATTTCATGAAGTTTAAGATACCATTAGACATCATTATTTTATTTATCACTAGACATTTTTTAAGTGCCAATTAATTATGTCACCCTACCAAGTGTAAGATGCCTCCAACTTCAGAGATGTTAAAATGTGAAAAATATGTGCCTTGGAGTCGATGATGTGCCATATTGGTAGAATGTGTTATAAAGAAAAACCTAGAGTAGGAAATTTGCTTGTAATTTTTTTTAGCTCCTTTTAAATGTGGTTTTCAAAAGTCTCATTATGTTTAGCCCTTATTCCTTCTCTATGGTATAGAAAGAACTGGTATTTTAATTTTCACTTTACCCATAACGATAACAACAACCGTAGATAGCAGTAACCAAGCCAGGCACTGTTCTAAGTACAAGGTCACAGAGTGAATGAGAAAGTCAAAATTTGAGCCCAAGAACCTTGGCTCCAAAGTCTATGTCTTAGTCATGTGCGGTCTGCAAGACCCAGAGATGGTGAAGACTTGCCATGAACCCTCAGTGGATTCTGGCTCCTACCCCAGCCCTTTCTGCATCTCATCATTTGAAAACCATAATAGCTAGCCCATAGGGCTTTATGTTTCTAAACTTTGGTTTGGGCTCCAGAAAATCTGATGAGGTTGGGCTTATGGTGTGACTGACAGGGATGGTTGGTGGATAGAAAAGTGGGCATTGATGTTCTTTAGACCATATGACTTGGACCTCAGAGACCCAGCATCTTCTAAATTCCCCTTTCCAATTTTAGGCAATATGGAGCAGGAAGCTAGAAAATTGTACACAAAAGAGAGGCTGTTTATAGGCTTGAATTACATGTCCTTTAGTTTTGTGTTTTTGTTACTTCTGCCTTGTTTGGGATACAACATACCCAGACAGGAAGGACTTCATGACAGTGACTTTGGGTTTTTGTGCTGGAGCTCTCACTTTGGTAATCCCAGGCAGAATGGCCAACAGTGGTGGCTTCCTGAGATAGACTCTCCCTCAGAAGTGTGCAGAACTGAGTTCTGTTGACCAGAAGAAGATAGTCCTGGCAGGTGAGGGATATAGCTTATTTCCCCTGGAGTTAGTCATGGATATTATCTTCAAGTCCCTGCCTGAACTTTCTGTGTAGGGTAGAGAGTTTGCATTTATCTTGAACAAATGGCTTCCTGTGACATCAACTGATCTAATCTTTTGAAGTCATTTCCATCCACAGAGGTCTCAAGGGCATGTATATAGTGATTTGAATAAAGAACATTCCAGATGGAGTGAGGAGTGAGGCAGCAACATTGCTTTTGAATTTTACCTGAACTTATGGAAATCAGGTATCCTTTCTCACTGTCAGGGCTACAAGAACATATTACTTTGTTCTAAAGTAAGTGCGGATTAACAATCTTTAATGCCCTTACAAGCTTTATGTGTCAGGGAGTATCAGGTTGCTACATACTCTTCACTGGAAGTTCCAGATGCAAGTAGTGGTAAAAAAGAAAAAAAAAGAAAAAAAAAAAGGAGTTCAAGCCCCAGTTTAGGACTGATCAGCTCCTCCCCAAGTCCATGCATTAAACCCCCATGTGATGCCTTTTGCTCCCCAGAGTCTATCGGGCTGAGAACTTGGAAAAGAATTTTGCTGAAGTGAGCATGGCAGACAGCACTTCACCAGCACACTGGAAGGGCTTCTGATTGGTCATCAAAGAAAAGAGCAATCTGCTGACTCCTGCAAATGAGAATTTACTGCAATCTCATGTGTTGAACGTTAACTAATGATCCCTAAGAAGAACTGCTCCCCAACCTCATTAACTAATTAAACAACTCCAGATAGAGAATTATCCATGCTGCAAAATATTGCTAAAGTAACTGGTCTTCCTCCCAAGCTCTGCAGTGATTTCTTTACAAAACAGAGGGTGTTTAGATGCTGCTTCGTTGATCCACCTGTGAGCCCTGTCTCTGGCATGGCTGCTGATTCCATGCCAGTAGTTGGATGTGCCCCCAGAGGCTGCCCTCCGGAAATAGGCAGCTCAGCCTCCGTGGGCTTCCCCAGGGTTTCCCTAGCATTGTCTTTCTCAGCAGGGTCATGAAGAAGAAAACTGTGTTGGCCTCTTTTAGCTCAAGGGAGCCTTTGCTCTCAGCTGTGATTAAGGAAGCTGTGCTTCTTGAGATGGTGAATTTCCCATTGTTTCTCTCTTGTTGAGGACCCCCTGCCCTGAGGTATTTTAAATTGAATAGTGAGGTCCTGAAAATGCTAATTCCTATAATTTCCTGGAGAACTTGATATGAGGATTGTTTCCTTTGAAATATTGCAAATATTAGATACACATTGCCTCCACATGTATTCCTCACAATGGTGCTTCTAACATGGTCAGTTCTGAGAGTGGTTGTGGGACCTGGTTTGCATCCGGAGGGCCTTTGGAATACACAGTTTTTACTTTAATTGCAGTTTTTGTGGCTTGGCCTCTGTTATATAGTCATAGCAGAGGCTAACTATAAATTGGCTGCGTATTTTAAACAACAGTTGAGGGAAGAAATATTAACTGGTGGTTAACGGTTAAACTTTGGGCATAGATTCTATGGGTTAAAATCCCTGCTTCCCACTTGCTGTCTCTATGATTTGGGGGCAAATACCTTAACCTCTCCAAGTTTTATTTTCTCATTGGTAAAATAGGAAAATATAAAAATAAAACCCTCAACTGCTTATCTGAAACAGTTGGGGCTGAGCGCATTTTAGAATTCAGATTCTTTCAGATCTTAGAAAAGTAAAATGTTACATCTGCCCTGGTTTACAAGAAACCCCCAGCAAGGGCAAGGTGTGGGTGGTATCCTGTAACCCATTAATATTTCTGCAGCAAAATGGATATCCAGATGAGCAGACTTTTTACTAGCTTTGCCTCTGAAAAGTTTCTTCCCTTCCTTGGTTCTAGAGGCCAGTGCTGTCCAGCAGAATTTTCTGCAGTGACAGATAAGTCCTCTGTCTGTGCAGTCCGATTTGGTAGCCATTAGCCACTTGTAGCTATTAAGCCCTTGAAATGTGGTCCACTGATTTGAGAAACTGAATTTTTAATTTTATTTAATTTAGCTAATTAGTTAAGATATAAATTTGAATAGTCACATGGGAGTGGTAGCTGCAGTGTATGGGGTGTGAGAGTCTAGAAGACTTGCACATGAGGGTCAATGCTGAGGCAACCTCATCCCCTCTACCTACAGACAGACTTCTTTATCCTTAAGTTACCGAAGTTGGTGAGGTACTGCTCATTCACTTTTTTGTTTAACATATGTTTTGTTAAAATGTATTATGTGCCAAACTGTGTTAGGCACTGGGCATAGAGAACAAGATTTTTGCACCCAAAGAAAGCATGCATATTTAAAGCATAAATTTGTAAGTATATGTAAATATACATTTAAGAACACAAATATTCTGTGATGAATACAACGGTAGAGATATTGGGTTGCTGCAGGAGCACAGAGGAAGGACAGCACTAGGATTGACTCCAGGGCTTTGGGCATGCTGAGCAAGTACTCTAGTGCTGAGCTACCTCCCCAGTCTTCTGAAATTATTTAGCCAAGTCTCTGACATGTAGGAAGTGTTCAGTAAAGACTTAGTCAACAAAAGAGTAATAGTGCTGCATTCTTTCTTTGCAGAAATTGAGTTTAAACTCAGAGGATAGCTGGCAAGGCTGGGAAAAGGCAGGAAAGATAGCTATCTACATGTCAGGGACAGTGGTTGTTTTTTGGAACACGAAGGAACTGATTGCATCATGCTCACTTGATTTTGTAGTTTATCCAGTTAAGCTCTGCTTTTGAAAAAATAAATGTATTATGAGTTCAGTAGAGCCCTGGTGCTCATTTCTCCAGCATGGGAGCAGATGTGCATTTGGAACATGATGGTTTGGGGGACCCCACCAAGCATCCGAAGGAACTGAATGTGAAATGAGGAGGGAATGCTGGCTCCCTCTCTCAAGGATGCTTTGAGATCTAAGAGGTGTTTTCCGTTTTCAACAATGTGCTGCAGAACGGTCTGTAACAGTCTGTTGCAATTTTCTTCCCAAATCTCCCACGTTTCTGCCAATAGTGAATTAGACTGTCATTAGCTTCACAGATGTGCTTTGATCCCTATACTGCTTGTCTCCTGGCGGGGAGGCATCTGAACCATTGATGCAGATTTGCTAAACCTGGAGGATAAAGCACATCACAGTGGAAGGAAGGAGGATGAGGAGCCTGGAGCCCTGGGTTCAAGTTGCATTTCTGTTGTTAATTAACTGTCTCTCATCTTGGGTGAGGCATTGAAATTCTCATTGTCCCAGTTACTCTCTGATCTGTAGAAGGAGAGGTTTGGATTGGTTCTTAAATCCTTTTCAGATTCTCTGATATTGAATGGGAAAACTCTTCAGGTTTAGGAATAGATGCCATCTTGCTTTTGGGGTCTTGGCTTTGTGAACTCACAATCCACAGATCCACAGTACACACCAGAAGCAACCATTGATCCTAATTGGTTACTTGTTCATGATTCCCACTCTGCTGCCTATTAATGGATGCAATAGCTGCCTGGGCTTGATATATCTTTTTTGGTCATCTCTGACATTTGAAGGCTAAGTTGTTTAAAGGGGGAAAAGTAAGTTAAGGAATCATATATCAACATTGCCCAGCTCTGCTATAACTGTGAAATCACCATCACATTTGTGGTCCATTATTGATCCAAACATCATTATGAGGTGTCATGGCTACACACACACACACACACACACACACACACACACATCACATCACATAATTATGTATACATATACACAGAGATATTTTCTGATTGCTCTTTGCTCTTTTTATCACTATTTTATCTGTAGAAGGCAATGTATGTTATTGCTCTGAGGATATCAACTAGAGTTATATTTTCAGTTTTCTTTTGCTCCTCATATTTTCTGTTTCTTTAATTTCCTATTATTCTTTTCAGTTTTATTGATTGTGTTTCCATTTTGGAGGCTTTCCTTAATCTTCTGCTGCTTTTGATTTTAGACTTTTTTTTTTTCAGCTGTTGGGATTGAACCTAGGGCTTTGCACATGCTAAGCAAGCACTACCACTGAACTACATCCCCAGCCCTTCTTCTGGAGCTTTTGGTGTTGTCTTATTTAGGAACGAGCCAATACCAAGATGATTGGATGTCTATTGTGCTTATATCTTGTTTTTGTTTTTTATTTTTGGCCAACCAATGGGTTTCAACCAATGGCAGATGGATCTGCCATTTTGTCGGGGTAATGTCAATTACCAGTACATATTGTTCTCATTTGCAAGTTTCTATAGAAAAGAGCCCATCAGTCTTCTGCCAGAGGTAGTGGTGGTGTGGGACTGATGGCAGCATCCTGATAGGAGAATGGTGGAAGGGAGTTTCATCTATTTTTATGTCTCTGAGTCTGGATTCTCTCTGGGAAAATTTCTTCAGAGGATGGGGAAGAATAGTTACCAGGATATAGAGAATTATGGTGAGATTATTGGAGTTCAACTTTTGCTATTAAAAAAGAAAAAGTTATCTCTTTTGTTCTTCAGTGCCAAGACTCTTCCATTCCTTTCTCAGCTCTGAAGTGGAAATGGACTGAAACATTGTAATAAGGAAAAGGGTGCAGATCTGGCTGGCTGTGCTGGTAGAGCCACACTGGTCATCTACCAGAACCTGTGAGAACTTGAGATTTCATGGAGAGTCTGTAACCAAATCTAGTTGTTTTAATTTGATATATTAACCACCCAAGAACATAAAATCTATGTTATTAAATTTAGTAACTTAGTAAGGCTGTTCCAGTTTTACCTCTTAGCTAGCTGCCAGCTATCAGTTTATCTTCCTGCAAATGTGCAAACAAGATTCATCATTCCTAGACTCTCTAGTATTTTTACCCTTCTCTCTCCCCTCTCTGGTATAAATTCTGTTTTTGCCTTTGTTCTTTTCTCTTGCAAGTAAAGTGCATCACATAACTAAATGTCCCTGAGTTATTATAGGACACTTGTTTTTAT
Source organism: Xerus rutilus (assembly GCA_028644305.1). Classification (NCBI taxonomy): domain Eukaryota; kingdom Metazoa; phylum Chordata; class Mammalia; order Rodentia; family Sciuridae; genus Xerus; species Xerus rutilus. The sequence continues at coordinate 29,506,331 of CM053411.1, forward strand.
ATCCTCCTCCGTGGGCATGTGGTACTCTTATTTCTCAGTCAGTTCCTCCATCCTTTTAACATCTTCCAAAAATTTTTTGACATCTCTTACCCACTATTGTCTTTTCCCTTTAACTTTTTTTCACGTGAATTTATTCTTATACTACATTTTTAGCTTGATTTAGAGAAGTTAGAGAAATAAATGCATATGCTCATTGGCTATAGTTTAGTAGATAACTTATATACTGCAAAGAAACTAAATTCAGCTATAGTCCTTATTGAAATGAGTAGACTTGCAAAGATAAAGCTGAACAAAAACATAGCCAATGATTTTACCATGTATTTTTTTTCTTCAAGTGAATTTTAGCTGGTATTCCTGTTTTAGAGTTGGATTCTCACAGTTATGTGTTGAAGATGGATGCTATAACAGATTAATTCGTTCATGGAAGTAATGAAATTAGTCCGGAGATGAGTATTGATTCTCAGAGCTCTTTCTTAGTGGATTGAGGCTGACCTCAAACTTCCAATCTTCCTGCTTGTGCCTACTGAGTCTCTGGGATTATGGGCACACTAGAAGCATGTGGGCACTGGGTGTGGTGGTTCATGCCTATACTCCCAGCGACTCAGGAGGCAGAGGAAGGAGGACTGGAAATTTGAGGTTAGCCTTGGCAATTTAGTGAGACCCTGTCTTAAAATTTAAAAATTTTAAAAAGCTAGGGATATGGCTTAGTGTTAGAGCAGTCCTGGGTTCCATCCCCAGTACTGGGGAATGGGGAAGCTTTTGAAAAATGTACACACCCGTTATTAGATGAGTAAAATCAACATCTACAAAGACGGAATTCTGGAGTCAGTATTTTTAAAAAGAAAATCACCAAGTTACCCCAAAGTATAGGGGGTATAGGCATTAGTTCTCAGATTTTTGTTGATATAGGTATCGTCTGGAGTGTTCTACTCCACTAAGATTTGGACTTAACTGTGGGGCTGAGTCTTACACTGTGACATTGCTTCCGGGTGATCCTGAGGAAGATGGCTTAAAGGCCCTTCTTTAAATCAGAAACGCTGATTTAGGGTTTTGCAGGAAGAGTTATTTCTGTATCTTCAGATATCCTTTTAGTTTGATTTTCAGATTCCTGAAATTACATAAGTAGAAATATTTTCAAAATATTTGCCCCAGTGGCTTGGGAGGGTGAGGCAGGAGGATCATGAGTTCAAAGCTAGCTTCAGCGAAAAGTGAGGCGCTAAGCAACTCAATGAGACCCTGTCTCTAAATAAAATACAAACTAGAGCTGGGGATGTGGCTCAGTGGTCAAGTGCCCCTGAGTTCAAATCCCCAGTAAACCCCCCACAAAAAACAAAAACAAAAACAAAAACAAAAACAAAAACAAAAAACACTTGCTCTGTCAGACTGTAATTTCTCCGAGAAGATTTTTACTCTAAGCATACTCATCTGGGAAGCCTAACGGAGACCTTGATCTGCAATTAGGTTGTGTGGTTTCCTATGTGGTTCTGCCTGTTTTCTCCTGAAAAGGTAGCATTTTTACTTTTTTACTTTCTCAGAACTCTGAAAATTTTAAGTATGGGAACTGCATCTTCATTATAAGTCAATAGATGCTTAGTGATTATTTATGCATTTACTGCTTAGTAAGAACTCGGATTCATCAATTCATTCCTAAAGGTAGAATTTGCTAAAAGAAAACTTGGAGAATAAGTAGCAATTTGTGTAACTTGAGGAGGGAGGAAAAAGGGTCTGCTAGAAAGAGACACCGAAAAGGAGTGCTGGAGAGGCTGGGTAGCCCTACTTTATAATTTTGTCTCCAATTGGACCAGGTAAGAAAGTCAGGCTGTCTTACCCTGAGGAGGAAAAGAAGCATTCTAGTAGCCCTGTAAACAAAATTAATCTCAGCTTAAAGTGTATCATCATCTCTTGGTAACACATGGGTTACTTCCTGGTGACTTCTGCAGCATTATTGGTCCACTGCCCACTTTAAGGCAAGGAAGGCAAGCCACCATTGTCTCCATTTCACAGATGAAGGTGACTGATGCCCAGTGGGATTGAGATTGCACAGCTGGTGTGATGTGATAGTGGCTGAGTTTGCCCCAAGGCTGCTTCATATCTGAGCAGTCCTTTATTAAGAACTTCTTTCTTTTGCATTTCCATGGAAAACTGATGACACAGGCCATTTTATATCAGCTTTTAATCCATCAACCATGGGGATAGACTTTGCTCAGAGTAATGTCTTTACTATATGTAAAGCTTATCTTTATCTTATTTTTTTTCCCCCTCAGAGAAGTCCTTTACAAGGAACAAGAGCTTGAAGTCAATCAGGAAAGCCATACCTTTGAAGACTAACCACACCATTTTGTCTTCACAAATCCTTACATCTCAGTTATTAGATAATATGGATGTTCTTTCCACTTACTTCTGTTTGGTTAATCTCTATATCTTTAGTTCCAGGGGCATAATTGACACTTAGTGAATTATAATATGATAATATGTACTTAGTGAATTATAATGTCTACTTTTTACACATTGAATATGTTCAGAAAGGTGAATAAATCATAGTTCATAAACGAAATGCTATTTAGTAAGAAATTCTTATTACAATTTCAATTGAGTTTCTCTTCATCTCTGATGGCTTATTTGTGAGAGAGATAGTTAGTCCTTCCCAAATATTCCTTGTTCTCCCTTATACTTCTCAGATTCTCTTGCTTCAACATGAGACCACATAGGTAGTTCTAGCCAGGGGGATATGAGCAGAAGTGATGGGTACCACTTCTTGTCTGAGATAATTATGAGCTGGTGTTAATTGTCCATGTTCTCTCTCTATCTTGGTTTGAGGTGCAAGGAGAAGGATTGGAAGCAGAGAACCCAAAGATGGCAGTTCTATCATGGAATCAGCTTGGTTTCCTGAGACACTATTGGAGGAGAAGTAATGATGAAAACTGCCTCACCTGTCTCATAGTGGTGTGAGTGGGAAACATTCATGTTAAACTGTGGCAATTTTAGGATTTATCTGTCATTACAGCAGAGCCTACCCTATCCTAACTAATAAATACTTCCTTTGGTTGGTTTCCTCTCATGAATATGTCTGAAAGAGAGTATAATGAACACTTATGTATTTTAAACTTGAGGACATATGGAACTTTATACAAAGGGAAGAAAGTCTCACATTTTTGGGTCACTTTATTTAATATTTTTCTAGATAAGTATATTCATGAAATTCAGTAAAAGCTGTGTCTAGTTTTTATGTAACTAACACCAAAAACATTTGAAAATCATATAGGAAGGCTAAATAAAAATTGTGATTAATGATATTCTGTTGAAATAAAATTTTGAGCAATATATTTAGTCTTTGAAAAATACAAAGGTCAGAGTTTATTATATATTTTCTCTCATATGTGGAAGCTGGAGAGAAAAAAGGAAAAGAGAGGTGGGGGAATCTCATGAAAATTAAAGGGAGAGCAGAAATAGAGTAAGAGACTAGAAGAAAGAAGAGGTTAGGGAATGGGGAATGATATTGGCCGAATCATATTGCTATATTATGTACATGTATAAACAGGTAACAACAAATCCCACTACTATAAACAACTATAATGCACCAATAAAAAATATGGGGAAAAATGTAAGTTTGATTTTATGTTTTATTTACTTATCTGTTTTGATTTTAGTGACTCTAGAGAAAGCCTAGTTGCATAAGAATGCTGTACAAAATCGCTTTAAAATCTTCAAACTCTGCTTTGCTGGTTCAAGATAATTGGAATGTTTCCTTAGCCTAAACTGCCTTGGAGCAATCTGCAAATGTCCATTTCCATGAGGAGTCCCCTAATCACTCTATTAGCTGTCTCCTTCATTGGAAGGAAAGGTAAATACTGCATTGTGAGTGAAACCTGTGTAAGCGGGTATCTAATCCAATTATTGTTTGGTTTAAGGCAGAGAAAGTATTTGCTGTGCATTTGTTACTACGTTTATTGCTCATCAACATTTCTAAGTGATTCATTCACAGGAATTCAGGAACCACCCAGTAAATCTGCTTTTCATCTTTTTGTCCTGAGTACTAGAAGTTTCTTCTGAGTTGCGCATGTGGGGCAGTCTATCATCTTCCTGGTAAAACAGAGACAGAACAAAATTCTCATAGATAATTATATTAGCCCCTTGGGAGTGTGTTCATAAGACTAAGAAGTTTTGGATTTCTAGTTGCCACAAATTGTATTGGGGCTTTAGAAATCAGGCACACCTGAATTCAAATCAATCTCTCTCTCTACATCTTTAGCCCTTCTTATTTTTGAGACAGGGTCCGTCTGAGTTGCTTAGGGCCTCGCTAAGTTGCTGATGCTGGCCTCAAACTAGCTATCTTCCTGCCTTAGCCTCCCAAATTGCTTGGATTGCAAGTGTGTACCACTGCACCCAACTGGAATTCAAAATTTGAGTTAGCCATATAACTTTGGGCAAATTACTTATATGACCTGATATCCTGTTTATTTGCTGTAATGTGGACATACTAATACCTGTTTTGTAGCATTGTATTGATTAAATGGGATACATATATTTATTTTATATGTAAATATTTGCATTTACATATATACTTAGCAACACGGGCACATGGAGTCATTTAATAAATGGAACCTATAATTACTTCGTCCCTAGTTAGTTCAGTTAATATTCTCCTGAATATATTTGGGTGGGTTAGTCTGCTCTTTTCTACTTTGTTTTTACTCTCTAACATCTTGAGTTGATTCCTGAAGCTCAGAGAAAAAAAGATCCTATCTGCAAAGTATTAACCTTAGAAAAGATCATGCTTACATTTTGGGGTAATAATCTTCTGGTCAGATGTTTTAGTTTTTGATGGACTGGTTAAGCTGGAAATTGCATGGGAGTGTAAGATTGAAAAATACAGTCTGTTTAGAAAAATGAATTACTTAACATTTGAAGGTTAAAAAGCCTTTAATCCTTCAAATAACCTTCTAACATTGGTTAGAAAGTGTTTTTGGAGTTTATTTTCTTCTAACTGAAATACAAAAATACATGTAGTGTTTTTTTTCCCTTTCTGCGTACTGGGGGGCATTTAGCTATCACCATGGCAATCTACGCTTGATATTTTTTCTGTTTTGTTAGCATATTTTATCCTGGGGAGATCTAAAGAGTATTCTTTTATTTATAAACTCTAGTATTGGAGTCAGTAGGAAGCAGGAAGCTATGTGTGTCCTTTCCTCCATCAATGCTATGGCGTTACTGTCCTACAAGTTGTAATTTAATCTTTTTCTTTAAAACACATCTAAATCCAGAAATGGGAAGGAGAAGGGCAGAAATCACGAGAAGCTCAATGTAGCCTATGATCATTTCACAGATTAAATTCTCACAAAGTTTACCCTGCATTGAGAAAGCTACTCTACTTAAGGTATCATGTTATGAGCCTGATGTGGTGGCAAATGCCTGTAATCACAGCTACTCTGAAGACTGAGGTTGGAGGATTACAAATTCCAGACAGACTGGGGATGTAGCTCAGTGGTCAAGTACCCTTGGGTTCAATCCATAGTACATCCCTCTGCCAGAAAATCAACAACAACAATAACAACAAAAACAACAAAAACCGAAAGAAGAAACCATATCATCTTATTACCTGAATTTCTTCATTCTTTTCCTCTTTTAAAAATGCCGTAGCTTTTGAGAATTTTGGGCTAATAAGCATCCACACTGTGCTGTGAACTTGGTAACTTTAGATTACTTTCTCTGGCTCCTATCTTGGTTTCCTTGTCCTGGAGATCTCATTATTTGGATCAGTGAGAAGAGAGCCAGACAACTGTGGGGTCTTGGTGCACCATTAGAGTTGAACCAACTGGGCAGATTCTTGCATGTAGTGCTCTGTGACGGGAAGAGACCCCAGAAGAGAGGGACACCAGAAAGGACATAAAGGGAAGGGAGGTGGAAAATGCCACAAACTTTTTATCAATGATAAACTCTCTTTTATCATCTGCCTAAAGTTATCCCCAAGACCAAGAAAGGGAGGGTGCAAAAAGCTAGGAAAGAGAAAACATTTCTAGCTCTTCTTCCTCTGGGACTTTTGTACCCTTCCATAATCCTCTTGGAATTAATTGTAACCTTCAGTGAATCAATATCTTGACTTTATATTCACTCATCTGTAAAATGGGTTGGAAGTTCCTACTGCACATCTAAACAGGAAGGCTGCAAAGATGAAATGTGACACTGCTTTGAAAAGACAAAACATCATACAAATGCAAGATGTCATCACCATTGACTCTGGTGGCAGACACTGGGCCACCCAGGAAATTAGTCCTTTCTCTCTTGTCATTAGCAAGGGATGCTGGGAAAAGTATATTTAACTGGCATGACTGAAGGAAAAACCTGCTTCCTTCCTGTTCAATGCAGTCCTCACCTGTGAGCTGAAACATTTTATGAACAGCATTTTTATGGTTTTACTCGAAGGAATGAAGAAAGAGAGCTGAGTTCATGGCTAACTTTTTTTTTCTTAGCCTTTCCTTCTTTGGAAAAATGGTCAATTCCAACTGCCTTGCAACTTTCTCCTGCTGAGCACCTGGGTGTAGCTCTTGAGCAAATCAAGCCTGATGTGTTGAGACTTGGAAGCCTCCCTTAGCTGAGCTGAGGATTACCCAGGGCATAGCAGCGTGCCTCACCTGCAGGTGTTTATGGAGACAGGATCACCCGCAGTTTTAGGTTGAGTCTAGGTTGCAAGGGAGTGCTGCGTTCTATTTCTGCTTCTTTTAGTGCTTGCAGTGTGACCTCAGGCAGAGGTCTAATCCTCTACTTGCCTCAGTTTCTTCATCTGGAAGTTAGGAATAATACTTGTACCTTCATCAGACAGTTGCAGGGATTAAACGAAATGAATGATGGGAGAAGGTAACCAAGTGCCCCTGTATGCATGAGCGTAGTACTCAGTGCTAGTTATTATCAATGTCTAAGAAACTTTAACTTCTAGGGAGGAGCTGTGGTAGAGGAACGTGAGTCTAAAGATTTAGGATCTTAGGCAAAATAAAAATCAACCTGAAGCTAAGACAAAGCATTATGATATTAAGTATTTTAAGACAAGAGAAAAACAAGATTTGACAAAAAACATCTCATTTTGACATGAACTTTTCAGAGACTCATCTACTGCACAAACGGTGACCAACCTTCATTAAGATGCAAAGCTCTTTCTTCTGTTGGCAGCTATACACCTGTTTGACTTTCTAGGAAAATTTGAGCCATCCTAAATTCATTTTTCTGCTGTATTGAAGTGTGTGTGTGTGTGTGTGTGTGTGTGTGTGAGAGAGAGAGAGAGAGAGAGAGAGAGAGAGAGAGAGAGAAGGAACCAGGAGAATCTTATTAAATGTAGGCACTCTCCATTTTATGGGTTAAGACAAGAGAGTGGATGGAATGTCAACATCAGAATATCCCAAGGGAGTAGATTAAGATTATAAAGGATTTAGGGTTTTCAAAAGATCTTTATGTCCAGTGATACTTGAAATGTTTTTAACATTCTTCCATGCCATCTCTGCAGAAATAAGATGCAATGACTCTGAAAACTTATTTGTGAAAAGTCAAGTCTCTAAAGCAACCATCCTTTGTACTTGACATCAGTTTGACTGATTTCCATGTATCTGTGCAGTGTGATCAAGCTGATTGCTGTCTCCTGTATGGCATAATTGCAAATGAGCCTGTGTGCCCACTTTTCTCAGAGTCCATTATGTGAGTTTATTGTGAAAAGAAGATGTCTATTCTATTTGGCTGGGTTCTGTCTCTGCCATTGGGACTCCCTTAAACATGGGTGGATTTATGTGCTTACTGTTTTCCAGGTGTGATCACCCCTCTGTTAATGAAGAGAAAGGACTGCAATGATCCTCTCCTTTGCCAGATGATTTTTTTTTTTGCTAGTGGTAAGCTTGAAGGAGGAAGCTTCCAGGTCCATTCCAGGATGTGGCTTCTATAAGGGTCCCTGTCCTCTTCTTTCCTGGGTAAGGTGGATTATGGCTACAGAACAGTTTTAGACTATACAGAGATGGGTTTCTTCTCTCCTGAGATTGTCCCCAGCCTAATGGCACACATATTGTATGGCCTGTCCCTTTCTAATTAAGGTCCTGTATGGCTCCAGGAATTCTGAGGCGTGGCTTTACTTAGTCATGTAAGAGTGGAGCTTTTATCGTCCTCTTCACCTTACCCTAGCCAAAGAGACTTCTCTATCCCTTAGAAGTAAAATATGGAAGTGAACACTGATTCTTTCCAAGGGTTAAGAGGTTAATTGGGGAGGGGGCATGGGGACGGTAATGATGGTGGAATAAGATGGACATCATAGCCTTAGCTTCATGTATGACTGCATATGTGATGTGATTCTACATCAAATACAACCAGAGAAATGAAAAGTTGTGCTCCATCTGTGTACAATGAATCAAGATGCATTCTGCTATCATGTATACCTAAGTAGAATAAATAAATAATAAGTTAATTGGGGTATTGGTGGCTGCCATCTATAGGGCCATTTTCAAGGCTCGCTGTCTATTTCCAGAACAGGTGGGTGCATTTGTTCCCTCTCTCCACGTGGTCATCACACTAAATAAACTCTTCACTCCATCACTTGTCTTTATAGGAGAATTCAAGATTTTTCTGTTGTTTTGTTGAAGTGAGAGAACAAAATCTTAATAAAAGCTGGATCTGGTGGTATGATCCTGCAGTCCCAGCTACTCAGAAGGTTGAGGAGGGAGGATAGCTTAAGCTCAGGAATTTGAGGCCACATAGTGAGACCTGGTGTCAAAAAACAATACCTCTTCCCCTCAAAAAACGTATTAAATCTAGGTATTTTCCATTTTTGAGTCAGGTAGGAATTTCTGCCCACCATTTGGCCATATGTTAGGCTGGCTTCTCTAGACTCGATTCTCCTTACAGACAGGTTCTAAGGACCACATTGGTAGATGGAGAAGGAAGCTGCCATTTTGTTCTTAAGTCTAAGCTGTGCTTTCCTATCTAGCTTTATAGAAAATCTGGTCTTTGGGGGTTATTGAACATTTATTTAGATGTTAATAAAATTGATATCATGTTACACCTTGCACTCATGATCCTTGGGTAGGTTGGACTGATTGGTCAGAACATGGATGAAAGTTGAGACTTAAGCCACCCCCTAACTCTTTCAACAAAATCTGAACTTACTATTATTTACATCATACATCTTAAAACCAACAAGAAGAAAAGAATTGTGCTTACACAATTTTACAACAAAATCTGAAGTACTATCATTTCTATCTCCTCGACCAACCAAATGTAGAACATGTTCCTCCTTCTTTCAGCCTAAGCAGGCTTTGTATAAAATAAGCTTTGCTGTTGTCCCAAGTGAATGGATGCCTGAGCAGTTCCTACTCCACCCTTCTAAACCTAAGTTAAATCTATGACTTAGATTCTGCGTAATATGTTTAACTGGAAAGGGAAGGATAAAATTAATTTCTGGAGAACTGACTTTCCCAGAGATCAGTTGGGAGAAGAAAGATATTTGCATTCACTCTGGGAAGCAAGATATTTCAGTAGAGAATCCTGGGGTTGCCAGGTGCAGCAGAGGGACCCTAAAGTTTTCCAGCAATATAAATTCCTGGTAAGAAAGAAGAAAGGAGAATGGCAATGGCACTGTGGAAGGAGAAATTTATAAATTTTCAGAATGGAATGATTTTTTTCTTTTTTTTAAATTTACTTTAAAAATTTCTTGTTTTTTTCATTTATTTTTTTTTCCCAGTGGATTTTTCTTAGGGCTTTCAATTGAGAGACCATAGATTTTGAGGGGAAAGGGCAAAGTCTAATCCCAGCAGGAGCAGAGGCACATTGATGACAGGTGCCCACTGGGACCATTTGGGACTGCCTCATTGGCGTGGATAGAGAAGAAAATGGTGACTTAAGAGGCAACCTGGTGAACCCAGCCTTTCCCAACTAAGCACTCAAAGCCACAAGAGCAAAGAGCAGCTGGTGGAGCAGAGCCCTGGGATATGCAGCTCACTGTCCTCTCATGCTGTGTCTCCATTTAGGTTCCTGTGATCCACAGTCAGTCTGTGACAGCTGCCTTCATTGAGCAGAAGCCAGTGGGAAACACAGTGTGACTGGAAGGCATGTGGTCCAGCAGGAGTAAAAGCCACGCTTCCTCTGAGCACACCTCTGAATGCTGACGAGTGTGGCTGGGGGAGACACATATGTATTTAAATTTTGTAAGGTTATAAGATCTGAAGTGAATGTCCTGGGAGAACAGTGTGAAATGGCTGTTGAGTCCAAACCAGGGCTATTTTTTTATTAAATATTAATGCCACACATTTCTTCAGGGTTCATAGAACAGATGTTAGATCTGACATTGTGGTGGTTTAATTGACTAAGACTATTTCCTGTCATTTTTATCAATGTCTGGATTTCCAATGTCTGTTAAATCTGAAAATATAAAACACAGGAAGGGATAATTAATACTTGGTTTCCATCCATGGTTACTTGCTGATATTGGCCCCTAGAGAAGACATAGTGCACTCTAGAGTATTTTTTTCTTTCTAGAGGTAGGGATAGGCTGAGCTGACCTAGTCTCCCTGCAAATTGTTCCATTGGGTTTCTAGCTGGACAATAGCCCACTCTGAAAGCACAATTCTTTTCTTCCTGTTGGTTTTAAGAAAATAAGCAAATTCTAAATAAGCTTTGCTTTAATGGTAAAAACGCTTAGGGCTTCCAATTTTTCTCTTTCTTTCTAAATCCTAACCTACCTCCCTATGTTATTTCCCTCTATGTCCCCATAGATTAAAAATAAAAATGAATCTAAAAAAAGTTCTTCGCCGGCCAAATCTTCACTGAGGGACCTTTCCATGTAGAAGCCAAGGAAGTGTATAAAACTTATTTTGAGCAAATTCACAGTGACATAAAATGTGGCTTATGGTGATTTAGTATCAGGAAATATTTACTAAGTAGAAAGCTCAAGAAAGAACAATTCTAAAATGATTCTTGGTCAGGTGCAGTTTATAATGGGCCCATTCATAGGGAAAAAAATGTCCAAGTTCCCTTCCTCACAAAAATTACATTATTTACGTGGAAAAAATGTAGTCACACATTTGCCCTATAAGACTGTGTCATTTTACATTTATTAAATGGTTCTGGCCACCATGCTGAGGTCTCAGTTACACCCTCAAGGGAGGGCGGCTCATGGAAAGAGAGGGAGAAAGGAGAAGACGTGTTGTTCCCAGCCCTATACGTTAAATCATTGCAGTAATGATTTTAGAGGAAATGAGGCAAAATTGGGCCAAATGAAAACCTGCTGGTGTGGCCTGGGAATTACTCCTGCCGGCTGGGGAAAGGACTGAGCGAGTACTCCTCCATTGGTGCTCATGGGACTGAGCTGTTGCCCTGGGCCCTGGGAATTTGCTCTCTGCCTCAAGGAGAAGCAGGGTCCACCGGTTTGCTTTCAAAACTCCTTTTTACTCTCTTTATGGCACATGTTATGGGAGGGGGGAGCCAAGTCCCATCCAAACTATGGAAGTGTGAGGCACCCTTTGAAGGTTCCTTTTAGGAAGCAGAGAGAAGTGACACCAGTGTGGCAGATGGTGTGTGGTAAGGAGAGATGGTGTGGGCATCCTTGATTGAGTCTCACTGAAACATATTATAAGACGTGCTTCATGGAAGCAGTGTCCAGCCTCTTGACCTTGACCTGGTGTCACTTAAGGGGCACCGAGGCCCTGGCATGCGCCTGAAAGTGGTACCATGTGACCTGTTCTCTCAAGGTCAGCAAGACCTCTGAAGGAGGCTTGTTAAAATGCACACGTGCTGCCTTGCATGTCATACCAAGGAGCTGATGTACACTCAGATGTCCCCCTAAGAAGCTATGAGCAAGCTTCTATAGTGAAAGGACATATAATTGGTAAGTTTTGGTGGGTGTAGGGAGGATGGGCAAGGTCTAGGCATAGGTGTTTTTTCTGTGGGGTGTCACAGAGTTAAGTCCAGGTTGAAAGCACAGTTAAGGGTACTAGTTACCTGGAATCATGAAAAAAGCTTCCAGGAGGGGAATAGATGGAGACACCATGTGCTTTTCTTCCCAATGTCTGCCCTGGATGGGGGTATGTTGTCTCCCACCTAGACTAGGACCACATGCAGTCCTTTCCAAAGGGTCTCCAAACATCTAGCTTTCTCACACCTGTTCTGCACTTAACAGAAATGGGGCCTCCAAACCCAGGCCCCAAAGTCATCCTAAGAGATGTTTATAACACAGGAAGACTCAGCCCCTCCGACTCCCAGCCTAATATGCAGAGCACCCGCCTCTGCCTCTGCTTTGCTGCTGAGTTTCCAGCAACAAACTGAGGAGGCATAAACCTAGGCCTGGATGGAAAGTTAAGGGATGTTTATAGCCGTGGAACCCAAATACAGGAGGAGGCAGGTGGGTGAGATTTGCCTAGGTGGCCTCCCTGCGAATAAATCAAGAGCTTCAGTTCATTTAGGGGGAAAATTGAGCCTTCCTGAAACAGACCCATTTCCCCCCAGCTTTTTTAATGTGCCTTTTCATGGATTTTGCTTTCAAATCTGCATGAATTATTTTTCTTGTATTAAATATTAATGTGCCTTTCTAAGTAGAAAAAGGGGGCAAATTAGGTCTGGTACACATCTTCCTTGCCACTATTTACAGCTGCTGCGGGATTGCAGCAAATGCCAGCTCCCTGCACATTATTAAATCAGGCCTGCACCGAGCCCAGATGTTACACTGGAGCTGAGTGCAGCCAATACAGGCTAAAAAACAAACAGGAGTGATCTCCAGTCCGCTCTGGAGTGGGCCCTGTCCTCCCACAGCCTCAGCCTGTCCTACATGTCCACTGTGCCCTTTGACAAGTTCACCACTGGCTGGACCCAGCTCACTCTTCCTGGAGCAGTGATCGAGTGTGGGGGATTTATTTTTTTAAACCCGTTATTCTTTCCCCAATGACTCTTTCTACTTGATTAGTTCAGGATCAATATGTCTGGTAGGCGGAATGTGATGGGGAGAGTGATTTATCAGTGTCAGGGGTAGCTCTGGGCTTTGTTCATGTGGTTCTCCTCTGCTCGGTGACTTCCCCTTCATGCCACAACACACACGGGCACGCGCACACACACACACACATACAGGACACTCTGCAGTCCTCTCTCTATTGTTGTCCTTATCTATATTCTACTCACTTGCACAACCAAGATAAATTTGGTCTCCTCTCTGAAGCCTATTCTGTGATTCTTAAACTGTGACCTCCAATGAAACTATGATGTTTCAGAAGATAATTGTTCCATGGTATGGGTTCTGCTTCCCTGAAAGTCTATAAGCCCTCTGAAGTATTATTTCTAAAAAGAATGGAGGGTTGGAAGGAGCACTGGAGACAGAGTCCTTGGATACTGATTATGCAGCTTTAAGTAACTTATTTGACCTCTAGGAGATGGTTTTATGATTTTTTTTTTTGGTACCAGGGTTTGAACTCAGGGACACTCAACCACTGAGCCACATCCCCAGCCCTATTTTGTGTTTTATTTAGAGACAGGGTCTCACTGAGTTGCTTAGTGCCTCGCCATTGCTGAGGCTGGCTTTGAACTTGCGATTCTCCTGTCTCAGCCTCCCAAAGTGCTGGGACTACAGGTGTGCGCCACCGTGCCCAGCTTGGTTTTATCATCTTTATCTTCAACGTTTATCGTCAGCATTCCTGCCACTTGGGCTAGTGCTTCTCAAACTCGGACATGCATGTGGAATGGGCCTGAGATTCTGTATTTCTAGGGGCCCAGGTAATGTTGATCCTGCTTGTCTTCTTGTCACATTTTGAGAAACAAGGTCCTTCTGGATCTTGAATGAGGTAATTTATAGGGAAGTGTCTTGTAAACTAAAAAACCCTATATCGTCACTAAATCTTTTATCATCCTTATTTCTTCCCTGATCTTTATATCCATTTTAAAACCATCAGGAAATTCTATCAGCACTACCAAGGGAAGACATAGTTAGTTCAGCCATTTATGATCCCTTTTACCATTCTCTACCAAAGACTAAGCCACCTTCAGTCTGCTCAGGCTGCTGTAACAAAATAGCATAGACTAGGTAACTTATAAAGAACAAATTTATTTTTCATGATTCCAGATGCTGGGAATTCCAAGCCCAAGGTGCCAGCAGATTCAGTGTCTGGTGAAGGTCCACTTCCTAGATGGCTGATATTTTGCTATAACTTCATATAATAGAAGGGCTGACTAAGCTCCTTAAGGCCTCTTTTATAAGGGTACTAATCCCTTTAATGATGACTACACCCTAATGACATAATCACCTCTCAAAGGACTCATCTCCTAATATCATCACTTTGTTTTTTTTTTTTTTTTTTGGTACCGGGGATTGAACTCAGGGGCACTTGACCACTGAGCCACATCCCCAGCCCTATTTTGTGTTTTTTATGTAGAGACAAGGTCTCACTGAGTTTAGTGCCTCGCCATTGCTGAGGCTGGCTTTGAACTCGCGATTCTCCTGTCTCAGCCTCCCTAAGTGCTGGGATTACAAGCGTGAGCCACCGCGCCCGGCATCACTTTGTTTTTTTAAAAAAATTATTTATTTATTTATTCTAACTAGGTCTGTCTGACAGCAGAATGCATTTTAATTCATTGTACACAGATGCAGCACAACTTTTTGTTTCTCTGGTTGTACACAAGACAGAGTCACACCATTCGTGTCTTCATACATGTACCTAGGGTAGTGATATTCATCTCATTCCACCATCTTTCCCACCCGGATGTCTCTTCCCTTCCCTCTTCCCCTTTACCCTATCCAAAGTTCCTCCATTTCTCACATGCTCCCCACCCCCACCCCCATTGTGGATCAGCATCCACTTATCAGAGAGAATGTTCAACCTTTGTGTTTTGTGGATTGGCTTACTTTGCTTAGCATGATATTCTCCAACTCCATCCATTTAACCTGCAAATGCCATAGTTTCATTCTCTTTTAATGCTGAGTAATATTTCATTGTGTATATGTACCACAGTTTCTTTATCCATTCATCTATTGAGGGGCATCTAGGTTGCTTCCACAGTTTAGCAATTGTGAATTGTGCTGCTATAAATATTGATGTGGCTGTGTTACTGTAGTATGCTGTTTTTTTTTACATCTTTAGGGTATAGACGGAGGAGTAGGATAGCTAGGTAGGATGGTGGTTCCATTCCAAGTTTTCTAAGGAATCTCCATACTGCTTTCTAGATTGGTTGCACCAATTTGCAGTCCCACCAGCAATGAATAACATCACTTTGGAGGTTAGGATTCCCCATATGGGTTTTGGGGAGACAGACATATTTAGACAATAGCCATTACCATCACATCAATTGCCTAGAAATTATTGTAGTAATTAATAGGCCTTTTTTCTTGAAGTTGTGTCCCCTCTACCCCTTTTACATTTTGTAAAACTCTCTCTCTTAAAATTTTCTGTGAGGCTCAAAGTGAGGTAGAACATCATGATGGAACAGTGTGGTGAAGGGAAGCATCTCACATGATGATCTGGAAGCAGAGAGAGAGAGAGACTCCCCCTGCCAGATACAAACATATGTTCCAAAGCCATGCCTCAAAATGACCCACCTTTTCCAGCCACATCCTACCCACCTTCAGTCACCACTCAGTTAATCCCATCAGGGTACAATATACTGATTGGGTTAAGCTCTCATAACCTAATCATTTCATCTCTTAATGTTCTTGCATTGTCTCACAGATGAGCTTTTGGGGGACATCTCACATCCAAACCATAACAAATGTCATAAGCAGTATGACCCTACCATCATTTTTTAACAACCCTCCCCTTACTCCCTTGATACTGGCACCTTTAACCTCTGCAAGAGCATGGTAGACTCTATAGTATTTTCCAGCTTACTTCTCAACCTCTCTATCTGAAGTATGAAACTCTTCACTCTCTAACTTCTTACCCAAATTTATTACGCATTTTTTTTGTTGTTTGTGTGTATGTGACCTATTGCTACCCAACATTCTCCTAAATTCCTGTGTTTGTCTATGGTCAGTCTCATTGATTTGAAATAAGCTTGATGGAGCTGAGAGTTGTCTTATTCTGTTTCTTACTTCCTTGTTGCTTAGCACATGGTAGGTCTTTAGATATTTGCTGAATTAAAGAATGAATGGAGGGCTGGGGATATAGCTCAGTTGGTGGAGTGCTTGCCTAGCATGCATAAGGCCCTGAGTTCAATCCCCAGTACCACCAAAAAAACCCCCAAACAAAAAAAGAATTGAGGATTCTTCCTTAATTAAATTGCTTTGTACCCTGCATGTGACAGAGTAAATAACTTGATAAGCATTTTCTGAGGCAATCACGATTTGGAATGTTATATGTATAGTCTCCAGGTGTCTGGTAGTGGGTCAATCATTTGTTTTTGCTGTGGGTCAAGTAAACTAATATGGGTTGACAGAAAAATGTAGATATTTGAGCAGAAAGTGGAGTCGGGTATCTGAGCTCTATGAGGCAATGATGGTGAGAGGTGAGATAAGATGGAGGGACTTTGGCCACTTGGCACCACTCAGCTCTCCTTAATTGCTTCTTTGCAAAATGATGCCAGATATACCCAGCCCCAAATCAACCAACCAACCATACAAACCACACAAAAATCAAACAGCAACAACTATAGCTCTGAGCTCTAAAAGGACAGGACAAATTGAGAATCCGTGTTTCTAGTTGCATAAAAACATTGCTTAAATGGGTGCACACGGGAAAGGGCCTCTCAAGTTGGATAATGGAATCTCTTCTTACTTCAGCTCGTCTAAAATAGCACATTAATAAACTGAACCAAATGTGGTGCTACAGCTGGTTTTATTGGTCATTAACATTTACAGATCCACGTGAAGTCATGTTTTCCAATTTTGAGATTAAAAGATTTAGCTGGCCTAATTATCAGCCTCTGAATGGGGACTGCGGCGAAGCTCAGTCAGCAGAACAGAGCCATCTCTATCTCCCCTGATGGCTGCACCTTCACGGAATAGGTGAAATGAAGACAAATACATTCATTGACCTCTGGCTTGATCTGACCCTGAAGCAGGCCAGGTCCTGGCAGCTGCCCTCGATTTTACTCTGTGCTTGTGTTACAGGTGCACAGTCTACCTTTTAAGCCTATTTTCTAGGTTCAGAGACCTCCTTGTACATGCAAGCAAATGGCATCCATCCTCGAAAACTGGCTTTCTTTCTTCTCAGGTTCTGATTGCTTTTCTGTCCTCTGTTCTGTGAGATCAAGCCATTAATTGTTTTAGGAAGTGATTAAAATCTCTGCCCAAGTGAGAGTTTTCACTGATCAGAAACAGTGCTCGCCCCATCATGTGTCCTGAGTTTTGCTTCCAGAAAAATGGCAGGCCTGAGGCAAATGCAGAGGAAGAAAGTAAGTGAGAGAGGAGTGAAGGGTGCCAGGAAAAAAGATAAAATGCAAGGAAATTGTATCAAGACCCCTCACTGCTTCTGCGCATATGGCATTGAAATGACGCTGCGGCTGGAAGTGTATTGAGTAAGCCCTGGGCTTGGTGTTTGGTGTAGCTTGTGTCATTGGTTCCTATCACAAAGGCATGATTCTATGGGTGAGAATTTGCACTTAGGGCCCGATGGAGATGTGCTGTGGATGGGGTGTGTGGATTGTGGTGCTGTGGCTGATTCCATCAGCACCATTTGTCCCTCCTGATCACCTGCCCACCCTTGCACCCTCCATTCCTGTCCAGCTTGGTGAAACCCCCCCATGAGGCAGTGGGTCCCGAGGAAGATTTAATTACTATGGCCTGGTTCTTCATGGAAGAACCAGCAAGAGAGTTTATGGCTGCTGCAGCCTTGCCTAGGCCCATCCTAGAGAATACTTTGGGGTTAAAGGGGGAACTTAATCTGCTCCATGATTACTTAAATTTGCTGAATGAGTCTGTCCATTTAGACTAACTCTAACATGGGTTAGAGTTATCATTTTAAAAGACTCAAGGAGCAGGGAAAACTAAAAGGGAAGGGGCTAAAACGTGAGTGACATGTTTGGCAAATGAGAACTTGGCTGTCTTTTGTTCTCCTTGGGCTTGAGTTTCCTTGTGCAAAATGAGGACATCTGGCCCACTGAATAGCCCATGTGCTGTACTTGAACAGTGACAGCAGGTGACCGTGGGTGGTTCTGAGTGTAGGAGTGGCCACGATTACCTCTATATGCAGTAAAACCTGGCTGCATCTTGAAGGTAGATGGAAAGAGTAAGAAATTGAAGACAGGAACAGTAGTTAAGGAAGTCTAATAAGGTTTCACACTATGGTTCTCTGACTATTGATTCTCACTTTTTTTACCTGAGTTCTTGGGCTCTGAACTAATGTCCTTCTGACTACTGATCCTTGCTCTTATATTCCTGGAATGTATAGATTTAATCATGTTCCTCTTTTCAAAATATATGTTGGAATCCTAATGCACAGTATCATAGAGATATTTTTTGGAGATAGGGTCTTCAAAGAGATAATCAGATTAAGATAAGGTCATTTGGTGGGCCTTAATCCAATATTACCAGCACCTTTATAAAAGGAGAAATATGGACACATAAACAGACATGCCCCCCCCCTCCCCATGAGGCAGTGGGTCCCTAGGAAGATTTAATTACTATGGCCTGGTTCTTCCTGGAGTCAGGAAGAGAGTTGCTATGTGAAGAATGAAGATGTGAAGAATGCTATGTGAAGATGAAGGCAGAGATTATAATGATGCCAAGAAAAGCCAAAGATAGCCAGCAAAATTCCAGAAGCTACGAGGGAGGCATGGTAAGAGTCTCCTTCAGTCTTCTTGTGACAGAAGAAATCAACTCATGGTCACATTGACTGAGAGATAATAAATTTCTTTGATTTAAGCTACACAATTTGAGGTGTTTTGTTATAGCATCTCTAGCAAACTAATACAGTATGTTTCTACTATTATTGTTTCTGACCTTTGGCAGCAGCCATTTATTTTCATCCAAAATTGATTTATTTTCAATATTGCCAAAGGGGCTTAGTTCTTGTATTGTAAAACAGACTTAGCTTCCTTTCTTGCCTTTTTCTTAGGTCTTTCCTGTCTCTTGTCTCTTTCCTGGGACTGTGCCTGCATTGTGCGTGCAGCTCTCTAGTTTTTCTTGGTCTCGTGTGTTACCGAGACAGGAAAAGCAGAACTCCTACTAGTGGGGCAGCTTGATTGAACTCTGATTTGGGGCTCACTCTACGCTGCCACCTGTGGTCCCTTGAAGCCTAAATCTCTCACCATGTTTTTAACTTCTAACTAGTATTTGAAGCTGAACTGGAAAGAAGGTTAGTGACTTGCAACTCCTTTGATTATTTTTCAGATTTTTGAGGGCATATAATGTCAGCATTCTTGGTCCTGTTCCAAATGCATTTACTCCAAAGTATGGTTCTAAATTTGGAGGTGGAATTATAATCAAAGGAAACATAATTAAAATAATGTGACAACTTTGAACAATATTAGATTTTCAAATGTACAAAGTGTACACAAAACTATAAAAGCCCAAAGGGACTATATGATCTATTCAGAAAGGTAGTTTCTTATGGTCAAATTCCTTGTGGTATTACAATATACATTTTCTCATTAAACTTCTTATTTAATATGGCACTGGAATTTTATCATAAGTATAAAATATATTACTTTGATCATTTCTGGCCAACCTTGCTTTATTAAATGAAGCCAAAAGAGGCACACTTTGCCATCAATCATCAGGCGAGCCTTGACCTTGCACTGGTCTCTCAAGCTCTATGCTGAAAGTATAAACATGGTCTCTGTCCTGAGAAAGCCTTCCAAAGTAGTTAAGGAGATAAGGCAGTCAGATGCCAAGCACTTAGAGAACAATTAAATGCTAAATGATGTTGAACTGACTTTAATGCAGTCTGATTTCATGGAGTTGTTAGGAAAGATTTCCTTGATAATATGGAACTTCAATTTGTTGTGGAAAAGGTCAACATATCCTCCTAACTCCCAATCTTCCCTCCTACTGCCAGGGTTATGGTTTGTTTGACTACAAAACAGGCTCTAGGGCACACAAAATGGCCCAAGATATTACCTTCGTTGCTATGGTGGAAAACTTATTAATCTGAAATTTAGATAGGCACCTCTCAGATATTATTACAATAATAGTTTCTTATTAATCTAGGCTATTTCTTCAGATTCCACTTCTTATACTTTACCAAAGGATCCACATCATTCTAAGATGTACATGAATTTAAAAGAGGCCTCTGGGAGTTTCTTTTCCATTTTGTTGGTGGAGGATATGGGAGACATGTTCCCAGCTTGGAATCTGCACAGATGTGTTTCCAATAAAGCACAATTAAACCCCATGTCTCCATTGGTCTCTTTCCATTAGCCATGAGGCAGTGCGGATGAAGTGTGAGCTCACACGCAGGGTAATAAAGCCATCATTTGCGTCTTCTCTCCTCACATGGAAAGGACTTTCGTTTTGTTTTCTTCACAAAAGTGCAGATTTAATTTGAAGTTGGGGAAAAGAGGAAGGAAAAACAACTTCTCAAAACATGAGACAATAGTTCTTTTTAATAGAAACCACATTTTTCTTCTAAATTATGGTACCTGCGGGTCTCTGTGCACAGGTTAAGAGGTGATGGAGGTAGGCTTTGGAAGAGTTTGAGGAGCTGTGGTTGATATTTTGGCCCATCTGGGCTCATATCTCTTGGGTTTATTGAGATCCATGGAACATATTTCGGTCACCATGAAATTTGAGAAACCCTTCAGAAAAGTAACTGTGGATGTAAATAGCAATGAATATTTCTGTGTTTAGACCAGAGGCCAGAATGCTTTTCAGTTCTAAGAGCCTTTAGTGGGTTAAATAAGGTCTATAGGGGCTAGAGGTTCTTGTGGTGGATCTGAAGGTCATGGGAGAAACAATGAAGTAGGTGGGCAGAGAGAGAGAGAGAGAGAGAGAGAGAGAGAAAGAGGGGGAAAATGTCTATGAGGAATTAAATTAGTAGTTGTAACAAGACTTCTGGCTCTATTTTTTTTGGTTAAATTGTTGTCCTTGTTTTAAAGCAGGGTTCTCATAATTTTCCACATGAAAGGTACTTGAGATTTTAAAAGGTGTCTGGATTTTCCTGCAGTTTTATTCTTATGGGGTAAAGTGTGATTAATGTAAGTTATTGGGGCACCAGAATGGATAGAGCCTGGGGAGCTCTCTTTTAAGGTGGGACTTTCCTTGAGTCATGGGGCTATTGGTACAATGGTAACTGGCACCAAGACTCAACAATTAAATGTCTAGTATTTTCCCTATCCTGATCTCTTTGCTACCCTAGCCTCCTGTTACAAGATCACATTTTCTGGGTGCTACTAGCCCTCCTAATGTTGAGAGTGGGGCATGGTTTCATGGTCATCAACAATCACCCAAATACCGTTTTGGACAAATTAATCAAAGTAAATTTTCTTCAAAGATAAGCCAGAAAAATCTGGAGTGAGATTATTTACAGAGTTTTGTTAAAACAACAACAACAACAAAAAACTACCCAAGAAAAAGCTTTATTTTTTTTATTTTTTAATTTTTTTTTTGGTACTGGAGATTGAACTCAGGGGCACTTGACCACTGAGCCACATCCCCAGCCCTATTTTGTGTTTTATGTAGAGACAGGGTCTCACTGAGTTGCTTAGCACCTCACCATTGCTGAGGCTGGCTTTGAACTCGCGATTCTCCTGTCTCAGCCTCCCTAACAAGAAAAAGCTTTTGAAATAGATTTTAGTTTCTGTATAGTGCAGGATTTCCCATTCTAAGCAATGATTTAGAGATAGGTTTTATTTATGTTTTAGTTTTGTTGTTATTGTTTGTTTTTGTAGCTCCAGGACCACTTCCTTCAACCAGCTTTCCTTCCTTCCTGCAAATATTTGTAGAGATTCTTCTTTGTGCCAGGAACAGAACTAGGCACTGTGGGTAGAGAAATGATTCCTGCCCTTGGGAACCTCGCAGTCCAGTGGGAGAGAGAGAGATGTGAACATTAATTACGATGGCGTGATGAATGCTCTAATAAAGTTCAAAGCAGGGTGCTCAATGCCCCACAGAGCCTTAGGGAAGTGATCATCTGTTTACCTCAGCCTTCTAAAGGTCTTTGATTCCTCCAAGAGTAAACTACAATTTCCAAATCTCAGGAGTGCTTTAGGTGTAGCTTTAAAATAAGTCATGCAGGTTGCAACTACTACTGATTCCAAGGCAGTGAAGGGGGAGATGGCTGTGAGATTTATTCCCAGGGATCATGGATTTCTGAATTTATGTTCTCTCATCCCCCTTTCCTCCCTAGGGCATAAATATGCTCTGTAATATGGCAGTGCTCCATTCCCACTCCAGCTTGTCTCCAACCTGCTGTTTAACTTGGGTCTTTGGGAGGTCTGTTATTATCCAAAGAGTTCCACTAAATTCGAAAATGGGGTAGGGATTGATTGAGTCCACATCCTTCACCCTATCCAAGACCAATCAAACAACAGCTGCTGAGGGTTCAGAACAGATTGAAAAGATACTTTGCAGTTTCCCAGCTCCTTCCTTGTCATCATTAATCCAGAAACTATGGACTTTCCAAAGCCAGGCTGCAGTCAGGAGAGAGGACAGTGACAACGGTGACACACTAGTCCCTAGAGAGAAATGTTTTCAGGAAGAAAACAGATGTGGTCCAATACTCCATTGGTTTTATGACTACCAGGAACAGGAATGGGAAAAGAAAAATCTGGAGTTGGGAAAATTTTTTGTTGTTGCTGAGGCTTGAATATTTCCAGTATTGTTGTCAGATATTGCGTATCATAGTGGAAAAGACACTTTTATTGATCCCACTGAGAAAGTTTTGTAATGTGGTGTGCTACTTAGAAGGAGATCTTCAACCAAAGGAGAGGGAACATTCTAGATTCACACATCTTCTCGAATGCATGGGCCTTAGGTAACAACCGAAAACCTTAGTGGGCAGAGAGCATGTTCTTTAGTCGTTTATGCTCCCCTGAAATGTAAATTTGACTTTGTTTGGGTTGTTGAAAAGTTAAACTTCTTGGCAGACATCTCTGCGAATTTTGTGGTTGAAGCTTATTACTGTGCCTTCCAGTGACCATGAAAATATGATTTATAACACAGCAAGAAAAAAAGGTATCCAGACTAGTTAAACGAGAAGATAGAATTAATAAAATAATAATAATAATAATAATAAGTCACAATCTAAATATAAAGGCAAGTAGATAGAATAGGGGAAAAAGTAAAAAGGGCATAGTGATTGCTTTATAAACTGTCCTACTTGGGGTGATAAGGGCCTGGCTTTTGGGAAAACAGGGCTGGAATTTTCCAAGTTTTGGCAATTGAGGAAACACATGTATTTAGACATACATATCAAGCCCAGTCACCCAGATGACTAGAGTAGATAGGGCCCTATGACACTGGTCAATCTGTCCCTCAATCTATCAAGAATCCAGAGTTTGGACCAGCCCTTTGAGGGCCTGATTCAGGACAGGGACAGGAGTTGGCAAGTCACAGAGTCAGCAGTGCCTACGCAAAGCTTTGTAATCTGGAAGAAGGCATCATGGCAGTATAAGAGCTCTTAGCTCACATTTGACTGGCCCATTTACCAGCTTACTGGACCACTGGTTACTACAGCCTCTGCCAGCCTTCCTCACCTAGCTTCCCTACCCTCAGTCATAGCCCATGATTGGTTCTGCTTAGTCTGAGCCCTATACCTCACATGAATAGCTCCTGAGATTTTTTGATTAATAAAGTCTTAGAATCCTATTGATCACTGAAGGAAATCTGAGTATCTTACCCAACTGAAATCTGAGCAAGATGGCTCAGAGATAAACCTTTGAAAGTCTAATTGTGGGAGTTCACATTCTATTAGGACATATTTCCCTGATCACATATTGACTCCATGTGAAAATGTTCATCCCCCTTCCGACCCACTCTGCCCTGAATCTGCATCAGACATTATTATATCCTGCATAAGCCAAGTTCATGGCCCCATGTCTATGCTGGAGCTGTTCTATCTATCCATCCATCCATCCATCCATCCCTCCATTTATCTATCCTGTTTCCCTTTCTCTACTTTAATAATAGTATTCTTTGTCCTTTTTGTTAACTTATATAAGCTACTCATTTATAAAATTATAGGAACAAACTTATTCATCCAACCTGATTTTTAAAAATCTAAATTTTTATAGATTTTTAAATTTATATTGATTATCAAACTATGCATCTGGGCACGGTGGTGCATACATGTGATCTTGGGGGCTCAGGTAGAACGATCGCAAGTTTGAGGCCAGCCTCTGCATCTGAGACTGTTTCAAAATAAAGCTGGGGATGTAGCTCAGTGGTAGAACATCCCTGGGTTTATGCTCCAGTACCGATGAAAACAAAACAAAACAAAACAAAACAAAAAAACAACTCTTCAATGTGTTTAGAAAGCTTCAAAATTCATTTTCCTTAATCTTAAATCAGTGTTGTTTTTTAAGTATTCAAGCCTAGAATGTTAAATTAGGAAAAGTAAAAGCACCAAAAACTCATCCTATTACTTTTGAATCTGTACTTTTCTGCTGACTTCACATCTGCACAGAAATATGAAATAAATAGGTGTGTGAACAATTTTTATTTTTCCCCTTGAACTCTCTAAAGTCATGCTCAGAGAGGGATGGAGGAGTGTGGAGAGATGAAATCATTACAGGTGCTGCCATCTTGGTCCTCAAACCTCGTCATCTTTAGGGAACTTAGCAACCTCTAGTGACCATTATACTTTCTATCAGCTGAATTGTGTCACTCCTAGACTCATGTTGAAATTCTAACCTCCTATAACTCAGAAAATGACTGGGTTTGGAGATGGAATCTTTGTAAAGGAGTAAGGTAAAATGAGGCCAATAGGGTAGGCTCTTGTGTTAGTCTCTGTCACCATAACAATACTTGAGTAATCGACTTATAAAGAAAAAATGGTTATTTTGGCTCATAGTTTTGGAGGCTCTAATCTGACTGATTGTTCCATTGCTTTGGGCCTGTGGTGATTCGGCACATCATGGCAGGGGCACTCAGTAGAGCAAAAACCACTCACCTCATGACCAGGAAGTGAAAAAGAGAGCAAGGAGAGGACCAAGGTTCCACAATCCCCTTCAAAGGGCATGGCCTCAAAGACCTAGCGGATTCCCACTAAGCTCCACTGCCTAAAGGTTCCCAGCTACCTCCCAATGGTACCACCCTGGGGAACACGCCTTTAATACATGGGCCCTTGGGGGATATTCAAGGCCCAAGCCATAGCAGATCTAATGGCTGGTATTTTTTAAGAGAGAAAGTCAGAACAAAGACATACAAGGAAGAAAGCTGGTATGAAGACACAGGAAAAAGATGGCTACCTACAAGCCAAGGAGAGGGATCTTGGAATAAAACCAACCCTGCCGACGGACCTTAATCTTGGATTTACAGCCTGTAGAACTGTGATAAAATAAATTGCTATTGTTTAAGCCATCTAATTTGTGGTATTTTATTATGACATTCCTAGCAAACTAATACAGTGCCCTACAGAAAGTACTGTAACCTTCACCAACTGGCTTCTCTAACAGGAAACCGTGGATTAAAACAACATCTACCTGGGGCTGGGGTTATGGCTCAGCGGTTGAGCGCTTGCCTCGCATGCATGAGGCACTGGGTTCGATCCTCAGCACCACATAAAATAAATAAAGATATAAAAAAATAATAGCACATCATTTAAAGTAAAAAAGAAAATGAAGTTTAAAAAAAAAAACAAAAAAACAACAACATCTACCTGAAGCTACAAGGAGGCCACACTCAACTCATCTCCAAAAATTTACAAATGGAGTGTAAGTGAAGAGAATGATTAATTCCAAGGCATAAATTAGGATTTATATTTTCCCTAATTGTAGGGATTGTGAAAGCCTTAGCATTCATAGTCACTCAGGCATTCCTAAGTGGGTTCCCTCCTTCAGGATCCTAGGACTTAGGTCCAATGTCTGGAACCTTCCATTAAATGAGAGATATGAGTATCATATCTTTCCATCACAATCATGCCATTCTGGTGGTCATTCTGACCACTAGAACGGGAGTCAGAAGATGAAGACCTTCAAAGTTCTTGATTCTTTCACAAGCTTCCTGAGTGGTCTAAGGGCAACTCAGTTTACCTGTATGAATTTAAGATCCTTACATGGGCCTCATGAGCAGTTTTCAGACTCACTTTCATGGAACCCTAAGGGGTTACACAGCAATAAAAATAACATATTCAGATGTATTTTACTTTACATTTTAATATATCTATAAACATCAATATGTTAAAATGTGCTGCTTGTTTCATTTGGAATGAGCATCAGAATAAAATCTTGTCATCTGGGTGTATATATTTGATGGGACTACTGATATTCTGCACTTGTCTGTCTATCTCTTAAATTCTGACATGACCACTCCATGTCTCCTCTGATATAAAATTGCACAAGTGAGTTTGTGACCACAGTTCATTTGTACCTGATCACTTAAGGGCCAGACCATGCTTATTTGCATTTGTTCTCCTCATTTCATAAGATTTGTTTGTGCACTCCTAACTAACTCTCACATCTTGAAGACATCACTTTAGAACTAAAATGTATGCTTCCATTCAGACTTTATGATGAGAAGTTCAAAAATTTATTAAGTGTTACTAACAATTCAACAGATATTTTGAAGCAGATATTTTCTATTAATTTTTTCGAAAGTTTCTGGGTAAATTGAGTTGAGCAGAAACCTAAATTGTAAGGCCAATTGTTTTAAAACAAGACAAAAACTGCTACCATTTACAACCACATAGCCAGATAAAAAATATTTTCTAAACCAAAATAAAAGAACAAGCCAGACACTGAGAATTATATGACTGTGATCACTTCAAAAAGTTATGTTCGTCAAATCTGTCTCAGAATTGTTAGTAATATACTTTATATTATTTGTGATATATTTGAATTCATGACATAAACTGTTACTAGTCAAGTTCTGATTTAATTTTTTTAAATAGTGGAATTACGCTTAACATTTCATTTTCACGGAGGATGATTTTTGTTCCAAAAGCAAGAAAAATCACAAGATCAAATGAACTCCAAGATTCCTTGCAGATGGAACACCCTGAAATCTTCCAAGTTGGATGTGAGAGAGGTAGAAGGAGGAATGAGCTGGAAAGTGAAGGTAACTGATTGCCAGTGTCCACCTTCTGCTCAGGAACTTCCACAATTTTAAGAATGAGGATGGAATATCTAGATACACATACATACCCTTTCTGGGATGTCATAACTGGTCAATATTTTAACTACACTAACTTATGATCTAGGGGAAACCATGTGATTATCAAAGAATACTACGAAGATTTTTTAAAATACTATTTTTATAAGGTGTAGTATAATTATTTTGAAACATGCTAAAATTCCACTGAAATGTATTGCATTTGCCTGGACAACTCTTCCCTGAGACTAATCTCTTTTGGAGGTAGTACTTGACATGATGTGTAGAAGGATGGGGTTTGAAATTGGGGCGGGGTTATGGGTATGCTGGGCCTGGGGATTGATAGAGCCCTCCTGTAGCCAGTGTAGGCTGTGTGAAGATGGAGCCCTTGCAAAGCTGCTGCCTTTAGAAGTCACCCTCATCAGAGCTTAGCATATTCCCTGGGTATGGAACACTGTGGGCTGGTCATGATAATTAGCTCTGGGGTGAATAGCTCCAGCAGGGCTGTGGAGCATGCAGAAAGAACAGAGAGGAGTCGGGCTGCGCAACTGTCTGCAGGGCTGTATGTGAATGGCTCCTTCTTTTAAGAAGAGAAAGGTTGGATCCAGAATGCTGGAAGGTGGCAGTGCCGAGGGTTTGCCCTGAAATGGGTGATTTCAGGACTAATTTTTGTAGGTTTGAAGTGACATTCTCCTGATTCTAACATTGATTTTAAGTTAAGATAAAAGTCCACCTACATATAATAGAGGCCCGAAACAAAAGTAGCTTAAGGAGGACACACTGTATTTTTCTTTCCAATAATAGCCAGGAAGCAGGAGGTATAGGACTGGCATGGTGTGCTTTCCCACAAAGTTTTCTGGTTCCTTCTGTTTTGTTTTCTGCATCTTCAGGGTATTTTTCTCATATGAATGATTCAAAGTGGTTATCCCATGTCTGTGATCTGGAGGAAAGGATGGAGGAAAGAGGAAGGGGGCCCTCGCTGTTGAAGAAGACAGCCTGCAAGGGGAAGGCTTCACTTTGGCTTGAATTCTCTTGTCCAGAACTTGGTTATATGGCTGCACACACTGCAAGGGAGACTGGGAATACAGTTCTTATTCTGTGCCCCGTGTCCAGATAAAAACAATGAGTTCTATTATTTTGAAAAATAACAGGACACTAGGAATTGAGGAATAAATAGCTGAGTCTGCAGGGATGTTTAATGAAGTAAGCATCGTTTTGCTGCCATGGAGCTCTGAAAACCTGGGTTCCACCACGGAGGTGGGTGGCCAAGGCTGATGGGTAAGGAGTCCAGGGGGAAGGCATGACAGCTTCTTATCTAATGGCTGGAACGTTAATGTGCCCTCATCAGTACTTATTTATTTATTAATATATCTATTTATTTATTTATTTTTGTGGTGCTGGGGATTGAACCCAGAGCCTTGTGCATCTGAGGCAGGAATGCTATCAACAGAGCTATATCCCCAGCAGTATTTATTTTTATCAGAGATGGGCAATTCCAATTTCCACTGACCATTGCAACTCCTTGAGAATAAATATCAAGTTGAGAAGGGCTGGTCCAGATGCTAAAATCACTCCAAAAGGTGATGTATAGACCCAAGGATTTCAAGCCATATACTCAGTGCCCCAGAGTTCTCTAGCGTTCTGGGGATTAGGGGAAGAAATGGAAGACAAAGGCTTTTAAATGTAAACTCCTTTCCCTACTTGGTAATCCAACCAGAGCACTTGTATTTTTATTTTTTGTTTATCTAAGTAAGGCTTTGGGCTAAAAATACAGTTTTTACATGTGTGTTAAGCCATCAGAATCGAAATGTTCATAATTTAGAAAACAGAGATTAAGTGACATATTAAATACTAATAATGCCATGATGAGTCACTTGCCTCTGTGTTGGGAAATGGTCTCGACCTTACTTTGTCCAGGAAACATTTAAGTTGAAAATAAAATGTAAGTGCCAGTGTTGAAAAAACAAAACAAAACAAAACAAAACAAAAAAACTCCACTGAGTTCCAGTAGGTCTGAAGAAATAATTACATACTGTTTTAAAATTCACTCAACATTTCTGCATCTATTCCCTCCTTGATCCCTTTTCATGTACAGATAAAGAAATAGAAGCACAGAGAGGTAAACTGACTTCCCCAACGTGGCACATTCAAGAAGAGCTAGAAACAGAATCCAAAGTCAGAACTTTGGAATCTTTACTGTACACAGTTTCCGGAAATTTGCTTACTTGCTAGCTGCTAAGAAAGCCCTTCCCTAGGAAACTGAGACCTGAGCCATTTTATCCTGTGAGCCTGACTTCTGCTGGGGCAGCAAGCAAATAGCCGCATCAACAAGGCCTCTGGCCTTGACCTTTTCTTTGTCCCTTCCATCTCCTACTGAAAGTCTATCATAAATCAGATCCTTTCCTAAGCACTGGAGATACTTCAGTAAAGAAAACTTACAGAATTTTCATGGAACTTATTAGCAGATTCTAGTTGGAACCATAAAAAAATGAAATCATCACTAAACGTACACAATATTTTTGAAGTGACAGCTGCTATGAAGAAGACTTAATCAGGGCAATGGAATGGAGAATGGCTGGGTAGGAGCACAGTCAATTTTAGTTGGATGCTCAGGGGAGGATAAATGATGTATGAACAGAGACCAGAAAGAAGGGAAGGTGTGAGCTATGCAGATCTCTTGAAAAAGAGCATCCCAAGGTGATGGAAGACCAAATAAATAATATGCTCCGCTTGTCATGGAACTACATAATCAGTGGGGCTGGGAGTATAAGCAAGGCTTTTAAAACTTGTTTTGCTTTGTTTTATGATTGCAAGAGAGAGAGAAGTTAGCTAATCTCAGGGGCAGTGTTTTCTAATAGTTGAGTGGATGAATTCTATGTGTAAGTGGAGGGATTGGCTTTGGATAGAAGGAGGCACAGGTCATCTCTGAGTCAGGAGGGAAGGTAAAGAAGATGAGAGGATTGGTAGACTTGGTGAGAAAATGAGTTAGTTCTTTTCTGGTTGGTTCTATTTTGTTAGTAAAATATCAAAGTCAGTGAAGTGGGATGAGGCTGAGAAGGACCTGGTAGTTTTAGAAGGTGGTGAGAAAGTAAATTTGCCAACATAGGAGGGCTGCTGGGTAGTGCTGTGGGCCCCAGGAAGTTTGTAGCATTAGACTTAGATGAGATAGGTCTGCTTTCTGTGCAGTTTTCCCAGTTACACTTAGATATCAGGGAGGTGAAAGCAGAAAGGTCAATTTAATCATGAGAAAGGTTTTCTCCAGCCCATCCTGACCTATTTTCCACCCTGCTGACATTTATGGAATGACTCAGTGGATTCCTTGGCCTCTGGATGGTGTGTGGTCAGTGTTGAGCACAGGAAAGAGAATGAAGGGCAGGAGATGGTGAGTGAGGTGCTTGCAGTGAATTTATTTTGCTGCTCTCTCCCCGGTGGCCAGAGGCTGGCGGTGGCTGGAGCCCTCTGTGAAGTCCCCAGCTCCTTTTGGGCTTTTCCTCCAATCACTGTGCCTCTTGTTAGTTCCCAGAAACCACTCCCTGTCCTTATTCCTTCAGGTTTCGATGTGGTAACTGCTTCCTTCTGCTGTTAGCCTTGGAGACTTCCTGTCCATAACTATTTTCTCTTTACTTGCCTATGGTTGTAGAAACAGTCCCTTTACTAACATCTCATTTCCTGGGAAGTCCCTGGTCTGGGGTGTGGTGAGGGAAGCCTGACAGAGGGAGAAAGCTTTCTGTGGCATTTGGTATACAAAAAAGAGATTAAAATGGAAGAAAGGACTCTAAGCTAAGTAAAGAGGAAGATGAGAGCCGAGGACGGCAGGCAGATGGAAAAGGTGGCAGAGCAGGTAGGTTCAGTTTCAGTGGCGTCAGGTTTTCAGGGTTTGAGATGTTATCATGAGTAAGCTGAAAGTGGGGAGACCATCCTCAGAGAATACTTAAAATAGAAAATTTTTGATTGATGCAGTTATTGATAACAGCAATATCCCAGTCAATTTTTCTCAATCCTGGCTTACATATTAAAATGACCAGGGAACTAGTAAAAAATGATAGTTGTCTTCACCTTCAGAGATTTTGACTACAATAGGCCCATTATGGGCCCTGAACATTATCTTCTTTAAGAAACTGTCTCAGATAGTCAGATGTGTGACCAGAGTTAAGGATGGATATATGGGGTCTGGGGTGGGAGTGGTTGACTGAGGTGGACAGAGGATAATTGTCTTTAGTCACCTGAGGAGAAGTAGCTGAGAAGCCAGGGGCTTGGAAGAATCCCTGTGTGAAGGTCCCCAAGAAGGATGGCAGGATTTGCAGTGGAGAGAATTCAGTGTGTCAGAAGGTCAAATTAGGTTGATGGTAGTTGGGAAAGAATGGGTATTTTAGTTTCTATAGGCTAATCTCTCTAGTTAACACAGGGACAATGTCCAGCAGTGAGGTTGTCTTTTGGTAAACTAGTCTTTGTCTCACCCCTGCCCAAACCCATCTCCATCTTAGGTTTTCATGATTGGCTCCTGGGATTACCTTTCCTTACCTCTGGTGTTTGAGGAACTGCATTTGACTCAGAGTATGATACTGTCTTTCCCAGACTCAATTCTGTTGATTCCTTGACCTTTTCCAACCTTCAACTTTCCTCCTTTACTAATCAAAAAAAAAAAAAAAAAAAAAATCCCTTTCCTCTGCCCCACTCCTCCAGGGCTCTTAGGGGTTGATGAATTCCAAAGGCTGGTTCATAGATCACATGCGAGCTAGTATTGACAAAGGGCTTCCCATCTTTTAACACACCAGGTAGGACAGGAAGGCACACAAAATTATTCAAATCCTCTCTACATCCAGGACAGTTCATGTAATGGTGCCCAGTTTGTAGACAGAACAGGTCAATTTAGCTCAAGCTTTTATCCTCTCTTTTATTTTCTATATGCGTGCCATCATAGGGCCATTTAAATCAAATTCTTCTCTATAGCTGAGCGCAAAACCTGCACATTTCTGGTTTTGCTCTTTCCAAAGATAATTTCTGCTGTTTAATGAGATCTGAGAATGAAGTGAGGCATGAGCTGGAGAAAGGTCACAGTGTGTGCTCAAAGGTATATTAACTACTGTTGGAACTGACATCGGTCTCCTTCCAAGAGGACAAAATTAAGCAGCAAATAGTAAATACGTTCAATGGCACTTTATTGCAAGTAGGACCATTTACAATGAAATAAGAATATGAGAATGGTTTCAAAGAGAAAATGGGAGTGCTTACAAATAGAACACATCTTACCAGTTAGAGTGGGAATGTGATTCCAGTCAAGGTTAATGGGGAAACAGTTAATGAAGGGTACAGATTCCAAAGCTGCATGATGCCATATTGTATCTCACAAAGGTAATTAATACTGGAGACTCTGGCTAAATGGACACATTATACACAGCAGACAACTTGAAATTCTGCACACCGTATAGAGAGGCGCCTCTGGTTGCTTTATGACTCACCTAATACTGACAGGGTGACATTAGAGGCCATGTGTTCCATCCCTCTTCATCATGTAGTCTCTGTGGCACTGTGAGAGGAACGCCAGGCAGGGAGGGTGGAGAGGAGTTTCCGGCCCAGACTCAGTCATAGGAGGTGGTGTTCGACCTTGGGCAGGTTACTTCTTTCTTCTCTTAGGATCCAGTTCTTCATAATCTATGAGGTCTCTCCTACTTGAAATTTTGAGACTGCCCTCCATTACCACTCACCACTTGCACAATTGTGTAAGCCTGGGTACATCCAGGTCAAAGATCGCCATATTTTACGTACAGACGTGGATGGACATTTACCTAAGGTTGTCTGATTGGGACACATGAGTGTGCTTAGGAGCCAGTCTATATTGTTTTTGTTTTTGGAAATGACAGGACCTTAGAGATTTATGCTAAAAAGGTTTCCATCTCTCTGTTCTACCATCGATGTTCATGTTTTCAGACTTCTCCCATTTTTTCCCCCCTAAAGTGAAGTTACCTATAGAATTAAAATGCCTGGGATTAAGGTGAATTTGGGTGAAAGACATCCTTCAGCTTGTTGGTTGCAGGATTATCTGTCCCTATGAAGTGCCTTCTTTTGTCTCATTTCCTTGCTCCAAACACCCCAGGCAAGAGAATAAGTTTGAGGCTCAAAATTTCAGTGGCAGGTGAGAGAATGAATGAGGATCGCATTACACCCTGTACATTTAGTTGTCTGCTTTGGCTGTCTGGAATTTCCCCTGTTCTTCTATTTGAGTGGAGGGGCTTAAAAGTAGGGCATTTGAACTCACTGATTTTTTCATCCCAGTGAGCATTGTATTGACAGGCATTGCTTCAGTTGAACGGGTTTCTCTCTGCGATGGGGCCTGTTTGAAGGTGGCATCCCCACAGCAGATTCCATTCTTATCCCAGTTTCAGAACTCAGTTGTTGCTGCTTTTTAAATTCTCAGGTGCACATTTTTTACTTCTCTCTTTTCTTTTCCTTGAACTCTTCCTGCTTGTTCTTCCTTTTTCCTTGACCTTCAAAAAAGAAAAAAACAACAAAAGACCCCAACCCCTTCTGGATGTCTGGCTGTAGAATTTATTCATGCATTCTATGGAGAATGTGAGAAATACCTTCTTGTTGTTCTGAATGGAGTGGCTTTAAAAGGCCTGTCTTGGAGTGGATGGGGCCCAACAAGTGACAGCTTTACAAGCTTAATCTCCAGGTCCCACCTCCCTCCACAGACAATGGGCAGGAAATGATGGAGGGTGGGAGCCAAGTTACCTCAGGACATTGACAGCTGCAGAATTGCACCTATTGATTGTGGTGTAGGAGCAAATGATTAGTCCATCTCTCATTGAGCTGATTCCTAAATGGAATAGGGTCAGCTTTTGCTTTGCTGCTGGGTCTAAATAGCTGTGTTTGAGCTCTAGTTGACACCCCTTTTATAGACCCTCTATCGGAAGCTGTTCTGTGTTGCATGGGTTCTAGAACATTGGTCCTCAGCTGAGCGCTTTATCACCATCCCTGGGAGAACGTACTATTTATGGAAGTCAGTGCCTAGTCCCAGCCGGCTCTGATTCAGCTTGCCTGAGAGGTGCTGGGTAATTGTGTATCTAATAGGCTTTTTTTTTTTGCACCCAGGATTGAACCCAGGGGGGCACTTAACCCCGAGCCACATCCTCACTCCTTTTTATTTTTTATTTTGAGACAGAGTCTCGCATAGTTGCTTAGGGCCTCACTCAGTTGCTGATGCTGGCATTCAACTGGATATCCTCTCACTTCAGTCTCCCAAATTGCTGGGATGATAGGTATGTGCCACCGTGTCTGAGCTCAGTGCTCAAAGCTTAGAAATGGCTAGAGGATACCATTGACAACTTAGTGACCCAGTTACCATGTTCAGCAGACAAAAGAAAAAGAAAAAGAAAAATACCCCTGGGATTATGAAATAATCACATCTTTTTTTCCTGTGGTTGCATGGATGTGAAGATGAATACATTAGCCCTCTCTAATTTTCAAGTGTAAGGACATTGTTCTTTCTCTTGTATTTCTCGGTTGCTTTCTTCCTTTCGAGGAACACTGGGCCTTGCTTGAATGGCTCTGTAATTTAGATACAACTTCCCTCACACTCCATTGGGAGGGCACTTACCAGCCATCATGGTGGGTTTGTTGGTGAATCCAGCCTTCACCGAAAGAATAAATTGCATTTTATGACATGATTCTGTATAATGTAGAGTGACCTCCTTCCATTGTTATGTTGAGTGGATGCTCAGAAAATTCTGATTTTTATTTCCTGGTAATTGTTTCCTCGTGGATTCAACCTTATTTTTTAGAGGAGAGGGAGTCCCAAACAGATGCCTCATCTGGTTCCTTATTGCCATTCTTCTGTCTCCCTCAAAGCCTAAAATGTTCCTTAATGAATCTACCATAGTCTGAGCTGTGGCCAAGGAAAATGAAGAGGCCATTCCATCAAAATATCCATGATAGAAAAGCCAGTTCTCATTTTGAACTTACATTTCACTTCTGTCCCACCTTACGTGGAGGGTCTGCATGAGCGAAGGGAAAACATTAACTCTGGCTACTGTTAAAACATCCTAATTCCAGTGCCCTTACTTTGTTTATATTCTTGTGCTGCCTTGCCTTTGAAGCTGCTCCTTATTGGTGGGTGGCAGGGCCCTATGGCTTCTATACATTTTCAAGCTGCATTCCCCAGAGTTTGCCCCAGCTATGGAGACCTGCACTTTGTCTTTTAAGCAGATAAAAAGAGAGGTCAGTCAGAAGTAATTCCCCTACTCCTCGTATAAACAATTTAACTGCTGCAGCAACATACTTGCTTGGAATTACTCCCTCAGATTCAATTCTCCTTTCCTGTTCCACTTGTAAAAATGGTTAGTGTCCTCTATAAACTGTAGCTCACCAAGGTGCAAGGCTTGCTGTGCAGTTGTAGAATAAATGTTAATCTAATACAGGTTACTAGGTCAAATGCAATCACAGGCTTGTGGGAAAAGCTTAATACTGTTCTGCTTCTTCTAACACAGTAAACCTGGATATTATATGATAGGTTAAACACCAGTGAACCATAGCAGGAATTTTCTTGAAAGTAGGATTTAGTATAAAGGAAACTACATTGAAATAGTGACCTAGGATTGACTTTGCTCTCCAAGAGAGCATTCTGAGACACAGAAGTGCTCTGTAAAAACGGACTTCTTAAAGATGTGTCATCCCAGAATTCCTTGGTCAGGGGATGAATGCTAGTTATAGCAGCTGTGACACATCTAAAGGCTTCGTATGTTGTCAACCATGACTTCAATTCCTCCTCCTTCGTCTAAAATCCGTGAGTGCAGACACACACACGTACACGTGAACTTTCCTTATGAGAACTTAATGTGGCCCTGGATGTCCTGTTTGAATGTGGATCCCAGCTTGAACATCAAGTGAACACAGCATCTAGTGGGCTGAGCAGATGTGGGCCAACTGCATTGGGAAGACTCTATGTAAATCTTGGTGATGGACTCCTCACCATTTTATGTAGATGTTAGTGCGGTTAAGTGTTCCCAGCATGAATACATGATCAAATGCCAAAGCTGAGATGTACATGTGCTAGCAAATGTATAATAAATACTTAAGTAAATGAGTGTCAGATGTCAGGGGAGCTGTAAAGTCTGGTTTGTAGGACCACTTAGATTCTGTCCTGCACAGAGACAGGAGACTGGGCTACTGATTGTTTTTTAAAGTCTTGCTGGGGTCTTTTGTTTGGGTGCTCTCAGATTCTCATCATAAGCACTGCAATAGCAGGATAGTGTTCTCCTCCTTACTCTCTGCAGAGACTGTATTCAGCAAGCGATTGTGGCAAGAAAAGAAGTCCTAAACACACGCTAGAGCCCACCTCTCCTAAAAACAGTTAAGAACACAGCTATGGGTCATCTTTCCGCCCTTAGCAAAGTTTTTACCAGGCTTCATAGACCTGTTTGACTTGTGAAAAATATATATGTGCATTTACAGATGTGATGTAGCTCTCCAGTGATTAAACTAGATCACTTAGCATCTCAGCCGAATTCGAGTGTATAGACATCTGATAAAAGGCCTCTCTCTGCTTAGGTTTGTAATTAAATGACAGAATTAATCAGGCAACGCCTGCCCTGATAGTTATGAAACTATAATGAAAGTTGCCCTAGGTCCGTGAATGACTCTTAGGAAGACTATGTAAAAGAATACATACAGGCTGGATGTATTTTATAGTGAAATACATTTTGAACATTCAATAAAAGACATTCAGACTTTTAAGGCACCCAGCAACTGTACTTCATTTCTAAAGTCAGTTGTCAGCGGGAATCAAAGAGACTGTATGGGGTTAATTTTTGTGCTGTGGCTCTGCATCTCTGAGCCAGCCCAGGCTGTACTACCCCTGCAGTGCTCTGACTTCTGTGCTTCGAGCAGGTGGCAGGCTACTTGGGCTCTGGGCTGGCTGGAGGGGGGACAGCGGAAATGGACTCTCATTCAGACATTTCCCCTCCAGCCAGAATTACAGCTAGTCCCTTCAACAGAAATGGGGATCCTGAGGGCTTCCATTGATTGGGAAATGTCAAACACATAATACGTAGATGACTTAAAAGCCTGTAGGCCCCTCTTTTTCTCTTTTTGCAGACTCAATGGTCAGGTTTCCATCTCTTTAGGACTCTGTTTTTTTCCAACTTTTTCTTTGAAAAGATGTCAAGAGGAAAACATAACTCTCTTCCTATTCTTCTGTGTATTTATTTGGCATAGAACACTGGCACTATACTGTATTTCATGTTTTTTTTGTGAGTTTGATCTGCAAGTATTATGCTGGGGGCACATATAGTAGTTCATGTTAATGAAGACCCGTCTCCAAGTTCGCAGGCCTTGCCTTTCTCCCCTTGGTCACACCCAAGAATTGGAAGTCTTCTTTTTTTTTTTTTTAAATATTTTTTTTAGTTGTAGATGGACACAATATCCTTATTTTTATTTATTTTATGTGGTGCTGAGGATCTAACCCAGTGCCTCACGCATGTGAGGCGAGCGCTGTACCACTGAGCCACAATTCCAACCCCCCGGAAGTCTTCTTAGAAGGCTGACATTGCTCAGAATGGAGGCTTAGCTTCTGCACAGGCATGTTTTCTGTATGAGAACACAGCATTAGGATTCAAATGCAGTTTTACCACTTCCTAGCTGTGTGAACCAAGAATACCTAATCACTTTATGCCTCAGTTTCTTTAATTGCAGAATGGGGATGATACCATCTAGCTATCTATTCTGATTTTCCCCTTGGCATCTTTATGACACCACAAAAGTGGCCTTGGGCATGGCGGCCTGTTTGTAGCCCAAAGAGATATTCTTTCTCCTTTCCCTCGAGCTCCTATTTCACTTCATTTTCTGTCTAGCTTGAGGCTCTGGACTTGGTCTCTTGTTTGAAGCCCAGCTTTTTGGACTTTGTGTTATTATCAGATTTTCCCAGCCTTTCCTATTATGTCTATGCCTCCTCTTGGCCAAGTTCTCTATTAACTGGTCAGCTTGGATGAGAATTCAGACTATATCCATAGGGTTGTTGGGAATCAAATTTTATGGATTTTATGTGGAATGCCTAACTTGGCAAATATTGGTTCTCATCCCTTACACTTTCCCAAGAAACACTGTCAATTATCAGCTCAGGCAATTTGGGACAATTGCTTAAGATTTCTGAGCCTGTAGAAAATAGGAAAAATGACTCTTATTCCACTGGGTTGGGGGGGGGTATGAGATGATATAAACTAGAAAGTCTAAGTCTTGTCATCTCACACCAAAAGAATCCAAGGCTCCATTCAGCCAATGCCAGAGGTAGGATGTAACATTCAGTATATTCAAATAGGGAAAAGCATTTGCATCAGTGCCAACTGACCCCAGGAGACATGATAAGTATAATGCCTATGATTTATGATATTTTTAAAGTCCCTTGAAAATATCTCAATTTCTTTTAAAATCAAGTGAAAAAACTGAACTTTATGTTGAAGAAAATATTTTAATTTAATATTAATATCTTCATATTTACACAAATTCAGTTATAACATATAATTCTATATGTGTACAAATTGTGTGTGTGTGTGTGTGTGTGTGTGTGTGTGTAGGACCACAAAAGCAAAAGTGCTCAGTGGTACATGAAAGTCACATGTGGTCCATGATTACATAACCATTGCCTTGGAATTCATAACTGCTAAAGGACCTATCTTATTCTAAGAGAAGTTCTGCTCTTGAATTTTCTACAGAGGAAGTTCACAATAGGTGAGCAGAATCATGTCATCCTGCTAACTTCAAAGTAAGGGGAACTGGTTATAGTCACCAAAATTACCATGTGCTTGTGTTAGTCAGCTTTTCATCATTGTGACCAAAATACTAAGAACAACTTAGAGAGGGAACGTTGTTTTGACTCACAATTGCAAAGGTCTAGTTGATGGTTGGCTGACTCCATAGCTCTGGGCCCCAAGTGAGAAAAAACATCATGGCAGAAGGGCATAGCAGAGGAAAACTACTCAGTTCATGGTGGCTGGGAATCAGAGAGATCAGAGGAAGGGGCTGCAGGGAAGATGCACCCTTCTAGGACATGCCCCCAGTAACACACCTCCTTTATTCATGCCCTACCTGCCTGTGGTTACCACCCAGTGCATCCATGCAAACTAGGATGGACTGATTAGGTTCAAGCTTTCATAATCTAATCAGTTTGACTTTGACTATTCCTGCATTAACACAGGAGCTTTGGGAGGACACTTCATATCCAATCTATAACACTGCTGCTTCTTCTCCATAGCAGAGAGGCAATTGTGGGTAAGGAGACCCAGTCTTGAAGTGGAGGAAAGTTTCTGAGATACTTCCATTTACACTTATTTCCATGACTTCAGTATTTATGTGGATTTTATTTTCCATGAGGTGGAGAAAATTCTGGGATTGCATAAAGTACCAGAGCTGTGTTAAATGTAAGTAAGTTATACTGCTATTCCAGGACTCACTGTACATTGACTCCTTAGCTGTGAAGGTTCCTAGATCCAAGAAATGCAAATGTATTTCATCCCCATTAAGTAGGAAGAGAGAAAAACAGACATTCCTTCAACAAAACTCTAAATACTGGGATCAAAACAGGGCTCCCAGTCAGGGAATCAGAATATTCCCTTCAAAACCTTTGAATTACTACAAGGATCAAACATCTGTCCTTTGTAGATGAACTTTGTGCCTTGTCTTCTGTCCTCTGGAGAGGTGATCCCCCCAGACAATCACAGGAAGCTATAAAAGAAGGAGAGCTACTGTGTGTAAAGTCATTGCAGCCAAGCAATATGGGCTCTAATTTCATCACAACATTATGAAACTGATCAGTTTCTTTGTATAAAATCTTAAAAGGGCTCCACGGACTCTTTAAGCCAAAAAAGGGCTTTTGAAAGCAGTTCAGGAAATTGGCATCATGAAAGCGATTTCCACATGTGTCTCTCAATATTACAGTCTACCCCTTTAGGTGCTGGTCTTTCCTAGATTATAATAGGAAATGAAAGAACAGTTTATTTTCCTTTTGTAAAGGAGGCACAATTAAAAGAAAGAAAAAGTTCGTAAAAATCCTATGCATGGAAAAGATATGCAGACCATTAGAGTTCTTCCCTTGGCTTTTGGACCTGATCCGTACATTCCCAATTTGCTATGAGAATTCTGCTCCATCTAGGTCAGGAAGAATTACGTGTGTGTAACTGAAGTGCAGAGTGGATTTTAAGCAGAGCATGTGATCTGAAGAATGCAAAAAGATGGTATAAATTTGCATCTTCTTAAGAGGAACCCTTTCTAAAAACACTTCAACCCTTTTCAGCTGATAAAATAAAAAGGGATAGAGTGGAAATAACACCTCACAACTTAATACATCCTCTTTTTTTCAATGAGGAAAAGAATCATCTGTCCAGTTGTCACCCAGAGCCCTTTAATGCCAGCCCCTGGAGCAGAACCTCAAGCTCCTCCCAGAAGGCTCACCAATTATTTACTGGAAACCAACA
The DNA here is from genome assembly GCA_028644305.1 of Xerus rutilus. Lineage (NCBI taxonomy): Eukaryota > Metazoa > Chordata > Mammalia > Rodentia > Sciuridae > Xerus > Xerus rutilus. Next base: position 29,546,915 of record CM053411.1, read on the forward strand.
TGTGGTTCCTTTGTGGCATTTCTTAAGCTGCTGCTTTTGAATTGAAATGCATTTTAGACTGGATCTTTTTCCTTCTCCTGTCACTCTGACACTGGGCCGTGTAGCCCACAGTGGAGCGAGTTTTCTGGGAATGGGTTTCCGGCTTCAACTTCTGTCACCAACTCAGTGTTCATGTGAAGAAATCATAGGATGACATATAGGAACAGGCAAACTGTCCTTAGAATGTCTCTGGCAAGTTATCTGAGAAAACCAGGGGGGTGGTTTCAAGGGGGCTTTTGTTCTTGAGGTTGGTTCTGAGGATTCATGATAGTTCCATTTTGCAAATATTTTTTGAGTGCCCAGTGTGTGTTAGGCTCAGTGATAGGTACTGTAAGGGACAGAAGGGTGGAGATATGGTCCTGTCCTTCAAGGACTTCACAAAAAGAAGATAGAAGGGTATAGAATGGATACCATGAGATACTCACTGATCTGTCATACACAGAACTCTGCGGGAGGAGCGTGGAGATGAGTGAGGATAAGAGCTGGCCTTTGAAGGATAGAGAAGATACCATGAAATAGAGAAGGTAGGAGGTGAAGGCATTTGGGGCAGAGGGAATATGTTTTAGTCAGATTTTTCACTGCTGCAACTAAAAGACCTGACCAGAACAACTGCAGAGAAGGAAAAGTTTCTTTGAGGGCTCACAGTTTCAGAGGTCTCAGTCCATAGACAGCAGGCTCCCTTCCTCAGGGCTTGAGATGAAGCAGAACATCATGGTGGAAAAGTGTGGCAGAGAGACACATCTCACATGATGATCAGAAGCAGAGAGAGAGAGACTCCACTCTCCAGATACAAAATATATACACCATAGCCACACCTCCAATGTGCCACTACCTCCAGCCACACTCCACCTGCTTCCCATTATCACTCAGTTAATCTCCCATCAGAGATTAATTCACTGCTTAGGTTAAAGCTATAACCCAGTCATTTCTCCTCCAAACCTTCTTGCATTATCTCACACGTATGCTTTTGGGGGACACCTCACATTCAAACCATAACAGAACCACAGTAAAAAAGCATGAAAAGACTTCCTCCTGTGTATGTGTGTGTGAGGAGGAGGGAAGCACAGGGTACCATAGGCCTTGCATGCTGGAGGCTCCTGGGGATATCAAGACACACCCGATTCCAGGCCCTCTTCCCCGTCTAAGCCATCTAGTATAAAAGACAGTTGTGTGTACATAAATAACTTTAATATGAAACAGACTGCGAGAGATGCTACAAGGAGGTTATGTGACATGCTGTGAGCGCATCTGAGATTTAGGAAGGCAGAGTTAATAGGACTTGGCATGATTAGAAGCAGGGAAGAAGACAGAAAAGTCAAAGATGACTTCTGCATTTCTATGAGGTACCTTTCAATGATGGAGTTAAAGCCACAGCATATTTTGTGTTCCTTGTTCTGATAAAATTTTGTCATTTTTTCTCTAATTCAAGACAGCAAAATGTTGTGGTTTTTCAATTTATACTTTTGTGTATTGGGGTTGGGGGCATAGCTCAGTGGGAGAACGCTTGCCTAGCAGGTGTGAGACCCTGGGTTTGATCCTTAGCACTGTGAAAAACAAAATAAAACAACAAACAAACAAACAAAAAACTCCACACACTTTGGTGTCTCGACTTACATGATGTTCTCCTAAGTGGATATAAAATATGCATATAGCAAAATAGATACCAACTCACCTTTCTATTGATCTCAAACCTATGTGCAAATAGTGCCTTCTAAAATAAGCGCTGTGTAATGTACACGAAAGGTAAACGCATTTGCAAACGTATGAGAAGGGTAGAGTAGAATTTGTGGATTTAAATCCAGAGGAGGTATCCATCTGAAGCACTATCATTCTTGGGACATTCTTGATTTTTATTTTAATTCCAGGGATTGTCAGAACAGTGGAAGGGAGACAATTTGATGGGCTTGAGATGTGGGAAGGAAAAATCTGAGTGCAAGGCTGGGATAAGCCACAGCTATAGAGGATAGGAGACAGGAAAATGCACACAGTAAGCATCTTACTTAAGAAAAATGGGAGGGTTGAGTCAGAGACAGAGGCTGAGGGCTACCATTTACTAAGCCCAAGGTGGTCAGCATGGCTTTTAGCACTTCACAGCTAGACATTCACCTAAAGCTTGTAACAATTCTATGAAGTAAGACTTCCATATTTATTTTACAGATGACCATGCGGAGGCATTGAGCTTAAAGAACTTGTTCAGGACACACAGTTTATAAGTGGTAATTCCCCAAGGCTGTGTACTTAATCCTTTACCAAAATAAGTTCTTAATAAGAAAAGGTGAAAGAAGAAAGGTATTTGCCTTTAAGGTTTCCTCTGTGTGTGTGTGTGTGTGTGTGTGTGTCCCATTTATTTAGATTTAAGGAAAAGAAATTTATAAAACCTTATTATATTCTCTGAGGAAAAGAGGTTAGATCCCAGACAAAGATAATTTTAGGATTTTGAAGCACAATTATCTATTTCCAATTCATATTATTTTCTCATTTTATAGATGAAGAGACTAAGACCTGAGGATCAAGTAGAACCATCAGGTATTTACTGGAGGTCAGTGATATACACAGCAGGTATGCACTGTGCCTGGACAGGTGAAAGTAACGTTGCTGGCATAAACATATCCTGGGGTAGAATCACAACACAGAGATCACACACACAGAGCTCCAAGTCTGTTAGGAATTCTACAGCACAAGACTTGACTTTCCAGGGGAGAAAAATGGAGGTTTAGTGGGCTTCTGATCCAGCTTTCGAATGAAGTTCATGCTTCCCCCAGGTACCCTGACTGGCTGTTCAGTCTCAGCTTCTAGTAAACCAGGGAAAAAATTTCTTTCTGTCTCCATAAACTTACTTCTAATAAATTTTGTTTGTACCATATAGAATCTGTGTCAACTTGCTTGTCTCATCAATTCCAGGACAATTTTGTGTTCACTTGATGATTGGTTGAAGCCCTTATATAGTCTTCCTGAAAGTGCGTGGGACAGGTTTGAAGAGTGTTGGAGGAGTCAGGCAGATTATTTTGAGCTGGCTTCAAGTTGAAACTCCGCAATGACTTACAAATGATCTAACCGTGGGCAAGATTCTTTACCTCCATAAGTCTTGGTTCGCTCATGTGTAAAATGAGTGGAATAATAATCCTTGTATGGTAGGATTTTGGGGAGGATTAAATGAACCAATGCAGATAAAGGGCTTAGCACTATCTTAGCTCATAAGAACTCAATACGTCGTAGCTAATCACAACGAATAAAATAAATTCATTATGCAACTTGCATTGTGTAAGCTTATTGTTATTGACAATATAAATCACAGTAAGATATAGAGTTATTCAAGAGTTACTAAGATTTTCTTGCAAATAGCAAATTTCCTTTTCCAAATTCACTTTCCAAACAGAGACCCTCTCAGTAGGGTTAAAATGAAATGGGTAGATAATCAATAAGAAGTATGTTTAAAACACTTTTTATGGAGATTACTATGTGATTCAAAATTAGTCATGTTAAGACTCCTTTGAAAAATTCCTCGCAGAGTTTAGGATTTGAAAATAACTTTTGTTACTTTTATAAGGTTCTGTTACATTAGAAAAGGAAGGGTACTTAAACTTACAACCCTCCTTTTTGCTTTTTGTCAATAAATTTGGTGTTGTTTTACACTACAGAAACCTGCATTAGCGTAAATCTGCTTTTTTTTTTTTTTTTTTTGGTACTGGAGATTGAACTCAGGGGCACTTGACCACTGAGCCACATCCCCAGCCCTATTTTGTGTTTTATGTAGAGACAGGGTCTCACTGAGTTGCTCAGCACCTCGCCGTTGCTGAGGCTGACTTTGAACTCGCGATTCTCCTGTCTCAGCCTCCCTAAGTGCTGGGATTACAAGCTTACGCCACTGCGCCCAGCTTGTAAATCTGCTTTTTATACTTATTTTGTCTTTTTATTCATTTTTAAATTTTTTCAGTTTTATCATATTTATGCTTTATATTTTAAATTTTCTCAAAATTGTTTTGTAAGTCAGAGAAATGTAAGTTAAATACCCTAAAATAATATTGTTTCCATGGTTTTTCTTAACACTTTATGCCCAGTTCTATATACTTGACTTGAAATAGCTTTTATTTTACCAAAAATCCAATAAAAACAGCAAAGTTGATTTATATAAACACTCTGTTTATGTTTTCAAAAAATGAAATCGGAAAGTCTCGCCCTCACAGGACATTTAATTGCACTGAGAAAGAGGGTTGTAAGGGCTCTTGTCCTGGGCTATTGTGTGTGCTGACCAGGGAAGAACATCACTTGGTAATTAGTCCAAATAAATGTTTTTTTTGGTACCAGGGATTGAACTCAGGGGCACGTGACCATTGAGCCACATCCTCAGCCCTATTTTGTGTTTTATGTAGAGACAGGGTCTCACTGAGTTGCTTAGTACCTTGCTTTTGCTGAGGCTGGCTTTGAACTCGCGATTCTCCTGTCTCAGCCTCCTGAGCTGCTGGGATTACAGGTGTGCGCCACTGTGCTCGGCTAATCCATGCAGTTAATAATCATAAAACCAAACCAACCAGACAAAATAGCAGCTAAATGGTACAGAATATTTTACCTATACATTTCTCATTTCATAGAAGAGAAAGGAGGGTTGAGTTAGAGACAGAAGGCTAAGATCTGTAGATTACTGAGCCCTTACTAGGTAGTCAGCATGACTTTAAGCATTTTATAGCTGTTAATTCACCTGAAGTTTACAGGTTTTATTATTATATTTGTTTTATAGATGACTAAACTGAGGCACTAAGCTTAAATAACTTGCCCAGGACACATAGTTTTTAAGTGAGTGGTTCCCAGAGCCTGTGCAATTAATCCCTTTACCAAAATAAGTCTCAGTAAGAAAAGGTGATTTTCTCCTGGTTTATTTATTTTTCACATCAGTCATGCAAAATAGGAAGCATTCTTTTCAATACCATTTTATGTAAGAAAACAAAGGCTCAGACATAGGTGGTAGAAGCCACCACCCAGGTCTCACAGGAAATAACTGCCCTGTCCAGGATTTAAAGTCAGATCTTAATGTAAAAGCCCAGGTGGTCCACCACCCCAGGTGGTCCACCACCCCAGGCTACTTCTCCCAAGTGCAACTCCAGGAGTGCAACAAGCAAGACTCTTCTTTAACCTCTGGCCACCAAAATTTGCTCAACAGTGGAGGACAGGCAAGAGCTAGGCTTCTAAATAAGAATTGTCTTTCAGGTATATTCTACTGGCAATTTTTCTTTTCTTTTTCTAAAACCAGAACGATCTTTAAAATCAATATCCTTAAAGTCAAGGAAGGTGTTGGGCAGAAGAAATTCTTGCAGAAGTAGTTGGGAGAGCCCACTCAGGTTGGAGGAGAACCATAGCTTCTGAAATTGCTATGGCTCTCCACAGATCTATGTGACAAGGTAATCAGTATCCATTGAGCCACTGTTGGTGAATTCAGTATAAGGCAAATAGTAAATTTTAATGAATTTTAAATGTCTGAGATGAGAATCTTTGCGATTAGGTAAAGAGGAAAGTAACCAGTCTGAATTAGAGCAGCATGGGATAGAGAATCACCCAACAGAAGAAGATGGGGCTTTATGGGGACCGAGGACAGACAGCTACCAGGCAAAGTGTTTCATTGAACACCTGATGAGGTAGAATGGGTGGTTAGCACTTGACAGAGGCTTCTCCTGCCTGTATGTGAATTGAATTTTGTGTGTAAAGGAATTGTTTAGCTAT